>CAKKXW010000004.1:57413949-57613840 GCA_920937365.1 Sphaerophoria rueppellii | reverse complement strand
TTATTCCAGCTGAACTCCAAGAAGCCTCTTTGAGGTAATGTTCAATAGCTGTCTGCATCTGGTCCATATTCCCTCAGTATGGAGAGAAGTTAATGTTTGTTTTCATACCCAAGGCGGGAAAATGCTCGCAAATTATTTTAAGATCTCAGTACCATAAGTCTATCATCGTCCTTCTTAAAACATTAGAAAGACTGGAAGATATACGGGGCATTACTCCGCAGGACATAAGATCATAATGAATTAATGTCCCACTTAGGTGGGACATAGGTCCGTAAATCGCTTTCGAACTTAAGTCCCACATTGTTGGGACCTAATTCCGGAAAAAATTATTCTGGATTTATGTCCTATTCTTAATATGTTTTTGGTCTAAAACAGTTTAAGAAAAATGAATTCTCTTGAAAATCCGTTGTCTGAAGAATCGAAGTGATTTCATTCTCTCCTATTCAGATTTTTCTCTGCTTTCTCTCATACCTAATACATTATTGTTTCACAAACGATTAGATTGGCTTCAATAATATTGAATTATTGTAGCTATGCCTACATATAATACATACATTAAGGATATGATGCCATGTCATATATCACGCATTGTGAAAGACATATAGCCATATATAGCGAACATCAAAATGCGACTATTGCAAGAAGAACTTGCTGGTCTTCGGAGTGCCTCACAGCCAACTTTTATTGATTTTATATTTTTCAGAATCCAAGAAAGAAGAAAGTTTGTCAATTTTAAAAATATTTATTGAAACAAAACTCGCTATACTCCAAATCCATGCATACTCGGGGCGTATACTTATAATTTTTTTGCTTGTTCGTAGGCTATCGTTGCGAATGGTTGTAGAATGACAACACACGGAGGATATCGCATGTACCTACGCATGCCAAGCCTATTTTTTTTTTTTTTTTTTTTTTATTCTTTGAGTTTACTTCTTTAGAATCGACTCATATATAGACCCCGGTATGGAAAAAATATGGATCAATCATTGAAAAAAGCGTAATAGGAAACTGTCTACTAACCCTTTTTTTTAACTCTTAATAACTTTTAACCTACTGGATCGATTTAGATGAAATTTGGTAGTAAGACAGACAGAAAAAGGACACAAGGTGTTTTTTTACGCAATAAAAGGGGTCGAAAAGGTCACAAGGGGTTGAAATGTTAGGTCAAAGTTTGTATGGAGGTCGATTAGGTTAGAAGTTTAAAACTCATTTTTATGGCTTTTGAATAAACATAAATAAGTATGACATTCAAAGTTTGAAAAAAAATAACCGAGGGGGGAGTGAAAGTTTTAGTGCCACGTCGAATCTAATTTATTGAACAGTAGAATTTCAACGTAGAACGTGTGAAAATTTTCACACATGATACAGAATTTTCATGCTCTTCAATTTATTATACTTGATTATAATTTATAACGGTACTCATTAATATGGCCAAATAAGACATTTCACAATAAATTGGTATATAAGTTTTAATCCTATAGACTGGTTGTTGATATTTCCATATAGTCTAATCTACATGAAATAACGGTGATTTTGATATTGTGAAGGTAAACTCAATATAAATTATATATTTTTGTTGTAGCAAGACAGTAATAACGAGCATATTATTAAACATTTCTACCTATTCGAGGAAATCTAATAGTGGGAAAGTAGAAAAAAATACATTTTTCAACTTAAGATTTTACGTAAAAATCAAATTGAAAAATTAAACTTCTAGTTACATAAGATGTTCTATCAAATCTATAAACAAAAAAAAAATGTTTCTTAAGTGGATTTAAGATTTTATGTAGAACCGATATGTTAAAAATAAATAGACATAGGTAAATTGCAGGCGCGGATCCAGAAATTTTTTCTGGAGGGGGTCACAGGATAGAAAAAATTAAAATAAGAAAAATACCAAGAATTGCCAAATAAACAAAGCAAACCAAATTTCTTCAATTAATAAAAAAAATTTCATTGCATTAATATATAAATTTATTGTTGTATATATAACAATTATAAACTGTCTTAGGGATAAAAAAAATGTAGGTTAGGTACACTACAAAAAAACTAACCAGCCCGATTCTGCCGACCCTGCCTTGACACCTCAAAAGTCACAAGTTGAGGTTGAAAATGATTTATGTGACTTTTTTCGTAATTCTGGTTGCAGAGTCCACAACTTGGGACAGTCACAAAAATGTGGCTCAAATTTGAGACCTGCCTCAGACCGGTACCAAGAAACCTATTGCTGTTATTTAGAAATTCGAGATTTGAGGTTCCATGTTTGAGACATATTATATTACCAATATTGACAGGTCATTTTACTGCTAAGAAAGATATCATTTACCTTGCATTTTTTAATTTCAAAGAGTTTTTTTTCAGGTATTTTTCAGAAAGCAGAGGACGTCGAAAACAAATAAAGAATTGTCATTTGATTTCAACTAGACTAGGTTGAAACCAGTGGACAAAAGAAGATCGGGATACTGACATACGGTGTTCCCCACCGGATTACCCACAAATTTCTATATAAAAAATGAGAAAAAAAGCCAACAAATAAAAATCAGGTGAGTTATGTCGAAGTTTACTGAGATAGGATTTGGAGTAAAAACACGCAAACTCTTGCAGTTAAACTAGTAGGACCTTGTGTCATTTTTGACAGCTTGATTTCCAATCTCCCCTTTTGAATCATCTGTGGTTGAAACAACAATAGTTTATTCTACTCCACCAATGCTGTGAGTTGAGAATAGTGTTGTCAGTTTTCTTGTGAGTGTTATTTTCAGAAATCCAATTTGTACCTCGAGTCTACAAACTATCCTCACACGAAAATCAGTCAAAAGCGCTTATGACATGTGACTCCGTCACAACAGCAGAATCGGGCTGTAAGAGAACCTCTTAGCCAATACAATGTTTTTAAATTATGGAATTTTCTTCCCGAAACGTTTCCCTCGTGTGTTTTTTAAATGGACTTCGCGCCTTTTTATGGTAGCGTGGCTACTATCACAGTTTGCAATCCAAACATTGAAAGAACAACCGTCCATTGATGAATTTCAGTGTCGTTGGAATCAAAATAGTGTATTATTGATTTTTTGCAATAAAAAAAAAAATAAGACTTACACCAAAATTACGAACCAGAAAGTAAAACAGCGAAGAGTAAGAAGAAAAAAACGAAGGAGTCATTTGACCGATACTTCAAAACGCATCGGAGCAAATCCAAATAAATATTAACTAAAGGTGATGAAGATAAATAACGATCCGTCCCTAATCACAGAGTTACCTCGTAGCCGCACCACCGAAACACAAAAACAGCATCCATATCGCTCCCGCCCAGACCCACCGAGGCATTGTACCCTGCGAGCCCCTATACCCTTACTGACATCCTATCGGAAATCAGAATGCGACTACACCACAACTTAGAAAACCCCAACCCCAACCATTAACTTTCACTACGAGTGAAAACAGATAGTAACAATTAAGTGTAAAAATTAAAAACTACCCAGACTCAAAAGCACCATTTGGTTAGCAATTTTATTTGTAATTCGATATTTTAAACAGCGCAGACCCCAAATACAACATCAACAATTTTTTGATTTTTGCAGATCTGCAACATGTAAAAAAACAAATAACACCAAAAAAACGAGTGAATTGCGTCTGGCAATACATGTTGGCATTTCCAGCCCACGCCAAATAAAATACAGGCTTATTTCTAAGAAGGTCCAAAGGGAAATGAGCATTTAAACTTTTCCCTTTCTAAAAAAATCTTTGTAATCTTCCTCATAAAAACGGTATCATTAACCGGGAGACTGAAACTATTTATACAGTTGTTATATAAAGGAAAAACTTAAGATGAATATGTGGCTAAAAGAGTATTTAATTTTCTGAATGTCTCAAAAAGATTATCACTTTTACTTGTTTTTTTCAACATTTTCCATTGGTCGTGCGGAATGGAATTACAGCGTAACAAATTCTGGTACTAGAAATGTTTTTCAGAGGGCAGAAAAGTATGTTAATTGTGGTCAGTATGGTTAATTTCCCGGTTATTAAAGTGGGGCAAAAACTTGGTTTTGTTCGTTAGTTTTGTGCTATTCGGCTTGCAAAATATCTGATTTAGCTCTACTTTTTTCAAATGCGGCCGTTAATGGGGGCGGGAGGGGGTCATGACCCCCGAGTACATAATAATGAGTCAAACTTGATAAAAAGAACTTACCAGTTAAGAACATTGTATTGGCTTCGTATGCATAAAGGTGTAGAATCTGTACAGTTTAACAGCTCTGTCAGTTAATTTAAGGCCAGATATAACATCTTTTCTTGCAGCGTTCCATTTTAATTTTAATTTATGAAAAATACTCTTAAGATACTACATGCGCGTAACCTGGTTGAAGAAATTTCTTAATAAACAAATTGACACACAGAAATCAATATTCTAGACACCAATAATCACGCCTGATCCCTTTAACAATTAAGGAACACAAAACGCAACGGTTCAGGCTTAAGTCAAAACACAACAACTGAAATGCAGCTGACAAAACTATCTTATTTCGAGATAAGCAAACGTTATTTGAAAAATAAATCGATAGAATATTTATGTTGACATAAGAGGTTCTATCAAACCTAATATATCTTGTTTGTGATTTTATTAATTTTTACAACAGCTTATGTCTACATAAGTGTGGTTAAAATACAAATAAAATTTAGTAAAGAAACTTAAGTAAACTAAGTCTTTTCAAAAAACTCGAACGAAGCTGGTTAAAATAAAAAAAAAGATTTCATACGACATAAGCGATTCTGTTAAATGATAATAACAAAATTTGGAAGACATAAGAAAATTGAATAACATAAGCTTTTCTGTCGTATGATTTATAGCTTATTTCAAATTTATTTGCAAGGGTTTGGTAACAACGTCAATAAATTCTGTATTAGTTATTTCATTCAAGTGGCAGAGGAAAAATAGCATCTTATAGCAGTCGCCGCCGCCGCTCTTCAGTCCCAAGTGGCCAAGTCCCAAGTACACATTTACTCTCTCTCTCTTTCTGTCTCATCCCACTCTTTAGTTCGAAGTCTCTCGCTACCTCTCTCTCGAAGGTCGAAGACATAATAGATTTTCTCCACGATAGTTTAATAGTGTTTATAGATCAAAGTTCAAAACACTATCATGATCTTCCACTTATCCTTGGTGGCGACTTCAATGTTCACTTCGATAAAGATGACGGATTGCGGTTGCTTCAATTTTTGAAAGAAAAAAAAAACTGAACATAGATCTAGTTTCTGGAAGAACACTCGGGACAACTAGATTCGGTACAACCATTGATGCAATATTTGCAAGATACATAACTCAAGTCATTTCTGATGTTCACGTGTCGTATTTCAGTTACCATAAACCAATTGTGACTGTATTTAACAATGATCTTTGAATTTCCGTCACGAACAACATAATGTAGAAAAATATTTTAATGTAACATAATTTAACCAATGTCTTTAATCAAATCCATATGAATAAATGTACTTTACTTTACTCTATTTTCCTTCATTCTTATTGAGTAAACTCCAGTCGCGCGTCGGAGCTGACACGCACAAGTTTTTTTTAGATTGGTCTTTCTTTATTTTAAACCTTTTTACCCTTTTATATTTCAAAGTAGCACACGATTTTTAAATTGACGCTTTCGGTTTCGCCGGAGCGATCGCGGCTTTACTTTCTGAGGGTATTCGGTCGACTAGATGATTTTATTGAAAAGAGACCGAGTCCGAATACGGGACTCAAAAATTAAGTTTGAATTAATTACAAATAAGTGTGAGGTTTACAGATTTTTCAAGTTTAAATCCTACGAGATATAAGGTTCCGGAAGTCTTCCATTACCCCATACATTGACATTCTTTTATGACGTGGTTGTTCGTTTTGGTAGTGTACAACCATAGAGAATATATAATACCTAGAGTCGCGACCTTTTCCTCCCTTGCCGAAAACACCCTCAAAATTTTTCTGAGGTGAACTCACACAATCCTCTCTTTTTTTCGTGTCCATGAATCTGTGTAAGAGGTGAACTCACACAATCCTCTCTTTTTTTCGTCTCCGTGAACCTATGTAAGAGGTGACAAAAGAGTGAGCACTCAGCCATGACAAAATTTTTTACCTGATGCACAAACCCAAAGTGACAGACTTCCACCACAGGAAATACGAGACTAAACGCACGACTTTTTTCTTAAGATTTATTAAGATTTTTGATACAAATATTTGTAAATTTTAGTGCAATTATGTGTTAAAAGTGCAAAGAAACAATATAACGTATTTATTTTTCATATTACCTGCATTTTTTGTATGTTTAAGTTTTTTTTTGAAAATGCTGAGCTCAACGGAATCTTGTTTTCGAAATCTTAGCCCATGAAACCCACCTCGACTCCAACCTGAGCATTGTATCTAACTCAGTGCGAATGTATGGGTGCAGTTTCTCATTTAAAAAGCATTGGAAAACTAACACATTCTCACTGGGTTAGTACAAAACGACCAAATTGCAGCTTGTAGGCAAAAAGAGAGCGAACACCCGAAGTCGTGACTCTAGGTATTATATATTCTCTATGGTACAACCTCGTGATTCATTGACAGATTAAACCAGAATCTCTTAAATTTTAAAGAGATCTTTTTAAGAGAATTTATTTGATGGGAAATTTTTCGATAATGATTCATAAAATCATTTTGCACAAAACACTACCTTATCGACACATAAAGGTTATGTATAAGGATCTTGATAATTTGTTTTTTTTGTCGCAATATTTTGAGATTTCTTACAAAACATTTTCTTTTTATTAGGCCTGCCGCAAAAAACGAAAATGCAACCGAAATGGACCAATACTTATAGAATTTGAAGACATCTAACCCACGCCCGAGAAATTGTCTCATGTTCACACTGGCTAGCTGGTTGACTAAAAAAAAATTACTTACTTCTTGATATCCTTTGAGTGAAATAGACCTAATCGTTTGCCTTTCTCATCTTCAAGCTCATAGAGATTGTTGCCTTAGCTTTTACGAACTTAGGGCACACTTTTGAATTCAAATGCTTAGATGCTTTACTCAATACGAAGTTTCTCTTAAAAACCTGTTTCCCGATCTTATATTTTACAGGTTTGCTACGAGTATTGTAGGTATTTTCGTAAGTTACCTGAGCTTTTTGTAAAGATTCTTTTAGATTAGAATGAAGAATATTCATTCTTGATGATTTTGGAATCAAACGGATATCTGAACTGTTAACGCTGTTTAATTTTCTGAGGAGCTTGAAATCGGATCTTTGTTCTATCATACGGTGCCCAAATAATGCCTCGTAAGGTGACATTCCAACTACCGAGTGGATAGAAGATCGTAAAGCCCATCCGATTGGTAGGTGAAGGTCCCAATTCCTTTGATCTTGTTTGATATAAGACCTTCTTGGCCAATATTGAGCGGTTGACCCTCTCACTGGCATTTGCCTGAGGGGCATAAGAAGCTGTTTTGATGTGTTGAACACCGTTATTTGACAAAAACTTTTCGAAAACAGAACTGGTAAATTGATTACCATTATCAGTCATAAGAGTTTCTGGCACTCCAAAAATACAGAAAACCTGTTCATGCGGACATGGCCGTGTCCGATGTGGCCGTTCTGAATTGAATTGTTGTAAATTTCGTGAGTTGGTCGAGACAGATGATAATGTACAGGTTTCCTCTCTTTGAAGGCCCTAAAAAATCCACGTAAACATGTTGAAATGGGCGTTCTACAACAAAGGGTTTCCCCATAGGATGTCGCAAGGTTTGGTTCGATGCCTTCGACATTTTGCAAACGTCACAAGAGCCGATATAATCTTTGACCTGAGTGGCCATGTTTGGCCAGAAAAAACGTTGACGAAGCCTGTATAGCATTTTGGCTATGCCACCATGCGAGGCTTTCGGGGGCCGGTGAGCCAGAGTGATCAGTTGGTTGGTTAGCTCTGACGGAATCCAAAGTTTCCAAGTTAGGTCATCCTCAGAGGATTCCCTGTGCTGTGGTTTACCTTTTTATATACGAAACCTGTTATGTTTGGTTCGGGATGAGGTTCAATTTTCCCAACATAAGAGTATGATGAGCACTTTTAATCTACGGCCGCTTCAGTCCGGGGTGGGTTTTTTTTTTTTTTACTCTGTCTCACCAAACTATACAAAAAAATATGTGCTCGCAAGAAAAAGGAAAAAGGGTACGAAGAATTCATTATGGATCCATTTGGCTGAGTCTGAGACCAAGTTGTTGTTGTGTCTCACATTTCCCTCCCAACCATGCACATCCGAAAAATTTATTGGATGGCCCAAATAAGTTAACTCGAAACATTTATTTTTCAGGTGTATACCCTACTTACAAAAATCTTATTCCAAATTCATTTTTCTTAGAAGTATATGTAATTTTAGTTAATCTTCATTTAATCTTAGAATTAAAAAAATTTAATTAATACATATTTATTTATGAATTAAAAGAGAAAAAAAACATCGAGAAGAAAGCCAGAAAAGTAAAAATACATAAGAAAAAATTTGTTTGTTCAATAAGGAGAACGGTTAATACGGGAAGGAGACTGGATATAATCCCCCAAGCAAAAAAAAAACGCGAAATTTAAATGTTTTCGGCACAAAACTTTGATTCCCTATAGCTAATAGGCCTATTACCCACAGAAATTATATGCCCGCAAAGATTTAAGACCGCAAAGAAACAAAAATGCCTGGAAGAATATACCTATATCGACCTATGTACATTTATATATATATTTTTTTTCTTTTGTATTTAATGAAAAAAACAAAAAAAAGGGTCTTTCTTTTCGATTTACACTTTTGGTCCAAAAGAAGGATAAATTGAAATGACAAAAAAATTTAATTTGGATTTGGAAACGGTGAAAAAAATTATTAAATTTGAATTCTGACACAAAAAAAAAACTGTTAGAAATTGCCTGATTTATTCTGTTGTCCTCATATGCCTTTCGAGTCGGGAGCAATTGCACGGAAAAAAAAAGTGGAATGGTTCCGGAGGTGGTGGCGAAATTTGCGGTTATGTAATCCGACTTGAAGCGGAGCTATGGTGTCTCCTATTAAAAAAAGACGGGCCCTTAGAAAATAATCTGGACCGTAATAAAAAAAAATGTACATACCGCTTCGAAATATATTTTTTTTTCTTAGCACTTATTCTTTTCCGTGTGTTGTTTTTTTTTTTTTTTTCAACGAGAAAACTTTCCAGAGTTGCCGTTTCTTTTTATGCAGATAGCCAATTGTTCTTTTTGTTTTTTTGTTTTTTTTTTTTTTTTTTGACGAAAAAAATTTATTTAAAAGAGCACTCGCGGTTTAAAAATAATTTTTTTTTTCCGCACTGGTGAAACTATCAAACTAATGATGCTCACTACTTGAACGTTCTTGCCCGACTGTCCCAATTGAATTCCTTTCCTTTCCACTTTTGCCAAAAATGGTTTCATCTCCCCTTAAAAAAAACATCGCCTGATTTAACCGTTGTTCTTTACAATTTTCGTATGTGCCTTACTGCCTTCACTGCCTAACAAATACCGTAGAGAAAAAAAATACATATGGTAGCTGAGTTGATAGTTTGCGGTAGTTTTTTTTTTCCATTCTCCTGTTGCTGAACTCGAACGCAAAAAAAAACAAATTGGTTTGAATGTGCGTTGCTACACTCAAAATTAAATTTCTGTATGCTGCAGCTGCGTGTTTCTCACATTTTCTTTTAAACATTCATCCTTCGTTACTAAGCAAGAAAAAAAAAAAGTCTGAGTGCAACAACGCACATTCAAACCAAATAAAAGAATAGTGATGTGCTTGGTGATGGGCCTAGTGATGGGAAAAAAAAAATGATTGTTAATGAATCGACTTGGAAGTAGCACATTACAAAACAGGCTTTGGGTGCATATGTACTAACAAGTTAGTTCATATGGAAAACACAAAGGCTGGGAAATCAGGTTCTTATATCTTTGGTGTGGTATACAGCTGTTTTACCATTATCATCTTCAAGTTCGTACAAGGTATTCCCGACCTTTCGGATAACCTTACACTTTACGAATTTTGGTGACAATTTCGCGTTGAATTTTTTTGAAGCATCGCTTTGGGCAAAGTTACGCCGAAATACAACCTGACCTGGGTTAAATAAAGATTGAGTACTACGTGTGTAGTGTCCGTAGCTTAGTGGTTAGGTGCGTTGGCTGCTAAGCAGAACGTCGTGGGTTCGAATCCTACTCAGGCCCAAAGTTTTTATTTCATCTTTCACGGGCACTGCCTCTTGCGAAGAGCTGACAAAACTTCCAAGAGTATCATCTGTCATGAAAAAAGTGCTTTTCTCAACTTTGCCGTTCGGAATCGGCGTAAAATTGTAGGTCCTTTCAATTCTTCACACGCACCAAGAGAATTGTTGAATGAGAGTAAGCCACTTAGGCCTTGGCTCTTTAAGAGCTGTCGCGCCACTCTATTTTACTACGTGTGTTATATCTTTTTGCACTGTTTTCATAAGCTTTTTGGATATTGGCTTGCACATCTTCTCTTATAATCTGGAGTCGGTCGTTACGGTCTAGAATAATTTCACCGGAGTTTAAATTATTGAGTTTCCTCAACAGATTATAAGTAGAAGCGTGAGTAACAATTTCTTGGCCAAATAGCGTGAAATAAGGTGAACACCGAAGTGATTGATGGAATGAGCTACGTAGAGCGGACGCTATGAGAGGGAGGTGTTCATCCCAACGGGTCTGTTCATTGCCTAGGTAGGATCGAATACCAGCAATTATCGAGCGGTTCACCCTTTCAGATGAATTACTTTGGGGAGAATATAAGGCAGTATAAGTATGATGAATTCCATATCTCTTAAGAAAGTTGTTAAAAATATCACTTTTGAATTGGGACCCATTCTGGTACACCAAAGATACTAAAGACGCTTTCTTCTAGATAATCAATGATTTTTTTCGAGGTCATGCTTTTAATTGGTATAAAAAGGGGAAATTTTGAAAAATGGTCTAACGTTATAAAAATAACAATATTTCCAGATTTTGACCTAGGAAAAGGTCCTATTATATCCATGAACAATTTCTGGAATGGTCTTTCGGATTTTGGTTTTTCTCCCATTGGACCACGCAAGATTTTGTTGGGAGCCTTAGACTGTTTACATGTCTCACAGCTATTCACAAAATTGCGGATATCAGTAATCATTTTCGGCCAATAAAAATGCCTCTTCAATTGTTCTAAAATGCTAGAACATGAATGCCTGCATGATTGTGAATAGGTGGACTATGAAATCGGTCCATTAAGTCATTCGTCATTTGGGAAGGTATCCATAACTTCCATGGTGTAGATCCATTGTCAGAATCTCCAAAGGCTTCTGAGCGACGGTATACATAGTTGCCCTTTACTTCCATATTTGGTAGCTTGGGTTGGTTTTCGAGGATGTTTTGCCTTAGTTTTTGATATTCATCAGAATTATAATGTGCAGAGTCTAAATCTATACCAGTTTCAAAAGAGACAATTGCAGAGATATCATTTTCATTCGCACGGGATAGTGTATCGGGGACAACATTTTCGGAACCACGTCGATGTTCAACCGAGAAATTATAACCTTGAAGCTTAAGTGACCATCTTGCTAAACGGCCTGATAGATCTTTTTGCTGCATTAGCCATTTGAGGCTGGCGTGGTCCGTAACGATTGTAAAGCGTTGTCCTTCTACGTACTGACGGAATTTTTTTAAACTTAGCATGGCGGCTAAGCACTCAAGCTCGGTAACGCTATACTTTCTCTGAGCTGAATTGAGCTTATGTGAAAAGTAAGCGATATGTGTTTCAATACCTTCTGAATTAGTCTGAACGTGGACACCGCCGACACCCAAAAGACTTGCATCGCAGTGTATTGCGAAGGGGCGAGAAAAATCGGAATTGCTGAGAATAGGAGCGGTAGAAAGCAGATTCTTAAGATTTTCGAAAGACTTTTGGGCTTCTTCAGTCCATTTAAACGTTTTAGACTTTTTTAAGAGATCGGTGAGCGGAGTGGTTATACCAGCGAATTCGTTTATAAACCGCCGATACCAACCGGCCATTCCAAGGAAACGTCGAAGTTGACGGACTGTTGTTGGTTGGGGAAAACTTGTGATGGCAGCTACTTTATCGGGGTCAGTACGAAGCGTACCATAACCGACTATATAGCCGAGGTATTTGACTTCTTTAAGACAAAATTTACTTTTTTCTAGATTAACAGTTAATCCAGCTTTCCTAAGTCTTCTGGCTATATCGGCAAGCAAATCGAGGTGTTCCTCAAAAGTTTCGGACAACACGAGGAGGTCATCCAAATAAACGAATACTTTTTCTCGGAGAGTTGGCGGGATTACTTGATCCATAAGGCGACATAATGTTTGGGGCGCATTGCAAAGCCCGAACGGCATTACTTTATATTGATAAAGCGGACGGTTTGGCACGGTAAAAGCTGTTAGTAATGTATAAATATCGATGTTAATTGAAAGACGGCTTTTGACTGACTAACATTTAATTTCATTTATAACTTAAAGGTAAATTCACAGAATTGACAGTTGTCACTTATAAAGTAGTAGAAGATTATATTGTCACTTATGACAGTTCTCCCCGACTATTTAAAATATTGATTATTTAAAATAATTATTATTTAAAAATAAACGTTATTATAATTTGAATACATCTACATATACAAAAGTTCAAGATAAGATAAAATTGTTTTTAAATTCAAATGTTTTTTTTAAGTTTACAATTCATTAATTAATTCGTATATCCCCACCTCTCGGGAACTTTCTTCACTCGGCTGGATCGTCGAAGGTTGATATCGTTGTCTTGCATTGTTATATTATCCGTTGCCTTCTCATTGATGTGTATTGGTGGTGCAATAACGGATTCAGCATTTTGTGGTTGATTGGAAGTAGACAGTCCAATATCTTGCGATTGATGGCTTACAGCCGGCGGCGTCGATAGTCTTTCCTCCAACAATGAAAATCTGTCGTCATCTACCTCCTTTGTTTCATCGTCAGTAACCATATAGTCATTTGTCGATTCGCCAATCTTCTCCCCTATCTTCCTAAGCTGATCTGCATGTCTCCTCCAGTACCGATTGTCATCCAATTTGATGTTGTAGTGTAGATCACCCAAAATTGCTTCTACAGTTCCAAACTGCCACTTCTTCGTCGCCATATAGTCTCGTGCTGCAACTCTTTCTCCCACAGAGAATTTCTTTTTCGGAAGTTCGCGATTTCTTATGAGCTCGGCTGGCAAAAGTAGGTCCAATTTCGAATGTATTTGACGCCCTAGCATCAGCATCGATGGGGATTTTCCGGTAGTTGGATGAATCATTCGCCTGTAAGCAAACAAAATAGTATTTAAATAACTTTTCATAGAATCTTGACTACAGTTTGCTGTTTTGATTTTATTTTTGATTGTTTGGATGAATCGCTCCGCAAGGCCATTGGTGGCTGGGTGATATGGTGCCCCCTGTTTATGAAGAATACCGTTCCGTTTCAAGAACAACTGGAATTCCTTTGAGTTGAATTGGGTTCCATGATCACTCACGAAAATCTTCGGGATCCCAAAAGCAGCAAAAATTTGTTCGCAAATCTGGATTGTGATATGTGCTGTTATGCTGGATATGATGTGGACTTCTGGCCATTTGCTGAACGCATCCACAAGAACGAATAGATATTTTCCCATGAAAGGCCCCGCGAAATCGGCATGCACCCTTTCGAAGACATTCCTCGGTGCCACCCAACAATGGACTGGAAATTCTTTCCTTGGATCCGGACGCGTAGATTGACATAGATGGCAATTTGACACCATCTTTTCGATATCTCTATCCATTTGGTTCCACCAACAATAAGCTCGGGCTAAGCTCTTCATTCGAGATATTCCAAAATGTCCCGTATGCAACTCGAGGAGTACTCGCTCCCGCAGCTCATTCGGAATGTACACACGGATACCACGCAATAAGCATCCTTTTTGTAGGGGAAACTCCGCTTGCGATATTCCAAATCGATGATTCGGCTCACAGTCGCGGCCATATCTTAGACATTCTATTAGCAACCTTACTTCTTTGTCCGATTTGGTTTTTTGGCTGAGTTCTGTTACAGTCACAGGCAAGTTCTGAATGGCCTCCACTTCCAGAATATCTACCTCTTCTATCTGCTTGTAAGTTTCCGGACTGGGCAGGCGTGACATCGCATCGGCATTGGCATTATCTTTAGATTTTTTTAATTTGATTTCGTAGTTAAAATGTTCCAAGTAAATTGCGTAATGCTGCATCCTTGTGGCTGATAGAGTAGGCAAACCTTTCTGAGGAGAGAAAATTTGTGAAATTGCTTTGTTATCAGTTACCAAGGTAAATTTATTTCCATACAAATATTGGTAAAATTTTTTTACCCCAAATATGATAGCGTACGCTTCTTTGTCTACCTGACTGTATCGTCGTTGTGTTTGATTTAATGTCTGTGAAGCGAATTGTAGAGGCCTCTCCGAACCATCTTCATACACGTGGCTCAAAACCGCTCCAACTCCCACCGGGCTAGCATCTACCGCAAGAATGACAGGCAGCTTAGGGTCGTAAAAGGCTAACACCGTGTTCGATTGCATTTGCTTTTTAATCTCATCAAAGGCTTTCTCGCAATCTTTGTCAAACCGGAAAGGCACGTTTTCTTGGAGTAACCTATTTAAAGGATAAAGAATGTTACTTAGATTTCTTATGAAACGACCGTAATAATTAATAAGTCCCAAGAACGCTCGAACTTCATCTTTTGTAGTTGGCTGTTTAAGATCTTGTATGGCTTTTATTTTACTGGGCATTCTGTGGATGCCATTTTTGTCGATGACATAACCACAATATTCGATGCTGTCTCTCATAAATTCTGTTTTGGTCCAATTAACCCTCATGTTATGGTTGTTCAACCTAGCCAAAACCTCTTCCATGCGGCTTATATGGGTGTTGTCGTCACCTGCGGTTATTTTGATGTCATCCAAGAATACCGATACACCTGGTATATCACCAACTAATTGTTCAATAAAACGTTGCCACTTCGCAGGTGCACAAGCGATTCCATACATCATACGTGTTGGCTGAAAAAGGCCCTTGTGCGTGCTTAAGGTCAAGATGTGCCTGTCATCGGGATGTATTTCGAGCTGAAGATAAGCAGTTGACAAATCTATTTTTGTGAACTTTTTTCCTCCGGCCATTTTACTAAAAAGCTCCTCTATTGTAGGTAGAGGGTGCACATCAACCATTAACGCTGGATTCACGGTGACTTTGTAGTCGCCGCAAATACGAACGGCTCCATCTTTTTTAGGGACAACGACAATCGGAGTACCCCATTCGCTCTGATCAACCTTCACAAGCAACCCTTCCGCTACTTGCCTTTCGAGTACACGTTCCGTTGCATGCCATAGTGGAAAAGCCAATCTCCTCGCTTTAAAGAACCTTGGAGTCGCATTCGGTTTCAAATATAATCGGGCTTGCATTCCTATAATTTTTCCAGTAGATGGTTCAAATAAATTCGGAAATTTACTCACCATTCCTCTTGGATCATAACCATGTGCTTTCTCTCCATGAATTTGGTTGATTTCATCTTTTTGCATAGGTGTTTGCAGTTGATTAGTAAAGATTTTTATCCAATCCAACTTTACTTTGCGCAGCCATTCCCTTCCCAATAACGGCTTACGATCAGAGCGAATAAGGTATATCTTCACAGGTGCACTTGGGGTGTCGGTAGTCACGTTGACCCAGATATAACCTGCACAATCCAACGGCGTCTTACAGTAGCTGTATAGCTCTATGTCATTTGCGTTGACTTTGAGTTTTGAAAAAAACTTTTTTGCATCCATCAAGCTCATTAACGTTACTGGAGCGCCTGTGTCGATTTCAAAATTAATAAATGTTTTGTTAACTTCCAACTTACAAAATATCTTAGCTCTGTCGTTTAATCCACTGCCTTTGTCTCCGATGTGGAAAAGCTCATCCACCAACAGCGTACCTGTATTTTGCTCTTCTTCTTCAATTTTATTTAATTGTTTGTTGGCCTTGAAACAAACTTTTTTTAAGTGGCCTTTCTTTTTACAGAAATGGCAAACGGTGTCTTTGTGAGAACATTGATTAGCCATATGCGATGCCACGCCACATCGAAAACATTTTTTTGTTCCGTTATACTTGCCATCAGGTGTATTATATTTACCGTACTTTTTGTTGGTCCGTTTCCCTTTGTGTTTTTCGTGCAATTTGCTAACGCAACCTTTCTCGCTCTCTCCCCCGTACTGGTGAAGTTCAACGCCTCCTCTTTCAGCACATTCATATGCCGTAGCAGCATTCACCGCATCATCTAATGTAAGAGTTTTTTTCTCTAGCAATCTGCTTTGGATTTTTTGATTACGCAGACCAAAAACAAATTGATTTCTCATAGCGGTGTTCAAATATGTTCCGAAATTACAGCCACTTGACAATCTGCGAAGGGCGATTAAGAATTCTGCACAATTTTCATCGCTTTTTTGCTTTCGCATGTAGAATCTATAATTCTCAAGAATCTCATTGGGTTTCGGATTGAAGTGGGCTTCGAGAGTCTCAACAATATCCTTATACTCAATTCGTTCTGGTACCTGGGGAAGTAATTTGTCGCACAGAACATCATATGTCTCCGCTCCCATGTAGTGGAGAATGAGTTGACGTCGTTTCCCAGCATCGCTATTGTAAAGGTCCATTGCTGTCTCTAGGCGTTTAACCCAGCGAGCCCAAGACGTCACTTTCTGATTGAACGAGTCAAAGTTAAAAACCGTAGTTTGGGGAACTGGATCTGGTGTCATATCAACTTTTATTAAATTTAATTTTACTGTACAAATGAAATTTAATTTCTAGCACACGTGCAGTTGAATTGCCTCGTCGCCAATTAATGTATAAATATCGATGTTAATTGAAAGACGGCTTTTGACTGACTAACATTTAATTTCATTTATAACTTAAAGGTAAATTCACAGAATTGACAGTTGTCACTTATAAAGTAGTAGAAGATTATATTGTCACTTATGACAGTTAGTTTTCTGGATTTTTCACTCAAAGGAATTTGCCAAAAGGCTTCTTTCAAGTCTATGCTCGAGATAAATTTTGTCTTAGGCAAACGACTCAAAATTTGTTCTATCAATGGTAAAGGGTATCCACTTTTAATGGTCTTTTCATTCACTTTTCGTGAATCCAGACAAACTCTGGCTTTTCCGCATGGCTTTTGGATTAAAACGACTGGGCTACTCCAGGAACTATCTGATTCCTCAATAACTCCAATGGAAAGCATTCGATCGATTTGTTCGTGAAGAAGTTTTTCTACAGCAGGGGAGATGGGGAAATATCTTTGTTTAATGGGCTTACATCCTGGTTGGATTTCAATTTCATGTTCGATGAGGCTTGTTTTTCCCAGACCTTCCGAAGCGTACGATGGAAACAGACATATAATTGCATCGAGGTCTTTTCTTTGCTCAGATGTTAAAGAGTGAGCATTGCTTGGCGGATTTATATTTTCTGTTGAGATACATCTTATTATATTAGGTGCAAGACCAAAAGCAGACCAAAAATTTACGCCTAGGTAAATGTCTTCTAACAAAGTTGGAACGATAAAGAATTTGATTTTTTTCACTACGTCTCTAAAGGTAATATCGACTTCAACACTACCCTTAATTTCTTGTTGTTTTCCGTCAGCCGTAGATGCGAAAAAGTTAAAATTATAAGGTTTATTTGCTTTTGAAATTAAATCTTTAGCAGCTTGCCCACTTAAACAGGAAATTCCCGCTCCAGTGTCCAACAAAGCCTTATAATTTTTCCCGAAAATAGATATGGTTGCGTAGGGGCAAATATCTGATGAACCAATGTGTAAACTGCGTATGGATTTCATCAACAGTTTTCTATTTGATCGAACTTCCTTCCAATAGTTCCTTAAGCGAGTTGTCGACCGCTTTGGAATTTTACAAGAAGATGGCAATATTTCAAGCGAATTGAAAATATTTGCTCTTTTTCTTTTATATGTTTCTAAACGTTGTTGGTATGGAACTCTAGGGTAAAGTTTTGGAATATGTTTTGGTAAGTCCGGTAAGTGTATGTCTGGATTGAGGATTGTTATTTTCTGTGGAATGTCAGGTGAGTGATTGTCTATGCCAGAATTTGGTATTTCAGTGTTTAAACGGTCTTCGAGCTCAGTTTTTAATTCGAACGCGGGTGAGCTGGGGTTGTTTTTGATCTTCCCACGTTCGCTTTCAAGTTTCCCTTTTCAGAGCACTTACAACAATTAGGCTTATATGTGTTCGGTGCACCACACCCATAGCAAAATACAGATCTTTCTTCGACACAATCTTGGTAGGTATGCCCGTCACTATGACAATTCCAACATTTGAATGGAGTTATCCCCGATATATCAAGCGTTGGATTACTGTCAAGTTGGATATCATTTCCGACAGTAATTTCACTAACAGGTCGTTTGTTATAAAAGGGTCTGATCGTTAGTTGAGATTTATTTGAGTTTCCGCTGAAAACTACATCTCTTTTGAAACAAAAGTTACGAAGCTGTGCTACAGAAGCGAATGCCATATAAAAAGTTTGTTGTCTAATTTCTGGTCGAAGATTATTATGTAATATATCAACAAGTTCATGATCCATTAAAGGGAATCGAAGTTTATCGCACAATTTCATAACATCATTATAATAGTCTTCAAAAGGTTCTCTTTCTTTTTGTTTTCGTTTCCAAATAAGTTCTTTAATATCGGTATCGGTTTTATAATCCTGAAATTGTTGTCGAAAAACAAAACAGAAAGGTTCCCAATTGATACGATCTACACTTCTTCTATACCTCCAGTACCATTCTCTGGCACGATCCGTAAATAAAATGTGAAGATTTTCACAAAGAAGATTGAAATTACCATTCAAGCAATCTTTAGTAAGAGCCGTAACCTGATAGAGAAATTGATCAGCGGAAATATCGGATTTTATTCCATCAAAACGCAAATTCCAGCTTTGAAGTATATTCGCTACACGATTTACCTCTATTCTAGGCACAAAATTGCTTGAATGACCCTGATATAAATGGTTACTGTTGTTTGCTTGTGGAGGTGGTTGAAAATACGAATCTCCCGGAAATTGACTTTTGTGGTTGGTGATCGGATCAGGTTCTTCGCAAAAGGAGGCGTTTTCAGAAAAACGGTTGTTATTGCTTTCATTTTGGTTCTTGCTTAAGACCAAAGTTTCAAGACGATTCATCATAGAGCTAAGTTTTTTTTCAAATTTTTGTTCTATTAAACTTTCAATTTGGCTTGTTAAGTCTTGTTCTTTTGAATGTTCCTGATGAGGTGTTTCTGACGCTATATTCTGAGCCTTTTCTAAACTTTGCCTGGTTTGCGGATCATAATTAGGATTTTCAAATAATCCTGATTGATTAAATCCCTGTTGTATAGTGACTGACCTTCGCATAGATTCTTCGATATTTCGAACAGAAGGCATAAATGGAGATGGATTCAAAGACCAGTCTATCGGATTTTGATCCGTTAAAGGGAGTTGTAATTCAAGTTTTTTTTGCAGACGAGTTCTAACAGTTCCTTTAGGTACGGCACCAGAAGACGGTGGAATATGCTGCTTTACTATTAGAGAAAAGTCTTTCAGAGAAAGGTTGGAGTTACAATCGGGACAAGTTGAGGTATTTGTGATTGTTTGAACAATACACGGTTTATGAAAAACATGTTGGCATCTAGTACGAACAACACTATCTTTGTCGATAAAAGGTTCATTGCATACTGAACACACATTATCTTGCTCAGAATTTCCGCGCAAATTATCTGGGGTACGAGCTACTGCCATGATTTATTTGTAATATTAAAATATATGTATATATTATTTCTTTCTTGTTTTTTTTTTCTTCAATTAATTTGATATCATAAGTAGTAAGTTTCGGGTATACACCCAAACAAGTTTCGAATTCTAGTATATTGACTCAGACAAATAGATCCTTTACACTAAAGGGGAAAAAAAACTAACCGATGGAAAGTTTATCGGATTATATAGTGATGGATTTAAATTCAAGGACAGCCTTGAAGAAACTCTCAGGTATTGTCACTTAAAACAAACCCCGCACTGACTTTTAAAATGTTTTATCCGCAAAGTATTTGGATTATCGAAGTTAACATACAACATCTATATGATTAATTGGACGCCTATGTAGAGTAATCTACGTACATATACGTTATTCCAATTGTATAGGACATTTATTTAACCTGATAATAAATTTAAAACTATTCAGTTTTATTCAGAAAAAGTTTAGGCAAGATTATCGATAACCAATGATCGAAATTCCAAAAACTAAAATATGTACCTCTAAAATTTGTAAACGTTCGACAAATTTTGTTCGAAATCTCAAACAAAAATTTGTAATTCGAAAGATTATTATTATTCGAGATATGTAAAGATATGTATGTGGAAATTCTCATTTGAATGCCCCACGTTGGGCGCCATTTTATTATGTTTGGTTCGGGATGAGGTTCAATTTTCCCAACATAAGAGTATGATGAGCACTTTTAATCTACGGCCGCTTCAGTCCGGGGTGGGTTTTTTTTTTTACTCTGTCTCACCAAACTATACAAAAAAATATGTGCTCGCAAGAAAAAGGAAAAAGGGTACGAAGAATTCATTATGGATCCATTTGGCTGAGTCTGAGACCAAGTTGTTGTTGTGTCTCACATTTCCCTCCCAACCATGCACATCCGAAAAATTTATTGGATGGCCCAAATAAGTTAACTCGAAACATTTATTTTTTCAGGTGTATACCCTACTTACAAAAATTTTATTCCAAATTCATTTTTCTTAGAAGTATATGTAATTTTAGTTAATCTTCATTTAATCTTAGAATTAAAAAAAATTTAATTAATACATATTTATTTATGAATTAAAAGAGAAAAAAAACATCGAGAAGAAAGCCAGAAAAGTAAAAATACATAAGAAAAAATTTGTTTGTTCAATAAGGAGAACGGTTAATACGGGAAGGAGACTGGATATAATCCCCCAAGCAAAAAAAAAAACGCGAAATTTAAATGTTTTCGGCACAAAACTTTGATTCCCTATAGCTAATAGGCCTATTACCCACAGAAATTATATGCCCGCAAAGATTTAAGACCGCAAAGAAACAAAAATGCCTGGAAGAATATACCTATATCGACCTATGTACATTTATATATATTTTTTTTTTTCTTTTGTATTTAATGAAAAAAACAAAAAAAAGGGTCTTTCTTTTCGATTTACACTTTTGGTCCAAAAGAAGGATAAATTGAAATGACAAAAAAATTTAATTTGGATTTGGAAACGGTGAAAAAAATTATTAAATTTGAATTTTGACACAAAAAAAAACTGTTAGAAATTGCCTGATTTATTCTGTTGTCCTCATATGCCTTTCGAGTCGGGAGCAATTGCACGGAAAAAAAAGTGGAATGGTTCCGGAGGTGGTGGCGAAATTTGCGGTTATGTAATCCGACTTGAAGCGGAGCTATGGTGTCTCCTATTAAAAATAGACGGGCGCTTAGAAAATAATCTGGACGGTAATAAAAAAAAATTTACATACCGCTTCGAAATATATTTCTTTTTTTTCTTAGCACTTATTCTTTTCCGTGTGTTGTTTTTTTTTTTTTTTCAACGAGAAAACTTTCCAGAGTTGCCGTTTCTTTTTATGCAGATAGCCAATTGTTCTTTTTGTTTTTTTGTTTTTTTTTTTTTTTTTTTTTTTTTTTTTGACGAAAAAAATTTATTTAAAAGAGCACTCGCGGTTTAAAAATAATTTTTTTTTCCGCACTGGTGAAACTATCAAACTAATGATGCTCACTACTTGAACGTTCTTGCCCGACTGTCCCAATTGAATTCCTTTCCTTTCCACTTTTGCCAAAAATGGTTTCATCTCCCCTTAAAAAAAAACATCGCCTGATTTAACCGTTGTTCTTTACAATTTTCGTATGTGCCTTACTGCCTTCACTGCCTAACAAATACCGTAGAGAAAAAAAATACATATGGTAGCTGAGTTGATAATTTGCGGTAGTTTTTTTTTTCCATTCTCCTGTTGCTGAACTCGAACGCAAAAAAAACAAATTGGTTTGAATGTGCGTTGCTACACTCAAAATTAAATTTCTGTATGCTGCAGCTGCGTGTTTCTCACATTTTCTTTTAAACATTCATCCTTCGTTACTAAGCAAGAAAAAAAAAAGTCTGAGTGCAACAACGCACATTCAAACCAAATAAAAGAATAGTGATGTGCTATGCTGAGAAAAAAATGATTGTTAATGAATCGACTTGGAAGCAGCACATTACAAACCTTCCGATACAATCAGGTCTGGCAGCTGATCTTTATTATTTTCGATGTTGTCTATGATTTTAGCATATTCCTCAGATTGAAAGCTGGGGTCTGCTAGATCTATTTGCAGCACATCGGAAGGACAATCATCTGATAAGGCATCTAGGCTCACAGCATCTGCCGCATATACTCTTGATGGGGTATCTGCCACAACATGTTGTGAACCTTTCCGGTGCTCTATATCAAAATCATATCCTTGGAGCTTCAAACTCCATCGAGCCAATCATCCACTGAGGTCTCTTTGACTCATCAGCCACTTCAAGCTCGCATGATCTGTTACTTCCGTCAATTTGTAACCTTCAATGTATTCTCGAAACTTTTGAATACCGTTCTACTTTTGAATATTCTCGTTCCGTCACACTATAGTTACACTGTGTGGAATTCAATTTCTGCGAAAAGTAAAATATTGGACGTTCAACACCATCAACTTTTTGACATAGGACAGCACCAACTCCACTGGCTGAAGCGTCGCATAAAATAATAAAGGGTTTGGTGAAGTCAGGATGTATGAGGACTGAATCTGTTGTCAACCTATCCTTTATTTTTTCAAAGGCTTCTGTAGCTTCACTACCAAACTCGAACTTTTTATCTTTTTTAAGCGTGTCTGTGATCGGAGCAGCAAGTGTGGAATAGTCACGGATGAAACGTCTGTACCATCCGGACATTCCGAGAAACCTTCTAACTTGACGTACTGTTTTAGGTATAGGGAATTCACATATGGCGGCTACTTTTCTTGGATCAGTTTTAATACATCCATCGCTCACAACAAAACCTTAATAATTGAGTTCTCTATAACAAAATTTTGATTTTTCTACATTAATTGTTGATCCGGCATCTTTTAAAAGAATCGCAATCAACTTTTACAATCTGACATGTTCTTCAAAAGTTCGTGAAATGATCAACAGATCATCCAGGAATACAAGAATATTTGTTCTCAGTTCATGGGGTACCACTTTGTCCATTAACTGGCACATGCGTTGAGGAGCATTGCACACGCCAAAGGGCATGATCTTGAATTGGTAGAGAGGTCTGCCAGGAACCGTAAAGGCGGTCTTTTCCCTTGAAGATCTCTCCAGCGGGATTTGCCAAAAGGCGTCCTTTAGATCAACACTCAAGATATAGTGTGTATCTGCCAGACGACTAAGGACTCCTTGTAATTGAGGAAGCGGATACGCACTCTTTTTAGTTTGTGGGAAACGGAATTTAAAATAACTGTGTTTCTAAGCATTACAAAGAAAAATAGTACGTATACGCCGTACGTGCATGTTTGTTAAAAGAAGGAAAATAGGTAGTTTTGGACGTAAAATAGGTGGATTTAATTTAAACATTTGGGATTGCAAGTGTGGATGCTATTGGTGAAATGCGGTTCTGTTGAAGATTGAGAGATTATATGTCAGCGTTTTTTTTTATAAGAGCAGACAACGAATTCAGCTTCTTGGCATAAGAGGAGTGATTAACGCTCTAACACACCTATTTTTTTCCCGCCATCATTTCAAGATGGACGAATTTCCGCAACGTTTATCTCGAGGGATTTTAATCAAAACATTGGTTTAACATTACACCTATTCATAAAAAAATCCGAAATGATTTTTAATATCCTAGGAAAAGATTTTAAGTTAAAATTTTTAAAGGAATAGGCGTTTGCGGAAGCACCTCAGAAACCATTAATTCAATCTCTCTCTCATTTTCGAAATTCGAAATTGATGACGCCGCTTTGGTTGGCTTCGAGCTATAAATAGGCCCGTTGGTTTGTGAGCTGGGGTCTTGGGAAAAATATTTTCTGAAAAAAATGGTTGTGCGGTGAATTTGCGGACGGTTGTCTCAAGTGATTACAAGCGTGCATTTTTGCAAAGTAACATTTTCGAAACTATAATTTTTAATATAGTAAAGCAACACAATTTCGCGAAACGAAAATCGAATTTATGTTCGCGAAATAATCGGAAGCCTCATATAAATCACAGCGCTAATTTCCACGCAAGAAAACATCGGAACCGAACTAAGAAAAAAAAAGTAAAAACCCCAACCCGTAAGAGCCCCAACAAAAAAAACGAAAAAACAGAAAAAAAAAAAACCAAAAAAACTAGATTCCACGGAAAAATAAGAAAATTATAGAAAAACGCGTGCAAACTAAGGAAAATTTGGTGAAAAATAACCACGTGTTCAAAACGTCCCTTACCCCACTAAAAGACTAAACGAACCAAAGAATCCAACCTCAATCAAAGTAAAATAAAAAGAGTAAATTCGTCTATAGTAGGTGTAAGGAAACAACCTCCTAAAAAAAAAAAAGAAAAAAAAAACGAACATCCACACGAAGCTCCCGAGTCCACATTCAGTGAAACACTATCTGCATGATACCCAGCATGACCCCCTGCATATGTCCAGTTTCAAATTATCGTTGCAAATTTATAATGAACATAAAGTATTATTAGTTTTATCATAAGTGTAGTTAGTAATTATAATTAAGTTTTTTGTATCAATTTAAATCTGTTAAAGAAGTAAAAGAAAAAGAAAGAAAGAAAAGAGTAAATCAGAAGGTAAAAAATAAAGTAAATAAAATAGAAGAAAAAAAAAACGTGCATATAACGTTCTAATTGAAAGCCGAAAATCAGAGAATAAAGAAGGGAAAAGGGAGAAAGAGTAAATGCCCTTGAGAATGTGTATCATAAATAAAACGTTCAATTAATTGACTGTAATTAAACTCATAGCCACTTTCTTAGATATCTTCATCAACCTCAGGAACGGTGCACCTCTCCTAAGGATAACGGGTAAGTCAAAATTTAAGTTTCAATGAACAATAACATTACAAGAAATTATACGGTAAATTTGTTGAACGAACGTTGAGCGAGAGCACAGCGAGAGCATTCGCTCAAATCGAATCGAAGAAGCAACGGGTATTTATTGTTTACCTTTTTTTCTGCATTTTTTCCAAACCCAATAAGAATTAAATTAAAACCAAAAAAACAAAAATATCCAACGAAAACAAATGCTATTAAATTTACATTAAATAAAACAAAAAAATTGGAACAATTAATTGAAGTTGAAGCAATCAAGTCATTTTGTTGTTGCTGAAAGTTAACCGAAATTGTAAATCTTTATGAGATTTAAATTAAAAATATTAAAACATATTCATACGAATAAACTTTCTACTATTTTGTTTGATACTGTAACCAATTTGATTTAAGAATATTTTGTATTTTTGGACATTTCCTTGGTTATCATTCGTATTATTAGGATCTTTTGTTTTACATTAAATTTAGTAGTATTTTTTTTTTTAAATAAAAGGCAATGTTAATTGCATATTAAACAGTAATCTAAGATGTATTTATTTTGGATGGAAACTCTCCTTTGGTCAATGGTACGTACCATGTTTGAAGACTAAGATAGAGAAGAGGAGCGAGGAGGCAATGGAAATGAATTAGGGTAAAGGTAAAACAATGCAAGTATTGATTAGGGGCTGATACAATTGGAGGTCTATTCAGCTAAGGATGTATATTTATAAACATATGAGGGTGGGATTAAATCCTCCGTGGGACATTCCATCTCGTTCCCACCACCTCACTGCACATTAACTTATTCAACTTAGGACGAACTCGGGTTCTACATATTTGAACCAAAATTTTACTTCGAACAAAATAATTTCGGCATGATAAAACGTAGCGAAATGTTCATGGCTTTGATAGTAAGAACACCACCCCACGACGAGCTAGGTCGAGCTTAATGCAAGCATGCCGCGCTATCAAAGCATGAACGCCCTTTTCCTTTAGGTTGCTAGCAATAGCCTATACGTCCTGTAAGTAATGGGATTTACTAGACGCTGAAACAAGGGAAGGGGTTATCTACCAACAAAAGGGTTCGTTACAGGTGGCGCCCAACGTGGGGCCCGATTCGTCCAGATATTCATTCACGTATTTATTTTTTTTTTTTTCAGAATTTGGGCATACACTCTCGTTCGGTATATAATACGTTTTTAGTAGTTTGGTTTTGACATGGCAAATTCAAATTAAAATGAGCCGTCCAGTAAATTGGTGTATAGGTAGCACTGTTTAGTCTGTTGCGATCATTGTTATTTTGATACGCGTTCCCATGTGTGACAGCATTATTCTCTTGCTAATTGGATCCGTAATTTGAGTGTTGATACTCGAATTATAGTTGTTCATGAATAGGATGAATTTTGCATAAGGAAATAATCACTATCGTCCGATAGCACCAGTTCATGAAACAAGTGCTAAGTTCGCAGCGAATTGTAAATTTTTCCTCTAATTAATTACCATTTTCCCATAAAAACATATGCATATATTGTATATTTGAACTTGAGATTCGGGAAATAGTATGTAAGCCCATACGTCTGTAAGACAATGGATACTTCGGTTTCATCTTGAGGTAAATGTGATAGTGAGGTAACATGTTGTTTTTGCCAATCCTTTTTCATTTTCTTTTGCCTCCTCCTCTGGAACATTCATGAAATATTATTCAAGAAATTATTAGTTTTTGCCTTATTATTTTCAGTTTTATGTATATATAGCTAGTAAGTCATAGGTACTCCTATTTTCCAGTAAACAGATATCATAGTTTATGAAATTTTATTTTTCTATTAATTATAACGGACAGGTCAAGCTTTGCCTTATTTTCCTTCAATATATTAGCACAATAATAGAAGTTTATGCCCACATCAGGTGAGCATCATCGCCTTCGTTCAGGTCGAGGGTGGGGTAACGATTCAGATTATCGCAACGGAGGGTGGGGTTCGGTAAGAAACAATCGGGGTCGAGGAATCTCAAGAATAAACCAGTCTGTAAGATATAACAAAATGTCAAAAGAGGTGGACAAGGCAAATAATTCAAACCCTGGTGGGGCTGCTGGTCCCACTCTCGCTTCTTCATCAAATTCTACTCGCGAAGAAGAGCACTCTGCGTCTTCACAATCTAATCTAAATAGTTTAACTACACCCACCGGACAACAAACAATGAATGAAGACACATCCCAAGGGGAAAAGCAAGTTCCAGGTCAAGATAATATACATTTTCCAGCCTACATTCAGGACCTTGTGACGGCTTCGATAGGTATAAGTAGAACCGAAGACTTGCAGATGATTCGAAAGGAATTAGATGCCAATAAGGCTGAGTTGAAGAAACACATCACTGAAATAGTTCGGGAAACTTTATCCAAGCTTACACCCTCTTCAGGTAACGATCAGTATGACGTTAATAGGCGACAACAGCCAAACATTGTTCCTAATCCGAACACACGAAATCAACCGGTGGGCGATCTTAATCGGTCGGGTGAGAATTTTTCGAATCTGAACGCAAATGCGGATGAGTTTCTGTCAAGGATCCGGAACATGCAATTAGATGATTCTTTTCCCAATGAAGTTCAAAGTAGGGAAAGTCTCCAATCTCATTCATATCCAAAAGCTCATAGCTTTCATAAGTGGGGTCTGAGATATGATAATCGAAACATGACCGTCGATGAATTCATCTTCAGACTCGAGAGGTTAAAGGTTTGTTACGGTGCTTCGTGGCAAGAAATCGTTTTGAACTTTCACCAATTCGTTAGCGGTGATGTAGATTCATGGTACTGGGTGTTCTTAAAATCCAATCCGCGAGTGAACTGGTCAGGTCTTCGATTTGCATTGATTGAACAGTTTCATACGCTAGAATCTGACGCTGAGCTTTCAAAGCAACTGTACGATCGGCGACAAAGACCAAACGAAAGCTTTGATGAGTTTTATATGGACATTCAAAAACTTAATACGCGATTACTCCATCCAAAGTCGAATCACGAGCTGATTAGTCTCATTAAACAAAATGTGAACAGTCGAATGGGTGAATTGTTACTGACGTTTCGGACACAAAGTCTGAATGAAATGGCCTATGTTTGTCGCAGCATAGAGAAATACACCAACGAACAAAGTAAAAACAAGTTTCGAAACCTCAATGTGCAACCATTCCGTCGACAAATCAACGAGATTGAGGCACCTGATGATTTTATTTCTCGGTCTGAAGGTAACATAGAAGCATTAAATATGTCCCGCGATTGTAGCAATTATACGTGCTGGAATTGTAGGAAGTTAGGACATGGGTACATGGAATGCCCGGTGCCACAAAGATCCTTGTTTTGCTACCGCTGCGGTAAGGAAGGTACAACTTCGCCCCAATGCACAAGTTCTAAGTGTACGGAAAACCCTCGGAAGAGCAAACCGTCATCCGGGATGGCTTGCTCGAACAATTAAAAACCGGATCGTCTTCAGTCTCACCTTCTTTTCCAACCTCTTCTTCCATCTCAAATTTACATCTTCCGAAAACCAAGATAGAAGAACCTTTTCAGTTATTAAAACGACCCGACAATTATGGAGAGTTCAACCCATGCTCAACAGAGGAACTAGGAAATCGATTAAGACCTTTAAAAAGCCTCCATGAACGTCAAATTGCTTACTTTGCTGCCCGTGAAAGAATATTCGGTTCTTCGAAAACCCCTGTTTCCGCCAGAATCGCTCGTATTCGAGAGCGATCGAAAAATAAAAAAAAAATCTTGAAGAGTATTGAAGCTACTACCCTGTGCTGCCCTGACGATCCTCGTATTTATGTCAAGGTAAAGATCTTTGGTCAAGATATATTAGGATTGTTAGATAGCGGTGCAAGCGTCAGTTGCTTAGGTTCAGGGGGGGAAGATTTTCTTGAAAGGCACAACATCAAATTCAAACATTTTTCGTCCAATGTTAAAACGGCGGATGGACATCGTCAACCTATAATCGGAAAAGTAACAGTAGATATGACATACAAAAATAAAACGAAACAGATAGATATATTCATTGTACCGACCTTACAACAAACTTTATATTTAGGAATTAATTTTTGGAATGCCTTTGATCTTGCGCCATGTTCAATTTCTGAAATAACATCGCCGGAACCAGTACCTGTTTGTATGACTTCAGAAGTTGTGGAACTATCGGAGGATCAGCTGGATAAACTTAAGACAGTCATCAATGTGTTTCCGTCCTATGCTAAGCTTGGCTTGGGACAAACCACACTTGAGGAACACGTAATTGATACAGGGCATGCTGAGCCAATCAAACAAAGGCACTATCCTGTTTCTCCGGCGGTGCAACGGCTATTATATGAGGAATTGGATAGGTTGCTTAATATGGGTATTATAGAAGAAAGCAACAGCCCATGGAGCTCTCCTGTGGTTCTGGTGCGCAAACCCGGGAAAAACCGGATGTGTCTGGACTACAGGAAAGTGAACCAAGTGACAAAAAAGAGTGCCTATCCCTTGCCTCATATACAAGCCGTTCTGAGTCGTATTTCAGATACCCGTTACATATCTAGCGTGGATCTGAAAGATGCTTTTCTGCAAATACCGTTGGAGAAATCCTCACGGGAAAAGACTGCGTTCGACTGTGCCCGGTAGACCCTTATACCAGTTCAAAGTTATGCCCTTTGGCCTATGCAATGCACCTCAACGTCTTTGCAAACTTATGGACAAAGTGGTCCCCCATGAACTAAGAGAAAAAGTCTTTGTTTACCTGGATGACCTTCTGGTAGTCTCTAGCACTTTTGAAGAGCATATTCGTTTCCTTCACATCATAGCCAATAATCTCCACAAAGCTGGCTTAACTATAAACCTCGAAAAATCAAAATTCTGTTTTAAGGAGCTTAGATACTTAGGTTACGTGATAGGAAATGGATGCATCAAAACAGATCCAGCAAAGATTTCTGCAATAAAAGATTTCCCGATTCCTCAAAACCAGCGCCAAGTACGCAGATTCTTAGGAATGTCAGGATGGTTCCGTAGGTTTGTTCGAGACTACTCGACTCTTGCAACACCCATTACAAACACCCTAAAGAAGTCCACAAAATTTGAATTTGATTCAGAGGCAGTTAAATCCTTCAACACAATTAAAGAACGTTTAGTTTCAGACCCAGTTCTGGTAACTCCCGACTACAGTAAGCCCTTTTACATTTTGTGTGATGCGTCATCTACTGGAATTGGTGGAGTCTTATGCCAAAGGGATGATGACGGTAAGGAACGACCAATCTATTATTACTCACACAAAATGAATAAGGCTCAATGTAACTATAGCGTTACGGAGCGTGAGTGTCTCGCCGCTGTTTTAAGCATAGAGCAATTCAGACCTTACGTTGAGGGATACCATTTTCACGTTATAACGGACCATGCAAGCTTGAAGTGGTTGATGGGCCAAAAGGACCTTAGCGGAAGGCTCGCACGATGGAGTCTTAAGCTTCAGGGGTATGATTTCGATATTGAACACAGGAAAGGATCACAGCATGCTGTGCCCGACGCGCTTTCCAGAGCGTATGCAACAGATGCTTTGCACCTCTGTGAGATATCGGAAACATATCCTCACGATGTGCTGCAAGTAGATCTAACAGATCCCAGTTTTAAATCTGCCGAATATGTTCAGATCATAGACAGCATCGAAAAGCAAAAAGAACAACTGCCTGACCTTCAAGTCTCGGACAATTTCGTGTACAAGAAGGTCAAACACAGTACAGGTCATCCTTTTGAGGATGATCTTTGTTGGAAGCTGTGGATTCCATCGATGCTGACGGACAAACTGATATCCTTGGCCCATGAACCACCAAAAGCCTCGCATGGTGGATACGCTAAAACTCTGAACAGACTTCGAAATCAATTTTACTGGCCAAACATGGCTACACAAGTAAAACGCTATATTTTATGTTGCGACGTTTGTAAGACAACAAAGGCGTCTAATCAAATACTTCGACAACCAATGGGTAAGCCCTTTGCCGTTGAACGACCCTTCCAACATATCTATGTGGACTTTCTTGGTCCATATCCTAGGTCAAAAACGGGTAACACTTATATAATTGTAGCACTGGACCAACTCACTAAATTTGTACTTATACATGCTATAAGGAAAGCGTCGTCAGAAGCGGCCATTAAATTCTTACATGATCAAATATTTTGCGTTTTCGGAGTTCCAGAATCTTTACTCACTGATAATGGTAAGCAATTTACGAGTTCGGCTTTTTTAAAGTTGCTTGAGTCGTTTGGTATTCAACACCTAAGAACTGCATCCTACGCCCCCCAGTCCAACGCCAGTGAGCGAGTGAATCGTTCGCTATTAGCAGCCATCCGGTCCTATCTGCGAAAAGACCAACGAGATTGGGATTTACATCTTTCGTCTATTAGCAGTGCGCTGCGAACGGCTTCACACTCGGCCATCGGTATGTCACCGTATGAGGCATTATTTGGGCAGTGTATGGTTCAGCACGGGTCCGATTATGCTCTTTTGAAAAGACTCAATGCCGTTAATAACTCAGAAATCAATTTCATTCCAAAAGCTTCAAAAATGAACGTCATTCATTCCGCCTTAAAGGAATCGCTTCAAAAAGCCCATTTAGCTTACGAGCATAGTTATAACACTAGAAGTAAGAACATCGTATGGAATGTAGGTGATATCGTCTACAAACGTAATTTTGTACTAAGCGATGCAAATAAGCGCATAAGCGCAAAGCTCTGTCCCAAATTCACTAAATCGGTCATTCGAAGGGTAATTGGAAATAGTCTTTATGAGTTAGAAGACATGGATGGGAAGATAATAAGCGTCTTTCATTCGAAGGATATAAAAAAATAATAATTTTTACGCCTATAATATCTATTCTACCCGGCTAGCAATGTCTGTGCATGAGACACATCATTTCTTGACGTAAGGTATCGTTTCATTTGCTTTTCCATTTACCTCGCGAGACTTGTTAAATGTAAAGGTTTTGTGGGAAACGGAATTTAAAATAACTGTGTTTCTAAGAATTACAAAGAAAAATAGTACGTATACGCCGTACGTGCATGTTTGTTAAAAGAAGGAAAATAGGTAGTTTTAGACGTAAAATAGGTGGATTTAATTTAAACATTTGGGGATTGCAAGTGTGGATGCTATTGGTGAAATGTGGTTCTGTTGAAGATTGAGAGATTATATGTCAGCGTTTTTTTTTATAAGAGCAGACAACGAATTCAGCTTCTTGGAATAAGAGGAGTGATTAACGCTCTAACACACCTATTTTTTTTCCCGCCATCATTTCAAGATGGACGAATTTCCGCAACGTTTATCTCGAGGGATTTTAATCAAAACATTGATTTAACATTACACCTATTCATAATAAAATCCGAAATGATTTTTAATATCCTAGGAAAAGATTTTAAGTTAAAATTTTTAAAGGAATAGGCGTTTGCGGAAGCACCTCAGAAACCATTAATTCAATCTCTCTCTCATTTTCGAAATTCGAAATTGATGACGCGGCTTTGGTTGGCTTCGAGCTATAAATAGGCCCGTTGGTTGTTGAGCTTGGGCTCTTAAAAAAATATTTTCTGAAAAAATTGGTTGTGCGGTGAATTTGCGGACGGTTTTCTCAAGTGATTACAAGCGTGCATTTTTGCAAAGTAACATTTTCGAAACTATAATTTTTAATATAGTAAAGCAACACAATTTCGCGAAACGAAAATCGAATTTATGTTCGCGAAATAATTGGAAACAGCGCTAATTTCCACGCAAGAAAACATCGAAAAAAAAGTAAAAACCCCAACCCGTAAGAGCCCCAACAAAAAAAAAACGAAAAAAAAGATAAAAAAAAAAACCAAAAAAACTAGATTCCACGGAAAAATAAGAAAATTATAGAAAAACGCGTGCAAACTAAGGAAAATTTGGTGAAAAATAACCACGTGTTCAAAACGTCCCTTACCCCACTAAAAGACTAAAGGAACCAAAGAATCAAACCTCAATCAAAGTAAAATAAAAAGAGTAAATTCGTCTATAGTAGGGGTAAGGAAACAACCTCCTAAAAAAAAAAAAAAAAAAGAAAAAAAACGAACATCCACACGAAGCTCCCGAGTCCACATTCAGTGAAACACTATCTGCATGATACCCAGCATGACCCCCTGCATATGTCCAGTTTCAAATTATCGTTGCAAATTTATAATGAACATAAAGTATTATTAGTTTTATCATAAGTGTAGTTAGTAATTATAATTAAGTTTTTTGTATCAATTTAAATCTGTTAAAGAAGTAAAAGAAAAAGAAAGAAAGAAAAGAGTAAATCAGAAGGTAAAAAAATAAAGTAAATAAAATAGAAGAAAAAAAAAAACGTGCATATAACGTTCTAATTGAAAGCCGAAAATCAGAGAATAAAGAAGGGAAAAGGGAGAAAGAGTAAATGCCCTTGAGAATGTGTATCATAAATAAAACGTTCAATTAATTGACTGTAATTAAACTCATAGCCACTTTCTTAGATATCTTCATCAACCTCAGGAACGGTGCACCTCTCCTAAGGATAACGGGTAAGTCAAAATTTAAGTTTCAATGAACAATAACATTACAAGAAATTATACGGTAAATTTGTTGAACGAACGTTGAGCGAGAGCACAGCGAGAGCATTCGCTCAAATCGAATCGAAGAAGCAACGGTATTTATTGTTTACCTTTTTTCTGCATTTTTCCAAACCCAATAAGAATTAAATTAAAACCAAAAAAACAAAAATATCCAACGAAAACAAATGCTATTAAATTTACATTAAATAAAACAAAAAAAATTGGAACAATTAATTAAAGTTGAAGCAATCAAGTCATTTTGCTGTTGCTGGAAGTTAAACAAAATTGTAAATCTTTATGAGATTTAAATTCAAAAATATTAAAACATATTCATACGAATAAACTTTCTACTATTTTGTTTGATACTGTAAACAATTTGATTTAAGAATATTTTGTATTTTTGGACATTTCCTTGGTTATCATTCGTATTATTAGGATCTTCTGTTTTACATTAAATTTAGTAGTAATTTTTTTTTAATAAAAGGCAATGTTAATTGCATATTATACAGTAATCTAAGATGTATTTATTTTGGATGGAAACTCTCCTTCGGTCAATGGTACGTACCATGTTTGAAGACTAAGATAGAGAAGAGGAGCGAGGAGGCAATGGAAATGAATTAGGGTAAAGGTAAAACAATGTAAGTATTGATTAGGGGCTGATACAATTGGAGGTCTATTCAGCTAAGGATGTATATTTATAAACATATGAGGGTGGGATTAAATCCTCCGTGGGACATTCCATCTCGTTCCCACCACCTCACTGCACATTAACTTATTCAACTTAGGACGAACTCGGGTTCTACATATTTGAACCAAAATTTTACTTCGAACAAAATAATTTCGGCATGATAAAACGTAGCGAAATGTTCATGGCTTTGATAGTAAGAACACCACCCCACGACGAGCTAGGTCGAGCTTAATGCAAGCATGCCGCGCTATCAAAGCATGAACGCCCTTTTCCTTTAGGTTGCTAGCAATAGCCTGTCCTGTAAGTAATGGGATTTACTAGACGCTGAAACAAGGGAAGGGGTTATCTACCAACAAAAGGGTTCGTTACAAGTTTTTGCATTTACCTTCCTGTAGTCCAAGCACAGCCGTGTTTTTCCGGGTTTTTGTACCAGAACTACAGGGGAACTCAACGGGATATTACTGATCTCTATCAAATCCATTGCAATCATGCGATCCAGTTTCTCATATACAAGTTTTTGGACCGCTGGAGATATCAACACCTTCAAATCCAAAGCAGCATACTTGCACCGCTGTCAAGCAGGCCTGACATTGTTTTTCCTAACACGGTGACAGAGGCATAAGGACGCGGATCATCTTCGCAAATCAGAGTAGTTGCATCGATATGTCGATGATTAAGTTTTTTCTGTCGAATTCTGGAAATTTTCGGTGAAACTGGTGCTTTTGAATAACCAAAGATTCTCTCCCTAGCCTTGTGATACGCCAGAACGTGTAATGTTTTAAAATGATCACCCACTTGGTTTTTGCTATCACAAGTCTTCGGCTGAGAATCTAAGGTTCTTTCTTGATTTTTTTTAAATAGTTACTGTTTGATTGGGTTTTTGCAAGGAATTTGCATCTAAAATTGTTTGGACTCCGGTGTTTGATTGGGTGAGCAAACCGTCCCAGAAGTCGGTATGATCCCCTGAGAATTTTGTGAGCAGCGCGGGCATTGCGTCGAAATTGTGTCCTCTTTACCACAATTAAAGCAAAAGAAAGAAGTTTGTGGGAGAGAACATTCTTTACGCCTATGACCTGCTTTCCTACAATTCCAACAGACAATACTAATGGGTTCTCTTTTAATATAAACGGCTTCAACACTAGGTGTTGAGTACTTTAAATTTTCATGTTCTTTTTTTTTAACCTTTTAAGTGTATATTATTTCTATATACATTTATTTTTGCTTTTTTTCTTTTGGAGTCATCATGAAATGTTTTCATTCTTGTATAATTTTCTTCAATTTTTTGTTCTAATTTCTTTGCTTTATTTTTAGAGTTCAGCAAAATAAGTTTTTTATTTCATAATTTGTAATAAATCAAACTAAATTTAGAATATACATAGTCAAACACACGGTAATGCATTTAAAATTTCATTAATAATTGCACAGGATTTTAACACACAATCCCTCCTATTTCATTATATTGTAATATTCGGCTTGGTCCGACAATTAAAACTTATTCACTTTTCAAATAAAACAAAACACAAATTCACTTTATTTAAATCACTCACAAACTTATTTATTCAACACTTTCAATTATTACTTTCAAACACAGTGTCTTTACTTTATAGCAGTTCACATTCAATTAATTCTGCTTCGACACTGAGCGGGTATTTATGTAACTCAAATAAGTTCGAGAAACTACTAGGTTCTAGTAGGCGCTGAAACTTCTCGATGCTTAACGAAGTTCTCCTCTTAACCACTAGAGTGTATACACAATTTCTTACAACTACAAATAAAACTTTTGCTACATAACTATTCAGCAATAAGACAATATTAGAGTGACAGAGATAGATAGTGTTTACACATTTAAGTATAGAGATATAAAGAGGCGGAGTTACAAAGTGTGTACACATTGCAATAGATTGACATACAGAGATTTAGAGAGGTAGGAATAGAAAGTGTATACATATTACATTGCCCCCTCCTTAGGATTGATCGTCCCGAACAAATCCATCATTCTCATCACCACTGTAGCGATGTAGCCGGTCGCGATGTACGACTTTAGGTTTTCCTCTGACTCCCTTTTGTATCCGGTACACGACGTCGTTGATTTTTGTAATGACTGTATATGGACCTTCCCAGTCCCGTTGAAGTTTCGGTGACAACCCTTTTTGTCGATGGGGATTGTAAAGCCACACTCGATCTCCTGCTTGGAACTCTGTTGTTGTCGCTCGTATATCGTAGCGTGTCTGGCGCAGGGACATTGGTCCCGAAGTCAAAAGTCCCAAAAACCGTTTTCGGGACTTATGACCCACTATGGTGGGTCATAAGTACCGAATTTGATTTTGGGACTACTGACCCACTACGGTGGGTCATAAGTCCCGAAATCAAATTCAGCACTTATGACCTTCGAGATTAATTTAAAAAAAAAAATTTGTCAAACAATAAATTGAGAGGAAAGTTTTTACTTATTTTCAAGGTTTTTTAAGTGCATTTAACGGTTGAAATATACCTTTCGCGCTAAGCCCATGAACAAATTTGCACTGGTTAAGCTTGCATTGAGAGATCATTTACAAATTGATCATGGAATCGTCAAGTGTTGTAAGTTTTGAATTTATTACGGGCTTGCGTAAAAATAGTTCAGTGCTGTACTTAATTACAGAAAAACAATTATATGTTCAAAAAAGTGTGTACAAAAGTAATAAACGATTTACGTGTTATATAAAAGAGTGTAAAGCAAGTGTTGTGTTTGATAGTACAAACAATAAAGTTATAAAAACCAGTGATGCAATACATCCACATGGCGATCAAGAAGCTATGATGCAAAAAATGAAATTAATAAACTCAATTAAAACAGAGTGTGCTGTTCCCAATAAAAGATCAGCAACGACGACAAAAGAAGTTTTCGACAGAAAACGCATGAAGATGCCAGAAGCAGCGCACTTGGTTCATTATTCTGCGATTAAAAGAAGCTTGAACAGAATTAAAAGCCAAAATTTTCCAATGCCACCCCGAAATTTGTGCGACGTAAAGGAAACATTTTCCAATACAAACGTTTTAATGAACTTTGGAATTTCAAAGTTTGGTGAGAATAGGGCATTCTACAAGCACACTATACTTGAACCCAATTTCAGTTACTGCATCTTTTTGTCACCTAAAATAACTGAGCTAATTGCAACATTAGCGCCACCAGAAAGACATTTTTTAATGGACAGGACGTTCAGTGTTCTTCCATCATGTGGATGCAGGCAATTATTAATAATATATATAGCTCATGCTGAGCATGTAAGTACCATTTATATTACTTTCAATATTAAACCTTAACATTACAATCTGTTTCATATGTTTTAAGAATTATATGATGAAGAATTTTGAGTTTGAAACAAAAAATGTGTAGCAGGTACAATTGCGGTCGGAAAAAATTTTGCCCAAAAGAGAATCAATTTGGGGTGTGAAAATAAAAAAATTCGCGCGAATTTTTTTATTTTCACACCCCAAATTGATTCTCTTTTGGGCAAAATTTTTTCTGCTCGCTTCGCTCGCTTCTACGTTGTACCTGTTGTTTGTTGCCTTGACTTTTTTATTTTCACAACCCAAATTTATTCCCTTCGGAGCAAACGCTAAAACGATACTATTTTATCTTTTCTTTCTTAGGTTTATCCGTTTATATACTGTGTTATGAGCAGTAAGTCAGAAAACTGCTACACACATATGTTCCAATTTATTGAAACTAATTTATTCAGATTTGTTCCGTCCTCTTTTACCACCGCCTTCGAGAAAACCCTTCAAAATGCTCTTAGGAAAGTTGTTACGGTAAGATTTACCGCAACAAAAATCATCCTTTACATGATTCTTAAAATCGTTTCGGACCATGTATTTGCGTCATGGTTTACTCTCGTTGTGTGTTTTCCTCTCCATCCCAACCTCTCCCATATTTTATAACCTCATTTTAAGCCCGTTGTCCTCGAGGGTCATGAGAGTAGCTCTTAGAGGATGACAACTTTAGGTACACCCGTCTGGAGATCGTGCTGAGCCAGCGGACGAGCTGGAGACTCACACTACCGAGCACCAAGGCCGTTGAGCCCCACCAACTGGTTTAGACGAATGGCTACTATGCCCACCATAGATCATGGCCGAGAGCCCAACATAAAATTTAGTATGGCTTTTGAGTCCAACGTAAATTTAACTTTGAATTACGAACCGAAATTGAATGGAACGTTAAGTGTTCATCCTTTTTTATTCTCTCTGAAGTCAAACGAATTTAAGTTAATACATTTAATTGAGCCTTTTATTTCTCTTCTTCAGACCTCTTCCATCAATAGTTAAAATAGTAGAGTAGCTGAGAGAATGCTCAGGATAATTTTTTTCCAACTTTGTTTTTTTCTTTTTATTCTTTTTTTCGTAATTTATTTTTGAACACGGCCATGGATTCGCCTCGTTTTGGGAAAGCTCCAAAACTTAACTAATCCATAAAGTATGTGTGTGCGTGTGAGAGGCTCGCCTGAATTCGACTTCGGAGTGGCACCGTAACTTTGAATTCAGCGAGAAATCTGTTTGTGTGGGAGTATGTGTGTGTGCGTGAGGAGGCCGATGACGAATAAGCTTGGAATTGACCAAGGCACTTTTTGGTTGGCTTTCAAGTTGAAGAGTTTTGAATTTTGTAGATCAAGAAGAAAAAAAGAATAATTAGAAAAGATTAAAGTTGGAAGAAATAGTGAAGTGATAGTGATTTTGAATAAGAGAGAAGATTGAAAGTTTGTTGGAGAGGTCGAAGAGGAGACAATAGCGAGGAGGATCGTCAGAACGGGGCGATCGAGTAAAACTCCTGCAGGATAAGTAGTTTGATATTGAAGACTGTTGTTTGTTCTTTTTTATATATACATATTCGTTTGGCTTTCGTTGGTTCAATCCCAAGATTTGTGGGACGCGCGATTTCTTATTTTAACTTTCCTATTCTGGAATTCTTTCGGGACCGAATAATAACGGTCCATTCAATCGGTTTCGGTATATTTGACTTTGTATTGTTCTTTTTCTTGTCTATTAAAATTTCCTTGCCACCATTTTACTTTCCAGTTGTACCTCCATTTTATTGAAAAGATTCCTAGGTTTTCATCCGAAGCCTTCTGCCACGGTTTCCTAGGACGTTTTGTTTTAAACAATAAAAATTATTTAACTCCCCATCAGGGATTTAAAACTTTCGTTTCTTTTAAAATTTTGAAGAAACCTTTTCAGCTTCCCGGTCAAGGCAAACGACCCTATAAAAAGTTTCCTGGCGCCCACCCTAAATTCAAGTACGCCCCTGTACTTTTATTTAGACAAATTCAATTCGATTAATATTGTTTTAATCGAATTGTATTTTTTTTTTAACATTAACTTATTTCGTCATTCTTTTTTTTCTTTTTTTTTTTGAACAACCCACGCCCAGCTGAGCTAGTCGGTGAGCTGCACAGGTGTTGCAGTTGTTGTTGCAGTGTTCTACTTTGTCTCTTTTTTTTTTTTTTTGAACAACCCACGCCCAGCTGAGCTAGTCGGTGAGCTGCACAGGTGTTGCAGTTGTTGTTGCAGTGTTCTACTTTGTCTCTTTTTTTTTGTCTTCGTTCGATTGTGACAGCTCGGTCATAAACGAATATATTCTCCGAGGTGCCGGTTGCACATTTTCATTTGACTCCGTTTGTTTATATATCTATATTTTGTTAATAATTGGATTCGTAAAATCCACAGTTCGCGGTTTTTAAGTAGTTATCGTTTTCATCCTAAATCGCCCTAAACTTTATAACAATACATTCGGTTCCAATTTTAAGTGAAAAAAAAAACACTGCAACAATTTTGGCGCCCATACGTGTTGGTACACAGAAAAAAAACAAAATCGTGGATTAAACCTCTTTGCTGTGTGGCATAATTTCGTTTGTGAAGTAGTGAAGTTCTAGTATTCCTTAAAATCGTTCCTCTTTTTTAATTCAATATTGATAAATTTTATTAAAGTGTTTTATTTCTCCTTAGGCAAATTATTTTTTTTTGGATATCGTGAGAGTGACAACAGCAACAGCAGCAGCATTCATTGTTAAAAGCAACAACAACAACCACCCCACTTAAAAGTGCATGAGTAAGGTTTTGTTTTACTTTTCTCTTGTGTCTGTTTTTTTTTATGTGTTTTCAATATTTTTATGATTCACCTATTTCTTACAATTCGGTTACTTGTTACATTAGCTTAAATTCTTTTTTATTCTAATAAGAGTGATTAGTGTTTTTTTTATTAATTTTACATAAAAAAAAACATAGTTTCAGTTTGTGCTTTTTTTTTCTTCTTCACATAATACGGTGTATGCAGTTTATTAGTGTTAGTGAAATTAAACTCAGTTGAATCAGGGTCGCCTACTTTTTTCTAATAGTACTTTTAGTAGTTCATTTAATACTTTTTTCGGATTAGGAGATTTGTATTAATTTGGGATTACAATTGTTTTCGTTTAAGTTTTAGGGTAAAATTATTTCATTTTAAATTAATAAATTTTGGTTTGGTTATTTTGAAAATTTAAACCGGTTTAGGGAAAATCATATTATTTCCGACATACAGTCAGTCACAAAAGTAAGTACACAAGATGCATTAAACTACTTTCTGTTGCAATAGCTCTATGATTGCAATCATGTTGGCCTTGAAACAAGTTTAATCTGTTGTCCAACATGTATTCAGTTTGGATACATGCAAAAAAGGACCGTTATGTAAGCTCAACTCGTTGCTTTGGAGATAGCTTACAAAATTAAACTAATTTGTATGACAAAAGTAAGTACACAGTAAGAACATTCCATTGTTACACTTGCACAAATACGCACAATTTTGAAAAAAGGTGAGTTTTTTTTCCAATTTTACATTTCCTTCATCTGTTTTGATTGTTTTTTATGCAAAATTAACACTTCACTAGGACAAAAGTTGTTATGGCTCCTAGAGGTAACCAACTTTCACAAGATTTGAAGGATTTGATAATCAAGCATCATCTAGAAAACAAAAGCATAAGGGATATTGCAAAAATAATTGATAAAAGCCCATTTACAATTCATAAAATAATAACAAAGTACTAACATACAGGAAACTCTAAAAATAATGCCCGCAGCGGACGCCCACGTATCTTCACACCTGCAGAAAATCGAATCATTATCCAGAAAAACAAAAGTAAACCTAAATTAAGTGCCCCAAAACTTCAAGAACAAGTCTCTGAAGAAATTGGTAAGCAATGTAACCCCCAAACTATTCGCCAATTTTAAAAAGTGATGGTTACAATGGTAGAAACATCAGAAAAATACCTTTTATAAATAAAATAAATAGAACAAAAAGAATTAAATTTGCAAAAGAGCATCTCAAATATAATGCAACATTCTGGTACGTGTGAATAGATCCACACTTTACCCCTTCCATCCGAGCCATGAATGTTAAACTTCTCGTCTGAAAAATAACGGTGTTCCAGAATGTTGCATTATATTTGAGATACTCTTGTGCAAATTTAATTCTTTTTGTTCTATTTATTTTATTTATAAAAGGTATTTTTCTGATGTTTCTACCATTGTTACGATCACTTTTTAAAATCCGCCGAATAGTTTTGGGGGTTACAAACTGATTTTAGGGGCCGATTTTTGGGCTCTATCGGGAATTGTCCCGGACTTAAAATCAGGGGAGTGGACTTTCTCGAACCAAAGTGCGTTGGTTTTGTGATTTGCTATTTGAGCAGATCACTTAATAGGAATGAGAGGAACTATTCGACCACAGAAAAAGAGTGCTTAGCTGTTCTGTGGGCGATAGAGAAATTGCGGCCATATCTGGAGGGGGTGAGATTTAAGGTTATTACCGATCACCACTCTTTGATATGGCTCAGTAAATTGAAGGATCCAGCAGGTAGATTAGCTAGGTGGGCTGTACGTATGCAGCAGTTTGAATTTGACATTGTTCATAGGAAGGGAAAGGATCATGTGGTGCCGGATATGCTTTCCAGAAGCGTACCAGTTTTATCTGGGATTTCAGAGCCCAAAATTGATCCTTGGATAGGGAAAATGATAGGAGAGGTGGAAAAGAAACCGTTATCTTTTCCATCTTGGCGAGTGGAACAGGGAAAGTTATTTAAGTTTGTTAAACCAAACCACATCGTTGTGCATAGTAACAACGAGTGGAAGTTAGTAGTTCCAAAGGATGATAGGAAGAAAGTTTTAGAGGAGAATCATGACCATCCGTTAGCAGGGCATATGGGGGTAAAGAAAACATTTGCTAGAGTAGGAGAAAAGTATTACTGGCCTTAAATGCGGTCAGATATTACGAAATATGTTAGGAATTGTAAAATTTGTCAAAGTGTGAAGCCAATTAACGATAAACCGGCTGGGTTAATGACAGAGAGAAAGGGCGTAGTAAATCCTTGGGAAATGGTTTGTGTGGACTTGGTGGGTCCACTTCCAAAGTCAAGTAGGGGTTTTGTCTATATCCTCACGGTTGTAGACTATTTTACAAAGTTCCCGTTGTTGTTCCCCTTGAGATCTGCAACAGCAAAGTCTGTTTGCAAGGAGTTGGAAGACAATGTCTTCTTGTTGTTCGGCGTTCCCAAATTCGTTGTTTGTGACAACGGTCCCCAATTTAAGAGTAGGGAATTGAAGGCCTTATGCGATAGTTATGGTTCCACAATTAGATTTACGGCTCATTACCACCCCCAGGCTAATCCGGCGGAGCGGATTAACCAAATTCTGAAGACAACTCTTAGGGCATACGTTAGTGAGAATCATAGGGCTTGGGATTCGCAGTTGGCGAAAGTTGCGTGTAGTATTAGGACTGCACAGCATGAGGTGTTAGGTGTATCACCGTACTACGCGAATTTTGGTCGAGGAATGGTGACTTTTGGAGGCGATTCCTTAACCACCACTCCGAACTGTAGGGGCGATAATACGGTTGATACTAGGGAACAATTTAGGAAGCTTAGGGAAGAGATAGGGAAAAGGTTAGAGTCGGCAACCAAAAAGGCGGCGAAAAATTACAACCTTCGTCGGAGAGACGTTCAGTTTCTACCGAACGAGTTGGTTTGGCGACGAAACTTTTCGCTATCAGAAGCGGCGAATTATTACACGGCAAAATTAGCACCGAAGTTTGTAGGGCCGTTTCTCATTAAGAAACGCGTCTCCCCTTGGACTTACGTCCTGGTAGATGATAAGGGTACGGACAGAGGTACCTGGAACGTTAAGGATCTAAAGCCTTACTGCGATGATTCGCAAGATTAGTCGTGTAGCGGATAAGCTGCGCTAAGTGGTACTGAGAGCCTTAAGGCTCTGTGATGTACATTCTCTCGCAGGGGGCGATTGAGAAATTGGGTTATAGGGATTTATCCTTTGTGTTGTCCTTTTAGCTACTTCGCTTTCATTTCTGAAAGCCAGCTTTCACTCCTCGGTAGGTAAGGGTGGGATTTGTTACGGTAAGATTAACCGCAACAAAAATCATCCTTTACATGATTCTTAAAATCGTTTCGGACCATGTATTTGCGTCATGGTTTACTCTCGTTGTGTGTTTTCCTCTCCATCCCAACCTCTCCCATATTTTATAACCTCATTTTAAGCCCGTTGTCCTCGAGGGTCATGAGAGTAGCTCTTAGAGGATGACAACTTTAGGTACACCCGTCTGGAGATCGTGCTGAGCCAGCGGACGAGCTGGAGACTCACACTACCGAGCACCAAGGCCGTTGAGCCCCACCAACTGGTTTAGACGAATGGCTACTATGCCCACCATAGATCATGGCCGAGAGCCCAACATAAAATTTAGTATGGCTTTTGAGTCCAACGTAAATTTAACTTTGAATTACGAACCGAAATTGAATGGAACGTTAAGTGTTCATCCTTTTTTATTCTCTCTGAAGTCAAACGAATTTAAGTTAATACATTTAATTGAGCCTTTTATTTCTCTTCTTCAGACCTCTTCCATAAATAGTTAAAATAGTAGAGTAGCTGAGAGAATGCTCAGGATAATTTTTTTCCAACTTTGTTTTTTTCTTTTTATTCTTTTTTTCGTAATTTATTTTTGAACACGGCCATGGATTCGCCTCGTTTTGGGAAAGCTCCAAAACTTAACTAATCCATAAAGTATGTGTGTGCGTGTGAGAGGCTCGCCTGAATTCGACTTCGGAGTGGCACCGTAACTTTGAATTCAGCGAGAAATCTGTTTGTGTGGGAGTATGTGTGTGTGCGTGAGGAGGCCGATGACGAATAAGCTTGGAATTGACCAAGGCACTTTTTGGTTGGCTTTCAAGTTGAAGAGTTTTGAATTTTGTAGATCAAGAAGAAAAAAAGAAGAATTAGAAAAGATTAAAGTTGGAAGAAATAGTGAAGTGATAGTGATTTTGAATAAGAGAGAGGATTGAAAGTTTGTTGGAGAGGTCGAAGAGGAGACAATAGCGAGGAGGATCGTCAGAACGGGGCGATCGAGTAAAATTCCTGCAGGATAAGTAGTTTGATATTGAAGACTGTTGTTTGTTCTTTTTTATATATACATATTCGTTTGGCTTTCGTTGGTTCAATCCCAAGATTTGTGGGACGCGCGATTTCTTATTTTAACTTTCCTATTCTGGAATTCTTTCGGGACCGAATAATAACGGTCCATTCAATCGGTTTCGGTATATTTGACTTTGTATTGTTCTTTTTCTTGTCTATTAAAATTTCCTTGCCACCATTTTACTTTCCAGTTGTACCTCCATTTTATTGAAAAGATTCCTAGGTTTTCATCCGAAGCCTTCTGCCACGGTTTCCTAGGACGTTTTGTTTTAAACAATAAAAATTATTTAACTCCCCATCAGGGATTTAAAACTTTCGTTTCTTTTAAAATTTTGAAGAAACCTTTTCAGCTTCCCGGTCAAGGCAAACGACCCTATAAAAAGTTTCCTGGCGCCCACCCTAAATTCAAGTACGCCCCTGTACTTTTATTTAGACAAATTCAATTCGATTAATATTGTTTTAATCGAATTGTATATTTTTTTTTTAACATTAACTTATTTCGTCATTCGTTCTTTTTTTTTTTGAACAACCCACGCCCAGCTGAGCTAGTCGGTGAGCTGCACAGGTGTTGCAGTTGTTGTTGCAGTGTTCTACTTTGTCTCTTTTTTTTGTCTTCGTTCGATTGTGACAGCTCGGTCATAAACGAATATATTCTCCGCGGTGCCGGTTGCACATTTTCATTTGACTCCGTTTGTTTATATATCTATATTTTGTTAATAATTGGATTCGTAAAATCCACAGTTCGCGGTTTTTAAGTAGTTATCGTTTTCATCCTAAATCGCCCTAAACTTTATAACAATACATTCGGTTCCAATTTTAAGTGAAAAAAAAACACTGCAACAAAGTGTACTCTGGGGTAGAGTTAAGAGGTTGCTGGTTCCACTATATAAGAGCACTAAGACGAAAAGCATCAAAAATTAAAAATATGTTGCCAAATCTGCGTAAAGACAAAAATGCATATAAGCTTTTTAATAAGTTTTATGTTTTGCCACTCCTCAAACCCTCCCAAATTATTGAAGCGTTCGACACGTTGGAAAATTCGTGTGTTCCATATCCATACCTCGAGCAATTTCTTAAATACTTTAAAAAGCAGTGGATAGCTAATGTGAGTATAGCAATTACATTTGTTTCGTTTTATTTTATAATATTTAAAAATTCGATTATAGGAGGACCCGACAAAGCAATTCTCTGTTTATAGAGTTTCTCTGCGCACCACTAGCATGCTGGAGGGCTATAATCAAAAACTAAGTCAAAAATTACCAAAGCATGGTAATTTTTTCATGTTTTGCGAGGTTTTGCTTGAAGAAGAATATAGGACAACAATCGATTTTTCTTCAGCGTTAGACGGTGAAACATGGCAAATGTTTGAGCGCCCAAAGAGTAAATTTGAAGCAAGAAATAAATTTATTGAACTTCTAACAAAAAAATTGGACAGCCAAAAAATAACAGTATTTGAATTTGTAAACCAAGTTTCATCAAGATTGTATGGACAGTCAAACCAAATCAATGTTGAATGTTCCGAATCAACGTCATCGTCAGATGAAAGCGAAATAGATGTTCAAAATGATTCAGAAGCAAATGAATCATTGAAATGCAGCATCTGCTTTCAAAACCCAAGGACCATACTATTACAACCATGTATGCATTACAAGATGTGTAGTAGTTGCTTTTCAAAATTAAAGGAAACGGCAACAGCATTAAACAACGAATTGCTTTGTCCATTTTGTCGACAAATTATAAATAAAAGTGGTCCTATTTATTTATAAGACTTTTTTGAAAAATATGTTGTACATGTATGTAAGTGAATTTAAGTTTTTTCTTAAGTTTTTTTTTATGAAAATGTTTATTTTTTTTCTTATGAAAATGTTTTGTTTCTATATAATTTTGACGAGTACAAATAAATTAAGTCAATGTTACAAAACACATTTTTTTCGTTCGGGACTTTTGTCCCATAAGAGATAAAATAAAATCGGGTCTTTTGACCCACTATAGTGGGTCAGAAGTGCCAACAAAAAAATTCGGGACTTATGACCCACCATAGTGGGTCATAAGTCCCAAAAACGATTTTTGGGACTTCTGACTTCAGGACCAGATTCCCTGCACCAGCGTGTCTTCATTCGGTCACTGAACATCTTTATTTTCAACCTGGTATCGTCGTGGATCTTAAGGAGTCTTTCTTTAAGTTCATCCATGTAGTCGTCCTCGGCTTGCGGCTCCGATGTGGGACACCCAAATTTTATTTCGCTCGGCAGTCTGATGTTCTTTCCCATCAAAATCTCAGACGGTGTATGGCCAGTTGAGCTATGCCTTGCACTTCGATACGCCATCAAAAACAGCGGAATGTGCCGATCCCAATCTCGCTGGTTGTCGTCCACAACTTTGCAAAGATGTTCCTTCAGGGTTCGGTTGAATCGTTCGACCATGCCATCAGATTGTGGGTGGAGTGGTGTTGTTCTTGTCTTCTTGATGTCAAGAAGCCCACAAACTTCCTGGAATATTTTTGATTCGAAGTTTCTTCCCTGGTCGGAGTGCAGTTCTAATGGAACGCCGAATCTGCTAACCCAGTTGAACACAATTTGGTCTGCGACTGTTTTGGCTTCTTGATTTGGAATGGCGTATGCTTCAGGCCACTTGCTGAAGTAATCCATGACGACCAGAATATAACGATTTCCATTATTTGTTTCCGGAAATGGACCCGCCACGTCTACTGCAATTCTTTCGAAGGGTGCTCCGACATTATACTGCTGCATTTGGCTGTGATTCCTTTTGTTCGGGCCTTTGGTGGCAGCACAGATATCGCATTTCCGGCACCACTTCTCAACATCTTCCCTTGCATGTAGCCAGTAGAATCGTTGTCGAACCTTTTCCAACGTCTTGTTTACTCCTAGATGGCCTCCCGAAACTCCATCATGCATCTCTCGCAGAACGTCCATAACCTGCGATCTCGGTAAGACTAGCTGCATTACATAAGACTTTCCATCTGCTGATTCCCACTTACGCCGAAGGACACCCTCTTGAACATGAAGCGAGTCCCACTGTGCCCAATAAGCCTTCAGAGCCGGACTTCTGTCGGAGATATCAGCCCATTCTGGTTTTTCCTGGTGTTCTTTCCATGCGAGGATGGGTTCGATATCTGGGTCCTCTTGTTGAGCCTTCCTCAACTCGTCGTTGCTCCAGCCACAAATGGGATCGGCTCTGGTTCGTTGAACAGTAACCACTTCTTTTTCTTCTTGGCGTCTGCAATGCTTACAGTCTTGTTTGCATGGTCTCCGAGATAGTGCATCAGCATTTGAGTGCAGCTTCCCCTTCCGATGTTGGATTTCATAGTCGTACGTCTGTAGCCTCTCAATCCATCTCGCCACTTGACCCTCTGGATTCTTGAAATTCAAAAGCCAGTTTAGTGCTCCATGGTCGGTTCGGAGAAGAAACTTTTGTCCATAGAGATACTTATGGAAGTGCTTTGTTGCCAAGATCAGTGCAAGAAGTTCTCTTCTGGTCACACAATAGTTTCTTTCCGACTTGGAAAGTACCTTGCTGTAATAGGCAACTACCTTTTCTTCGCCATCATGTACCTGTGACAATACAGCACCAATCCCGACATTGCTAGCATCAGCATCAATGATGAACGGTTTTCCGGGAGTCGGGTAGGTCAGCACTGGTGCATTACACAAGCGTTGCTTGAGCTCTTGAAAGCTGCGCTCGCACTCACCTGACCATTTAAACTGCTTTCCCTTTTCCGTAAGCTGATGTAGACTCTTTGCGATCTCAGCAAAGTTCTTGACAAAGCGCCTATAGTAAGTGGCTAGACCCAGAAAGCTTCGGAGTTGATGCTTGTCCTGTGGTGTTGGCCAATTCTTCACGGTGTCAACCTTATCAGGATCCGTCTTCACTCCTTGGGATGAGATGATATGTCCCAGATATTTCACTTCGGTTTTGAAGAGTGAACACTTTTCTGGGTTGAGCTTGAGGTGGGCTTCTCGAAGTCTTTGAAACACGGCTTTCAGATTCGTACAGTGTTCGTCAAAGGTTTTCCCGTATACAATGACGTCATCCAAATAGACCAGGCAAGATTTCCATGTCAGTCCTTGCAGGACGCATTCCATAAGGCGCTCAAAAGTCGCTGGAGCATTGCATAGTCCAAAAGGCATCACTTTGAACTGCCACAACCCGTTTCCTGTTGAGAACGCTGTCTTCTCTTTATCTTCAGGATGGATTTCTACTTGCCAGTATCCACTCTTCAGGTCCAAAGTCGAGAACCACTTTGCTCCTTCCATTGCGTCCAGAGTATCACTGATCCTAGGCAGAGGGTAGCTATCTTTCTTGGTCACATCGTTCAATCTTCGATAGTCCACGCAAAAGCGGGTTGATCCGTCTTTCTTCTTTACCAGGACCACTGGAGACGCCCAAGGGCTTTTAGAGTTTTCGATCAGACCCTCTTCCTTCATGGTGGTTATCAGTTCTTCAACCTCACCTTGTTTGGCTAGTGGGAGGCGTCTTGCAGGTTGACGGATCGGCTTTGCATCCCCGGTATTGATCCGATGTTGAACCAGTTGTGTTCTGCCATATTTCCCTTGCGAGGACGAAAAGATGTCTGCAAATTCTTCGAGGAGATCTTCTGCCGTTCTTCGTTGTTGGTGACCAAGATTAGATGACTTGAGAATGTTAGTCTTTATGGAACTCAGCTCTTCGTACTTCAAGGTTTGACTTGACTTTTCTTCGCTGATCCTTGTTATCGCTGATACTGATTCGCATTGTCCGACAATCTCACCTTTTCTTAGCTTAACTTCGTACGGCTTGATGTTCAGTATTCGTACGGGAACCATGTTCTTTACAGGTCTAACAAGAGTCTTCCCAATGGTGACGTTTTGGGAGGACTTTACAGATGCTGGTTCGACCATGAGGTATCGATGGCTGCCAGGCTTACCCCTCAATTTCGTCCACACGAATACTTCGGAAGAAGCAGGCAAAGTTAGATCTTCTTTGATGACGGTTTTCACAGATAACGAGGTCTCATACGAGTGGATTCCATAGATCATCGGAATCTCGATGTTTCGATATTTCAGGACCTGGTTACCGATGTCCAATATCACTCCGTGTTCACGGACTTAAATAGACGACTACACACAATGATGAAAATGACGTTGACCTACGAACCACCTACCTTTTCCGACATAATTACCTGCAAGACAATAAATCGACGGACATTGCCACTAACGTGACTAAAGACAAAAGAATCAAAAGTGGTACACCGGGGTGTATACTTACTATTTTGCACTTCGGACAAAAAAAAAAAAATGAACTTGTACTCACTGACATGCTCGAACGAACCAAACATAAGTTAGAACATTCAAAGAACGACAATCCGACCAACGCAACCTTATTATAGAACGCGAACAGACATTGGACCTAAGTTTGAATTGAAGTGACTGGAAGGAGACTTTAGGGGTTATTTCTATCACATCGGCCAAGGAGATAACTTTGGTTAGTATTTAGATACTGGGAGGGGAAGGCCAATTCTGCCAATGAGACCTGGTAGAGTATTTGGTGGATCAGATGAACCATTGTGTTGTTGAGACAGTGGTCCAAATAGTTGTGTATTTTAGAAAAAAAAAAAGAGATTGATAATATTCCATGATATTAAAAGTTTTGGGTTAGGTTAGGTTAATTTTGGTTAGGTTTAATTATTTAGTTTTTTTTTTTTTGAAATTTTTCCTAAACGGAACAAAAGACCACTCTTTCAATAATGCAATGGCATAGGTAATCGGGTCTGTGCGTCCTCCTTTTATCCCAATTATAGGCTCCTCATCCCATTCCCATCTCCCTCCTCCTATCCACAACTCATACGGCATGATTTTTTTTGTTTGCTGAACGAGTGGAGGTCAAATAGGGCAAGAACCACCCCCAATCCTTCGAGCTTAGCCGAGCCAGAGCAAGCATGCCATTGCCCTTAATTGACTCTCCAAAGAAAGCCCCCGTGGTAGCTCGATACGCAACAATGGCGCCCAACGATAACGGCTATTTAGATCCTTAAGGACTCCAAGAGGATACATTTTTTTTTCATCTAGTTTTTTTTTAATTTTTTTTCATTTTCTACATATCCCTTAGCACAGACCTAGTAACCGGACATACTCTTTGAAGGTGAAAGTTTGAGCGTGGCTGTCCAATCCTTCGGGTCTAGAACTCTTGGATTCAGTGAGGCAAAGCAATGGTTTTCATCAGACAAAGAGCGGAGTAGTTGGACGTGCATTGGACCTAACGCTTTCCGTGCTGCTAGGTAATACCAAGACACATAGTGAGGCTTAGGCAGGTGCACCGAATTCTGCTCGTGTGGAGTGTCAGTTTTACGTCCTAGCCAACCTACTTTTAGGCTTAAGTACCAGAACTTTAGATGTGGTGGGAAAGTGAAAACTGACTCGAAGCACTCATCTATCCACCAATGCATCAGTCAGAGTAGTCAAACAACCAATTGAAGGATAAACATAGAACAAATAATGTGACAAGACCATATTATGACGGATAAAAACGATAGGGGCCTACGACAACATGACTAAATGACATAAGACAAATTCCAACTCCAACTCCAAATTGTTTGGATACTGAACTGGAAAATCCACCACTCCGCATCAAACGTTGAAAAAAAAACCAAACAAAATATCTTATTTTATTTTTTTTTTTGAAGTTTTAAAAGAGTTAAATTTCGCTATCCTTTTTTGAATTTTTGAAATTAGTTATAATTTTTTTTGAATTGAATTTTTTTTAATTTCTGATTTTTTTTACATTTTTATTGTGTTTGAATTTTTGAAACTTTGAATTCTTTGAATTTTTTTTTTTTTTTTGCAATTTCGAATTTTTAATTTGGCTAAGACATTTTTATTATTTCTAATAATTTGCTTTTTTCAAAATATTGTTGTGAGTGGATCTTAGAAAACAAGCATCTTCTCGACACTACCCATTTATACATTTTAGTATCATCTGATTTCTTTTTGAAGTTAAGTTGTCAGATCGAAATTATTTTTTGAAGTTTTTGTTTGATTTACAAGAAAAAACGACGGAAACTAATTCGTTAATAGTGGAAAAGTACAAAACAAATTATAATGAGTACTAGGCCAAAGGATACTGCAGGGAAGAGCACCAATTCAGGGCAAAGTGGTTCCGTAGGGATGCGTAGGTCGGCCAGAATAGCTGGCACTGCAAATAAGAATCTAATTGAGCCATCAGTGAGCAACCATTAATTTGTTTAGCATAAGTTGAAACATGGTCATATCGACCCAAATTGAAAACATATCTTGCGCAACTATTATAGGCAACATTTAACTTGGATAGTGATTCAGCGTCTAAGTTTGAAAATAATTCACAACCATAAATGACAATAGGCAACACAAAGGTCTTAATTAATTTCAATTTCACGGCTATAGGCAGGTACATTTTTGTAGGACTCAAACCACGAAGTATACAATATATTTTTGATACTATGCAATTGATATGATCTTTCCAATTCAGATTCTGATTAAAGTATATACCAAGATTCTTTGCTTTGTCTACGAACTCAATAGGAACATTGTCTATATTGAGTGAGGAAGGAAAAACATCATAATTTTGTGTTCTCCACAAAGTCATAGCTTTAGTTTTCGACGCATTCAGTTGAATTCTGTTATATTTAGACCATCGAAAAATATTATTTAAGTCAGCATTCATTTGTTCCACTGCATAAGCATGGTGAGTCTTATTGAACTTATATATAAGTTGCGCATCATCAGCAAAAAAATGAAATTCACAATTTTTGATACACATAGAAAGGTCATTTAAATATAACATAAATAAAAGGGGACCCAAAACGGATCCTTGTGGTACACCGTTACGCACAATCATTAAGTCTGATCTACTATTATTGTCAAATACTGCTTGAGTTCTATTACCAAGATATGACGTCATGAGATTGCACATAGAGTTCTCAAAGGCGAATTGACTCCTTAGTTTATGAATTAAAATTGAATGGTTTACTGAGTCAAAAGCCTTTGAGAAATCCAGCAACACAAAGAATGGCATCAAATTGTTATCAAACCCTGAACGAATGTCATCACTTACTTTCAAAAGTGCTGTAATACAACTATGCTTGCATCTGAAACCGGATTGATGATCAGTTATCAGCTTTTGTTCATCCAAAAAGGCTTTGATCTGGTGGCTGATAATTTTTTCAAAAACCTTGCTAAGAAAAGGCAGAATAGCTATAGGTCTATAATCGGTGTTGTTAGAGGATTTGGATTTTGGAATAGGTAATATCTTAGCACTTTTCCATTTGTCAGGGAAGACACTTGTTGTTATTACAGTATTGTATATGTGAGTAATGTGTGAGCCAATAAGAGGTAATAATATTTTTATGATATTCGGGTGAACTCCATCCAATCCAACTGCCCTTGACTTTATTGAGAGTATAGCCTGTATTACGCAAAATGCATCTACGCATTGCAATGAAAACGATCGTCTACTATACGTATGAGGCTGTGAAACAGAACATGACCCAACAAATTTTTGATTTAATTCATTCAGGTTTATATCAATGTTTTTGTTTTGTTTGTTGGTACTAATACCTGTTTCGCGTATGGCTTTCCAAAAGCCCGAACTGGACGTATTTTCATTAAATTTACTATAATAGTATGTGCTTTTAGCTTTACGAATGAGAGATGTTACCTTATTTCGAGCTCGTTTAAACTCTTCATACATAAAAGGACAACGATATCTTTTCCATCTATGAAAAAGTAAATCTCGTTCCTTGATCTTATCTTTGATATATTGATTAAACCAAGGTATATCAGAGTTCCTTACTTTTTTGGTTTTCAAAGGGACATGTTTATCGAATAAATAATGAATATTCCTATTAAAGGTTTCAACTTGTAAGTTTACATCGGATGAACTGTACAGAGGTGACCAGTCAAGATAAAGGCAATCATTGAATAGGGAACACACATTAACAGATGGAAAATGACGGAATTGTACATAGTCTTCAGATTTAGGCAACGGAAACACATTTAACACAAGTATTATCATATCATGATGTGAGAATCCTGGACAACTGATTTGATCATAATGCGATATTAAATCCGTCTTTGGTACCAAGAAAACATCAATGAGAGAAGGAACTTTACTTGGAATGAAATGAGTGGGATTGGAAGTGTTCACAAACTTTAAACCTAATGATTCAATTGAGTCTGAGAACTGTTTATTTTTGTTCGCTAAAATATTCATATTTAGGTCCCCACTCACAATTATTTTGGAATAATCTGAACTAATGTCTTCGAGAATACTTCTAATTTCAGAGTGAGATGTTACGTTAGGCGCTGAGTAGATAGTTCCCACCAGTAGTTTATGAGGACCAGATGAAACTTCAACAAATATAAACTCTGATTTGTCTGATTCATTTGAGCGTTTAATGATTCTAGTTTTCAGATATTCTTTAATATACAGTGCTGCTCCCCCGCCCCGTTTAGGATATCTATCACTTCTAAATAGCTTATAGCCTTTGATTTTAAATAGCTCATCATTCATTTCTGGTTTTGTCCAAGTTTCAGAAGCCCCAATTACATCCATGCAACCATTTTCAAACAAAAGACGCATTTCATCTATTTTGTTTACCATGCTTTGAGTATTAAGATGGCAGATACGTAATCCTATCTTGTTTTTACACACAATGTCGAGAAGAATTTTAGATTTGTCAATGCAATTTCCCAATGGTGAATAATTCCCTCCAAATTTATTATCTTGCATTAATAAAATGTTGGTTTGACACTAAAATAAAGAGAGTAAACATCAAGTGTACCACACAACAATACAAAAACAAAACGAGTAAATTAACACTTATTTTAATGAAGAACACAACAATGACATTACAAAATGAGTACTGCAAAGGATATGAATAATAAAAAGAATTTAAAGAGGAATTATATAAAAAGAAGAAATTAATTTGTAAAAATGTAAGAAAAATTAGGTTAAGCAATATTTTTTTGGGTGTTCGTTGCTTAAGGTAGTTCATTTTCATTAATATTTATGTTGATCTTGTCCAGATCTTCTATGCAGGTAATTAGTTTGGAATCTCCCCTCAGTGTTCGCACGAACACTTGTCCGTTTTTGGTATGAACAGATGATAGCAAGAGAAAGTTGAACTTGGTGAGGCTCTCGTTTAAATATATTTTGGAATCAGATGGTATTGAAATATCACGAAGAGACAACGCAGATTTCGTTTCCTTAAATCTCCTGAAACAGCACTTCAGCAAGTTATTTTTTGCACGCGGTTCGACAAACTTTATTATTATTGTGCCGTCATACGAAGAATTTTGCTCATTTGTTGGATGTTGTTTGAGCCTAAATATTGCTTTGAGAGGTGGCGTTTCAGTGTTTACTGCTTTGCACAAGTTGTCAAATACAACGCTAAGATTTTCTTCTTCTATGAAGGGCACACCAACCAAAACAGCATCAGAAGAAATTTGCATTCTTTCAATGGAATCGATGCGTGCCTCCAGTTTGTTACAGTGTTGTTGTAGCTCAGCAAGCTTACCGATTGTACATAATTCGATTGCACTCAATTTTTGAAGGATAGAGTGTTCGGTTGCTCTCAATGCAGCGATATCACTGTTTATTTTCTCTTCCAATAATGCAAAGCGCTGATCAATACGTGACCACAAATCTCCTACATTCACAGCGCCAGCGTTTGTTCTCGGTGTTGTAATCGAACTTGTCAGTGAACGGTTCTGCTGAGTGTTCTGAGAATTTTTAGTTTTGCGACCACTCATTTTCGATTAAAGTTATAGTTTTGTTTTTCGTGATTCACAAAAAAAAAAAAAAAGAAAATGGGGTATTTACTTTGATAAATGTTTATTCGATTGGGAGTTAGGGGCACCAGGGAGTTACTAAATTATTTTGTATAGTCTTGTGGTTTACTAGTTGATTTTTTAATGAAAGACCGGGAGCAAAACCAAAACACGACCACTCACTAGAACATTACTCTTTAGTTTTAGATATCGAGAACAGATATAGAGATTTACAGATGGAAGATCTTGCTCCCTAGACATACTACTGAACAACGACAAACTGAAAAACATGAACCTATGTACAAGGAACAACAGAGAGGCGACCAAACAAGAAACGGACAAGGAAGACAGAACCCAATAGCATATGAAGAAAAGTTACAAAGAATGATAAATGCTGCCGTTTCACTCTCGCTGAACGATGAGAGAAGTAAGACGATGACGATAATTAGAAAAGCAGTCAGAAAATATGCACATCCTGAATAACATGATTCATACAATGACAGGGAGTATGAGATCTCTCAATGAAAGAATGAATAAGATGGAGCTAGTTAATACGATGCAACATATGAAAGACAAAGGAAAAGAAAGACAGACAAATACTCGGTCAGAAGATCACTGGTCAGATCCAGAAGTAAGTAGACCAATTGGACTTAATATTCAAGATCCCTTACGTGATAGATCTGATCGACCATCTGAACATAGTGACAATAGAAAACGACTTGACATTCATAAATGGGGGGTTAAATTTGACGGAACGCCAAAGAGCATGACAGTAGAGAGTTTTATTTTTAGGATAGAGTCGCTCCAGAAGAAGAATGGTGCTACTCACGAACAGGTATTCGCCAACTTCCATCACCTGGTGACAGGACCAGCAGAGCGTTGGTATTGGCAATTTTTAGAAGAAAGAGAAAGAGATGAGCATTTGAACTATTTTGACCTCAAAGCCGAATTGATTAAACAATTTGGTAATAACAAGAGTGACCATGAAATCCTACGGACAATAATGGACAGGCGACAGCAACCAAACGAAAGTTTTGACGAATTCTACGAAGAGATCAGAAGTCTTGTTTTGCAAATGAGGACGAGACCAAGCGAGAAGGAGATTGTGTCGATAGTGAGGCAGAATATCAATTTCAGAGTAGCTAATCTGATTTTTGGTTGCGACATCAAAGATGGTCATGATCTTAGAGACGAATGCAGACGCGCTGAAAGACACATAGCTAGAGACTTTAGGAGTAGGAAACAAATTAATGAAATTGAATTTGGGGACGTACAACAGACAAAAAAAAATATTCTGAAATAGAAAGTGAATTTGACGAACAGATAGCCGCAATGCAATACAATCGACCTGATAGACAACGGCTTAGTAACAAGACAGACAAGAGGCAGTTTAACTTCAAACAGAACGAACACGACAAAAGACTAGAGCTTACGAAAGACTCGAACGTAATGTTACCAACGTGTACTTCGACTTTCCACACACTAACTTGCTTCAATTGCGGACAAGGACAAATACCCTTCAAGTGCACTGCGTGTCAGGGAAACCCGAAGGTCGGCGGTGTACCCGGGAACATGCAGCCGACGAATCAGTCGAACCCGGAAGACCTGAAATAAAAAAGATAAGAATTTTAAAACGAGAAACTGAATATGAAGATACTCACCCAAGGAAACTTACACAGTACAAGAGTCTTCACCAAAGAAAAAAAGAATACGACGAAGCGAGAAAGAGAATTTTTAACGAGGAAGTTTTTGTGGATCTTGACGCTGAAAATAGAAGCCGAAATTATAGAAAAATACAAAAACTTAGACATAAATGTGCAATAAAACGAATGACGAAGAATAAAATCGAATCTACTATTTTAAACATAGCTGACGACAAAAGACCTTACGCGACAGTGACAGTAGATGGCGAACAAATGAAAGGTTTACTTGATAGTGGGGCCTCTGTTAGTTGTTTGGGGAATGGTGCAATGGAGTTCGTAGGAAAACACAACATTAAGATGACGAAAATGACAATAAACATACGGACAGCTGACGGAAAGAATCAGAACATAACTGGGAGTTTTAAGACAGAAGTAGCTTGGGGAGATATAAAACATGAGTTGGAATTATATGTAGTTCCAAGTTTACAACAACCGCTGTATCTAGGGGTTGATTTTTGGAAAATGTTTAGGGTGGCCCCAAACATCATAAGCGCTCTTGACACTCCATCACCGGTAGGGTCACCTGAGGTTAACCCGATGGTTTCGCTTTCACCAGCACAATCGGTCGAACTTGAGCGGGTCAAGCTTACGTTTCCTTCGTATGCGGTCTTGGGATTAGGCAAAACAACCTTAGAAGAACACGTAATTGAATTAGAAGATGAAACTCCCATAAAACAACGGCACTACCCGATTTCTCCAGTTATTCAAAAATTGATGTACGCTGAACTTGACCGAATGTTGGAGTTAGGTGTCATCGAAGAAAGCAATAGTGCTTTCAGTTCGCCTGTTGTGCTAGTGCGAAAACCAGGAAAAAACAGACTTTGTTTGGATTCACGGAAGGTGAACGCAATTACGAAAAAATTTGCGTACCCTCTCCCAAATATAGCAGGGATTTTGAGTCGACTCCAAGAGACCAGATACATTTCGAGCATCGACCTGAAGGACGCTTTTTGGCAAATCCCGCTGGAGACCAAATCAAGAGAGAAGACAGCATTCACAGTCCCTGGGCGACCATTGTACCAATTCACGGTGATGCCATTCGGATTGTGCAATGCCGCCCAGAGAATGTGTAAGCTGATGGATAAAGCCATTCCCGCTCGGTTGAGAGAGAGTGTTTTTGTCTATCTAGATGATCTCTTGATATGCTCTCCAGACTTCGATACGCACATGAAGATACTGAAGGAAGTTGCGAGATGTCTGCGAGAGGCGGGGTTGACGATAAACGTGGAGAAGAGCAAATTTTGTCACAAGGAGTTGAAAGTACTTGGGTTACTACGTCGGTGATGGTGGATTAAGAACAGACCCTGAAAAAGTGTCAGCTATCAAGGACTTTCCGGTGCCAAAAACACCAAAACAGCTCCGTAGGTTTTTGGGAATGACAGGGTGGTATAGACAGTTTATACCAAACTTTGCTACAATATCAGCACCCATGACGGATTGCCTAAAGAAGGGGAAAGACTTTACCATGACGAATGACGCAATAGCATCTTTTGAGAAACTGAAACTGACTTTAGTGACGGCACCGATATTGACTAACCCGGATTTTAATCGACATTTCTATATACAGTGTGACGCGTCAACTTCCGGTGTAGGAAGTGTTATCTTCCAAAAGGATGACGAAGGCACTGAGCGGCCCATAGCATTCATGTCACAAAAACTAAACTCTGCTCAAAGAAATTATAGCGTAACAGAGCTCGAGTGCTATGCTGCTGTCCTTTCAGTGAAAAAGTTCCGCGCGTATATTGAAGGTCTTCCCTTCACAATTATTACAGACCATGCGAGTCTCAAGTGGTTAATGACTCAAAAAGATCTGAGTGGTAGATTAGCTCGGTGGAGTTTGAAGCTGCAAGGCTTCGACTTCACCATAGAGCACAGAAAAGGTGTCCTGAATGTCGTTCCGGATACCCTATCCCGAGTGCATATGGATGAGATTGTCACCGATACACCGGAAGTTGATTTAAATTCGCCCTACTTTACGACATCAGAGTATACCGAACTGAAGAAAACGATCGATGAAAACAAAGACAGACTACCTGACGTATGCATTTCAGACGGATATGTATACAAACGGACCGAGAGATATACTGGTGACCCAATCCAAGAAGACAGAGCTTGGAAACTCTGGGTACCAAAAGAGTTGACGAGAGGCCTAATAGTGACAGCACATGACGCTATTTCAGCAGGACATGGGGGGATCCATAAAACACTGGCAAGGCTTCGACAGAAATATTTCTGGCCAAACATGACCGTTGATGTTAAGACATATATACAAAACTGTGATACGTGTAAGTGCAATAAACCCCTCAACAAAGTCTCGAGACCACCTATGGGACAACAGACTATAACAGAACGACCTTTCCAACGACTCTACATTGACTTTCTAGGACCTTACACACGAACGAAAAACGGAAACACTCACATTTTTATTGTCCTAGATCATTTTAGTAAATTTGTATTTTTAAAACCGATAAAAAAAGCAACGGCAGCTGAGGTCGTTAAGTACCTTGAAGAGAGCGTGTTTCATGTCTTTGGGGTACCTGAGTACATTCACTCTGACAATGGAAAGCAATTTATCTCAGAACTGTTTTCCAGCTTCCTAAAAAAATATAGTGTGAGACATGTTCGAACGGCTTTTTATTCGCCACAAGCCAATGCTTCAGAACGAGTAAATCGTTCTGTTTTAGCGAAAATTAGGTCCTATATCGATAGTGACCAACGAAACTGGGATACAGTTGTCAGCCAAACGGCATTCTCACTAAGGAGCGTCCTTCATGACTCAATAAAATTCGAGCCATATTATGCCATATTTGGAACCCAAATGATACAAAATGGAGAAACATACGAGCTACTTAGGAAATTAGATATGATAAAGGATGACATGGAAATTATTGAAAAAACGGACAAACAAAAATTAATAAGAAAACAAATCTTTGAAAACTTAAAACTAGCCCATCAAAGAGCAACAAAAACGTACAACACACGCAGTAAAAATGTATCTTATAAAGTTGGACAAGTAGTATACCGACGTAACTTTAAACAAAGCAACTTGTCTGACAAATATAATGCGAAGTTAGGACCTAAGTTTTTGAAATGCATAATTCTTAAGACAGTAGGAAGCTCGTATTATGAAGTAGGTAACTTCAGGGGCGAAAAACTAGGAGTTTATCACGCAAAAGATTTGCATACGTAATGAAAATGAAGAACTCAAGCTGTCGTTGCATTTTTTTCTTCTAAGAATCTGTGATATATAACCCACTGTGAAATGCATTTGTTGATCCTCAGAATATGTATACATTTATTTACTTATTTATTTATTTTCATAGTTTTATTTATTTATTTATTTATTCACTTATTCATTTATTCATTTATTTATTTATTTATTTATTGATTTATTTATTTAAATACTCGGACCATTGACCTTATTAACCGGTGAGATTGTTTTTCAATTTTATTACTTGACGATTCATCTCGATAATGCTTTGTGATATAAATGTTGATTAATGTCCCAAAACAGATTTGTATTTAAATATTAATTGACCATACAATTTTTGTGGCTAAAATGTTTGTCCTGACTTAAAAATCGTAAACAACCTGTGATATGATATAATGAGATAGTGATATTTGAATTACAATACAACAAGTGTATTTCACAGTAACAGGCCAGTGTATAGTAAACCAGATCCAATACATCTATTGATGCAGCAGCACAGGCCAAAAATCGTTAACAATAGGATCCTGGCTATACAAAATTATCCAGGGCGTGGGACGTGCCACACGATTCTAACGGCTATCACAAAAAAAAAAAAAAAAAACGAATTTCGATTCATGCTCTAGTCCACTCGCTTGATAAATCAAGTGAAAACTAATGCGACCGACCAACTCCTTTTTTTACGAGGTCAGTTTCCTCACGACCACTCGAAAACTGCCGTCGAGCCTGTGACGTAGCCGGACAGTCAAAAATACCGACATCCAAAACAAAACAAAAAAATAATGAAAAATAAATTTCGTTCGTATGAAATTTACGTTGAGTCACTGTACCTTCTTAAATAAACCAAAAATTAGGTCAAACAGAACCTACCTCAACAAGAAAAAAACAAGATCACTTTACACACACACACCTTAATACTACTCACTAGGAACTCACTATGTTTGTTTATTATGTAGGTATCGTAAAATGACGAAAATATATCCTTTAATGTCACCCAAAATTGTATTTATCCGTCAAAAGCCGACCTGAAAAGAAAAAAAAAAGAAAATTGGTTAAGGAATGGACAGATAGGAATAGGGTCATCAGAGGCTGTCTTGTTATCTTTCATGGGGAAAGTAAGAACGAGATTCAGACTCTGATGACATTCCCACTTATCTTTAACAAGAATCCGTCTATTCAGAAAATAGGAATCGAGATCAAGCCTCAGAAATCTGATCTGTAGGGAAGTAAACAAAATGTTAGGTTAAGTAGTATATTTTAGTATAATTAGTTTAATAAATAGGACTTACCGTAGCCATACATATATTTTTATGATACCAAGTTTAGGAGAAAACTTTAAGTAGTTTCAGGACGAATTTTTCCTTATTATACATAGCATTTTAACGAGATTTTTTTTTTAAAGAAAAAACCAAATAGGAAAGAGACGCGCGCTTAAATCAAACATTACGAAAAAAAAAATAAAGTAAAAATGACAGCTTGCAGATTTTCTGCAAAGATGAGATAAAGCGAATTCAATGGAATTTAAGTAGAACCCAGCAAGATTCGGAGATTAAAATGGTACAAATGTACTGTCAGTTATGTTTAAACGTATTATTTATTCGATTAAGTGTAGGATATTGTGCAATATTAGTATTAGATTCTTATTTATTTTAGTATTTAAGTATTATTCAGTGTTTAGGTAGGAGTAGATTTTTAGTGTTGCTGCAACATTAGGAGTATTTGGAATGTACACAGACACATATACATACAGAAATAGACTCCACAGACGTTTACACTAGAATCCACTCCTACTCACAAATACTAACAGGTAGTAGGTGGGGAAAAAAAAACTTCCAATCTGCTTAGTTAGGAAAGATCAATGTCTACATAAGAATTTAAGAAAGAAAAAAAAAGACTTTATAGAAAGTGGTATAGTGGTACAAATAAATCGCACTTAGAGACAAAAGACAAAGAAGAAACGGAAATCGAAATTGTGCGGTACTAACTACGGACAAACGAATTTTGATTTTGGTCCGAGTAAGAACAAAACCATCCGTGTCATAAGCTATAAGTGGCTAACGAAGCAAATATACAATTTGATTTTTTTTTGCGTTGAATATTTTTTTTAGAGAAAAAAAAATTTGTTTAAGTGCATCAAAGAAAATTAAAAGGTGACAGTCAAAAGTTAAATAGAAACAAAAATGAGTCTAGATAATTAAATTTAATTTTGTAGATTTTAACTTCTAGAACGTCAAATACAAGGTATAACTAGGCCGAAAGGAAACCCTACGTGATTCCAAGCAGAGGTATGTACCTAACAATAGAGTTTTTTTTGATCATCAGGATAATGAAAATAATTTGTGATAGGTCCTGGATGTGAAAAACGTTCAATTCACTGAAAATAAGGTGAAAGTCAAGAGGTTTTCACATACATATACGCAAATACGCATATATATATATATATAGAATATAACCTCCAATCCAGGCTTCTGCTGGGCAGGTTTCGGTGGATAACTCCAACAATACTAAATATATTAAGGAGTGTCGAGAAGAGTGAAGAAAAAAAAATAAACTTCTGAAGGTTAAATCTCAGATAGAAAAAAAAAAACATGAAAATAGACAAATAGTCTCGTGAATTATGTATATCTACTTTGCGAAACAAAGAATAAAAACACATTTATATATATATATTTTTTATAGAGTGCTCCCTTCAGGACAATAGAATTTTATTGATTTAAATTTTAATAGACTATATACTAATATTGAACTGAATTTCATGTGTAACACCAAGAAAGAAGATAAAAAAAGGTGATTTAAAATAAGCTTAAAAATAATATCATAAATAAAAAAACAAAGGGGTGAATATTCCAAAATTGAATGAACCAGCGGCTCTATCTGCATCCTGACAAGCTTGCCGGCAGGACTTCGAGGGACGTTGAACAAAGTGAGTTGAATTTCTCATTATATAGTAATTGTACATGTACTACGAAGAAACGCTTATAGAAAAAGTTTCAAACGTTTTTTTATCTTCCTTTTTTTTTGGTTCTTTTCATTTTATTTCCACTTCATTTTATTGCTATTTTTTTATTATTGTTTACTTATTTTCATTTTGTTTTGCTCTTTTTACTTATTTTAATTATTTTAAGTCTTTGAAATTTTGATTTTTCTTATGAATTTAAAATCCAGTTTTTTTTTAATTCTGAATTTAAGTAATTTTGTTTTACATGAATAAAATTGGGTACAAACGAATAAATTTGCCTAAATAAATTCTATAATGGATTGCTAAACAACTCTACAGAGGTGGTGGAGGACTCAGTTGAGCCGACAATGGATTAAACGAGTTGAGTTGACGTAACCTAGACGGAACATACATTCACGGACTTAAATAGACGACTACACACAATGATGAAAATGACGTTGACCTACGAACCACCTACCTTTTCCGACATAATTACCTGCAAGACAATAAATCGACGGACATTGCCACTAACGTGACTAAAGACAAAAGAATCAAAAGTGGTACACCGGGGTGTATACTTACTATTTTGCACTTCGGACAAAAAAAAAAATGAACTTGTACTCACTGACATGCTCGAACGAACCAAACATAAGTTAGAACATTCAAAGAACGACAATCCGACCAACGCAACCTTATTATAGAACGCGAACAGACATTGGACCTAAGTTTGAATTGAAGTGACTGGAAGGAGACTTTAGGGGTTATTTCTATCACATCGGCCAAGGAGATAACTTTGGTTAGTATTTAGATACTGGGAGGGGAAGGCCAATTCTGCCAATGAGACCTGGTAGAGTATTTGGTGGATCAGATGAACCATTGTGTTGTTGAGACAGTGGTCCAAATAGTTGTGTATTTTAGAAAAAAAAAAAGTATTTTTTTTTTTTTTGTTAGGCTATACATATTTTTTTTAAGTATTTAGGTAATATCATCGGGGATATTGAGATTGATAATATTCCATGATATTAAAAGTTTTGGGTTAGGTTAGGTTAATTTTGGTTAGGTTTAATTATTTAGTTTTTTTTTTTTGAATTTTTTTCTAAACGGAACAAAAGACCACTCTTTCAATAATGCAATGGCATAGGTAATCGGGTCTGTGCGTCCTCCTTTTATCCCAATTATAGGCTCCTCATCCCATTCCCATCTCCCCCCTCCTATCCACAACGGCATGATTTTTTTTGTTTGCTGAACGAGTTGAGGTCAAATCGGGCAAGAACCACCCCCAATCCTTCGAGCTTAGCCGAGCCAGAGCAAGCATGCCATTGCCCTTAATTGACTCTCCGAAGAAAGCCCCCGTGGTAGCTCGATACGCAACATGTTTAAGTCCCAAGTGTCAAAATAACTCTTAAGCTTATTAATTTGAAGCTGTAATGTAACGGGGTTGTCCGTTAAAATCACTAAATCATCTGCATAAAAAAGTGTTTTAATGTGTTTATCTCCTACTACAACACCGCCTGGAATATGACGAACAAAATAGGACTGAGGACGCAACCTTGTGGAACTCCAGTTTCAGTAACAAAAAAGTCTGACATATTACTACCATTCCAAACTGCAGCTGAAGTGTTCGCAATAAGTTTTTTGTAAACATTCAGGAATTTCGTAGAAACACCTATCAAGCTTAGCTTGTATACAAGTGAGTTTCTGTTAACAGTGTCGAAGGCAGCCTTAAAATCCACAAAGAAGGCATAAAGCTTTTGCTTTCTTATAATAAATTTTCTAGCTATAGTCTCCAGAGCAAAAATTTGATCGACTGTTGAAAGCCCAGGACGAAAGCCACCTTGGAAAGCGATTATATAGTATTTGAGCGAATATTTTTCTTAGGCTTAAGGAGAAATATGTACAAATACAAAGACAAATTCAAAACTACTCGATAAGGGAAATATAAAATTATAAATAATATTATGAAAAAAGAAGACATGCAGAAAGAATAGCAATAATTTAAAATATACAAGAGAATCGAAAATAACAAAAAAATAAATCAAATCTAGGCAGTAGGGTGGTTAGTAAAAATACAGGAAAATGTTGATTGATGAAACGATGATGGCTTGGACACAATATATGTAGTTTGATTTCAGGTAGGTATTACGGGTAGTTTATTAGATAGTATGATTAATAGTGTTTCAATATTTCACTTTTTTTTTTGTTTTTCAAATGCAATGATAATTGTGTACGAGTTTATCACACTTTTATAACACTGGGGTGTGTGGGTATTTTGAGCACCTCTTTTTTTGTAGCAGAGGAATTAAAAAGCTATGAGACCACAGAAAATTCATTTACTTAAGACACTTGGGGTGGGTTAGCAAGGGGTTACCAAAACAAAGAAGCTACGCAAGTGGCAATCATTTTTGAAAACGTCTTAAGAGCTTTCCCGGAAAAATGTCGCTATGGAATCACATAAATTCGACACACTTGAGCTTCAACTAACATCGCAAATCTTTGAACGTGTTAACGACACTCGCAGTCCATTTTCATCAAAATTTATCTTAGGGGCCAGTTATAGCGATCATTATAAACAATCATTAAAAGTTGGAACACAAGAAAATTTAAATGTTTTTACTTACGTGTGATTATAGCGATCATTAAAAAAATGTTATTACTTTAATGTCATTCAAGCATTTATTTTTATTTTTGACACCAAAATATTGTTTTAATGATGGAAAATGCTTCATTAAATTTTTTAATGAAATATGGAACATTAAAAAAAGGGAACACAAACACTGGAACAGTGTTTCATTTTTTGAAATTTAATTATCGGCTTGTCATTAAAACGAATTTTCATCAATAAAAAAAATGAATGCATTTTTCATCAAAAATATTCTTTTTTCGGATTGTTTTTCGCCAAAAGAAATTATTTCAATGGATTTGCCACCGATTGGTATGAGATTGGTATATAAAACCAAAGTACAACACACCACATTATCCAAATGAAAATGTTTAATGATAGATTTTAATGATTGCTTATATTTTGTTTGTTTTTGTAAATTACGTTTATTTCGATATTTATATGAACCACACTCGATATTCGAAACGGGAGACACAAGAACGGCCACAAAACAAAAAGAACTTCTTTTACAAACTTTAAACGTTTAGGACTAACAATCACAAGCAAACTTCTTTCAAGTTCCGAATCAAATTTTCAGTAAACATTTTTTTCTTCTTTGTTATTGTACGATCATAGACCGCCAACCCGGGAGCTCTATATTAAGCCTTTTCGAGATTTTTAAAAGATAGACTGCTCCTGGTTGATAATTTTACTATAAGCTTTTTTAGCGAATGAATTTATGTCTCAAACCGAAACTTTCTTGGTTTTAAGCGAAAATATGCGAATATTTTTAAGAATAACGAAAAGTAGCGAATTTGAAAGATAGCGAAAAATAAAACACCAGAATTTCCTCTATGAGATTTTGTACAAGACAGAGATTTATTTTAATGTTTAAGCTCCTATTTATACAATAAATTTTGAGAGAATATCTTCGTTAAATTTTATAATTTTTCTCAGGCGAATTCAAATCGTTATAAAATATGGCGAATGGTATAAATATAGCGCGAAATTTAAATTTGAAATGTGTACATAAATTGATTTTCATATTATTTTATATACTTCAAAATAAAATGCAATTTAAAAATAATTGAAATGAACAATTTGTAATAATTTATGTTGATGTACTCCAACATTCCGCCCCCTTTGAAAGGATCACCTTTCAAGACGGAATCGCAGCCAACTTCCGAATGGGTCTCCGAAACTCTCCTCGTTGGGTTTTGACATCGGCTACTCTACTTCCCAAAAGCCATTTTTGAGGAGGTAAATTATCCTCATGGATGATTACCAAGCTACCAACAGCTATGTTTGGCCTTGAAGATGTCCACTTTCCACGACCTTGGAGTTGTGTGACGTACTCTTTGGACCACCGAATCCAGAAATGATTCTTCACTGCATTGATTCGTCGCCATCTTTCGAGATAGCTTATATCGGAGACCTCAGTGACTGGTTCTGGGATCGCTTTTAATGATGAGCCGATAAGCAAATGCGCTGGAGTCAGAGCTTCAAAGTCGTTCGGATCTGTTGACGTTGGTGTAATTGGCCTCGAGTTCATGATGGCTTCAATCTCGACTAGTGCAGTTGACAGCTCTTCGAATGAAAGTTTTGCGTTGCCGAGGCTGCGATTTAAATGACCCTTGGCGACTTTGACGGCAGCTTCCCAAATTCCACCAAAATGGGGTGCTCTGGGGGGTATAAAATGAAAATTTACATTTCGATTAGTACAAAAATTGATAATGTTATCATAATTAGATTTTTTAAACAACATATCTCTGAATTCTTTAAGTTTTGAATGTGCACCAACAAAATTTGTGGCGTTGTCACAGTGTATGTTACTGGGAAGACCTCTCCGACCTATCATTCTCTTCAAAGCTCCTATGAATGCATCGGATGAAAGATCCGAAACTGCCTCTAAATGAACAGCTTTTGAAGCAAAGCAAACGAAGACCGCCACATACGCCTTATATGGAGCTTTCCCCCGAATTTTATAGTATGTGTTTATGGGACCGCAAAAATCAACCCCACAACATTCAAATGGACGTGACGGTGTCAATCTGCTAGCAGGCAAATTTCCCATAACCTGCTCATACAATTTCGGTCGATATCTAGCGCAGTGAGGACACCTTCGAACTACGCTCTTAGCCAAAGATTGAGCATTAATAACCCAAAATGTTTGTCTAGTCAGGGCCACAAGAGCCTTTGGTCCAGCATGGTAGTTTGCAATGTGTAAATGTCGAATGATTTCTCTACTAAAATTTGATTCCTTTGGCAGCAATAAGGGATGTTTGCATTCTTCTGGAATGTAAGCATGCTTCAATCTTCCGCCAACTCTCAGTAAGGGGAGGCCATCTTTTCCATCTATGAAAGGACTTAACCATTTTGTTGACCCTTGAAGCTTTTTTGAGTTAGATTGCATAATTTCGAGTTCCTTGGCGAAATACTTAGATTGGATGACATTGACGATGATCTTCAGCGAGTGGTCGAGTTCATCTGCTGTGAGATGATCAGTTGCGGTTGGAATGTTTCTTATCCGATTGATGAAGCGAGCCACGTATGCAAAAATTCGAATAATTCTCGTGTATGAACTTCGTCCTTCGATGATTTGAAGATAATGGTCTTGATCTTTTAGTTGACAGGTTCCTACCGTCTTCTTTGTTTCCAGCGCCAATTCTTCTGGGGATGGGAGGATTCCAACTGAAGATGGCCAGCCTTCTTCATTTTCCATCAAGAATTCTGGGCCCTTGAACCAAATAGAATTCTTCAACTCTTCTACTGCGCATCCTCGAGAAACCAAATCCGCTGGGTTAACGAATGTAGGAACATGTTTCCAAATCACTCTCTTTGTTGTTTCCTGAATCTCTGCTACTCTATTTCCGACGAATGTATTTAATTTTGATGAATGTGCTGATATCCAGTGCAAGACAATGGCAGAATCGGTCCAGAAATACACATCAGCATGATTCTCGTCCAAAACTTTTTTGATTTTAACCCAAAGTTTGGACAAAAGATAAGCAGCACAGAGCTCTAAACGAGGAAGTTGTTTTTTCTTCGCTGGAGCTACTCTTGACTTTGCTACTAAAAGCCTTACTTCAACTGACCCACGAGAATCGGTGCTTCTGAGGTAGATGCAACATCCATACGCTTTCATGGAAGCGTCGGCAAAGCCATGAACTTGAAAAGTGTTCTTGTTTTCGAGAAAAGCATGTCGAGGAATGGAAAGATTTTGAACTGAATGAAGATCTGTCATAAATTGACGCCACTCAGTGTCGATATTTTCGGGAATTGAAGCATCCCAGTCGAATTTGTCAATCCAAAGCTGCTGCAAAATGATCTTGGCTCTAATGATAATGGGACTAAGCAAACCCATTGGATCGAACAACGACGACGAAAGCGAAAGGATAGATCGTTTTGTGAACTTTGTGTAAATTCGATTGGGTTTATACGAAAAACTGAATTCATCAGTTTGAGGATTCCAAGCAATCCCCAACGTGCTAGTGAGATTTGATTCTGATAATTTTATTTCTTGTTGCCTGGCTTCTTCAATTAAAGAAGGGTTGTTGCTGTTCCATTTGGACAGTTCCATTCCAGCTGAACTTAAAATTGCGACTACTTCATTACGTTTTTGACAAAGTGTTTCTAGGTCATCTGCTCCCGTTAACATGTCGTCTACATAAAAGTCTGACTTAAGAACTGAAGCTCCTAATCTGTATTTCTCTTGATTTTTCTCAGCCAAATACTGAAGACACCGAATAGCCAGAAACGGTGCGCATGATGTGCCATACGTTATTGTATTTAGTTGATAAGTTTGTATCGGAATTCGATCATTTTCTCTCCATAAAATGTATTGCAGTTTTCTGTGCGATGGATGCATCAATACCTGCCGGTACATCTTAACGATATCTGCAGTCAACGCATATCTATGAAGCCTAAAGCGAAGCAAAGTAATTATGAGATCGTCCTGTATCGTTGGACCAACCATTAAGATCCCATTCAACGAAATTTGCGAGGATGTTCGACATGATGCGTCAAAGACTACACGTAGTTTTGTAGACGCGCTATCTGGCCTAAGGACGCATTGATGCGGCAAATAATAGTGATCTTCGTGAAGATTAGGACTTGACACTAGCGACATATGACCTAGAAGTTCATATTCTTTCATAAATGTCACATACTGTGATTTTAACGAAACATTTCTGGATAACCTGCGCTCAAGTGAAACAAATCTTCTGAACGCAATATCGTAGGAAGCTCCAAGACACCTAGGATCCTTTTTTAAAGGGAGTTGAACCATAAGCCGACCACTATCCAGGACTTTAATTGTATTTGTGAAATGTTTTTCACACTCAGTCTGCTCCTCGGACCATTGCGATTGATGGCCTTGAATATCCTCTAACTCCCAGAATTTCTCTACATATTCCTCCAAGTGATTGTTTGCTGCGTTAGCTAAGAATGATGTCTTCTTTACGATGCCTTGTGATTTGTACCGTCCAGATACTATCCATCCTAAAGCAGATTCCTGTAGCGATGGTAATCCCTCACCTAATTTGATCTGACCTGGTAGCATTAAATCAAAGAAAGCTTCGGCACCTAACAACAAATCAATCTGTGACGGCTGATTGAAATTGTCGTCTGCGAGTTCTAAATTCGAAGGCAGGTTCCAAGTACTCACATTGAGTGCGGAATCAGGCTGGTAACCAGTGATAGAGGGTGCGACTAAAAATTCCAAAGAAACTTCGAAGTTATTATACCTCGAGCGAATGGTTGATTGAGTTTGATAGTTTGTTTGTGTTTCTATAACTCCTATGCCAACAATGTCAACGTTTTTTCTAAACCTTTTGAGACCAAGGCAATTGGCAAACTTTTCATTAATAAAATTGACTTGAGAGCCTGAATCCAGCAGAACTCTTCCTAACTGAAAACCTCCCGATGCATCCTTGACAAGAACTAGCGCAGTTGCCAAAATAACTTGCGTTGGAGCACGTTCTTTTCCTAATGCTGAATGAGATGCGGCCGATGTACTTGGAAGGTAATTGTCTTGTGGAGTTTCAGTTATAGATGAATTCAGATTATTCGAATCTATGGACTGGGTTCTGTGCAAGAGACTGTGATGAGGTTGTTTGCAAAATTTGCATTTATAAGCAGACGAGCATTTCGAGACACTATGACCTTTTCCTAAACAATTCAGACATAGGCCTAATCTCTTTGATTTCCAAAATCTATCCATAACAGCGAGATCGAGAAAACTCTTGCAAGTTGCAATTGAATGAGAAGAGTCGCGACACAAAACACAAGATCGTTGACTAACAGCAAGTGAAGTTTGAGAACGGCTATGATTCCCCATGATTGGTTTTGATTTGATAGATGATTTGATGTTTGACTCCGTCCGAATCATTTGCTTACTATCTCTTGCTTCGAGAAATTGGCATCTTTTATTCAGGATACTCGAACAGTCCTTCCATTCAGGTAACTTGCTGTAATCCAGTTGTTCATCCCATTTGGATTGCGTTTCCAGATCAACCTTTGACATGGCAATGTGAATTATAATTGCATTACAAATGTTCTCATAAGAACCTATCGATAGTAATGAACTAAACAAAGCAGACACATTGTCAACGAGACTTCTTAAGTCAGATGGAGAACCCTTCGGAACTTTAGGCAAATCGATGAGCTGTGAAATATTTTCCAAAAATATCAGGGTATCATTATCATAGCGCTCTTTTAAACTTAGAAGTGCCTTGGGATAATTGGCTTCAGTAACTTGAAACGCCTTCACTGTTCCAAGAGCTTGATCACTCAAGCAAGAAAGCAGATAATTAAATTTTTCTATTTTTGAAAGAGTTGTATCATTTTCGATGAGATTATTAAATGAATTTATGAAATTTTGGTAGATGATTATTAGAATGCGGAAGTGACAATGTCATATCTGCCACACTGGGTCGCCTAGTAGTTCCTAACAGCGATAGAATTCTTGTTTTGCAGTTATATATAAATCTTCTATTTCACCTCGACTGGTATCTGAGGGACATAGCACTTCTATTCTGGATTGGATAACGAGAATTTGCTTGAAATAGGATTCCAAAATCCCTAATCTACACTCGAGCTCACTTGGTTGTAGTGTACTACTGGAACTAGCCTCCACAATATTCTTTATGCGAGTTATACTTCCTTTAGTTGAAGCTCGCTGTTGTCTAAGCTCGGCTAGAGGTTGCTGTTGTTGTTGTTGTTGGTCGTTATTCATTTTAAAGAATGATAAATGTTAAAGTACGCAAGGATCAACCAGATCAATAAGTTTATTCGTATGAATTTTGATTTATTAAAGTTAATTAAAATCAGTATTGGCAACCCTAGTCCAACAAATAAATTCCTCTTAATATTCTGCGATGAAATTTTAATTTACGACGAATTTAATTAAAAGTAGCTATTTGGTTTATTTAAAAATTTGAATATAATAATTTTTTCGGAGTTAATGCGTTAGTATTTCAAACTAAAAATTAGTAGTTACGATTTAAAGCTTTGTTTTGTGATTCAATAAATAATAACTTCGGGCAAAAGCTTTTCAGTGCAATGATCATGCAGCAAGATCTCCCGCGACGACGACGACGATGATGATGTGCAGCAATAATCAATAATATTTGGGCGAAATGCAGATCGTAGCACTGAAAACAAAATCAGGTGTGTATGCCGTGGATCCAATCTGTGGGTGGATTGATCGTGCGTGAGCGATGAGAAATGTGTGAACGAGCGATAAGAGCGAAAACGAAAAATACGATGGTGTGGTATTATGTTCGAAAATGAGTAATTGCCATAAGGTTTGTTAAGTGTTTAAATGTGTGTGTGATTGTGTATACTTTATACAAATGTGGATCGTAAAAGATCTCTATTGTGGATTATAAAAATGATTTTGTGGCGACAGCACCATCGACTATAGGCTAGGCTATGCAAATAATTTCTATGATCAGCGATTGAAATTGTGATCTTTTATATTAGGCGTTTTATTTAAATTATGATTTTATTGATTAATTTTATTTTAGCAAAAATATGTTGTTCAAAATATATGATATATAGATGTCAATTTTATTAATTTTATCGTCTTTTTCTTATATCGAAGGTGCGTTGTATATTAATGTTATATGTTTAAATATTAATCAATTTATTTAGCCACAGCAACGCACATTTGAATAAAAATTAGACCAAGAGTACCTGGGTGGGAGATGTTATACTTATCTCCCACAATTTCCAATTTGTGAATTTCCTGGTTCGTTGGGATGTTGGGCGATCTTCTCGACGACGTTATTGAGGGATGAGATTTTTTCCTGGACTTCTAGTTCTTTTTTTTTTTTTTTTAACCAACACCATGTACTCGCGAACCGAAAACGCGACGATACTGTTCAATGCACTTTATTAGAAAGTTTTAGTTTTTAGTCACTTAGTGCAATTTGTTTTACAAAAAAAAATGTCACGTGGCACAATATATATGTATTTTTAATGCTTTTTAAGCAATTTTAAGTGGATTTTCACGAATTTATACACGTTTGGGCGCCAAAATGTACGATCATAGACCGCCAACCCGGGAGCTCTATTAAGTCTTTTCGAGATTTTTAAAAGATAGACTGCTCCTGGTTGATAATTTTACTATAAGCTTTTTTAGCGAATGAATTTATGTCTCAAACCGAAACTTTCTTGGTTTTAAGCGAAAATATGCGAATATTTTTAAGAATAACGAAAAGTAGCGAATTTGAAAGATAGCGAAAAATAAAACACCAGAATTTCCTCTATGAGATTTTGTACAAGACAGAGATTTATTTTAATGTTTAAGCTCCTATTTATACAATAAATTTTGAGAGAATATCTTCGTTAAATTTTATAATTTTTCTCAGGCGAATTCAAATCGTTATAAAATATGGCGAATGGTATAAATATAGCGCGAAATTTAAATTTGAAATGTGTACATAAATTGATTTTCATATTATTTTATATACTTCAAAATAAAATGCAATTTAAAAATAATTGAAATGAACAATTTGTAATAATTTATGTTGATGTACTCCAACAGTTATTTCGTTGCTTAGGTAACGAATAAAAAATATCTCAGAGATTTTTGATTGTTTTTTAATTATTTAATGCTGAGTGTAAAAAATGTAAAGTGGATTAATGTGAAATATGTATGTCTGATTATGTTTAGTATGTGAGTATGTGTATTTGCGTATGTTTTTGTTTGTTAAGAAAGCTACGGTAGCTCTTTTCTCTTGCAAGAAAGCCATAGAAAGCAAATGGGGTTTTCAACCTCGCATAACCTATTGGCTATACACATCGGTCATCCGACCAATACTCATGTACGGGGTTGCAGTATGGTGGACTGCACTGGAGAAAGTCACTTACTGCGACAAACTCAGCAATGTCCAACACACTGCATGTCTCTGCATAAGCGAGGCATTGAGAACCACACCCTCAGCAGCGTTAGCCACTCTCTTCCATCTGACACCCGTCGACATTTTTAGCAAACAAATGGCAGCGAGTACAGCTATAAGGCTCAACGCCTCATCTCAATGGACCAACAATAATGTGGGACATTCCATCACTTCTTCGGTTCTATACGAAAGTACAAAGACTACACCATTCCAAAACCCCAATTCGGCAAAAACTTCCACATATCCATTCCATCCAGAGATGAATGAGAAGACAATAAACTTCTGGATGACAATAGCATTCATTTTTATACAGATGGATCCAAGACAAGTGATGGAGTTGGTGGTGGTGTGTACTCAGAAAAGCTGAATCTAAGCATCTCATTCCGCCTCCCTAATCATTGTAGCGTCTTCCAAGCGGAAATTTTAGCGATCAAAGCGGTTCTCTCCTGGCTAAGAGAAAACGTGATATTTACTTCGGATATCCCCATCTTCTCTGACAGTCAGGCTGCTATTAAATCTCTTGACGGTGTCTCAACCAAATCTCAAACGGCCCTCGGTTGTCGATCGTCTCTTATGGAGATGGCCCAACAATTTAACATTCACCTCATCACAGGAAATTGTAAAAATAAAAAAAAAAATAAATAGAGTGGCGCGACAGCCAAGGCCTAAGTGGCTTACTCTCATCAACAATTCTCTAGGTGCGAGTGAAGAATTGAGGGGACCTACAATTTAACGCCGATTCCGTCAGTTCTTCGCAAGAGGCAATGTCCGTGAAAGATGAAATAAAAACTTTGGGCCCGAGTAGGATTCGAACCCGCGACGACGTTCCGCTTAGCAGCCAACGCACCTAACCACTAAGCTACGGACACAGGAAATTGTAGAGCCGATGAACTCGCCAAAAATGGAACCCTCAACGATACCGATAGCTACATGTAAACTTCTGGTAACAAGATAACAAAGCCACAAAACTCATTTGGCCTTCACTGGATGTAAAGCACTCGAAGACTTGTTATCTCAAAGCAGACTTCATATTACCTCCCTAATAGGTGTCCTTACGGGACACTGTCTTATAGGCAGATACGCAACACGACTTGGTGTAGCCTCAAATGACTTCTGCAGGACCTGTATGGAAGAGGAAGAAGAGGAAACAATCTCTCACCTTCTCTGCACTCGCCCTGCTCTTTCACTAAGACGTAAACTTCATCTGGGCTCTCCCAGATACTTTTATGATAATCCCAGTGAACTAGCTAATAAGGATATCAAATTTCTTCTTCGCTTTATAAAAAGCTCAAAATGGTTCGACTAGTAAGAAGTAATTCTCTAGATTCATGTGGTATCACAATGGGCCTTTTCATTTGGCCTAAGTGTGTGGATTCTGTATCCACAACCACTTTAACCTAACCTAACCGATGCCATCCGAACCGGCGGGCTTGTTATTTGTTAGCTTTTGGATGGCTCTTTCTACTTTTTCTGCGCTGGGGGCTGGGACTGGGTCTTCATTGACTGGCCTTGCTTCTTTTTCATTAGCTCGCTTGACATTTTGCTTATTGAGCAGCTGCTTGAAAACATCTACAATTCCCTGTGCTTCGGTGACTAAGTTTCCTTCACTGTTTCGAAGAGCCTGTGCCCCGATTAGTCTAAAATAGAGGTTAGACATTTGGCTTGGTTGGAGAAGCTTAGGGGTTTGCCCTTCATTGTGAGTGGGTTAATTTGAAGAATTTCGTACCTTCTCGTAAAAAGTACTAGTTCCGTTTTATGTGGACCCTACGTGAGCCTGTTTAAGGAATTTTGTAGGAGTTCCAAGAGAAATTGTGGGTGTTTCTCAGATACATTTACCACCAAGTTCCATAAACGAGGCAAGAGGACCTTACCTTGGGATGTACCTCGATTCACCGATCTGGTGGTAGTAAAACTTATGTTTGAGATTATTGTCCTACTAAAAAGCATGAGACTTATTAGATAAATAAGTGAGGTCTCTGTTTGTCTGTTTGTAGCTTGTGAAACTGGACTAATATTAAAATTAAATAACACTGTTATTATATGGCAACAGCCATCAAAAATAAATGCAGTTTTCAAACATATAAACCCAGGCAGCAAACGAATTTGTTTTAGTCGAATAAAAAATACTCTGAAAAACACCTCTGCTCCTATATGAACAAAAGACAAACGCCTACGCTTCGGTTTTCTATTAAAAACTTTTTTTTATAATAGAAACACAAAAACGGAAATTTATGACATCAGTTAACAGCGTTTACCAGAAAACAAAAAAAGCTTTCTTACGCACCCAACTTACTTGCACGAATATGTACATTAATTTGAATTTCGTCGTCCTTCCTTGTCCATTATTATGCGCTTATGGGTCGAATAATAGGAAAAAGGAATACTTTGGCTATGATTTATGTCGGGTTCATCCTGATGTGGGGAAGGACTTCTTTAAACGAAAACTCAGCAGTTCGTATAAGCAAAACGATAAAAGTAGACCATCATAAGCGCAAAGACTATAGCAAAAATTGTTGATTCGAAAAATTAACGCATAGCCCATCATTGAAGGGTCCAGTAAACCCAGTAATATTCTCTTTATTCAGGATCTTTAATATGTAATAATATTAATTTAAAAGGTTCCCATTTAAAGATTAAACGACTAAAATATCCTTCTCCTCATAATGTTTCAATTTCAATTTATTATTACTATAAGTAAACAATACAGTAAGACAGAGTCTTTTTTAGTATTTCATAACAAGGTTACAATAATTGTAGATTTAAAATATAAAAAATAAATGAATTCACTTAACTAAATTAAAGGTAGTTTTTTTTTTTTTTTTTTTTTTTTTCATACAATTTTCATCCTAAATAAATTTTATTTTGTTTCTTCCGCTTCTCTTTCCTCTATCTTTCCACTTTGCATGCTCAAACACAAACTTATTGAGTGTTAGAGAAATACTTAAATACTTCGGATTTAAAAATAACTGGATCTGTTATCCGCTTAATGCCCATAGGCAAAGAATTCCATATGCGAATGCTGAAAACAAAAAACATCCGTGAAGAGTTTAGATATCGGAAACTTGGTATTATTAGATTATTCGTTCTTGAAGATGAACAAACTTGAATTTTTTCATACAAGTACTCAGGTGTTTTTGTGTGAATTACCCTATGTAGAAAAATGCAATTTCGAAAATTGAAATACTGAAACAAAGTGCAATTTAGAATCTTTGTACTATGGGCAGATATATGGTCATATCTTCGAATGCCATATACATAACGAGTCATGTCATTAAAAGCAACACGAAGTTTGTTTTCAGATAAGGAATCAAGCTTTGGATACACCACCTCAGAAAAAGAAATTATGGGTATAAGCAAGGTTCTAATTAAACGAAGTTTAGTTTCCTGCGGAATAAAGGCGCTGGACATCCATAGTTTCCTTAACGTTCCATAAATACGGCTGATGACATAATTTATGTGATCCTTGCAAGAAAGATCCCTTGAAATCTTAAAGCCAAGGCTTGTCGCAGAGTTAACAAAGCAGAGATTTGATGAGAATAGAATATTCAACGTTGACAACATCTTTGTATATAGAGTTATGGCGTTTTTAATTGGCAATCCGGAAGTAAAAAAAACAAAAAAGCATTCTGAAAGCGTTCAATTGGGCAAAAGTGACAGTTCTGATTCTGAAAAGAATAGAATTTCCCTTCTGATTTCAAAAACGCAATGCTTCTTTTTTCGATTCCAGATTGCCAATTAAAAACGCCATTAGACTAGTACTACCAAGAATTGAATTTTTGAATTTTGCTGCTCTGCTTGAGATAAAATTTCCCCAGTGGAGAACGAAATGACAGGAACGAACCAGTGTTCCCAGGTTGAGGGGAAAATCACCATGCTTGCCGATTTTTTTCAGCTAAAGGGGAAAAAAAGGGGACGGGAATAAGTAAGGGGAAAAAATCCAAAGAAGGGGAAAACTGCTTAAAACTTTAATGAAAACAAAACATTTCTTCAAATTTTCAATAGTTAAAACCAAGCCTTAGAATTTTATACACAAGAATATTGTCCATGCAACGCTTGAAAAATTCAAAATATGTACCATAGAGGAGGTATTACCTAGAGTCGCAACTCAGTTTCTTTTTTTAAAAATCACCGTCCAATCAATTTTGCAATTTACTCTTTTTTCTTGTGTCCGTGAATCTGTGTAACTCCATATCAATGCTAATGTATTGGTTCACCCCATTTGAAATGCATTGAGAAACCTACACATTCGCACTGATGTAGATATTTTATCAAATTTAATTTTTTAGGTCGAAAGAGAGCAAAATGCCTGGAATTGCGACTCTAAATATACCTCCTCTGTGATATGTACATTCTAGAAGTTTTTGCAAACTGGCATTTGGTTTTGGATGGTTGTCCCTGCGGATGGTTATCAAAAGACTTATTGAGCAATACCAAGCTTTACTATTGCAGTTTTTGGAAAGCTATCTGGAAGATTCTAATAACAAAATTCAGTGTGAAAAAATATACAGGGTTTTTAAAAACCAACAACGGTCTTACATTTAGAATTTTTAGATTTCTTCTTACCGGTTTTTTACGAAACTGAATCTTGAAATGCAATCGGAAGACGTTGCAATTCATATTTTATTTGACTGCGCTGAACTGACAATTAAGACACTTGCTGATTGTTTATTTTTTTAAAGCGAATGTTTAAAATTGCTTTTACTAACGAAGAGAATTTTGATAATATAAAAAATGTATATCTTGGCCCCCAAACTTCCCTTAAATTAAAATCTTCTGGTCTTACCGATGAAAAAATAAATGTTAAGGTTAATTGTAGAAATTTTTTAATAAGGGCATGTGAAGAAATTATAAAACGTTTCGATTTTTCATCTGGACAAGGAGGATTATATAAACTTTTAAAATTTGAAATCCCGCTTTCTCTCAAAAACAAAAATGTTAAATCCCTTTCGGGGAAAATTAGGGATTTTTTTTTCGTTCAAGGGGAAAAATAAGTGTTTTGGTGTCAGAAAAGGGGGATTTTGTTTTTGAAAACCTGGGAACACTGGAACGAACACAATAAGTAGGAGTGTGTAGGCTATATTATATTGAAATAATGCGAGTAAGGGAGTTAGGTTGCTTTTTTAAAAGAACAACAAAATATTGCGCCGAACTGGTATGGTTGGTTAGAGGGAAGGAAAAATAAAAATATTATGCGAAGTAAGGATACGATCGAAAGAAGTAGTAAGAAGTTTTTAGGTAAAACCAAAGACCATATTACAAGCAAAGATGTCGCACGTAGAACAAAAATCTGTGCCTGCTTTTTTCCACCGTCCCTTTTTTACAATGGGTCCAAAACATGAATCTAGGAAATAGAAACATTTCACGTGTTGTGGATACACACTGTGCGAAAAAGAGCGTTGCTATTTATAATGAAAATTTAGAGAGAGAAACAATGTATTTCATGTTTATGAGTAGAAAAAACAACAACAAAACCTATGCCTTTTCAATGGGTCCAAAAATTGTTGCTAGATTTGTAATAATTTTATGAAGCAGAAGAGAGAAAAATGATTTTTTTGTCATATGCACAAGCAAGTTAGGTTGATCGTTGATGATCGAGTTAAATGAAATAAGGGTAAGTTGATGTCCTACACAGGCTTGCCAGATTGGGCTATTTATCGGAAATTGGGCTATCTTTTTCCAAAATTGCCGACAACAATTTCGGTATGACAGCCCAATCCTAATTGGGCTATAAATAACCCAAATCTAATCTTGGGCTATATTTTTTCATTCAAATAAATCATATGTATAACTAAAGCACTTTTCTCTCTCTAAACATACCCTTAAAGTAGTCCGACATTCGCTATTTTAGTCCGACTGTATGCCTTAATGAAAATCGTCCGAATTTTAAGGATCCGTCCTTGGAGATAATTCCAAAAAACCAAAAAAAAAAAACTGGAAAATATTCAAAGTTTGATTGGAGTCCGTATTTTCCCTCCAAATTTCCAACGAATTTGGAAGAATTTTGGACTGAAATGGCTCTTAACGTAGAAACATTTCCGATGAAATAGTTTTCAGGGATTTAGCATATTTGTAATAAAATAATTGCTAACTTTTGTCAGGAATGCTGTAGTTAATAGGACATTTCTTGTTTCATGAATTGTGTAAAAACAAAACCAACGAATCGGTTAACTAAAGTATCGCTCGATGCAATTATGCGTTTGCGTATGGATGTTACGGTTATAAAACTTGCTGCAAACATTTTACGCCCACAAATGAAATGATAAGTAAATTTAACCAAAGAATTTACCAATGTAATGACAATGATCATGAGGATGACAGTGACGATGATTCTGATGAGGATATTGCCCTTGTAGACTGATTTTCAATAATTAAATATTTAATTAAATATTTATGTTTTATGTGATCAGTTTGTTAACTCTTCTTTATTAAATGAATTTATTTATTTTGTTTTTCTTCTTTTTTGTTTTTAAATAAAAATGTACTTTTGGTTGTTCTTAAAATTAAAATAAATTGTGAAGTTATCAGAAATGTTTTTTTTTTAATTGGTATTGGGCTACTATTTGGGCTAATTTTTCGGCTCCGATTTTGGGCTACAATTTTTTTCAAATTGGGCTATTGAACTAGTTCAGGATCTGGCAACCCTGGTCCTACACCTGTATGTGTATTCATATTTCATATTGCGTCTAGGTGATTTTGTTTTTGTAAGCTTCGTAGAAAAATTGCGAACGTGTTTTGTTTATTTTTTTTTCTTGAAGGATAAAAAAACTTGAAAAGTGAGTTTTGATCTGAATTGATGAATGTTCTTGGACAATGATTTGTTGTAGTTTTGCTTTTGTTTTTGTTTTTGCTTCTTGGGGTTGGTTGTGAATTGTGATTTGAAAATCATATTCATTCTCATAATTTCAATGTAGGTCAAAAAAAGGTTGACATATTGTTGGGATAGTGATTTGTGAGGATTGATTTATACGTAAGTTAAGTGGGTAGGTATGTCTATGTATATATACACAGATCTTTGAGAGTATGTATTTTGTATGTGTAAGAAGTAACAAAACGCAGATGGATGTCTTTTGGCAAAATTTGATGCAAACTGAGTTCTGCGTTACCACAGTGTATTTTATAAAAGTTCACAGAGGAAGACAATACAATTTATATATTAAACACTTTTATACAATCACGTAATTCAAACTTGAAAAAAGGAACCCAAGTTGATTGAGAAAAAGGAAAGTAGATCTGAACAGTGTATTTTATACTGGAATCAATTAAAATATTAAAAATGTTTATAGATACAAGCACGTAATTCAAACTTTGTGTAATTTTATGGGTTGACATCTAATGCACAGAGGAGGTATTATTATATTATAATATTGTGCAAATGGTAACACTGGTCTTGTTATTAGAAGTTGTGTTTTTCGTGCTCTCTGTTTAAAGTTAATTACTTTTCGAGTTTTTATTTGTTTTAAAATTCTGTATTTGACGTTACCAAAATAGTTGTGTAAACATTTCTTACAAATTCGCGCTGATTCAAACAACGCATTTTTAGACAAAATTAATGCATCTAAGATCGCGTTTTGGTATTGTCCCATATGTATTAAAATATCTTTGGCTCACATTTCTTTCAAACTGTCTTCACTGAAAGATGAGCTCATAAAACTCACAAAGGGATTCGAAGACTTGAACCTTAATTTTTCAAATTTAGCCACTATCGCTAAAAGCATCCCTAACCCAACATTAATGGTTGACAAATCCTCTGAAATGGATGATATTTTACCATCTGAAAATACCCCCCTTCAAGTTGTTTCCAAAAAAAGTAAAAAGAGAGGTAGAGATGTGGCCACCTCACCAGCCAACAAAGGGCCGGCTCCAAAAAAGTCCTCTCTTAAGAGCAACAATTTACCAGATCCCGCCCTTGCAACTTCTCAAGACAGTTGCCCTTCCCTTATTGTACAGGAAACCCTACAAAATATTTCTGACCTCACTGCCAATGAACCTATTTTAGAACCGATTCCATTAAATACACCCCAAACAAATCTGGCATCAGTCCCAAAACCAAAATATATATTCATTTCTCGATTACTACCCGAAACAAAGCCTGAAGACATATTGGCTCATTTGGTCGATTCAAAGGTTATCACCAAACCTTCAAGCCTTAAATGTTCTAAAATAAGTAAACCGAATAGTTTTGTAGCCTCATTTAAAATCATAGCCCCTAGTTCTCTTTTTGATCCCATTTGTAATTGTTCCTGGCCTCCTAACACTTTAGTTAAGGAATTCACTGCTCCTTTGAGAAAATCACGTCCCTCAACTTCAAGCCTTAATTCAAAAAACTGCAGAGACTCTCCCTCTACTATCAAAACGTAAGAGGACTTCGAAGTAAAACTACTTCTATTTATAAGAATTCTCAGGCATTTCCACATGATGTTTTAGTTCTCTCTGAAACCTGGCTCAACGCCACAATATTGGACACAGAGCTCTTTGATAAAGAGTTCTCAGTTTTTCGGAAAGACCGTCATGAGGATGCTATGAACTTAGTTGGCGGGGAGTCCTCATCGCTGTAAGAAATAGTCTCTCATCTTCCCATGTTGTTTTCCCATTTACAGTAAATATGGAACTCATCTGTGTTAAGATAACCTTACGGCAAAAATCAATATTTTTATTAAATGTATATATTCCTCCTAAAAGTCCAATGTCTGTGTTCACTGAACTTTCCTTAATCTTAGACTTTGTTTTCAGTATTGCTGATCTTGACAGCTGTATTCTTTTGCTAGGAGATTTCAATCTTCCTCTTATTGATTGGGTTCCCTCTGAAGACGATTCCTATTTTGAAGCTACTACAGTTTCTTCTCAACTGGAGCTTCAATTGTTGGATAACATTTTTTCTTCCGATTTACAGCAAGTAAGCTGTATCAAAAATAAAATGAATCGAATACTAGACCTAGTATTCTCATCTGACGCAGTAAATACTGCAGTTGTAGAATCTACATCTGCTTTATCAACAATAGATAATTACCACCCTCCCTTAGATATTTTTCTTGACTTGAGCGGTCATTTACTTGAGAATAGTAATCCCCATGATTGCTCATACCAATTTGACTTCCGAAAAGCTGATTTCTTGCAGCTTTCAAATAGCTTGCTTAGTTCCGGTATCCAAGAATTACCGTCCAGCAACGATATTGACGCAATTATTGCAAATTTCTATTCTTTACTTATGAGTTGCATTGAAGAGGCAGTTCCTAAGAAGAAATCAACCCACTCCTACACTTTCAGTCATCCTTGGTATACTAAAGAGCTAAAAACACTTCGTAATAAGAGAAATAAGGCCTGGAAAAAATACCTCAAATCCATGACCTTAGAAAACCAAGTAGTTTATATTTCATTTTTTGAAGAATTTAAGAAACTGTCTTATGAACTTTATAGTGAGTATTTACTTAATGTAGGATGCTCTCTGACGTCTGACCCGAAAAGTTTTTGGAAATACATTAATTCGAAGAAGAAATGTGATTAGTCTAAGATCCGCTGAAGGGCGACCTTCACCGAACTGTTAACCGGCTGAAACTTTTTTTATGACATTTAGTTTGAAAACATATATGAATATGATAGCTTGCCTAACGAAAAGTGTGCCAGGCTATATTAAATTTGACTTTATATTTTAATCAATAACTAACTCCTCCTTCACCCATATGTTAAAATAAAACGTTGTATCAAATAGCCATATCGTGTAAGTAGGCTTGAGACAAGAAAAAAATTGTATGGGAGAGGGGGCCCTACTCCCCCCGTTTAGCCAGGAGGGGCAGTTTTCTGAAAAATTGGCTTATTTTTTTTTTAAATATTAAAAATCAACGGCTTCATCTACAACAACGTGTTATACCTTTCTGCAAAGTCAAAAACTTAGGCTTTCATTTTGTATTTAAATTCAATTGTTTTAAATACTAGTTTAAGAAAAATTAATTTTCAAACTTAAAATTTTGAAAAAAAAAATTTTTCTTAAATTTCGAACTAATTTTTTCAAAATTTTATGTTATTAAGTACTAATTTTGTTTTCAACATTCAATGCTGTTTTTAATTTTTAGTCGAACACAGTAAACCGGATTGAAAAGTACCTTGCCATTGTCGAGATATAAAGAAAAAACCAAAATCACTTTTTGCTTTAAAAAAAAACTTTTTTATTTTTACGTTACTGTTTTTTATATTCAAAATTATTAACAGTATTGAATGTTGAATGCAAAATAAGTACTTAATCACATAAAATTTTGAAAAAAATTAACTAAAAATTTAACAAATTCTTTTTTTTGCAAAATTTTGAGTTTGAAAATTATTTTTTCTAAAACTATTATTTAAAACAATTAAATTTAAATACAAAATGAAAGCCTAAGTTTTTGGCTTTGCAGAAAGGTATAACACGTTGTTGTAGATGAAGCCGTTGATTTTTAATATTTTTTTAAAAAAATAAGCCATTTTTTCAGAAAACTGCCGCTCCTGGCTAAACGGGGGGAGTAGGCCCCCCTCTCCCATACAATTTTTTTCTTGTCTCAAGCCTACTTACACATATGGCTATGTGGCACAACGTTTTATTTTAACGTATGGGTGAAGGAGGAGTTAGTAATTGATTAAAATAAAGTTAAATTTAATATAGCCTGGCACACTTTTCGTTAGGCAAGCTATCATATTCATATATGTTTTCAAACTAAATTTCATAAAAAAAAGTTTCAGCCGGTTCGGTTTAAGAAAAATTAATTTTCAAACTTAAAATTTTGAAAAAAAAAATTTTTTCTTAAATTTCGAACTAATTTTTTCAAAATTTTATGTTATTAAGTACTAATTTTGTTTTCAACATTCAATGCTGTTTTTAATTTTTAGTCGAACACAGTAAACCGGATTGAAAAGTACCTTGCCATTGTCGAGATATAAAGAAAAAACCAAAATCACTTTTTGCTTTAAAAAAAAAACTTTTTTATTTTTACGTTACTGTTTTTTATATTCAAAATTATTAACAGTATTGAATGTTGAATGCAAAATAAGTACTTAATCACATAAAATTTTGAAAAAAATTAACTAAAAATTTAACAAATTCTTTTTTTTGCAAAATTTTGAGTTTGAAAATTATTTTTTCTAAAACTATTATTTAAAACAATTAAATTTAAATACAAAATGAAAGCCTAAGTTTTTGGCTTTGCAGAAAGGTATAACACGTTGTTGTAGATGAAGCCGTTGATTTTTAATATTTTTTTAAAAAATAAGCCATTTTTTCAGAAAACTGCCGCTCCTGGCTAAACGGGGGGAGTAGGCCCCCCTCTCCCATACAATTTTTTTCTTGTCTCAAGCCTACTTACACATATGGCTATGTGGCACAACGTTTTATTTTAACGTATGGGTGAAGAGGAGTTAGTAATTGATTAAAATAAAGTTAAATTTAATATAGCCTGGCACACTTTTCGTTAGGCAAGCTATCATATTCATATATGTTCTCAAACTAAATTTCATAAAAAAAAGTTTCAGCCGGTTCGGTGAAGGTCGGCCTTCAGCGGCTCTCTTACTAGATGTTTATCCAATGAAATTTACTAGCAATAATGTAACCCTCAACTTAACTTCTGAAATTTGTGAAGAATTTGGAAATAATTTCAGCCAATCTTTTATCGATTCCCCCGCCGTTGTGGATAAAGATTTTTTTTCAGTATTTACGTGGCTGTCCACAAGTATTGTTTAACAACATCTCAGTAGAGACTGATGACATTATAAACATTCTTTCTCTTCTGAAAGATGATTTTTCGAGTGGTCCAGATGGTATTCCACCTGTTGTTTTAAAAAAGTGTAAGTCTATCTTAGCATCTCCCCTCCGTTATATTTTTGAACTGTCTTTAAAATTAGGAAAATTTCCATCAATTTGGAAAAACGCTTACATTATACCAGTCTATAAGAAGGGAGATAAGGCCAACATCACCAATTATAGACCAATATCTAAGCTCTCCTGCATTCCTAAGGTATTTGAACAAGTTATTTGTGAAAGTTTGGCATTTCATTGCAGGAACATCATCTGTCACCAACAGCATGGTTTCATGCAGAAACGTTCTACTGTCACAAATCTTCTTGTTTTTATAAATCAATGTGTAAGCACTTTGGAATGTGGTCAGGAAATCGATTGCGTCTATACAGATTTTTCGAAAGCCTTCGACCAACTCTCTCACGCCATCATAAAATTCAAACTAAATGCATATGGCTTCCCCCCATTTTTCATCACTTGGATATCCTCTTATCTCGAGAATAGGTCTTACCAAGTAAAATTCAGGCATTCTATCTCTAAGTCATTTTTTGCTAATTCGGGAGTTCCTCAGGGTAGCCATCTAGGACCTCTACTTTTCAATTTAGCTATTAATGATGCCCCGTTATGTGTACGTAATAGCGAAATCCTCATCTTCGCAGATGATATGAAGATTTACAAAAATATCTGTTCTAGTAATGACCACATTCTTCTACAGGATGACATTAATTGTTTTGCATTGTGGTGTGAGAAAAATAGTTTAAACCTAAATCCAATAAAATGTCAAACAATGACCTTTTCAAGGAAGCGTGCACCGTCTTCATATGACTACGCTATCTCACAGCACATTCTAACCCGTGTAACTTCTGTTAGAGATCTTGGAGTTTTCTTTAACCCTAAATTAGATTTTTCTGTACACATTAACAACATCGTGAATAAAGCAAACTCAATGCTTGGATTTATAAAGCGTTGGTCAAAGGAGTTCCGCGATCCAAATATAACCCGCGCTTTATATTATTGCTATGTTCGTCCTCACTTAGAATACGCTTCCCAAGTTTGGTCACCTCATTACAATATTCATATTGAGAGGCTTGAATCTGTTCAACGAAATTTTACTCGTTTTGCCTTGAAAGGTATTCTATGGAGTGATCCTTTGAATGTCCCTTCTTATGAAAACCGTTTGCTAACTCTCCAAATGGAAACATTGTCAAGTAGACGAAATAACAATGACATGGTATTCTTCCATCAAGTTATTACTGGTGTAACAGATGCACCGGAATTACTTGGAGCTATATCTTTCAACCATCGGGGTGGCGGTTATAATTTTCGTAGGAAGCACTTGGTACATGAACCAAAACATCGTACCAACTATGGTTTCTATGAGCCCTTGACACGTATGAGTAGGCTTTCAAACTGCAATTCAGACTTATTTGATTTAAATATAAGTAAGAATAAATTAAAGTCTTTGCTCAAGACCAGTGTTATACACTTTTAAATGTCTCTCTGTTTACTTAATGTTTGTAATTATTAGTTATGTATTAATCTTGTTTTGTTAACTGTCTTGTTTTTGTTTCATCCATGTGAGTGTTTGTTATGTAATGTTTGCTTACTAACAACTAACACTGCACTAAGTGATGAGCCGGTGGTATAACATAGTCTACTATGTTGGCAAACCATTGGTCGTAAGACTGTGCTTGCTATAAGCACAGACAAGTAATTATACAGATGTCTCATCCATATGGAAAAAAGTGTCCTATGAAATCTTAATTCGCTAAAAAAAAAGCTTTTTTTCAAAGCTTGCATGAAAATCTTTCTTTTTCTTTTGTTCTTGAACACGAAGAGACATCTGCTTGTTTTTTTCGTTTTCTTTCTTTCTTTCTTCTTTTTCAACCCTTATATTTCCCGCACATGAAAACCATACAACCTGATGAATAATATGTCTTCCTGTTGATCTGCTTATTGATCAGGCAAGGAAAAAAATGCACCTACCGGCCTATACAATATACATAACATACGTAAGATAGGAAAAAAAAACTATTTGAAGAGTAAAAACAATTTTACTTTTTCTGATATTCGTTTGCAGATTATGATTATGTTATGATTTTTTTTTTTTGGAAAATGTAGATTTGTATGAAATTATATTTTGAATGTAAAACTCTTTAGGTACACTATTAAAAAGTTAAAACATAAACTTACAAATGTGTTAAATTTACGCTAGTATAAAAATTAAAGTGGTTTTTATAGTTCTGTATCTTAGTAGAAAAAGTCGGATTGAAGTAAAACAAAAAGTTTATCAAAGGTTATAATTTTTTTTTTCAAATTATTTTGAGTTAAGAAAATACCGTTAGTCGTTTTCACTTGTGCGTTCCAAAAAAAAAAAAAAATAAATAAAGTTTGGTTTGTCATAAAGTGAGCGTAATTTTTTTTCAATCCAACCGATCTAAGATTCAATTGAGAATTTTGTCGGCATTAATTTCCTGTTTGTTTAAGATCGCTACAAGTTTTTTTCTAATCAAAAAATGGGTTTACATGCAAAAACACAAATTTGACTTATATCTCTGCTAAAAATTGACTTACAAGAAAGAAAAAAGACAGATTTGAAAATTTAAATTTCCTATACGAAAAATTTTTGAAAAAAAAATATTGTTTTTTTTTCAATCTTTTCTATCAATTTAAGAAAAGGTCCAAACTATGTATGCATTTTTCAATTTTTTCATAAAAGCTGCCGTTATCTTATGGAATTTAGTGACTGAACTAATCTGAGGCTTAATTATTAAAGCCCATAAAATTTCCTTGACTTTAGTAAACATTTCGCATGAATACAATTAACCGTTTTTCTGTTTCGATCAATCAAACCTACAAAACATTTTTTTCGCACGTAAATCCGCCTGACAATATCATGTTTAGGTTACGTAAGATAACGCTCAACCCAACGAAATAGAACCGAATTTGAAATTCGGTCTTATTTCCTTTTCAAAAAGGAAACTGCCCCAATTTGGCCTTAATTCTTATAGATCTATTAGAAATTGCGCCAAAAAAAAATTTGGAAATAAGACCAAATTTTCAAAACAAGTATTTCGGCTTTATTGCAATCTTAAAAAAGAATTAAAACCGAATAATTCTTTGACAACAAAAAAGCTGATTTCTATTTAAAATTTGTACAAAAAATGCAGTTTTTTTTTATAACTTCTATTATTGTTTTAATAAACTGCAATGCCGCATAGCAATTTTTGAAAAAATGTTCACGGTTGGTGAAAACAAAAATTGGAAAATCTCATGGAAGAGTGGGAAAACTAGGAAAATCAAACAAAGGCAAGGGCGGATTCAGAGGGGGGCGATAGGGCTGATGGCCCCCCTAAGCCGCCTAAAATCTGGTGATTTGACAAGCAGAATATAGTTTTAAAATAATGTTAAACATATATCATCATCATCACGACCGTGGTACGTGGTAACATTATATCCGGATGAAAATAGAATTATTAAATTTGAGTGCACCTCCTGTGGTCCACACGACTTACTTCCCAGAGGAAAAAAATAAAAAAAAAAACAATATTCAATTGTTGATTATATGAAATCAAACTGTAGGAAGTAGAAACCAAAAAAATATATCCGCTTAAACACATTTTCAATTGTTTATAACAAAATATTGTAAAATAATATATTTTCTAACATTGATGAATAACATTTTATGCTGAAATCGTCATAATTTTCATGAAAAAATGATGAATACTTTCAGATTTTGTTAGATTTTTTCGGTTTTTTTTTCCAATCCTTACAAAAAACCGCTAAACCGATTTCGCTGAGAACTTATTTAGTTCTCAATCAAGCGCTTTGGGCCAAACGAGACCAATTTGATATCAGCACCATAGAGAATATATAATACCTAGAGTCGCGACCTTTTCCTCCCTTGCCGAAAACACCCTCAAAATTTGTCTGAGGTCAACTCTTAAATTCCTCTCTTTTTTTCGTGTCCGTGAATCTGTGTAAGAGGTGAACTCTCACAATCCTCACCTTTTTTTCGTGTTCGTGAACCTGTGTAAGAGGTGACAAAAGAGTGAGCACCCAGCCATGACAAAATTTTTTTCCTGATGCACAAACCAAAAGTGACAGACTTCCACCACAGCAAATACGAGACTAAACGCACGATTTTTTTTAAAGATTTATAAAGATTTTTGATACAAATATTGGTAAATTATAGTGCAATTATATGTTAAAAGTGCAAAGAAACAATATAACGTATTTATTTTTCATATTACATGCATTTTTTGTATGTTTAAGTTTTTTTTTGAAAATGCTGAGCTCAACGGAATCTTATTTTCGAAATCTGAGCCCATGAAACCCACCTCGTCTCCAACCTGAGCATTGTATCTAACTCAGTGCGAATGTATGGGTGCAGTTTCTCATTTAAAAAGCATTGGAAAACTAACACATTCTCACTGGGTTAGTACAAAACGACCAAATTGCAGCTTGTAGGCAAAAAGAGAGCGAACACCCGAAGTCGTGACTCTAGGTATTATATATTCTCTATGATCAGCACTATGAGCGGTTCGCGAGATTATCATAATTTTCATGCATAGATGACGAATTTTTACTACTTTCTTTGTATGCCAGTTAAAAAATTGCTTAACTACCGCTGACAACTTAATCAAAACTTAATAACGCCACCCCGCATCGAATGAGTCCAATTTCATGTCAATACTGTGAGTTGTTCTCGAGAGAATCGTGGAAAAAAACGTAACGCCAATACGCATATACACACGCTGACATGATGATAAAATGGATTGATTCAAAAATTGTAGATTCACAAAATCGGACCGTTTACAATAACTTCCTCTGGGAAATTAAAAATACCAACATTTTCCTTACATAATTCCTTTAATAAAATCAACTTCATTTCATTTGCTCTAAGAGGACTTTCGTGGGTTGACAATTTCAACTTACCTCCGTATGAAGAACGGTTGTTGCTTATAAACCTGCAATCTCTAGAAAAACGTCGTGAAGTTGCCGACATTATTTTCGTACACCAAATTTTATCTGGTGCTACAGAATCCTCAACCCTTCTTGATGCAATTAGTACCAACGTTAGCTTTCATTCTCTAAGATCGGTTCCCCAATTCCATCAGGCTCATCACAGAACTGACTACGGCTACGGACTACGGAGAAAAAAAAAAAAAGCCAGTTGCACCGAACACTTAATCACTGAAATCTCAGAGGTCTCAGAGATTTTATAAGTGGAACTAAAAATCTCAGCTGAGAACTGAGTTATTTTTCTGCGATCTCTGAGATGAAATCATTTTAGATTTAGATTTCTTGCTCAGCTATTTTGACGTGACTGTCATATGCAGAACAACAATTTGTAACCACTTTATCTCAGTGAGAACTGAGAATTATGTTCCACCAATGTCAATATGCGATCTCAGAACTGGCCTACTGAATTAACGCAGGAAGCATTGTCATTGTTTACCAGCTTGGTTTCCTGTCTCCAAAAATGTTCTAGAGATATTAATAAAAATAGAAAGGCGTGACAGCTCTTGAAGAGCCAAGGCTTAAGTGGCTTATATCTTCACTCTTCTTCAAAACCCTGAACGATTAATTGTTCTTTCAAAGTCCTATTTCTCTTTGCCTATTAAATCAACATTTTCAGGGTCGCCCCCCCTAACAAGAGTCTCTGGATCCGCCCCTGAACAAAGGTCGGGAAAAATGCTTGAAATTTTTTGTTTCTAAATGGGTTTTCAAATAAAAAAATCAAAGTTCTTGATGAAAATGGATTTTCGAACGGAAAATAGAAAGTTCTTGATGAAAAACTCGGAAAAATCATTGGGTTTCAAAAGAAAAGTCGTTATTTTAGGTGCATTGTTTTTCAATGGAAAAATGGAATTTTTTTTAATATTTATATTATGTCCGGAAGGGACTCTTTATCCGCTCAATGCTCAATGTATTTTATAATTTTTTCACTCTAGATATAGCCTGAGTTAAGACTAATTTTTGGGACAGTCAAACGGAAAATTCAGCAAATAAAGATACAATCGTAAGCTGTATGGAATTCTGATTTTTGTGAAATAGTCGAAACACACCGTAGTGTCCGTTGGCTGCTAAGCAGAATGCCGTGGGTTAGAGTCCATAGTTTTTATTTCATCTCTCACGGGCACCGCCTTTTGCGAAGAACTGTCAATTTTTTCTTTCCTTCCTCTTAAAAGTCAGTAAACAAATTTCGCTTAGATCTTAATCAGTTCTTAAGAAAGTTATTGTGCGTCAAATGAGACCAATTTCATGTCAATATCAAGAACGCCAATACGCACCTAAACGCATTAAAAGAGTTAATCCGAATTCTAGTGATCGTTCAAACAAAAACTTTAAAATGAGCACCGAAGCATTTAAAACGAATCATTTTAAAAATTTTACATAACTTTTGTCTGAAGATAATTTCTTTGAGGACAGCATTTTTTGTTGATTATTTGAAATATGTACTTATGTACATTTTCTGATAAGCCAGTTTTTATTTTAATAAATAATATAGGCAATTGTTTGATCATACAGTAAAATAACATTGAAAAAAACGTAAAAAAAAAAAACAACAAAACGCACTTTGCTTTTTAACCAACCTGCTCTTACCTTTCTCACCTTCAGAGCCACGAACTACTCTTATACACAGATGCAAAAGTAAACAAACAAAAAAACAAACAGATACATTTGTATCTACTTTACTCAATAGGCGTGTTTTTTTGCACGCGTATATACGCTTAAGAAAATATTTGCATGCAAATGCAACAACAATAAATTTCTATATCCGCTTAGTTAGCGGCGATAATTATCCACGCTTATGAAATAAGCGGATATAAAAACAATGCTACCATATACCTTTTTCAATGAATTTTCAACAATTCATTCCGAAATTCATTCGAAATTCATTTCATTTAATAATTACCCAAGCAAGCTATGATTTTGCTGTTGTTATATTTCAAATCAAAGGAAACCATTGGCTACTTTTGTATGTTCCATGCCTTCGTATCTCTTTCTCTATCCAGATCTCTTTTCTTCATTCTCTTGGTTTTCTTCTTTGAGCAAGAGATTTTTGTGTTCTCTGGAGAAAAAATTCTCGCTGACGTTGCTCTTCTTTCTCCTCTCGTTTACATATCATCAAGTTGTGATGCCAAATTGCTAAAACAAAAAATTTGTCGTTTTTTTGTGCACTGTTCATTTTAAGCGTATATACGCGTGCAAAAAAACACGCCTAATATAATATTATTATATTCTCATCGGTCGGACCTCAGAAAAGAAAAAGGGAACGAAAAGATTCAAGCGAAAGAGGGAACAGAGAAAACATTTCAATAATTCAAGAGAGCTTTAAAAGCTTTCGTAATAACAGGCATGGAGCTTTTCTATGAACAGGCAAAGAACTTTTTTGCCTGTTCATAGTCGACCGTCAATGAAAAAAATAAAAGCCACTTTTTACTATGGGGATGAGACATCTGTATAATTACTTGTCTGTGCTATAAGCTCTCTTCGACCAATTCTGATAGTGTAAAAAAAAAAAAAAAATGTACCTCCTCTATGATCTAGTGTTTGTAAATTTTTCGGCTTATTGTTAGTGTTTAATTATAGAAACAATTGTATAGTGCATATGTACATCGAAGTAGATTTTGAAAATATCGAGTTCAATCGAAATTAATTTTTTTGAGTTACGTAGATTGTAAGAAATAAGGGATGATGTGAAGAAGTAAGTTATTTTCAATGTTTTACAAAAATGGAAGTAGAACTTCAAGAGTGGTAACGCTGACCCTCACCCATTTTGAAATCGATTTCTCTGTCAGTACTAAAGAAGGTACTTCGTTTCGGATTTTTTATTACAAATACTACCCTTTGAAAATGCTTTTGAATTGAACTGAGATGTTTTTAGGGTTTCCAGGGTTTCAATTTTAAATTATGTTCAATTTTTCTTGTTCGAGGAAAATTTTCAATTTCAGGTAATTTTTTGTTCACACTGCGAACTACTTTTCTTAGTTTTCCTGTTGAAAAAAAAAAAACAATAATTAAAAACAAAATCTCAAATCTCTCTCTCAAAGCACCAAAAACAGGCATAGGTATATAGTTTTTAGGATATGTTTAACACTGTGCAATCATGAAGAGGGTTTAAATTATACTTATGTCTACCTGATTTTCTGTCAAAACATTAATTACCTTACCTTTTCTCATTGTGAGTTAGATTTGGGGTATGAATGTTTAAAGGGTGAACTAACTAAAGTAAGTAAGTATGTAGTATAAAAGATATTTTAAAAAATTATTGATTATATTATCAAGTTACGTAACTAAGTAACCGGATTCTTGTAATTCCATTGCACAACCCATAAAAGAATGAATTGTCTGTGCATTTTTCTCTGTTAAAAGAAGACATATTTCAAAAAATAAAATGTAACCGAAATTAGTCTTTTTTTATTTAAAATATTGTGAATTATTATTACATTCATGGCTTTCTTAAAAACGCAAAAAAAAACAAAAATCATATAGTTTTGCTTTTAAGAACATGTAATTTTGTTATTCCCTCTGTAAACCCTATTTCCTTTCATAAATGATCACACAGAAACGTATAGTACCAAAGTACATTGTTAATAGTCTTGATACTTAGTAGTAAAGCGTTAAAGTTTTACCTAAAAACTTCTTAAAGTTCTTTCGATCGTATCCTTACTTCGCATAATATTTTTATTTTTCCTCCCCTCTAACCAACCATACCAGTTCGGCGCAATATTTTGTTGTTCTTTTAAAAAAGCAACCTAACTCCCTTACTCGCATTATTTCAATATAATATAGCCTACACACTCCTACTTATTGTGTTCGTTCCTGTCATTTTGTTCTCCACTGCACTAAAATTCGTAAGAAGAGACATTTTTTGAATGTGGGGGTAAAATTCTCTCACAGAAAAACAAAACTACAAAAAAGTAAGCGAACGGGAAAACAACAAATTTTACCCACATTTTAATTGTCAAGTTTTTTTGTATGAAGAATTGATACTTTGAATTTGAATTTATTTATTTATTTGCTATTTTCAAACAAATTTGACACTTTTCACAAATCAGCCCAAAGAAATTTCTTGGGCTAAAATTCGTAGGTTGGGGAAATATTTTACTCTCTCGTGAGCGCTCTCTTTTACGAAAAATTACCAAATGTTTGAGTACGCAAACAGGATTTGGTTAAATTTCGTAATTTTTCGTAAAATTGGACTATTTTAGGAGGGTACGCGAACGGACCTTTTATCTTGTTCTTGGTTTTGAGCTGTCAAACCAAGCAGAGCAGCAAAATTCAAAAATTCAATTCTTGGTAGTACTAGTCTAACTCTACATACAAAGTTTTTTATTATTGTATGAAAAATAGATCTATTCAACTTTAAGACATTTTTCCATCGCCTGAATTAGGGTAAGGTTAGGTTAGGTTAGGTTAAGGGGCTGACACTGTCGTTACCATCACACTTAGATCAATACAGATCCATTGTGATACCCGTATAGCTACTCAAGCAATCAAGCCATTTAGAGGCTTTGACGAAGTTCAGAATTTTAGTAACTGGTGTTTTAGAGAGTTCTTCTAAATCCCCGAAGAAATAGTTGCCGAGCAATTTCTTTCTTTGGTGGGAGAGTGCGGGACAGTGAAACAAAAAGTACAGTGTCTTCATGCACCTCTTCGTCACCGCATCCTCTGCATAGATCATCGGAACTGATTCTCATCTATTTCATATGATAACTTAACAGATTATGTCCGGTAATTATGCTTACAAGAGATCGAAGTGATCCCTTGTGTAGCTGCATTATTCTTTCGGTTCTTTGTTTGTTTAACAACAGATCTTTCTTGTAGTGCCGCAGGAGTCAAGAAGGTTCCACCTTCCATCGGCCTTGATAGTTATTCTTTTTGAAATTTCCTGTTTTAAATAACAGGTAGGGGTGCTAACTAGCTGAGCTTGGCTTACGTCAAGCGTTGACCCTAATCTTACATTCATCGGCTTTCTCGTTGCCTACTACATCGCTGTGGCCTGGGACCCAACAGAGTCTAATGTTGTGATGTGCGCTAAAAACCTTAGCACTTCGCGGCAGCATGAAACAAGCTCTGATTTAACCATAGTTGCAGTAATCGCTTTTATTGCCGCTTGGCTATCAATGTCAAAGGTGATATCAGCTCGTGGTATCGTCATCATTGATACCTTTTTAGCAGCTGTTGTTTCTGCCAGGACCAGGACAGCCTAAGCGAGGCGGTAAACCCCTACACCAGTATCCATCTTAGAGCCATCAGTATAGATAGCTATTGCAACTCACTGGAGTATGGTATGTTATCTATCCATTCTTCTCTACTTGCGATGGCAGCCTGGAATGGGTTATTTAAATCAAGTTCGGATATTTTATAGTCTGTTGTAGTACTATGACCCATAACTTTATGAAAGATCTAGGCATGTCCTATGGAACTGTTTTTCCAGACTTGAGTTTGACTAAGTCTCAGCGCACTTTTGGCTGCAGATTCTTGATCAAAGAGGTCTAGGAGAATAAGATTGAGTATAACTTCCAGTCCCGCAGTTGGAGTGGATCTCATTGCCCCCGTAATGCCAGTACGCGCTAGTCTTCTAACTTTTGTCAAAATTTTCAGGTTCGTGCTCTTTTCTAAAGCTTTCCACCAAACCAAAATACCATAGGTTAGTATTGGTCTTATTATTTCGGCAATAATCCACCATCCACATCCACCTGATAGTTTGAGGGGTTTGGTCCCCAAGTTTTCCCGAAAATTCAATGCTGTTTCAACGCTTTTTCCTTTAATGCAGGCATGTTGAGCTTCCGATATACAGTTTCAAAAGTTTTCAAAATAAACGATGCTAGACTAATGGATCTATAGTCTTTGGACTCCGTATGGCTAGGTTTACCAGCCTTAGGCATGAGAATTATCTTTACCTGACGCCACGATAAGGGAACATACCCCCATTTAAGGCTATTATTGAAAATGCTAGCTAGGTGTGGGATGATAAGGTTTGTGCTCTTCTGAAGCATCATAGGGAAGATTCCGTCTAGACCAGGGAATTTGTACGGGGAAAATGAGTGAATGGCCCATTTTATCCTTTCTTCCGTTATAATATCCGATGGTACTAGGGTTTTTGTATGAGACTCTGTGTATGGACTACGGATATAAGCTATCTAGTTCTTTTGGCCACGTTGAAAAGTTTTCTAATTTCTTTTCTTAAGTTGTCTATTTCAGTGGTCCACCAGGGTGGTTTTTTCCTACCTTTCCCATTTGATTGATGAGACACCTTTTTTCTAAAGCGTGATTCAGAACAAGGTTAGGTTAAAGTGGCTGCGGATACAGAATCCGCACATTTAGGCCGAAAGAAAAGTTGAACCATTTTGAGCTTTTTATAAAGCGAAGAAGATATTTCATATCCTTATTAGCGACTTCACTGGGATTATCATAAAAGAATTCTCCCAGGTGAAGTTTGCGTCTTAGTGAAAGAGCAGGGCAAGTGCAGAGAACGTGAGAGATTGTTTCCTCTTCTTCCTCGTCCATACAGCTCATGCAGAAGTCATTTGAGGCTACACCAAGTCGTATTGCGTGTCTGCCTATAAGACAATGTCCCGTAAGGCCCTATTAGGGAGCTAATATGAAATCTGCTTTGATAAAACCAGTCTTGAGAGCGCTTTAGTTCAAGTGACGGCCATATAAGTTTTGTGGCTGCGCACGTTGGTAAATTATACCACCTAGATTTTGTAAGCGTTGAGGCCATTTCATCTCTGAATGCAATGGATACCTGGAAGTTTTTGCCGAATAGGGGTGTTGGAATGGTGTAGTCTATGTACTTTGGTTTAGTACCGAAGAAGTTCAAAATGATGGAATGTGCCACATTACTTTTGGTCCATTGAGATGAGGCGTTGAGTCTTATAGCTGTATTCGCTGCCACTTGTTTGTTGAAGATGTCGAGGGGTGTCAGAGGGAGGAGAGTGTGCAACGCTGCTGAGGGTTTGGTTCTCCATGCCCCGCTTATGCAGAGACATGCAGTGCGTTGGACTCTGCTGAGTTTGTCATAGTAAGTGACTTTCTCCAGTGCAGTCAACCATACTGCAACCCTGTACATGAGTATTGGTCGGATGACTGATGTATAAAGCCAATAGGCTATACGAGGTTGAAAACCACATTTGCTTCCTATGGCTTTCTTGCAAGAGAAAAGAGATACTGTAGCATTCTTAACTCTTTCCTGAATATTAGGTTTCCAACTTAATTTTTGTCTAATATCAGACAAAGATATTTGGCTTCATTGGTAAAAATTAGTGGTACGCAATCACTCTGTTGCCTTCCTTCTCGAGGGATATTAGCAGTTGTTAACTACTATGTTCCACAGGAGAGGGGACAGAACACCACCTTTTGACATTCTGATCCTGCTTTTTTAGCATTAGATTTATCAACTCACAGAGTGATTATTCGACGTTTAGGGTCGTCATTGCAGATGTGTCAACGTTCTTGAAAGCGCCCTCAATATCCAGGAAGGAAACCATAGTATATTCCTTTTGCTCTAGAGAGTATCCGATAGTTCTTACCAGAGCATGCAAGGCTGTTTCTACCGATTTCCTTTTGCAGTAAGCATGCTGAGATATCGATAGTCTCTTATCATTTTATCAATGCTATTACGTACATGGATATCGATCAATCGTTCCAGAGTTTTAAGAATGAATGATGATAGGCTAATAGGTCATAGATCTTTAGGGTTGACATGCGAGCATTTACAAGCCTTGGGGATTAATACAACCTTTACTTCTCTCCATCGCTGAGGTATATGGACCAGATCTAGACAACTTTTGAAAATCATCTCAATGATGGGCAAAATTATATCGCTGATATGTTGTAGCTCAGCTGGTATGATTTGATCTGGACCTGGAGATTTATAAGTTTCGAAACTATTCAGAGCCCATATCAATTTTTCTTTTGTAACAAGACCTTGAGAAAAAGTTAAGTTAATACCAGACCCTGAGCGGTTTGTTGTATGAACGGATTTGCAGCTATCTGGGAAGTGGGTGTATACAGGAACCTGCCAAGAATCAAATTGTTATAAATTTTGGTACCGAAAGCAAAAAAAAAAGACCTATCAGCGTAATAAAATATCATCGTCTTTATTTAATTTTAAATAAAAAGCATTCTCCACCACAATGTTAAGATTTTCATTGAATTGCTAGTTTCGGTAGGTCAAGACCCACGTTATAAATTTTATCCTTCAGAACGGCTCAATCCCAGAGATCGGTTGGAGTTCCACATATCCTATTGCAGGATTCCCTTGCTCACCGGCGAGCCTTCGTCTAGCTCCTGGGTAGTTACTCCAGCATAGAAGCCATTGATTTATTTGAAGAAAATTGCTACAGGATCAATGAAGTCCATGTTCAAGTTGAAACATAGCTTTTGGATGCGAGATGTGATCTTGTTAAAATGGATTTCTTCTTTGCAGCCATCCCACTTGAAAACGTACATTTTTTCAGCCTTCATCTAAAAAAATTAAGGGAATTTTGATGTTTTTCTAATATTGTGTTATTTTGCAGAGCAATTAACTTTAAAAATCAATTAAACAAGTTTATTCTCGAAACAGATATTCCAAACTGACAAGATGAAATGAAAATAAATTGTCAACAATCTTTCAATTTAAGAAGTGCCTGCAATGAAACTAGGTAGAAAATTTAGAAATAGAGACATCACGCAGCGCTGTTCTGCATTCAGAATTTGCTCCCATAAGAGCCTGTGTATTTTGAATTTTGCGGCGCTGAAATTCTGCACATCTGTTTTGAGCTTAACATTGAGAGTCGTTTGTTCAATTGAATCGAAAATTAAGTTCTACACAAAGTTTTCATTTGTTTATGGGACGTTCCGGAATTCTTGAGTTCTACATAAAATCGCCATACTAAAGTAGAACTTTATGTCGAGAATAAATGTATGTTCTAAATGAGCAAACAATAAATGGAGTGGGCGACAGCTCTTGAAGAGCCAAGGCCTAAGTGACTTACTCTCATCAACCAACAATTAAACGCCGATTCCGAACGGCATAGTTGAGGAGCACTTTTTTCATGACAGATTGATACTCTTGGGAGTTTAGTCAGTTCTTCACGAGAGGCAGTGCCCGTGAAAGATGAAATAAAACCTGTGGGCACGAGTAGGACTCGAACCCACGATGTTCTGCTTAGCAGCCAACGCACATAACCACTTAGCCACGGACACGGAAGGAGCTTAAATAAATTAAACACTCAACTAAGCCAATTAAAGAATATGTAATTTAAGAACTTAAAATACCAATGATAAGAAAAAAAAAATAAAAAGAAAGTAATCATACGCCACAGTATGTCATCCTCATCATCATCATAATCATCAATTGGATTCAAATAAATAATATTTCATTTTGACAAAATTTATGTTACATAATTATCCTGAAGTAGTTCTGAAGGGAGGCGAGATGAGGTTCTTGAGGTCAACTAGTATTATTATATAAAGAAAAAGATGGCCCAGTACGTGAAGTACAAAAGTAATCCGTGAAGGCATAAAGTCTGGCACTTCTGGACCACGTCATGAATCATCATCATGAATTTAATATCATTTAAATCCGAGAATATGATCCATTTCAAGGAATATACCTTAGCTACCTTCTTAGACGTAGAAGGAGCTTTCAACAATGTCCTAACTGAATCCATTGCAGAATCACTTGCAGAATTCGATGTTGAGAACTTCATTAGAAGATGGATAATATCCATGCTAAGTAACAGGAGGATTCAATCAAAGTTAGGATATTCAATGTGTACCAAATATGTCAGCAGAGGAACACCCAAAGTAGGTGTACTGTCTCCTCTTTTGTGGATTCTGGTCATGAACAACATTCTTGTGAAACTCGATAGTGGAGTAAAAACGATTGCGTTCGCCGATGATTTGGTCACTCTAGTTTCAGGAAAATTTCCAAGCGTGATTAGCGAAATCACTAATAGCGTTTTTTATTTTTGGTAATCCGGAATTGGTACACAGAACTGTCCGATTCCGGATACCAAACGAACATGCAAACACATTTTTTTGCTTCTAATGGTTGAATGTCTATGTATTTGTAAGACATCATCATATGCAGAATTGCAGATGACATGACATTTTTTTTTTATTTTCTTTATTTGTAAACATGGCGACGAGTACGTATGTGCAAATGTGGGCATGTATGCGTGATTTTGACTGATTCCGACTTCAAATTCGGAATCATTTTTCTTTTCTATCCAGAACAAGAACTGTCATCTTGTGCCAAGTGAACGAATTCAGAATCTTTCGGAACAGTTCCGGACGACCAAAGAAAAAACGCTATAATATGGCTTAAAGAAAGTGAGCAGTAAGTAGTGCCTTTATTCTTCTTCCACCATGGTCTCGCCGGTGGGAGATCAACTTCTCACGAATTTGACGCTCTGTCTGACTCCATTCAAAGAATTTTATCCCTGTATCCTCCACTGAAATCGTTATTACGGACGATTTCAATGTACACAATTTTTCGTGGCTTCTCCATTCGGGGGGCCAGACAACACCTGAAGGAATGTGTGCTGAGATGTTTGCTTACTTTAACCACATTACTCAACTTGTCACCGAGCCCACTCGAATATCGGACATTAATGGCCAAGCGGAAAATACTCTTGACTTGTTTCTTACGTCTCACCAAGATAAATACGCTATCAGTGTATTAATGCCTCTAGGAAGATCAGACCATAGCATTATAAGCTAATCCAGTTAGAGAAAGAGCTCCGAAGAGAACCGTGTGGCAATACGAGAAAGCAAACTGGGACGGTCTCAACAACTTTTTCCGTATCTTTAACTGGTCACTACTTACTTACTTAAGGTGGCGCTACAGTCCGTTGTGGACTTGGGCCTCAATCAACAGTCTCCCCGCCAGCTAGCTCGGTCCTTAGCTAGTCGTCTCCAGTTTTGCACTCCAAGTTGATTGAGGTTCTCTTCCACTTGAGTGCGCCACCTGAGTCGCGGTCTTCCTCTCCTCCTACGTCCCTCGGGAATAGTGTCGAAGGCTTTCCGGGCCGGAGCATTGGTGTCCATTCGCTCTAAATGACCGAGCCATCTGAGTCTCTGGACCTTGACCCTTCTGGCTAGGTCCATGTCGTTGTACAACCCGTAAAGTTCGCTGTTGTATCTTCTTCGCCATTCCCCTTCAATGCACACGGGGCCAAAGATGACCCGAAGAACTTTCCTCTCGAAACAGCCTAAGGCACTTTCATCCGATTTTGTCAGGGTCCATGCTTCTGCACCATACAGCAGGACTGGGATGATGAGTGTGTTGTACAGTTTTACCTTAGTTGCTCGAGAGAGGGCTTTTCCACTCAATTGCTTTCTTAGCCCAAAGAAACAGCGGTTAGCAAGAGTTATTCTTCGTCTGATCTCGGCGCTGGTGTTATTGCCCGTGTTTATAGCGGAGCCTAGGTAGACAAACTCCTCTACTACCTCGAAGTTGTATGTGTCTATTGTGACGTTCTGTCCGAGCCGTCGGTGTTGGGTGTCCTTCCTCGAAGACAGCATATACTTCGTTTTTCCCTCATTTACCGCTTAAACCCATTTTTGCCGCTTCTGTCTCAATTCTCACAAAGGCGCCATTGACATCACGCTGTGTTCTTCCCATTATATCAATATCATCGGCGTACGCGAGAAGTTGAACAGATTTTTGGAAGATAGTGCCTCTGGTGTTGACGTTGGAGTTCTGCACTATCTTCTCAAGAACGATGTTAAAGAAATCGCATGACAGTGCATCGCCTTGTCTGAATCCTTTTTTGACGTCGAAAGATTCCGTGAGCTCGTTGCCAACCTTGATGGAGCAGCGTGAATTCTCCATCGTCATTTTGCACAAGCGAACGAGCTTGGCAGGGACGCCAAAACTAGACATAGCTTTGTACAGTTCGTCTCTGTGGATGCTGTCATACGCGGCCTTAAAATCGATGAAAAGGTGGTGGGTATCGATTTGGAGTTCATAGGTCTTTTCCAGGATCTGCCGCAACGTGAAAATTTGGTCGATTGGTTGACTTTCCTGGCCTGAAGCCACATTGATAAGGACCAATCAGATTGTTGACGAAAGGCTTCAGACGTTCACATATTACGGCAGAGAGGATCTTGTAGGCGATGTTTAGTAGACTTATTCCTCTATAGTTGGCGCAGTTTAGAGGATCTCCCTTTTTCAGGATCGGGCAAACAATGCTGAGGTTCCATTCATCGGGCATGCATTCCTCTGACCATATCTTACAGATGATTTGGTGCATGCTCCTATCTAGCTCGTCGCCTGCTGCTTTGAACAACTCAGCAGCTAGTCCATCTGCTCCAGCGGCTTTGTTGGATTTCAGCCGTGATATTGCGGTTTTCACTTCTTCTAGGTCGGGTTCACGGAATTGTTGGCTATCATCGTGTCCGATGAAAGGCTCCTGTCTGACGGCGGTATTTTGTTCGTCGTCGCCGTTATACAATCTACAGAAGTGGTCTTTCCAAATCCCCAGCATTGACTGCGATTCTACTATGATGTTCCCTTGTTTATCTCTGCAGGCATCGGTTCTTGCTCGATGACCTTGAGCCAGCTGTTTAACCTTTCGGTAAAACCTCCGAACTTCATTCCTGCTGTTGGCTCTCTCAACATCCTCGATCTGACGCTTCTCATGCTCTCTCTTTTTTCTCCTGAGAAGCCGGCGTTCTCTCTCTTTTGCTCGTAGAGCTCACGAGCAGCTCTTGTCCTTCTATGCAGCGCCGCTTTGTATGCCTCCTGCTTGGCTGCATGGGCCTGCCTGCATTCTTCGTCAAACCAGGGGTTTCGTTTTGGTGGCTGTGTGAAACCCAGCACATTAGAGGCGGCATCTCTAACTGCTCTCTGGCAATGTTGCCACTGGTCTTCGATACTTGATGTTGGCGGCATAAGACTCCTTAAGAGGTTACTTGACACTCGATCAGAGAAGGATCTGGCGATCTCTTGCGATTGCAGCCGTCCGACGTCGAATTTTCTTGCAGCATTTCTTTGTTTTGGCCGTTGTCGGGATATTCGGAGCACTACCTTGGCTACGACGAGGTAGTGGTGCGAGTCGATGTTAGCTCCTCGGAAAGTTCGAACATCTAAAATGCTGGACAAGTGCCTTCCGTCCATCGCAATGTGATCAATTTGGTTGACGGTTGATTGATCAGGAGAACTCCATGTACCTTTATGGATGTTGAGATGAGGGAACCAGGTGCTTGCTACCACAACATTTCGCCCCGCAGCAAAATCGATCAGCCTGAATCCGTTATCGGATGTGGTGTCGTGCAGGCTGTGCTTTCCGACCGTTCCACCAAAGACGTCCTCTTTTCCCAGCTTTGCGTTAAAATCGCCGAGGACAATTTTAATGTCATAACTAGGACATTGCTCGTATGTTTTGTCAAGGCGCTCGTAGAACTCGTCTTTGGTGTCGTCCTTTTTCTCTTCTGTGGGGGCATGCGCACATATTAGGCTGATGTTGCCGAATTTAGCCTTGATTCGGATTGTCGTGATGCGTTCGCTCACACATTTGAAGCTCAAGACTTTTTGCCTGAGTCTGCTTCCCACGACGAATCCGCATCCAAATAGTCGCTGTTGTTGCTCTCGGTAACAATTGCCATAGTAGATGTCGCAGTTTTTCATCCTCCTTTTGCCCGGTCCATCCCATCGCATTTCCTGGATAGCGGTAATATCTGCTTTGTAGCAGTTGAGGGTCTCCGCTAACTGTTCGGCAGCACGCGGTCTATTAAGGGACCTAACATTCCACGTGCATATCCGAAAATCGTTGTCCTTTATACATTTGCTTGGGTCGTCATCAGTGTATCCGTCCGTTTCCGAGGCCTGTTGTTGCTTCGCAACTAAACTTTTTTCTACGTGGTCGCGAAGTCACCCCAACGCACAACCCCCAACCTGGAGTACCAGGCACTTGATGTGACTCCAAGTGCAAGAGCCGGAAAAACCGCTCCTTTTACGGCCTGGGCTTCAAATAAGTCGAAGTAGCCCGTAAAGGTGTTCACCAAGTAGTTCGGCCTAACTGGAACTGGAGACGCCACCGTTGATTCCACAGAAGAAATTCATTCGCTGCCGTCCCTCGGTGGGAGTGCCTTGGTGGGAATTTTCCTTCGTTGTGGGGTAATTGGTTGTAACAGCCTACTTCGCTTCGACCTGTCGACCATGGGAGGCCCTTCTGCGAAATCAAGTTTCGCGATCGCATAGCTCTAAGCTTCATAGTAGTAGTTACCGTAAGCCGCTCCGCCACGTCAAGGCTTACTCCGTGGAGGGAACTGGTCACTTTGCTTCCTCGATATCCCGAATACGGTTAAAAGCATCAGACCCAAGGAAAAGTCGTGGTTTGATTCAGGAAAGAAGAAGAAAGTTCCGGCAAAAAATACTGCAATGTCCCAAAGGCAGTAAGTTTTTTTGGTCATTTGTAAAAAATATGAAGAATTCTTCTTCTTCCTCGGGCCCTACGATCGTTAACAATGACACTCCAGTTGTTAGCTCTCAAAAAAGCTAACCTTTTCCCCGCTATTGTTCTGAAGAGGTGTTCTTCCACGCTGGCAAAACCCTTGCGTAAGCTTTTCCTTCTATCCTACTCTTCTGGGCTCGTTCCGAGCAGTTGGAAAACAGCATTTGTCCAGCCAATCCCAATTATCGTCCGATTGCACTTATTTCCCTTCTTTCTAAGGTCATGAAAACGCTGATAAACTATCAGCTCAAGAAATATCTCGAAGACTGAAAGCTTCTTAATGACCGGCAGTACGGCTTTCGCAGCAACAGGTCCACTGGTGATTTGATGGTTTATCTGATCGAACAGTGGAACAAATCTTAACATCGCTTTGGAGAAAGTAAGATTGTTGCACTTGATATTTCAAAGGCATTTGATAAAGTTTGGCATCTTGCTCTTTTATCGAAAATGCGTGCCTTCGGAAAAGACGAATCCCTTCATCGTTGGATTAGAAACTTTCTTTCGAACCGTTCAATACAAGTTCAGCGAAAAGCGAGATATACCCCCCTTACCACTGTCCATGAGTGGCACTTGCATCAATGAGACTGAAAATCTAGAGATTCTCGGTATGTGCATCACTGACCACCTCCTGTGTACCGAGCACATACGCAATGTCGCCAAAAATGCCGCAAGAAGAAATTTTTCTCCCCGTCTATTATATATAAAACCTATATCCGTCACAGTTTGAGTACAATTCCCACCTTTGGGCTGGTGCTCCAGCTACTTACTTAAGCCTCTTGGATGGAATACAAAAAAGAGCTGTAAGAATTATTGGTGATTTGAGAGATCACTGACGCATTCAATCCTTTAGACCACCGTCGTAACGTAGCGTATTTCTCCTTGTTCTATCGCTATTTTTACGGTAATTGTGAATCCTAGCTTAATCCTAACCCATCCAAATCTTTTTAGAATCTCATGAGGTATGGTATGAAAACGGCGCACTAAGTTCCAATTGTGTCCTACACGGAAGTGGGACAGGACAGCCATTTCTACCTATCTACCTACCGTTTAATTCATATTTTAAGCTTTTAGTCAAAGGCTATTTCTTCAAAGGCGTTAATGCAATTATAAATTTACAAACAATTAAAAACTCACCTTGAATTTGTCCATGCTGCGGAATATAACAGCGTTCAATTAAACCGATCGAATGCGTTCATTCAAACCTCGCCTAAACTCTTAACCTCGCCGAAAGACATGTCGCTATCATCATTATTTTCAATTGATCGCAGGCGAATGTAATTTGGAATATCACATTCTGAGTCTAAGTCACTTGAAAATAAACTACTTGAACTGGAAGTTGAAGAACAGGATATTTGTTTTCGTATAACTTTCTGATTCTTGTTTTTGATGTTCTTTGATGTGAACGAAAGGTCACTGCAGGATTCAGAACTCGTATAGTGTTTGAGTCTTGCATTTGTAAATTCTGTTGTTTTGAAATAAGATTTTCTAAAAGCCTTTTGTCTAGGAGACAAGTTAGATGATATTGCTTTTTCCTCATCACTGCTTTCAACATTACGGGAGTCATCAGTTTTTAGCGAATCAATAAACATTTTCGCAGCACGTTTAATTTCCTCGTTTGTAGGATGTATCTGCTCTTCTAGATTCAACTTGTCCCAATGGAGGGTTTTTTTATGGATTGCATTAGTTTCTGCTCCTTCGCAACTTTGTATTGGAAATTCTTGCCGTTCTTCTTGCAATTTTGATTGAATGTGGTCTAATTGGGGCTGAATCTTATTTAAAATTAGTTCATCGTTAATAGTCGACAACTGTTGTGCTTCATTTTGGTACTCCTTATTCCGTTGTGAAGGTGAAGATAAGGTTCGTATAGCGGTGCTTTCGAAAGACGTTTGCTCATTTCGGGTCTTGAAACTTTGCAAGGCATCAGGTAAGTCGTTAAGTATTCGTTCGAATATTTTGGCTATTATGTCGTCTTCAGCATTTTTTTCTACACTTTGAGTGGCTTTCGTGATTTTAGTACTGGCAGAGTTGTTGTCCATTTGTAGGACGGCGGAGGCTGTCGCCTCCGGCAATGGAGCTTTGAAACTTGAAGTTGTGTTTGTTGACACTTTTTCATCATATTTGTTTTCGGTTTGAACATACACCTCACGCCGATTTTTAGGGCTGTTGGTTAGAACTGCATTTCTCAAAGGATCAATATCATCTGAGTTAGTTGAATGATTAACGTTATCCACTGAACAACTTGAAGTGGCGAATGAAACTGAAGGACTTGACAAGGATGATACTTTACTTGATTTAGTACTGCTAGATGAAAGGATCTGCAATTATAACAAAATAGTTTTAGTTAAGATTCATTCTTTCAAAATTGGAAAATAAACTCTCAAATCCGTTAGACTTACATCTGGCAGATCTACAAATTCTAATGGTTTATAAAATTTGCTGTCGCATACAGTTTCACATTCTCTCATCTCTGCTTGGTTTATTGTATCGTTCATGGCTTTATTTGTAAGTTGCTCCTTTTCTAAGTAATTGTTGTTTTCTTCATGTTTACATACACAGTACTTAACATTTCCGGGAGGCGAACTATCAGTAGTTGTTAATTTTGAAACGCCTTCGATTTCTCCCTGAAGTGAAATACTAGCCAACTTTTGAATTCGACACTGTGGTCTTATAAACAGAACAGGAAAGCGCTGAACGTTACATTTCTTTTTTTTATCCGATTGCTCACTTTGGCGTTGAAGATTAAACAGACCTTTAGCGGGCACTGACGAAATGATATCAATGTTTTTTATTGCTTCATTGATATTGTCTTTTAGATTGTCTTGAGTCGCGGTGTTGTTTTTAATCTTAAATGACTTTGGTTTTGGTCTTTTTTTAACGTGGTTTTGCATCAGAATGCCATTCCATGTTTCCTTTTCTATTTTAGGATGGATTGATGTTTTCTGTTTAGGTCTTACTTGAGCTTGCACCAAATTTATAGAATCTTCGCTTTTTAAAAGTGAATCGCAAGCTGCTTTTTTGAATCTTCTTGGAAACAAAGTTAATTGCTCAGGTGTGTATTCCAGCTCCAATTCGGGATGTTCAATTGAAAAGCTTGTGTTTTTGTTTACCGAATCAACAAATCTTTGTAATGGCAATCGATTCGAACTTGTTGACGTAAATTTTTTGGATTCCAAGCTGGTCTTACTTGCTTTGAGAGTATTTTCAATATCCCGACTTTGAGCTTTGATTGGAACTTGAATTTGTTTCTTGTAGTTTCCCGAATTAGGAGTTCTTACAGAGGCAGGCATTCTCTCATAACTTATCATAGAATCTAAAATATTCGGCTTTGCTCTTCTCTTTGAATGTTTTTGCTTTGTAACCTTTTGATCATAAGGTTTTGTTGTTGGAAAATTATTTGAATTTATGGCTTGATTTGGTTTAGGAGATGATTTGATTTGGGATCTCGACGCAGCAATTACCTGCTCGTTGTACTCTGTCATTATTGAGGACTCTTTAGACTGCAGGCCCAATTCCTTTCTTATTTTATGTTGCAACTGTTTAGAACTTTTAATTAGACTTTTTACATTTTCAAAGTTAATGTCAAAACTACTCATTTTCATCATCTAATAAAACCAAAACGCAACTTAAGTATGTTAATGGATTGAATTAAGAGTTTGTTTCGACCAAGCATAAATTGAAAGCATGAGCACGATGTACGAAGGTAGCATTGAATAAGAAGTACAGGAAGGGGTCTTATGAAAAAGAATTGAAGCTTTTTCTAAGTAGTATGAGTTTCACAAGCACAAACGCATTACAACAGGGCTGGTCTGCAGTTGAATGGTTAATCTCAGGGGCGCCAAGCGAAATTTGATTGAATCAAGATTTCATCGATTTTGCTTCAACTTTTTTTTTCAATCTCAATTCTTTTTTTAGGAAGCATGGTGTTTTAACACTAAAAGTGCACTGCACGGTTTTTAATGTTTAATTTTTTTTATTTTCCAGTACATTTTCTTGATTTTTCATCCGTAATTCATCACGTTTATTACGCCTATTGTAATACAACCAACAAATAAAAACGTTTCGAAACACGATGGAAGACCTATTCAAAACAACCGTGCACACTACGGGAACTCAACGAATTGCAGCGCCTTACCATCACGAACAGAAATAATACACCCCTGAAGTCGACTGACAATACAGTCAAAGTTTGACAGCACATATCCCAAAAATTGACAGCGCATACCCCAAAAATGGACATCATCCATTGAATAAGAAGTACAGGAAGCGGTGTTAGCTACATGTACAGTGTAAGTGAGTGAAGCAACAAAAATGTCTGATGATGTCCATTTTTTTTTTTAACAAAACTTGAGCGCTCGGATATGTCTGAGCTAAAAAAGAAATACGGTTTTTTTTGACAGCTCCGTACCCTGCTCAGAGCTAAAAAAGAAAAACGCCTAAAGTAATAACAACCACAGATCAGAAAGAAGGAAGAGAAATGACATTTGTTTGTTTAGGGCATATCATTAGGTCCGTTCGCGTACTCCATAAAACTGCCCAAAACTGCCCAAAACTGCCATATTCTCCCACTTTTTCGTTCGTTTACTGCCACTTATCGTAAAATCTGTCACTTTTGGAGGAGAAAAATATTTCCCCTATCTGCCGATTTCAGCCACAAAAATTTCTTGTGGCAGTTGTGTAAGTTATGTCAAAAATTTTTTTTTCTATTAATTTTGACATTTCATCGTGTTCATGTTTTGAGCACTTGCTCACAAAAAAAATTGACGTTTAAAAAGTGGGAGAATTTTGTGTTCAACGCGTTCTTTTACTTTTGTGCACATTTTATTTTTTCTGAGAAATTTATCCCCACTCCTCGAAATTTGACAGTTTTTACACAAACTGCCCAAAAAGTACGCGAACGGACCTATTGACTTACTACCACTGATCTCTATATTACACTGGATAGCGTATTACCTACCAAGTATAACAGTTTTTTGACTCCATTTGAAGATGACAGTCAACGTCCCTTTTCGACTTTTTGACGTCTAACCAACAAAAAAAAAGCAAAAAAATAAGGTGTTTTTCTTTTTTACATCTGAACAGAGGCTGAACAATGAATAGAAATGTTTAAAATAATTTAAATGGTGAAGGAAGCAAGTTGTTATGGAATAGAATATCAGTTTTATAATTAATAAAAGTCTACTATATTATTTATTAATACAAAAGAAAAAACCTTAATATAAATTCTCTATATACAGTATTTATCGCTTATAAGAAACACGCTTATAAGAAAACCTCGCTTAGAAGAAACTTGAATAAAAGCACCGTGAACTTTCCCATATATTTTAATGTTGAATTGTGTGTTTATAAGAAACACGTTTATAAGAAATACACTGATAAAAGAAACATTTCTCAAACACAAACTATTATTTTTCATGTAAAGTTGGTTGGATATAAGAAACTTGCAAACAAATCAAGAAATTCAAACAAAAAATGAGCAGACCCTTAAGAAAAATTCAAAACAACCGACGCAAATGTCATTTATGTACATTTATGATGTTGTTTGATATTTGAATGAATGATTGAATGAATTTCAGTGCAGTGTTCATTTTGACATCAAGGCCGTGTGCGAATTGGATGAAATGTGGTTAAAAATTGATGAATTTTTAACCACTACTGTCATATTTTAAGCTGCTCCGCAGCTAGTCTAATTTTTAACACAATTTATTCAATGCGAAGTGTCAAAATTTAATCTAACGTCAAGTTTTAACCCATTTTTAACCCAATTCGCACACGGCCTAAATTTATTATTTTTTGTGTTTCTGTTCTTTCTGTTGTGTTCCTTGTCGTTTCTGAAAATGTTGCGTAATAACATTTCAATTTAAACCAAGGCCGTGTGAGAATTGGGTTAAAAAGAGGTTAAAACTTGACGTTTGGTTAAATTTGACACTTCACATTGAATAAAATGTGTTAAAAATTAAACTAGCTGCGGAGCATGTTAAAATATGACAGCAGTAGTTAAAAATTCATCCATTTTTAACCACAGTTATTTCAGATGAAATCAAGTCGGGAAAAAGTCGTAAAGAAATTTGTGAAAAAATTAAAATTGATGACATCATACATAACATCGAAGATATTCTTGTCAAGAAGCGCCATCAACAATTGATGATTATATGTTTTGAAGAGTTAGGTAAAGGCTTGAATAAGAAGGTACAAAAGTACAAAAAGAACTGCGCTGTGAATTTTTTGTTTCTTGTTTTTTTGTTAAATAAAATTTGTTTATTTACTGATAAATTTCAAGACAGTGTTTGAATTGTGTCAATTATTTAGCCTAGGATAAATGTTTGACACCTCCAGGGTATATCCGTATAAGAAACTTGTTTCTTATATCCGTATAAGAAACTTGTTTCTTATATCCGTATAAGAAACTTGTTTCTTATATCCGTATAAGAAACTTGTTTCTTATATCCGTTGTAAGGATATAAGAAAACCTCGGTTAAAAGAAACAAATAATGTGCAAATTTTGAGTTTCTTATAAGCGTTATGTACTGTATAATGCTCCGAACTAAAAAAGAAAAACGCCTATAAATGGAAACAAACTACTCTGTTCCTTGCACCGATACAGAGATCAGTAATATAGAGATAAGGGATTCTTTGTCGTTTATTTTTGTTATACTGTTATACGAATTTTTCCCTTTTCGACTTTATAACAATCTTCAAATGGATACACTATCCAGCATTGACTTACTATCAGTGTAATATAGAGATCAGTGCTTACTACATATCAGGCCGACTCCACTAGAGATAATATCTCTCAGAATACTCATCCTTACATGAAAAGTCTAATGGAGTCGCGTTGTTTCATCTTATGATATGATGTTAGCGATCTCTCTCTGCTATTTTGTCTTGACATCGATGTCTGATATCAAATTTGACGTTTGAGTTTTTTTTCCTTTTTTGTGTGTGGATGACATCTCAATTTCATGACATCTCATCTCACTTGTCTCAAACCGACAAGTATTCATTTGGGGCGAACAAAAAAAATGTCCTTGGTTTAAAAATCGTCGGCATTTGCAGTTTTTTTTATTAGATTCATATATTTAAAAGGATTAAATCAGGTAATAACACATTTTTATACGAAATGCGTTTTTGACAAATCCTTTTAAACAGCATAATCATGAGTGAGTGGAAACTTTCCCAGAATGAAACCAAGCTCCTGATTAACTTGTACAGGGAAAAGGAGTGCTTGTGGAACTACAAGAGCAACCTATACAAGAGGAACGATTTGAAGAACAAAGCTTAGGCATCCATATCGCAAGCAATGAACAAGGACGTGATCGATGTTAAAAAAAAAAGTTAAAAATCTTCGCTCAGCTTATGTGGCTGAAAAAAAAAAAAAATATAGATTCTCAACATTCTGGTGCTGGAAACGAGGAAGTTTATGAGTCTCACCTTTTTTATTTCAGTGAGTTTTCATTCCTGGATGGAGTTATTGTGCTGCGTAAAACACAGAACAATTTCTCACTGGTAAGTAATAAGCAACTTCATAAAAATTATAAATGAAAAAAAAAAAATTAGGACGATACACTTGAGAGAGCTATGGAGGCTGTAGAGGCTGAAGAGGCTGTGGAGGGTGCGCAGGCCACTGCTGATGTTCTTGCTCTTTCCCAATCAACATCTAAACCAATGCAAATAGCATCGGCGGGGCAGTCATCGGGCTGGCGAGGGGGATCCACATCATCATCGAGCGCCCCAAGTGCAAGATACGAGGACGCCATAGCTGCCATTGTACAAAGTACAAATTCTCGGCCAGGTAAACAATTGCTTAATAAGATGACTTCTTTTTTGTGTATTTCAAAGGTTTTTAACTTTTTTTGCAGAACGAAAAACTAAATATAAAAGTTTTGGTACCAGTGTGGCCAGTCAGCTGGAAGAATTAAGCAACATCGAGGCAGTTGAAGCTATGGCTGAATTACAACAAGTTCTGTCAAGACATGTTATTCAGTCGCTACAGCGAAGAAGTATAGCTTCGCACTCATCCCTATCAAGCTCAGTGGAAGGAAGTGATCTTCTTCAAAGTGCAATGATAAACTCAGATTTATTTGATGAGTTTTAAAAATTATCTAATCTTTAAATTCTAGCAATAATTTAACTATAAATAAGTGATTTTGAAAAATTGTGTTCATTGTAAAAAAGCAAAGATGTATCAAAGTGTCGTTAATAGAATTACCTTACACAAAATAAATTTATACCACCTAAACGGATTTCAATGTGCTTTATAATTTTATGATTTCTAATTTCAGGGAATGTTGGCAAAGAAGATTGTTAAAATAAATGTCGGTTTGTTTTCAAAACTAACGTGAGGAAATGTTGTTTTCACATATTTATATGTTTGTCTGGTTCTGCAGTTTTTTTTTAATTTTATCTGGCATTATTTATATTTATTAATACAAAAAACATTTTGAAACAAAATCAAACAAAAAATCAGTATAGCAACACGGGGCTTTATTCTTCATTTTTGTGATCGCACATAAGAGCAAGTTCGTGCAACTACATCGTACATATTTTTTTCTTATAAATTAAGTAAAAAAGAATTTACAGGCATAGAAACGTAGAAATGTTTTTATTTATTAATTTTTTTCCACTGATATGGAACGTCTCCATCAGTGAAACACCAAATTTTCACGAATTCTTGATGCGTGTTTATAGTTGGAATGATCTTGTGTTGTCAGGGGTGACATTGTTTGTGGAAGAGTTTCAGAAACAAATTCAGTATCAGGAGATGACCTTATTAATGGCGAGAGAAAGTTGTGTAAAACACAACAAGCTTTAACCACAGCTTCGCAAGTTTCCAAGCTCAAGTCAATAGGACGATGGAAAATTCGAAACCTCGATGCCAATCGTCCGAATGCCATCTCAACTGTCGGGCGGCACCGACTAAGCCTATAGTTTAGAACTTCCTGTTGTGTAGTTAATTTTGAATTCCGGCCAAAACCTTTCATAACAAAAATATTAAAAAATTATTGCTAGTAATAATATTTATTTTAAATGTTCTTTACCTTTCATTAAATGTTTATCAAGTGCAAATATATCATCCCCAACAAAAAAGTATGTCGTTTGACTTTCTTGCCCTTTCAATGGCTGTGCATTTGGAATATTAAGGCAATTTTTAACAATCCCATGGTAAAGACTACAGTTCTTAAAAATTATTACATCAGACGCTCTTCCATTTCCTCCAACATCTATGTACAGAAATTTGCTATGAGCATCCACAATGGCAAGCAAAACTATGCTGAAAAAGCCTTTATAATTATAGAAGTCGGAGCCTGAATGTGGAGGTGCTTTAATTCGAATGTGCTTCCCATCAATCGCTCCAATTGTATGTGGGAAATCCCAATACCTATTGAAATCGTTGGCAACTTGCAACCATTCACTTTAAGTTGTAGGAGTCTTGAATGGAAAATATTTCATGAAATAAAAAAGAACATAACATTTTAAATGCACTGAATTTTTGGTCAACCTTCATGTTTTCACTTTGAAGAGTATTATATATTGCATTCAGCACATTTGGAACAAAAGTTGAAATTGTTTTGCGGGACACCCTTGATAAGAACTCCAACGATCTATAGGAGTCACCAGTTCCAATGTACCTAAGAGTAATCGCAAGCCGAACTCTGGGTGTGATTGCAAATCGCATACTCGTGTCTTGCCTTTTTATTAACGGTTCAACCTGCAATCAATTAATTAGCAAACTAAAAAAAGTTATTTGCATTCCTACCAGAATAAGAACCGCGGTAAATCTGTCGATGGACATCCTACAGAAATTTTGATAGTCTTCTCCTTGATCTCAGAGTAAATCCTTGAGCAAATGTTGCTCAAGGTCATGGGCGTCCCTTAGTGTAAGGAAAGGATTAATCCAAAAACGATGTTTCCGTTTAGCTTCCTGCTCTTCGCTCATTTCTAACTCTTCAAGATTTTCCAACACTTGCAGAGCTGTAAGTGTACGAATTGCACCATGTTCACGCATTCTTTTCACCATTGGCCTTAACCAACCGTATACAATTATTATTATTATTCTTTTGACAAAACAAATTAATATTAAATTGGAAAACAAACGAATTTCTACACAAAAGCCGAAAAATTGTGGGAAGAATTTTTTATTGTTTGACGTTTGACGTTTTTCAGAGATGAATTCACTTTAACCTCTCTTGCTCAAATGAGATGTCAAGACATAAACTGCCCAGCGAAGAAAATAAAAAAACTTCTAATTTTAATGTCAGAGATCTGGGTGGCGATACAGATATCAAGTGGAGTCGGCCTGTATGGACTGTTAGTCGTCTGAACTGTCAATATATAATAAGTCAATGATCTCAAGATGGCAAACGATGGTGGTGCCATCTTGAAGATTTTCACAGAAGCAGTTGTTTTTACATAAGTTTGTATTGCGTGTTCTCTGTTCTCAGAGAACCAATCTTGAAGACCATAGAGATAATATAATAAACGTGTCACCTCAAATTTTGAGAAAGAATATATCAAATGAATACTTTCCTCTCTCGCTAATTTCCGTTGTCGCCAATTGGATGTATGGTGGAATAGACCTTTGTATATTATATATTTGGGGAGTCGTCTCAAGATGGAAAACGATGGTGTTGCCATCTTGAGAATTTTCATAGAAACAGTTTTTTGACGGGGTCAACTCCACTTGTACGAAGTGCTACAGCTCCCGTGCTTTATAGCTCTACTATATTATCTCTATAGATAGTACTGGTTGTTCCATTCTTATCAAGATTGAGGTTTTTCAACTTTTAAAGCTTCATCATTTTTTTTTTTTGCTCAATACAAACTTATGCAAAAAAATGGCTTTCTCAGCTTGAAACCAGTTGGCGCTACAGTCGAATGTCAATTCGATTATACCTGTTAAATTTATATACAAAGTTCCGTATACAAAGCTGCTCAATCAAAACCAGAGATAAGAAGAAGACGTTATGTGGCTTTTCTTGCAACCCAAGAATTGATCCGTGACGTAAAACTGGCAATTTTTTTTTCCCCTTAAACGCATTTCTTTCACAAAATAATTGAATTTATTTCTCGAAGGATTGATTTCTTACGAATCTATTTTTGGAGACGGATTCACACATACTTGTACATGAATTTTACACTTAAACTACAGCTGAGTTTTCTATTGTTGTGAATTGTGATTATAATGTACAAAACGATTTTACAGCTGATCAGACCTTTGTACATAGAGAATATATAATACCTAGAGTCACGACTTCGGGTGTTCGCTCTCTTTTTGCCTACAAGCTGCAATTCGGTCGTTTTGTACTAACCCAGTGAGAATGTGTTAATTTTCCAATGCTTTTTAAATGAGAAACTGCACCCATACATTCGCACTGAGTTAGATACAATGCTCAGGTTGTAGTCGAGGTGGGTTTCATGGGCTCAGATTTCGAAAATAAGATTCCGTTGAGCTCAGCATTTTCAAAAAAAAACTTAAACATACAAAAAATGCATGTAATATGAAAAATAAATACGTTGTATTGTTTCTTTGCACTTTTAACATATAATTGCACTATAATTTACCAATATTTGTATCAAAAATCTTAATAAATCTTAAAAAAAAGTCGTGCGTTTAGTCTCGTACTTGCTGTGGTGGAAGTCTGTCACTTTGGGTTTGTGCATAAGGAAAACAAATTTGTCACGGCTTAGTGCTCACTCTTTTGTCACCTCTTACACAGGTTCACGGACACGAAAAAAAAGAGAGAATTGTTAGAGTTCACCTCTTACACAGATTCACGGACACGAAAAAAAGAGAGGATTGTAGAGTTCACCTCAGAAAAATTTTGAGGGTGTTTTCGGCAAGGGAGGAAAAGGTCGCGACTCTAGGTATTATATATTCTCTATGCCTTTGTACATAGAGAATATATAATACCTAGAGTCGCGACTTCGGGTGTTCACTCTCTTTATGCCTACAAGCTGCAATTTGGTCGTTTTGTACTAACCCAGTGAGAATGTGTTAGTTTTCCAATGCTTTTTAAATGAGAAACTGCACCAATACATTCGCACTGAGTTAGATACAATGCTCAGGTTTGAGTCGAGGTGCGTTTCATGGGCTCAGATTTCAAAAATAAGATTCCGTTGAGCTCAAAATTTTCAAAAAAAACTGAAACATACAAAAAAATGCATGCAATATGAGAAATAAATACGTTGTATTGTTTCTTTGCACTTTTAACATATAATTGCACTATAATTTACCAATATTTGTATCAAAAATCTTAATAAATCTTTAAAAAAAAAGTTGTGCGTTTAGTCTCGTATTTGCTGTGGTGGAAGTCTGTCACTTTGGGTTTGTGCATCAGGAAAAAAATTTTGTCACGGCTGAGTGCTCACTCTTTTGTCACCTCTTACACAGGTTCACGGACACGAAAAAAGAGAGGATTGTGACAGTTCACCTCTTACACAGATTCACGGACACAAAAAAAAGAGAGGATTGTGAAAGTTCAGCTCAGACAAATTTTGAGGGTGTTTTCGGCAAGGGAGGAAAAGGTCGTGACTCTAGGTATTATATATTCTCTATGCCTTTGTATATGAACTAGACTAGTACTACCAAGATTTGAAATCTAGTACCATGGTCCTGGCATCGATCCTAGAGTCATCTACCTAAAAGTTGAGAACTACTGCTTTGGAGAATTTGGAGATTATTTTCAATGGGGAATTCATGAAAAATTTCGTAAGGTAAGAACGAGAACACCTTATAGAAAATATGCTTGCATAAGAACGGCAAGGATATAATAATAATTTTGTTATGAGACTTTTCTGTGGAGATATTTGTTTGGCCTTGAGTATAATGTAGAGTGCTTTCATACAATGATCTTTGAGAGTATGTATTTTGTATGTGTAGGAAGTAAGAAAACGCAGATGGATGGATTTTGGCAAAATTTGATGCAAACTGAGTTCTGCGTTACCACAGTGTATTTTGTACTGAAATTATCAAAAGTCCACATAGGAAGACAATACAATTTAAATATTAAACACCTTTATACAATGACGTAATACAAACTAGAAAAAAGGAATCCAAGTTGATTGAGAAAAAGGAATGTAGATAAGAACAGTGTATTTTATACTGACATCATCAAAAGTTCACAGAGAAAGACAATTAAATTAAAATATTACAAACGTTTATAGGTATGTAATTCAAAATTTGTGTTTTTCTATGGGTTGACATCTAATGCACAGATGAGGTATTATTATATTTTATAATATTATGTCTCTCCTCTATGATCTGGTGTTTGTAAATGTGTCGGCTTATTGTTAATGTATAATTATAGAAACAATTGTGTAATGGTGATGTAAATCGAAGCAGATTTTGGAAATATCGAGTTCAATCGAAGTTAAGTTTTTTTGACTTAAATATTTTAAGAAATAAGTTATGATGTTTCTTCGCAAGTTATTTTCAATGTTTTACAAAAATGGAAGTAGATCTTCAAGAGTGGTAACGCTGACCCTCACCCATTTTGAAATCAATTTCTCTGTCAGTACTAGGTACGTAGGTACGTAGGTACCTCGTGTCGGATTTTTTATTAGAAACACTACCCATTGAAAATGCTTTTGAATTGAACTGAAATGTTTTTAGGGTTTACAGGGTTTCAATTCAAAATTATTTTCAATTTTTCTTGTTTGTGCAAAATTTTCAATTTCAGTTGATTTTTTTGTTCAAACTGCGTTCTATTTTTCTTATGTTTACCTGCTGAATTTTAATTAAAAACAAAATCTCATAAAAGCACCAAAAACCTACACATGTATATAGTTTTTAGGATGTGTTTAACACTGTGCAATCATGAAGAGGGTTTAAAGTATACTTATGCCATTGATTTTTAGTAGCAATTCTTCTTGGTTGTAAGAAAAGCCACATTAGAGAACTTCGTTAATCTTTCCTCACAAGTTGTCACAACGCTCGATCGGTTTAACGCATGCGTCGGTCAACTCTGGAATCTGGAAACTCAAAACAGTGCTCTGACCGAAGAGAGAAATGGTTCTTCTTACAACCAAAGAATTGGGGTGCTTTCATAAATGCATGGTTGCTTTGCTTACATGCGATCAATTGCAATCATATTAACGTCACACAAAAATACTTGCGCATGCGATTTATGCTGCATCTATGAACACATTTTTATGATTTGCGTCATATGTCAAAAGACTGTCAGAATTTGAAGTTTTACTTACTTTCGTATATACCTGTCTCTTTTACTGAGAAAGAAATTCAGTGTGCATAAGATTTTTCATAGTTGCACATTTGCGCTGCAAATATTTGCGTTTTGCTTTTTTGAACATCTGACATTTACTTACTTACTTACTTATGGTGGCACTACAGTCCAGGTCAGACCAGGGCCTCACCCAACAAACTTCTCCAGCCAGCTCGGTCCCTGGCTAACCAGTCCTTCCGGATTGGATTCGAAGACTCTACGAGCCGGAGCATTATTTTCCATTCGCTCAACATGACCCAACCATCTAAGTCGTTGGACCTTAACTTTTCTGGCTAGGTCAGTGTCGCTGTACAGCTCGTACAGTTCTTGGTTGAATCTTCTCCTCCATTCTCCATTAATGCAGACAGGACCAAAAATCACTCGAAGAATTTTTTTCTCAAAGCAGCCCAAAGCGTTTTCATCAGATGTTGTCACAGTCCATGTCTCTGCACCATACATGAGGACCAGGATGATGAGGGTTTTGTAGAGTGTCACTTTAGTTGCTCGGGAGAGGACTTTACTACTCAATTGCCTTCTAAGTCCAAAGAAGCAGCGATTGGCAAGAGTGATTCTTCGTTTGATTTCAGCGCTGGTGTTGTTGTCTGAGTTGATAGCGGATCCCAGGTAGACAAAGTCCTTAACTACCTCGAAGTTAAATCTGTCTATGTTGACGTTTGCTCCAAGACTTGGTCTTGCCCTCGTTGACCGCTAGACCCATCTTCCTGGCCTCCGTCTCAAGGCTCACAAACGCTCCACTGACATCACGCTGTGTTCTTCCAATTATGTCAATGTCGTCTGCGTATCCTAGTAGCTTTGAAAGATTGTGCCTCTGGTGTTGACATTGGAGCTTTGCACAATTTTTTCAAGAATGATGTTGAAGAAAGAGCATGACAGCGCATCGCCTTGTCTAAAACCTTTTTTGACATCAAAAGCGTCCGTTAGGTTTTTTCCGACCATGATGGAACAGCGTGAATTTTCCATTGTCATCTTACACAGGCGGATGAGTTTTTCTGGGATGCCAAAACTAGACATTGCTCTATATAGTTGGTCTCTATAGACGGTGTCATACGCGGCCTTGAAATCGATGAAAAGATGGTAGGTACCGATTTGAAGTTCCTGGGTCTTCTCCAAGATCTGCCGTAGGGTGAATATTTGATCGATGGTGGACTTTCCGGGTCTGAAGCCACACTGATAAGGACCTATCAGGTTGTTGACGAAGGGCTTCAAACGTTCACACAGCACGGCAGATAAGATCTTATAGGCGATGTTAAGGAGACTTATACCTCTGTAGTTGGTGCAGTTCAGGGGATATCCTTTTTTGAGGATCGGGTATACGATGCTGAGGTTCCATTCATCGGGCATGCTTTCCTCCGACCAAATTTTGCAGATGAGCTGGTGCATGCTCCTAACCAAATCATCTACGGCTGCTTTGTACAGTTCGGCACCGCCATATACTTAGCAGCACTTTGTGAGGAATTTCAATTTTTTTGATGCAAATAATTAGGTGAGAATTTGGTGAAATTTAGTGAATCAATTTTAGAATTTAGTGAATCATAGTTTAAAAGTTATTAACAAAATAACGTAAGGCGTATACTTAGCAGCACTTGTTCTGAATTTCAAAAATTTTGGTACCAAAAGATGCGCCTGAATTTGGTGAATCCATCGTAACTATTTTCAGAATTTAGTGGATCTTAATTTGTTAGTTATTTAACAAATTAAAAATTATAAACAATTACGTAACGCAATTTCAAAATGACGTAACGTCATCAAAACGATAACATCCCTGAACAAAAACAGCTTAAAGCGGAAAACACAAAGCTGCTTTTTTGTTAGCGCTGACTCCGTTACGCTTCAATACTTTGGATTGAACTTTGACTGATATCTGTAATTTTACAAAATTTATTTTATTTTCTTCAAATATTTTTTGTCAAAAAATTATTTCCGACAGCGGAAGCAAAAAAGAAGTAGAACTGAAATAAAATTCTCATACATACAAACAAGAAAACGTGTCGGTGAGCAAATACATATCAAAAAGTAGAAAACATTTCTACTTTTGCTACAGCTTTTGCTACGTTACGTTTATGTTACGGGGTTCTCAGAGTATGTCAAATTAAAGGTCGAGCAACAAAGCTGCTTTGTGATAAGTTGTTAGCAATTCCTATGCTTGAACTTTATATGTCACTCAACGCTAACAGCAAAGCAGCTTTGTGTTTTCCGCTTAATTCGGAGTCATTCGGAATGTAATTTTGTGTCATTTTATTGTGTTGTCAATAAATTTATTTGTCTCATTTCTCAATTTCTCATATCTGGATTAGGATTACCTTCATTCGTAAATCGTAAGTTTTTCTCGAATAATTTTTGATCATTCACTTTATTATACATATTTATATTTAGAACATTCGCCATGAAAATATAACTCATGTTAACCTTAAACATGAATGAAGAAGAACCAAAATCCAAGGATACCTTCAGTGCGGTGCCCAAGGGCACCTTAAGTTTTGACGCCTTCAAGCGCGTCAACTCCATCGTGGAAAAGACCGATTCCATTCTATACTTCCTAGAGAAATTCAATCCGGAAAACTACACCATCTGGTTTGGTGAATACAATCGACTAAATCATCACTAGAATGTTCCAGCGTTTAGATAAAATGCGCAAGCTGGCGTTCGCCTGACTGCTCTTCGGCCAGGACAACAACAGCATCTCTGGTGAGTGGGCTTGGAATTGGCATTCCATCCCTCTACTGACTGACTATCGATTCCGTTTGCTAGGAATTGAAGAATCTCGATGCCAAATCCGAGGACGCCAAGAAACTCGTCACACAGTACTTCTCGTGACTTCTCGATGGTCGCAAATTCATCCAGAGCATGAACTTCAAGTAACAACACACCTCGTCATTTATAATCATCAAAAATTTTTGTTAATGCTGTCTTAATTGTTTTTCTTTTCCCGTTGTATTGCTTTGTAACGATAATAAAAGAACTAAGTTGAATGTATTGTAAATAATAGAAGATCTAAATCAAATTGAAAATTAGTGTCTCAATTGCTTACACTTGGCATTAAAGTAAAATGAAAAAAGATTTATGTATTTTTGTATTCTATTTACTATAAACAAGTTTAAACTTAACCTATATAAGGTTTTATTGGTGTCATATCGAAAACCTTAGGTTTCCCCTTAGCGTAGAATTGGTAAGGTTATTTGCAAAGAACGACGGAGGAAGCAAATTGAGGATTTGGTGATGGGGGGTGCGATGGTTGGTGTTTTTGTTTGCAAAGTGGGGAATGGGGACTGAGGGATGGATGTAAGCTGTTGAGGACGAATGAAGTAGTTGCTACTGATTTACTTAATAGTACAAATTAAGAAAAGCGTTATTTTTTCTCAACGATAAGGGTCACAGGTTGACCGAAATCTTAAGTAAAGGTTTCTTTCAAAACCAATCAAACGAATAACAACTTTTTCGCTTGAAAGTCTAATAACTTGGAAAAGGTCAAAATATTTAGAGTCTACATACTCTATAAAATTAAAAATATGAAATTCTAATTCTAAATTTATATGCATTTTTGTGAAGCCCTAGAAAAGGTAAACTTCTTATCTCACTTTTTTCATATTTTTGCTAGGTCGAAAAAATTAAGACATAAGAAAATGAAAAAAAAGTGTATCTAATGTGTACACGGATTAAGCATTTATTTGCTTCAATACCAGTGAATACAAATTCAGAGTTATATAAGTTGGTACAGTTTAAGTGAAAAATAAAACTATTGAGTAACGTAACGTTTTCTATATTCTTAAGATTGTTTATAGAATAAGAGAAAAATGACTATAACTTTTAAGCTAGGATTCACCAAATTTTGAATTATGTACCAGATTGTTACTACGGACGGACTTATTCATTGGTCCGTGTTTGGAAATTTGGTGAATCATAGTTTGTGAGCTATCGGCTTCTGAATTTTGAAAAATACTGCAAACCAGAAACTAAGGGAAATGGATTACAACTTTTAAACCAGGATTCACCAAATTCTGAGCTATATACAAAATTATAACTTAAGATAGACTTATTCATTGGTCTTAGTTTGGAAATTGGGTGAATCATAGTTTGTGAGCTATCGGCTTCTGAATTTTGAAAAATACTGCAAACCAGAAACTAAGGGAAATGGATTACAACTCTTAAACCAGGATTCACCAAATTCTGAGCTATGTACCAAATTATAACTTAAGATAGACTTATTCATTGGTCTAAGTTTGGAAATTTGGTGAACCATAGTTTGTGAGCTATCGGCTTCTGAATTTTGAAAAATACTGCAAAGCAGAAACTAAGGAAAAAGGATTACAACTCTTAAACTAGGATTCACCAAATTCTGAGCCATGTAGCAATTTGTTACTCAAGACGGACTTATTTACTGACTCAACTATGGAAATTCGGTGAATCATAGTTTGTGAGCTACCAGCTTCTGAACTTTCAAAAATACTGCAAAGCAGAAACTAAGGGAAATGGATTACAACTCTTAAACCAGGATTCACCAAATTCTGAGCCATGTAGCAATTTGTTACTCAAGACGGACTTATTTACTGACCCAACTTTGGAAATTTGGTGAATCATAGTTTGTGAGCTACCAGCTTCTGAACTTTCAAAAATACTGCAAACCAGAATCTAAGGGAAATGGTTTACAACAGTATTTTGCAAAGTTCAGAAGCCGATAGCTCACAAGCTATGATTCACCCAATTTCCAAGCTTAGACCAATGAATAAGTCTATCTTAAGTTATAATTTGGTACATAGCTCAGAATTTGGTGAATCCTGGTTTAAGAGTTGTAATCCATTTCCTTTAGTTTCTGCTTTGCAGTATTTTTGAAAGTTCAGAAGCTGGTAGCTCACAAACTATGATTCACCGAATCCACGGGGTAATCCTTGACGTGGCGGAGCGGCTTACGGTAACTACTACCATGAAGCTTAGAGCTATGCGATCGACAAAACTTGATTTCGCAGAAGGGCCTCCCATGGTCGACAGGTCGAAGCGGAGTAGGCTGTTACAACCAATTACCCCACAACGAAGGAAAATTCCCACCAAGGCACTCCCACCGAGGGACGGCAGCGAATGAATTTCTTCTGTGGAATCAACGGTGGCGTCTCCAGTTCCAGTTAGGCCGAACTACTTGGTGAACACCTTTACGGGCTACTTCGACTTATTTGAAGCCCAGGCCGTAAAAGGAGCGGTTTTTCCGGCTCTTGCACTTGGAGTCACATCAAGTGCCTGGTACTCCAGGTTGGGGGTTGTGCGTTGGGGTGACTTCGCGACCACGTAGAAAAAAGTTTAGTTGCGAAGCAACAACAGGCCTCGGAAATGGACGGATACACTGATGACGACCCAAGCAAATGTATAAAGGACAACGATTTTCGGATATGCACGTGGAATGTTAGGTCCCTTAATAGACCGCGTGCTGCCGAACAGTTAGCGGAGACCCTCAACTGCTACAAAGCAGATATTACCGCTATCCAGGAAATGCGATGGGATGGACCGGGCAAAAGGAGGATGAAAAACTGTGACATCTACTATGGCAATTGTTACCGAGAGCAACAACAGCGACTATTTGGATGCGGATTCGTCGTGGGAAGCAGACTCAGGCAAAAAGTCTTGAGCTTCAAATGTGTGAGCGAACGCATCACGACAATCCGAATCAAGGCTAAATTCGGCAACATCAGCCTAATATGTGCGCATGCCCCCACAGAAGAGCAAAAGGACGACACCAAAGACGAGTTCAACGAGCTCCTCGAGAAAACATACGAGCAATGTCCTAGTTATGACATTAAAATTGTCCTCGGCGATTTTAACGCAAAGCTGGGAAAAGAGGACATCTTTGGTGGAACGGTCGGAAAGCACAGCCTGCACGACACCACATCCGATAACGGATTCAGGCTGATCGATTTTGCTGCGGGGCGAAATGTTGTGGTAGCAAGCACCTGGTTCCCTCATCTCAACATCCATAAAGGTACATGGAGATCTCCTGATCAATCATCCGTCAACCAGATTGATCACATTGCGATCGACGGAAGGCACTTGTCCAGCATTTTAGATGTTCGAACTTTCCGAGGAGCTAACATCGACTCGCACCACTACCGCGTCGTAGCCAAGGTAGTGCTTCGAATATCCCGACAACGGCCAAAACAAGGAAATGCTGCAAGAAAATTCGACGTCGGACGGCTACAATCGCAAGAGATCGCCAGATCATTCTCTGATCGAGTGTCAAGTAACCTCTTAAGGAGTCCTATGCCGCCAACATCAAGTATCGAAGACCAGTGGCAACATTGCCAAAGAGCAGTTAGAGATGCCGCCTCTAATGTGCGGTTTGATAAAGAATGCAGGCAGGCCCATGCAGCCAAGCAGGAGGCATACAAAGCGGCGCTGCATAGAAGGACAAGAGCTGCTCGTGAGCTCTACGAGCAAAAGAGGAGAGAGGAACGCCGGCTTCTCAGGAGGAAAAAGAGAGAGCATGAGAAGCGTCAGATCGAGGATGTTGAGAGAGCCAACAGCAGGAATGAAGTTCGGAGGTTTTACCGAAAGGTTAAACAGCTGGCTCAAGGTCATCGAGCAAGAACTGATGCCTGCAGAGATAAACAAGGGAACATCATAGTAGAATCGCAGTCAATGCTGGGGATTTGGAAAGACCACTTCTGTAGATTGTATAACGGCGACGACGAACAAAATACCGCCGTCAGACAGGAGCCTTTCATCGGACACGATGATAGCCAACAATTCCGTGAACCCGACCTAGAAGAAGTGAAAACCGCAATATCACGGCTGAAATCCAACAAGTCCGCTGGAGCAGATGGACTAGCTGCTGAGTTGTTCAAAGCAGCAGGCGACGAGCTAGATAGGAGCATGCACCAAATCATCTGTAAGATATGGTCAGAGGAATGCATGCCCGATGAATGGAACCTCAGCATTGTTTGCCCGATCCTGAAAAAGGGAGATCCTCTAAACTGTGCCAACTATAAAGGAATAAGTCTACTAAACATCGCCTACAAGATCCTCTCTGCCGTAATATGTGAACGTCTGAAGCCTTTCGTCAACAATCTGATTGGTCCTTATCAATGTGGCTTCAGGCCAGGAAAGTCAACCATCGACCAAATTTTCACGTTGCGGCAGATCCTGGAAAAAACCTATGAACTCCAAATCGATACCCACCACCTTTTCATCGATTTTAAGGCCGCGTATGACAGCATCTACAGAGACGAACTGTACAAAGCTATGTCTAGTTTTGGCGTCCCTGCCAAGCTCGTTCGCTTGTGCAAAATGACGATGGAGAACTCACGCTGCTCCATCAAGGTTGGCAACGAGCTCACGGAATCTTTCGACGTCAAAAAAGGATTCAGACAAGGCGATGCACTGTCATGCGATTTCTTTAACATCGTTCTTGAGAAGATAGTGCAGAACTCCAACGTCAACACCAGAGGCACTATCTTCCAAAAATCTATTCAACTTCTCGCGTACGCCGATGATATTGATATAATGGGAAGAACACAGCGTGATGTCAATGGCGCCTTTGTGAGAATTGAGACAGAAGCGGCAAAAATGGGTTTAGCGGTAAATGAGGGAAAAACGAAGTATATGCTGTCTTCGAGGAAGGACACCCAACACCGACGGCTCGGACAGAACGTCACAATAGACACATACAACTTCGAGGTAGTAGAGGAGTTTGTCTACCTAGGCTTCACAAAAATGCATATAAATTTAGAATTAGAATTTCATATTTTTAATTTTATAGAGTATGTAGACTCTAAATATTTTGACCTTTTCCAAGTTGTTAGACTTTCAAGCGAAAAAGTTGTTATTCGTTTGATTGGTTTTGAAAGAAACCTTTACTTAAGATTTCGGTCAACCTGTGACCCTTATCGTTGAGAAAAAATAACGCTTTTCTTAATTTGTACTATTAAGTAAATCAGTAGCAACTACTTCATTCGTCCTCAACAGCTTACATCCATCCCTCAATCCCCATTCCCCACTTTGCAAACAAAAACACCAACCATCGCACCCCCCATCACCAAATCCTCAATTTGCTTCCTCCGTCGTTCTTTGCAAATAACCTTACCAATACTACGCTAAGGGGAAACCTAAGGTTTTCGATACGACACCAATAAAACCTTATATAGGTTAAGTTTAAACTTGTTTATAGTAAATAGAATACAAAAATACATAAATCTTTTTTCATTTTACTTTAATGCCAAGTGTAAACAATTGAGACACTAATTTTCAATTTGATTTAGACCTTCTATTATTTACAATACATTCAACTTAGTTCTTTTATTATCGTTACAAAGCAATACAACGGGAAAAGAAAAACAATTAAGACAGCATTAACAAAAATGTTTGATGATTATAAATGACGAGGTGTGTTGTTGTTGTTGAGGGAGTTTCGGACGTCCAAGCACAAACCTTTTGTTTTAACAGCATGCATTTTGGTTCTTACTTGAAGTTCATGCTCTGGATGAATTTGCGACCATCGAGAAGTCACGAGAAGTACTGTGTGACGAGTTTCTTGGCGTCCTCGGATTTGGCATCGAGATTCTTCAATTCCTAGCAAACGGAATCGATAGTCAGTCAGTAGAGGGATGGAATGCCAATTCCAAGCCCACTCACCAGAGATGCTGTTGTTGTCCTGGCCGAAGAGCAGTCAGGCGAACGCCAGCTTGCGCATTTTATCTAAACGCTGGAACATTCTACTGATGATTTAGTCGATTGTATTCACCAAACCAGATGGTGTAGTGTTCCGGATTGAATTTCTCTAGGAAGTATAGAATGGAATCGGTCTTTTCCATGATGGAGTTGACGCGCTTGAAGGCGTCAAAACTTAAGGTGCCCTTGGGCACCGCACTGAAGGGATCCTTGGATTTTGGTTCTTCTTCATTCATGTTTAAGGTTAACATGAGTTATATTTTCATGGCGAATGTTCTAAATATAAATATGTATAATAAAGTGAATGATCAAAAATTATTCGAGAAAAACTTACGATTTACGAATGAAGGTAATCCCAATCCAGATATGAGAAATTGAGAAATGAGACAAATAAATTTATTGACAACACAATAAAATGACACAAAATTACATTCCGAATGACTCCGAATTAAGCGGAAAACACAAAGCTGCTTTGCTGTTAGCGTTGAGTGACATATAAAGTTCAAGCATAGGAATTGCTAACAACTTATCACAAAGCAGCTTTGTTGCTCGACCTTTAATTTGACATACTCTGAGAACCCCGTAAAATAAACGTAACGTAGCAAAAGCTGTAGCAAAAGTAGAAATGTTTTCTACTTTTTGATATGTATTTGCTCACCGACACGTTTTCTTGTTTGTATGTATGAGAATTTTATTTCAGTTCTACTTCTTTTTTGCTTTCGCTGTCGGTTTTGTTTTCAAAAAACAAAAATAAATAATTTCTTGACAAAAAATATTTGAAGAAAATAAAATAAATTTGTAAAATTACAGATATCAGTCAAAGTTCAATCCAAAGTATTGAAGCGTAACGGAGTCAGCGCTAACAAAAAAGCAGCTTTGTGTTTTCCGCTTTAAGCTGTTTTTGTTCAGGGATGTTATCGTTTTGATGACGTTACGTCATTTTGAAATTGCGTTACGTAATTGTTTATAATTTTTAATTTGTTAAATAACTAACAAATTAAGATTCACTAAATTCTGAAAATAGTTACGATGGATTCACCAAATTCAGGCGCATCTTTTGGTACCAAAATTTTTGAAATTCAGAACAAGTGCTGCTAAGTATACGCCTTACGTTATTTTGTGAATAACTTTTAAACTATGATTCACTAAATTCTAAAATTGATTCACTAAATTTCACCAAATTCTCACCTAATTATTTGCATCAAAAAAATTGAAATTCCTCACAAAGTGCTGCTAAGTATATGGTTTGTTTCACCTTTTTGTAGAACTTTCGAACCTCGTTCCTGTTGTGACATCCCTCTATCTCCTCGATCGCGCGCTTCTCATGCTTCCTTTTTTTTCTTTCTGAGAAGTTTATGCTTCTCTTTCCTTTTCTGCTCGTAGAGCTCACGAGCTGCTCGTGTCTTTCTTTGCAGCGCCGCTTTGTATGCCTCTTGTTTAGCTGCATGTGCTCGCCGGCATTCATCGTCAAAACAGGGGTTTCGTTGTGGTGGCCTTGTAAACCCTAGCACTTCAGAGGCGGCAGATCTGATGTCTGCTTGGCAGTGTTGCCACTGTTTCTCTATATTTTGTGCTGGCAGCAAAGGACTTCTGAGGAGATTTTCGGAGACACGATCGGAAAAGGATCTAGCAATCTCTTGCGATTGTAGCCGCTTTACGTCGAATTTTCTCCTAGCATTTTCGCGTGTTGGCCTTGATCGGGATGGTCCGAGTCGATGTTGGCACCTCGGAATGTGCGGACATCTTGCATGCTAGAGAAGTGTCGTGCGTCGATTGCAATGTGATCAATCTGGTTGACGGTTGATTGGTCAGGAGATTTCCATGTTCCCTTGTGGATATCGGGATGTGGGAATCGCGTACTTGCTACCATTACGTCTTGCCCCGCAGCGAAGTCGATTAGCCTTAATCCGTTATCGGAGGTGGTGTCGTGTAGGCTATGTCGTCCGATTATTCCACCAGCTACCCAGCTTAGCATTAAAATCTCCAAGGACGATTTTAATGTCATAGCTAGGGCATTGCTCATAGGTCTTGTCGAGGAGCTCGTAGAACCTATCTTTGGTGTCTTCATCCTTTTCCTCAGTGGGGGCGTGAGCGCAGATGAGGCTGATGTTGGTGAATTTAGCCTTGATACGGATTGTAGTGATGCGCTCATTCACTGAGTTGAAACTCAAGACATTCCTCCTGAGTCGAGTCCCAACTACAAATCCACATCCAAATAGACGCTGATTTTGTTCCCGGTAGCAGTCACCGTAGTATATATCACAGTTGTTCATTTTGCGTAGGCCCGGACCAACCCATCGCATTTCTTGGATGGCAGTTATATCTGCTTTATAGCAGTCAAGGGCTTCCGCTAGTTGTTCGGCTGCACGTGGCCTGTTAAGGGACCTAACATTCCACGTGCAAAACCGAAATTCGTTGTCCTTAAATCGTTTGCGTGGGTCGTCATCATTAATTCCGTCCGTATCCGAGGCTTGTTGGTGTTTCGGAACTAGTACTTCTTTATGTGGCCGGGCAATCACCCCGACGCACGACCCCCAACCTGGAGGGCCAGGTCTTTAGTTTAACTCTAAGACGAAGAGCCGGCCAAACCGCTCCTTATAGGCCTGGGCTGCGAATATGTCGTAGTAGCCCTATAAGGTGTTCACTAAGTAGTTCATCCTGACTGGAACTGTAGACGCCACCGTTGATTCCATCATGGGAGTTCTTCCCCTGCCGCCTGTTGAAAAGGAGGCATGTCTTAGTGGACGCATACCTCCTCCCCCTCTCTCTTTGCTGCCGCCAACAACTTCCCACTGGGGTTGGAACCCAATCTTCGGTCGAAGGTACTAGGCACCCGATGTTCACCACGGGGAGGTGGAGAGTAGGAGTTGATAGACAGAGGTTTCAGTGGACGCTTGTGTCCACTTGAATGCACATATCTACCCTTCGAACATCATCTGACATTTATCATTTGCATTTATGAAAAACATGCATTCGTCAGACTTTCGCAACCATGCATTTATGAAAGCACCCTTGATCTGTGACGCATTAGCGGCCCGAGGCTATACGAGCAAGTTCTGGCAAGTAAGTTGGCATACATTTCTTTTATCCACCAAGTTATAGTGAAGAGAACACATTTTTTTGTTCCATATACATACAAGGGATTCATCAGCATGTCAGGTGTTGTTGAAAGATCCTTCAATGTCGAGAAAGGCACATTAAGGCCGTGTCCGAATTCGATGAATTGTGGTTAAAAATACTGTCATATTTTAACCTGCTCCACAGCAAGTCTAATTTTTAACACATTTCATTCAATGCGAAATGTCAAAATTTAACCAAACGTCAAGTTTTAACCACTTTTTAACCCAATTCGGACACGGCCTAAGCCTTTCTATTGCATCTAGGGCCATAGAGAATATATAATACCTAGAGTCGCGACCTTTTCCTCCCTTGCCGAAAACATCCTCAAAATTTTTCTGAGGTGAACTCTCACAATCCTCTCTTTTTTTCGTGTCCGTGAATCTGTGTAAGAGGTGACAAAAGAGTGAGTACTCAGCCGTGAGTAAATTTTTTTTCCTGACTGAAAACTGAAATTTTTATTAACCTTGGTAAAGAAATTTCATAGGTTTTTAAAAAAAAAATCAATATTAAAGGCACTAGCCGTCGACTGCACCCACATACCGCTTGTAGCTCCCAAACTTGTGGACCCAACAACTCCAGCTCAGCTTTACATGAATAGGAAGGGATATTATAGTGTAAACGTTGAAGCAGTATGTCCTTATTATTATTGTTATTGTTAATCGTGACGTAATTTTTATTTTTGTTTCTCAATCAGATTTGTGACTCTGACTTAAGGTTTTTGCATGTCAATGCAAAATTCCCTGGATCTTGTCATGATTCGGGAATATGGTCGACATCGAATATTCGAATAAATTTGATTGAAAAGTATTCCATTTCAAACTGGTTGCTGGGAGATTCTGGCCTTTAGAACCATGGCTATTAACACCTTTGAGCGAACCATCAACAAATAAAGAAAAAGGATATAACAAAATGCATGCAAGAGCTCACAATGTTATTGAAAGAAGCTTTGGGGTCTTGAAGTCACGTTTTCGGTGTTTGTCAAATGAGCGTAAACTTCATTACTCACATGAAAAAGTGACTTACATAACATACACATGTGCCATTTTACACAATTTATTGCAAGAAAAACATATAATTTATGATGAATCAACATTTGCAACAAAATTATGGAAGCACCGAAGTTGCAAATAGAAGTTAACCTTCAAGCGATTTCTTAACGGAAGGAAGAAGAGTTCGTAAAAACTATATCAGTTCTTTAGAAGTTTAAGTAAAACAAAGAAAATATTTTGTCCCTACATTTATTTATAACATAAAATAAACATTAAATTCGGAATAAAAACTTAAAATTCTTCAAAATCAAGAAACAAGATATAAATAAAAAATTAACACAGAAAATTAAAAGAATTAACAAATAACAATAAAATAAATACTAAAAATGAGTTTTAGGAATCGTTTGACGAAAATGAGTCGTTTGCATCTTGCTGTTTCGATGAATTGTGCTGCGAGATCGAATCCAAAAGGTATTGGACGCTTTTGGCAAGAGCGCTTATTGCCACAGCCAATCCCTTTCTTGATTTTCTTTCATTTCTTCCAAGACAATTTAAAGCAGTGCTTGCGTAGATATATTTTTTATTTTTATTTTATTTTTATATTTGGGTCTAGGCGTTGTTGAAAGATCTGCATCAGATACATCAGGTTGGGCTGTCGTTTGTGGTTGGGAGCCTGAAGGGAGGAAGATCTCTTCCACAAAGTCTTCAAAATCGTCTTCGTGCTTCGCAAAATGAAAAAAAAAACTAAAAGTTCGATAAAATCTACAAAAGATACAGAACAACTTTAAGAAACTTACTTCTGATGACTCCGGTGAACCATTTCGGGAGTCAGAAATACCAGTTATTGCGCCAAAAGACTGCAACGCTCTCTCCTCAAACTCCTTCAATTTTTCTCTGATTTTGGACCCCCACCTGTGGATCTTGTTTCAATTTTTAATTTTCTCGCACGAGATCTCAACGTATGTTTCCAATGAGTCAGAGTCTAGGATAAGTTAAACAAGAATAATTAGTAAGAATAATAATAATTAAGTTATTTATAAAAAAAAATAAAACGATTTATAAACGTATTTTTCTTACTTCTTTCCATTTTATTGTTGGTCTAACGGGACCATTTATGGAGTTCAATCCATCCGCCAGTTGACTCCAAAGATCCATTACCCGATGAGGACTCGTTGGATCGTTTTTATTTGCAAGGAGGTTTGGATTTTTCTTCGCAAACTCGATGAAATAACTGAGTTGCTCCCTTGTTGTCCGTTTACTTTTTTTGAGTGCCTAATACAGTTTATAAGAAAATTAATAGAAATACAAATTATTGAACGTTTTATTTTATTTCTTACCGATCGACTCCATAGTTTTCTTAATTTCTTTTAAAACTGTATTTCCCATTTATCTGTTGCTGTTTTGAATTCTTTTTCATTTTAATTAGAAAACAGTCCTGCCCAAAGATTAAATATGTAACAAGATGGGAAACTGACTTACGTTTCACTCCCTAGACCCCGCAATTTTCATATTCCTTCATTTTCTTTTTCTTTCCGTCTACATGAATACATGTGAGTTACAAAAACAAAGCGATGAGGTGAGATTTTTCTATTTTTCACAGTTCTCTTTTGTTTGTTTTCGCATTTTCAACAGTTCTCTTTTGTTTTTTTTCGCTTTTTCAAATTTAACGTGGATTACTAGATTGAATTTTGAAATTGTCAAACACGTTCTTCTTAAACTCACCACGAAAAGACTTGAATTATGATTTTGGATGCGTTCCGTAACTTTAGACCGAAAATATATTTTTTGTGCCTTACATTAAGGTGTGCTTATATGCAGAAACGCATTAAAATGTTTTAAAGTATTGGCTCAAAATTATAGTCTGAAAATGAACAATGTTAAGAGTATTAAATGTTATAATATGCTGCTTCCAGTGACGCTGATCACGAGAACTAGCGAAGGAGTAAGAAGAAATCTCGACTTTTCTGAAATTTAGGGTAGAAAAAACATAGTATTATACTAAACGTTCTACAATACTAAGTTTTGACCTACGAATATATAACCTAAATCCTATAAAAGATCTGTTCTCAATCTACTTCGCTAAATCCTGTGATAAGCGTCAGTGGAATCAGCATATAAAATAACGTTGGAGTTATGTTTAAAACGTCATTATCTTAACTAATCTTGTTCATTAGCAGATTATAATTTTTCGCTATTGAATTCAGGAGACATTAGGTAAGTCTTATTATCAATTAAATCATTGTTCACGATTTTTTTTTTTTTTAATTTACAGTTAAAACTTACAAAGTGAGCCGAAAAATTAGTCGGTATTTTCATATAACTATATGTTTTAGAACGTGTCATAAGTGCCCGTGAAATCGTTTCCATAACAAGTAGAACAAAATTGAAAATCCTTCATCTTTATGTCTTATTTTATAAAAATCATAAAACATTCAATTATTAGTTTGAAAGAAAACAAAAAATTTGAATTCCTTTAGATTTCGAGAAAATACAGATATGTATGGATCTGATTTAACTTGTTTTCTTACTATAATTAATACAATTTATTTAAAATAGATAAAGATGTACACAATTTCCATCACCGTCAAAATTTGAACGAACCAAATATTAAAATATCACGAACAATTTCTACGCCGTTTTTTTTTTTTCGTTTATATCCATTTACGTACATATCCATTTACTTACCTTTTTTTCAAATTTAACTGCCAAAATTATTCCCCTTTGGTGAATAGACGGATTGAAAGAATGTATTTGTGAAAACACGCACACATCTTAACAATCCGTAAATTTTAGCTTGTAGACAACTGTCACTTTGACAGCCTTGTTTCCCATCTTGTTACTTATTTAATCTTTGTTCCTGCCAAAACAAAAAAAATTACCTTCCTGTGGTGAATTTTTTTGAGAGGTTTCTTATGACCGAATTTGCAGAATACGAATTTGAGATCACCTAACAAAACACCTCTCAAAAAATTAGTCTTAAAAATTTGAGACTTGAGACTCTCTCAGCGCCAGAATAGGGCTGTAAACGCACGATTGTATGCGTACTATTTCGATTTTCTCTTGTTTTTTTTTAAAGATTTATGATACAAATGACAATTCAAATGAAACAATTTACTGTATTTATTTTTCATATTACATGCATTGTTTTGTATGTGCAAGTTTTTTTTTTTTTTTGTTTAATTTTGAGCTCAACGGAATCTTATTTTCGAAATCTGAGCCCATGAAACCCACCTCGTCTCCAACCTGAGCATTGTATCTAACTCAGGGGGAATGTATTGGTGCAGTTTCTGATTTAAAAAGCATTTTAAAACTAACACATTCTCGGTGGGTTAGTACAAAACGCCCAAATTGCAAAGAGAGCGAACACCCGAAGTCACGACTCTAGGTATTATATATTCCCTATGAACCCCTCAGTGATCTAGGGATTTTTGGATGGTAATTGTTGTTTGGAAAAAGGGCAGTCTCTGTGGATTTACCCGACCTGTAAGCGTGTTGCGCCCTTCGGTTAATTATAGTTCTGGCTTAACTGGCTGAATACAATGGAGGAGCTGTGGTCTCGTAGTTTGTAGCGCTGTCAAAGTTGAAAGATATAAAATAAATGTAGTGCGATACACTGTGTAGCTGAGCATGTAGCTTGTAGCTTGATGTGAAGTACAAGTTGAGCGAACTTCAACTTCTTGGGCTACAAATTTGACAGTTCATCAGATCTACTGAACACCATTGCAATAAATGCAATTTCTCCTTCTTCGTTCATCATTTTTTAAGTTTTTTCAAGCAAACACAAGTTAAATAGTTTCACAACACAGTTAAATTTTTAGTTTTGAATGTAATTTTTTTTTTAATTTTGACAGCTACCTATTTTGTTGCGCTACGCATTGTACTCCACTGTTGCTACACAATAAGCGATTTAAAAGACGTTTTTGGCGACAGCGAATATTTTGGGCTACAGCTACATCTCATTGTATTCAGCCAGTAACTCGGTCAGTAATTTTGTTTTTTGCATGCCACATTGAGAAAGTTCTTAGATAGAGTTTGATCAATATAATCGGCTTTTTTGTATTAACGCAAACGGAAGAGTTTTAAATGTTTCATCACAACTTTTTTTTATTTATAATTTGCACCCACTCAAGGGATTTTGTATACCCTTTTTATGCCAGATCCACAATGAATGCATTAGGAAGAAAGGAAGGGGTAGGAAAGCAGGTGTCATTGTACATTGGTCTTGAATTCTTGAACATGGTAATGACTGGGAAAGACAGAGTGTAGAAGAAAGTTCCACGTTCGGGTTAGGTTAGGTTAAAGTGGCTGTGGATACAGAATCCACACACTTAGGCCAGAAGAAAAGGCCCATTGTGACACCACATTATTCTAGAGAATTACTTCTTACTAGTGGAACCATTTTGAGCTTTTTATAAAGCGAAGAAGATATTTGATATCTTTATTAGCTAGTTTACTGGGGTTATCATAAAAGTACTCGCCCAGATGAAGCTTGCGTCTTAGTGAAAGAGCAGGGCAAGTGCAGAGAAGGTGATAGATTGTTTCCTCTTCCTCCTCGTCCATACAGCTCCTGCAAAAGGCATTTGAGGCTACACCAAGTCGTGTTGCGTGTCTGCCTATAAGACAGTGTCCCGTAAGGACACGTATTAAGGAGCTAATATGAAGTCTGCTTTGAGATAACAAGTCTTTTGAGCGCTTTAGGTCCAGTAAAGGCCAAATGAGTTTGTGGCTGCGCACGTTGGTAAATTGTGCCACCTAGAGTTTGTTATCTTTAAGGCTGTTTCTTTTAGCAGAAGTTTACATGTAGCTATCGGTATACCTATCTTCTCCCTTTCAGGTGAAATAGGTATGACGGTTCCATTTTTAGCGAGTTCATCGGCTCTACAATTTCCTGCGATGTCTCTGTGGCCGGGCACCCAAGAGAGGTGAATGTTAAATTGCTGCGCCATCTCCATAAGAGACGATCGACAATCGAGGGCCGTTTGAGATTTGGTTGAGACACCGTCAAGAGATTTAATAGCAGCCTGACTGTTAGAGAAGATGCGGATATCCGAAGTTGATATCACGTTTTCTCTTAGCCAGGAGAGAACCTCTTTGATCGCTAAAATTTCCGCTTGGAAGACGCTACAATGATTAGGGAGGCGGAATGCGATGCTTAGATTAAGCTTTTCTGAGTACACACCACTACCAACTCCATCACTTGACTTGGATCCATCTGTATAAAAATGAATGCTTTTCTCATCCAGAAGTTTATTGTCTTCCCACTCATCTCTGGATGGACTGGATATATGGAAGTTTTTACCAAATTGGGGTTTTGGAATAGTATAGTCTATGTACTTTGGTATAGAACCGAAGAAGTTTAAAATGATGGAATGTCCCACATTATTGTTGGTCCATTGAGATGAGGCGCTGAGCCTTATAGCTGTACTCGCTGCCACTTGTTTGCTTAAAACTTCGAGGGGTGTCAGATGGAGGAGAGTGTCTAACGCTGCTGAGGGTGTGGTTCTCAATGCCTCGCTTATGCAGAGACATGCAGTGCGTTGGACTCTGCTGAGTTTGTCGCAGTAAGTGACTTTCTTCAGTGCAGTCCACCATACTGCAACCCCGTACATGAGTATTGGTCGGATGACCGATGTGTATAGCCAATAGGTTATGCGAGGTTGAAAACCCCATTTGCTTCCTATGGCTTTCTTGCAAGAGAAAAGAGTTACTGTAGCTTTCTTAACTCTTTCCTGAATATTAGGTTTCCAACCTAATTTTTTGTCCAGTATTAGCCCAAGATATTTGGCTTCATTGGTGAAAATTAGTGGTACACCTTTTATTGAAGGAGGTACAATTATTGGGATCTTGTATTTCCGTGTGAAAAGAACGAGGTCTGTTTTTTGGGGATTAATACTAAGTCCACATTGATCAGCCCATCTAGTGAGCATATTAAGTGCGTTTTGAAGGAGGTCTCTCAGTGTATTAGGATGTTTTCCTGTGACGGCGATAGCAACATCATCGGCATGCGCAATCACTCTGTACCCTTCATCCTCGAGGGATATCAGCAGTTCGTTAACTACTATGTTCCACAGGAGAGGGGACAGAACACCACCTTGCGGAGTGCCTCTACTGACAGACCTTTCCGTACAAAAATCCCCCATCTTAGAGTTGATGATCCTGCTTTTTAGCATTAGATTAATCAACTCACAGAGTGATTATTCGACGTTTAGGGTCGTCATAGCAGAAGTGATAGCAGATGTGTCAACGTTGTTGAAAGCACCTTCAATATCCAGGAAGGCAACCATAGTTTATTTCTTTTGCTCTAGGGAGTATTCGATAGTCCTTATCAGAATATGCAAGGCTGTTTCTACCGATTTCCCTTTGCAGTAAGCATGCTGATACATCGATAGCCTCTTATCAATGCTATTACGTATATGGAAGTTAACACGACACCTTCCAATGCCAACGTTAGGCAATAACCTTTCCTTTACCCACTTGCTTACCTAAACATTTTCTCCTTCTCCCACTATACTTTCCCATTAACATACTTAAAATGCAAGCTTTGTAAAATAAATAAAAAAGAATTCCCCTTCTGGGAATTCTGTAAATCAAAGGTGAACAATCTGTATTCCGGTAATAATAATTAATAATTGCAAAATAATCAAAATAACAAATTTAAAAATGCAAACTTTGTAAAATAAAAAAAAAAGAATTCCCCTTCTGGGAATTCTGTAAATCAAAGGTGAACAATCTGTATTCAAGTAATAATAATTAATAATTGCAAAATAATCAAAATAACAAATTTGAAAATGCAAACTTTGTAAAATAAATAAAAAAGAATTCCCCTTCTGGGAATTCTATAAATCAAAGGTGAACAATCTTAGTAAGTAAGACAAATGTATTTAGCAAGTAAGCAAAACGTTCTTATAAATATTACTGCAAAAAATAAAACAGTCAGTCTTCTTCCAATAACCAAACCAATCGTGTTTTTTTTTACCTAAGCGCAGAACGCTTAGATAACTGGCGCCCGAGCAACCGGTAACCTCAAAGGTGTCAACGTAAGAACCACCAAAGTGCGTTATAAACCCGAGCAACTTAAAACCGTAATTTTTTTTTTCTCTGAAAAAATAAGAAAGGTGTCAACGTAAGAACCACCTTCGTGCGGTATTGAAATCCGAAAATAGAAAGTGTAAAACATTAGAACCACTTCTAGCGCGGTACTGAAAAACAATCCGAAAATAGAAAGTGTAAAACATAAGAACCACTTCTAGCGCGGTATTGAGAAACAATCCGAAAATAGAAAGTGTAAAACATAAGAACCACTTCTTGTGCGGTATTGTAAAAAAACCCGAGTGTAAACCATAGGAATAACTTCCTGTGCGTGTTGGAACATAAACCCGAAAAGAAGGTGTTAAAACTTAAGAACCACCCCTGGCGTGGTATTAAACCAAGACTCTCAAGTGCGGTTAATTGGACAGGAAGTGCATCAAACAGTGGACTCATCCGTCCTCTAGTAGCTGTTACAGTAAACGAGATTTACACGGACCCCCAGCGATGCAGGCTATCTTTCTGTAAGACCAGACAAATAAATCTTATTCTATTTTTTCAATATTATATTATTTATTTTTTTTTTTTTTACTCAAACAAACATATAAACAAAATTATTTTTAAGATATACACATCTTTTTTGATTAAAACAAACATATTGTAAGGAAACATAGTGACAAAAACGAAAATTGATTGATAATAGCTCATTCTGATTAAAAAAAAAAAAAAGCAAATTAATTATTAAAAGAGATTATTAAAAAATAAAAATTATTCCTTTTCACAAGAGATAAAAACAAACCCAAAAAACCTTTTATTTTTTTACTTTTTCTTCTTCTCTCTCTCCTATTACCAAATTCCTATCCCAAATAAGAATGGAAAATTTGACTGAATTAGTGAAGCAATTAACGGGAGCAGTAAATGCCCAAATAGAACAAATAAAAGTTATAAATAACAGACTTATGCAAGTCGAAAGTAGAGTTATCCCACCCCAAAACCAAACAACTACTTTAACTACTCCTAAAACGGAGCAAGATCTAAACGAAATTAAAAAGCTTCCTGATTGTGTTAGAGACATTCAAATTTTTGATGGAAGCGCGGTCCAATATATTTCATGGGTCCACACTGTGGAATCCATTCTCAGTGACTACGAAATAGTCAAAAACAAACCCATTTATAGAGCCATATTACAACATATACGTCAAAAAATCAGAGGTCCAGCCGATGCTGCCCTCGTCTCGTATAACATTTTTGACGAAGAATGGCCAATTATTAAACGATGTTTGTCATTACACTACGCCGACAAACGAGATGTTCGAACATTGGAACATCAACTCAATCTACTGACTCAAGGTCGTAAGTCAATAGACGAGTTTTACGCTAGGGTTAACCATCAGTTATCCCTACTTATGAACAAAATTAAAACAGAAGACTACTCCCAGGAGACAGTCAATGTTTTAACAGAGAATTACCGAAATAGAGCACTTGATATTTTTATAAGAGGTCTCAATGGGGACGTTTCTAAGATGTTGGTTATTCAAAAACCGCAAACACTACCAGAAGCTTATACTTCGTGTTTGGAATTCCAAAATCTCAACTTTCGGAATTTTCAAATCCATCAGAGAAATTCCTATAACACCATTACTTCTCCGATAAACCAAATGTTCTCCACTAAATACCAAACAAAACCTATGGAGAAAAATCATTCATACAATCAAAAAGTGACGCGATCAACATCACCACCTCCTAGGCCATCCAATCCGAAACCTCCTCAACCCATGGAGGTCGATCAATCAATTCAAACAAGGAGAGTCAATTATATGAACCGACCCGCAAACAACGACGATAACACTAAAAGACCAAGTGGATCTGAAAATTTACCAAGAAAACAACAACGACTTTTTGCTACAGATGTTGTAGAAGAACCAGAAGAGGATCCAGAGCTAGACCAAGCATACTTTCATGCTTGCGAAGAAGGACCGTACGAAGATACAACGGAAAGCATTGAAGAAGATTCTCCAGAGCTAAATTTTACAACGCAAGCCTCTCTAGCGTACCATACTTAGAGTACACTACAAAAGATGGCGAAGCTTTAAAATTTTTGATCGATACCGGGGCTAACAAAAATTTTATATCTGAGAAAATAGCCCTTAATAGCAAACCAGTTACCTTTCCATTCAAAATACAATCTGCTGCTGGCCAAATACAAATAACAAAAAAAATAAGTGTCCCATTTTTTAAGCCAGTCAAAAACGACACTCTTATTGATTTCTTTGTCCTACCCGGTTTAACGTCATTCGACGGTATTATAGGTGACGATACCCTTAAAGAATTGGAAGCTGTAATAGACAGGAAAAACAATATCCTCATAATATCCCCTAACATTAAAATCAAACTTAAGGAAAAAGAATCTAGACAGGTAAATAATATTCAATCCAATTCTGACGAATCAGATAAAATTCAGGATCTCTTAAAAAAATATAACTCTTTATTTGGACCAATATCGGACAGCGGTACCGTAGAAACAAGTGTTCGCGCAGAAATAAAAACCACATCTGCAGAACCTATTTATACGAAATCGTACCCATATCCTGCTAATCTACGATCAGAAGTCGAATCTCAAATCAGCAAAATGCTTGCCGATGGCATCATACGACCATCCAAAAGTCCATACAACTCTCCAATTTGGATAGTCCCAAAGAAAGCAAACGCAGCAGGCGAACGACAATATAGGCTAGTCATTGATTTTAAACGAATCAATGCAATAACTATTCCTGACGCTTATCCTATTCCAGATATAACAAATACCTTAGCGAGTTTAGGAGAATGCAAATTTTTCACGACCTTGGACCTAACGTCCGGCTTCCATCAGATAAAAATGAAGGAAAGCGATATTCCTAAAACCGCCTTTTCAACAGCAAATGGTAAATATGAGTTTACTCGATTACCATTTGGCCTGAAAAATGCACCTGCTATATTTCAGCGCATGATCAACGACGTTCTTAAACCTCTTATAGGAAAAACGTGTTACGTCTACATAGACGACATAATCGTCTTTGGAAAAAGCGAACTCGATCATTTGAAAAATCTTGAGGAAGTTCTTTCATATTTAGAAAAAGCTAAGCTCAAAGTAAACTTAGAGAAATCTAAGTTCTTAAGAACGCAAGTAGATTTCTTGGGGTACATCATCACCCAAGAAGGGATTCGTACAGATCCAGGAAAAATAGCGGCCATTCAAAAAATCCCACCTTCTAAAAACTTAAAAGAACTCAAGAGCTTCCTAGGGCTTGCATCCTATTATCGGAAGTTCATCAAAGATTTCGCAAAAATAGCAAAACCTTTGACAAACATAACGAGAGGTCCAAATGCACAAGTAAAAGCTAATCAATCTAAAAAGGTCGCGATTAATTTCGATGACCAAGCTATGAAAGCATTCAAAAACCTCAAAGAAATGCTTATATCTTCTGACATCTTTATATTCCCCGACTTCGAAAAACCTTTCATCCTAACGACAGACGCCTCTAATTTCGCTATTGGAGCCGTTCTATCACAAGGTGATATAGGTAAGGATAGGCCAATCACTTACATATCTAGATCATTAAACAAAACTGAAGAAAATTTTTCAACGATCGAGAAGGAAATGTTGGCTATTGTATGGTCCCTCGATAAGTTGAGAACGTACCTTTACGGTGCAAAAAATATCAAAATCTTCACAGATCACCAACCCTTAACGTATGCATTGAGCAATCAAAACAATAATGCAAAATTAAAAAGATGGAAGGCAAGAATGGAAGAATTCAATTATACTCTCGTTTACAAACCAGGAAGGTCGAACATTGTCGCAGATGCTCTTTCGCGACTTCCCGCAGTCAACATGCTTACGTCATCTTCTGGAACTCAACACAGTGCTGAAGAAGATAGCAGTGATCTTATTCCACACTGCGAAGCACCCCTTAACGTCTTTAGAAACCAACTTATCTTCTCGGAAGGCAACGACATGACTTGTCACGAAGAGCCGCATCCGAAATATCAAAGGCATTACATTAAAATCCCCAATTATGACGAAAGCACGTTAACACAAATTTTAAAAGAAAAACTAAATCCGAACATTTTAAACGGTATTAAAATTCCCGAGAAATATATTTCGTTGTTACAAGAAGTTTACAAAACCACGTTTAGCCAATACAGAATAAGAATAACCCAAAGAGTAGTTACAGATGTAAGTAATGAAGAAAACAAATTTAAGATAATACAAGATGAACACAAACGTGCCCACAGAAACTATATAGAAAACAAAAACCAGATTTTGGAAAAATACTATTTCCCCAAAATGACAAACTTAGTGAAAAAATTTGCAAATTCTTGTGACGTTTGTCGTTCAAATAAATATGATCGACACCCTCATAAACCAAATCTACAACCTACCCCTATTCCGACGTACCCAACTGAGATATTGCATATGGCCATAATAGAAGTAAAAAAAGAAAAGTTCATAACATGTGTAGACAAATTCTCTAAATTTACGAAATTCTTTCACATAAAAAATAAATCCGCCTTACATATTCGCGACAAGATAATTAAACTTCTCCATTTCTTCACTGTTCCTAAGATATTGGTAACAGACAATGAAAGTAGTTTTATGAGCCCTATAGTCCTAAACTATATCGAAGGACTAGGGATTAATGTATATCTTGCTCCACCACAAAAAAGCGAGGTTAATGGCACAATTGAAAGAGTCCATTCAACCATTATCGAAATATTAAGATGCCTTCAACAAGAGCATCCAGACCTAACAATAAAAGAAATTATTAACATTGCAACTGATAGGTATAACAACACAATTCATTCAGTAACCAAGAAAAAACCTGCGGACATCTTCTTTGGGAGGACGCAAAGAATTAACTATCAAAACTTAACAAACTTCAGGGATATTGTCAATACAAACTTAAAAAACGAAATAATACGTAACCAAAAGAAACGATTGAGCAATCATAACAAAAAAAGAACATCGCCCAAAGATTACAATCCGGGTGATACTGTATTCAAGAAAGACAAACAGATTAAAGGAAAAGACAAACCTATTTTTCAAAAAGAAACTGTAGGATTAGACAATAAAGTTACCATAACAACCACAAATGGTAAAAGAATCCACAAATCACACCTTAAAAACATATCCTCTATTACAGATTAAACGCCTTCTTTTGCGCCTACGCAACTATCAACATTTACGAGTATCAGAGTCCCCTCATTACAATCAAACAGGGCAATGGAAGGATTATTAACGGAAATTATAAAATCATCCATTCTATAAATCTAACGGAATACGAAACTGCACTAGAAAAAATCGAAGCAGACATTAAACGTAACATACCGAAAACAAGCGCTTATCTACCACAGATAGACCTCCAAACATCGAAAATTAAAAACCTCTTAGAACAACTCCAAGATAGTAAACCAAAAAAGGAAAAACGGTCAGTCAACTGGATTGGATCCGCCTGGAAGTGGATAGCAGGTAATCCGGATGCAACGGACTGGGACAACATTTTAAGCCAAAACGACAAACTGGCAAAAAATAATAACAAACAGTACCATATAAACCAATATTTCAATAAAATAACTGATTCTCTCATCGATAAGTATAACACAATAATAGAAGAAATTAAAGATAAAGGGACATATGAACAAATCATATTTAACAAACTCAGTATGTTGAAAGAAGAATTAGGAGGAATAGTTCTTGCAGGTCAACTTGCAAAAAAAGGAATTGTGAATTCTAATTTGTTAGACAAAATAGAAATCGCAGATATCCTCTCAAAGGTAGAAACACTTCCGTTTAGAAATGAAATTCAAGCTATTGAATACGCTGAGCCAATGATGCTCGTAAAAAATTCAATCCTTCTTTATGTTATTTGTTTACCTCAAACCGAAAACACAGCGTTCAATAACATCATTGTTAGATCTACAGTTAAGAACAATAAAAGAGTGCACTTAAACTTCTCAAACTTATTCATTTCTCAGTACTCAAAATATGGAATTATAGGCAAATGCATAGAAATCGAAGAGACTCTGTTATGCAAAAGATCACAACTTCAAAGTCTTAGCCCAACGGACTGTGTTCCCAAACTCTTAAACGGAGAACAGGTTCAATGTGACTTCAATTTTGAAAGTAGGCCGGTAATAGAATTAATCAACCAGGGAACACTATTTCTTACCAATTATGTTGATAATATTACTTACGGAAGTCAATTCCAATTCCTTAACGGAACATTCTTGATTAATTTTTCCAACGAATCCATAGAAGTAGGAAACACCAAGTATACAAATTGGGAAAGTAGAACCTATCACATATTGCCTCCAATACTCCAAAATAACCTCACTGAAGGCGAAATAAAACTTGATCTTCAATATCTACATAAGCTGCATCTAGAAAATGTGGAAAAACTTTCGAAAATGTCCTTAAATACTGAGTTATTTTTAGGATCAGACTTCACCATTCTGTTCATAGGCTTAGGAATCAATTTAATCCTGTTCTTTTTTATAAAACAACAATCAAAAAATAAAAAACATTTTGTTCCGTCTTTAGAATCTATAAAACTCAATATTGCTTCATTTGAGCCTAGCACTATCCAGATTCCCAAAATTGAACCTATAGCATCTAAAACATAATCTGCGGGACGCAGATACTTAAGAAGGGGGGAGTTAACACGACACCTTCCAATGCCAACGTTAGGCAATAACTTTTCCTTTACCCACTTGCTTACCTAAACATTTTCTCCTTCTCCCACTATACTTTCCCATTAACATACTTAAAATGCAAGCTTTGTAAAATAAATAAAAAAGAATTCCCCTTCTGGGAATTCTGTAAATCAAAGGTGAACAATCTGTATTCCGGTAATAATAATTAATAATTGCAAAATAATCAAAATAACAAATTTAAAAATGCAAACTTTGTAAAATAAATAAAAAAGAATTCCCCTTCTGGGAATTCTGTAAATCAAAGGTGAACAATCTGTATTCAAGTAATAATAATTAATAATTGCAAAATAATCAAAATAACAAATTTGAAAATGCAAACTTTGTAAAATAAATAAAAAAGAATTCCCCTTCTGGGAATTCTATAAATCAAAGGTGAACAATCTTAGTAAGTAAGACAAATGTATTTAGCAAGTAAGCAAAACGTTCTTATAAATATTACTGCAAAAAATAAAACAGTCAGTCTTCTTCCAATAACCAAACCAATCGTGTTTTTTTTTTTACCTAAGCGCAGAACGCTTAGATAAAATAGGTCTTAGATCTTTAGGATTGACATGCGAGCCTTTGCCCGCCTTGGGAATGAATACTACCTTTACTTCTCTCCATCGCTGAGGTATATAGACCAGATCTAGACAACTTTTGAAAATCATCTCAATGATGGGCAAAGTTATATCGATGGTATATTGTAGCTCAGCTGGTATGATTTGATCTGGACCTGGAGATTTGTAGGGTTTGAAACTATTCAGAGCCCATGTCAATTTTTCCATTGTAACAAGACCTTGAGGAAAAGTTAAGTTAATACCCACACCAGTATGGTTTGTTGTATTAACGGAACTGGAGCTATCCGGGAAGTGGGTATCTAATAGCAGGTTTAGCGTTTCTTCGCAAGAGTTAGTCCATGTACCATCAGAGTTTTTAAGACAACTGGGCATGGTTGGATTTGTAGAGAGAATCTTCCTTAGCCTCGATGCCTCCGAGGATTCTTCTATTGAGCTACAGAAGGATCTCCACGAGGATCTTTTGGCTATTCTCAATTCTTGTTTATACTTTCTGAGTGATTCCTTATAGGAATCCCAATCTTGGGGGTTCCTAGACTTTTTTGCACGATTGAAAAGCCTTCTGCAACCCTTCCTGAGTAATTCTAGTTCAGCAGCCCACCAGTATGGCTTCTTCTTTTCCCGTACTGTTGTGAGGGGGCAGGCAGTTTCCATGGCTTTATTGAGGGCTGATGTAAGCTCATCGACTTTTCGATCAAGTTCGAGAGCGCACAAGGGAGGATCTAAAAGTTCTGGTTTAATCAAGCTTTTCAGAGTTGTCCTATATTTTGGCCAATCTGTTTTCCTATAATTCCGGAATTGGATCGGTTTTGGGCATTCTTCAATAAGTGTGAATTGGATATATCTGTGATCGGAGAATGAGTGCTCCTTTGATACTCTCCAATTCAATATTCTATTTGAGAGATGTAACGAGACAAGAGTGATATCTAAAACTTCTTGTCGATTTTTAGTGACGAAGGTTGGTTCATTACCTACGTTACTTACTACTAGATTAGATGTTAAGATATAATCAAAAAGAGACTCACCTCTGTCATTTATATCGGTACTACCCCACGTAGTATGGTGCGCATTGGCGTCACAACCGATAATCAGGTTAGTTTTAGTTCTTCCGGATTCAGCGACCGTCTTCTCTAAAGTGGTGCCAGGCAGTGGGCCCTGGTGGTCGTGGCCCAGATACGCTGAGACCAGCCAGTAGGTATGGTTGTTTATTACCATACTGGCTGTGGTGACGTCTTTATCACTGAAATTAGGGAGTAAGAATACATTTAGACTACGTTTTACTAGTATGCAGGACCTTGGGTTACCTTTTCCTGTTACATATAATGCGTAGTATCCAGGAGTTCTCAACCCTCGAACCAGGGATTTTACAATCCAGGGCTCTTGGATGAGGACAACATCTTACCCAGATTTTGACAGGCGGAGAAGAAGGGAGGCCGAAGCCTTTATAGAGTATTGGAGATTAATCTGTACTATTTGCAGCATTTTGGCTACAACTATGCAGATCAACCTCCACCACTGTTAAATCCAGCTCATCCAGATCAGACGAGAGGAACCTAACAGTTCATCTTCTTCCTCACTGGGGAGAACTTTGGATAAGTCATCAGTCTCCATTAGGGATAAACTTTTGACAGCTTCGGAAGAAGATTGTGCCGCGACAGAAGAAGGCCCTGGTGCATCATCATCCACATCCAAAGATGGGAAGGGGATGATAGCACTGGGAGCCCCTACGTCTTGCGACATAGCTTCTGATGTTGGTTTGGAAGAAGGCTGCGCCGCGACAGAAGAGGGCCCAGGTACACCATCATCCACATCCATGGATGGGAATTTGATAGTAGCACTCGGACCCCCTACGTCTTGCGACACAGCTTCTGAAGAGGGTTGTGGAGGGTCGCATAAAGCGTCTACCTCATCTTTTTTGTATACACGGAGCGTAATCGTCTCGAACCCGTATCTTATCACTCCCTTGTCTCGCGCCAGAGAAACCGCAGAGTCTTTATTGATTACGATAATCGCACTTCGATAAAGACCCTTCGGCTCCTCCAGTTTCGCGATCTTCCAGTCGTGACAAGAGAGGTCCGGGTTGCTGAGCCTGATCATCTCATGGATGTCTTCTGGACATGAGGGCTCTATCGGGATCCATGCGCGAGCTCGCGGCCTGCAAGGAATATCTTCCTTTGCAACAACCTCGAGTTTTGCGCCTGGCCAAACTTCGCCCAGCATGCCGACAGCAAGCGTATAGAGATCGCGCGACCTCTGATCATTACAAACGATGAGTTTGACATGACCTTGATGCCAACCCCCATCGCTTGTTACAGGCGGTGGACCCGGATGCTCTCGCATGACTTTGAGAAAGCCAGCCGAGAGCCTCAGTTTCACCATCTGCCAACGGTCAGAGGTAATCGTGCCATCAATATTGCTCCTATCAATGACCGCAACCACGATTTTGTTGTGCTCCTTAAGTACATCACTAAATGGTTTAGAGAGAGGTACTCTTGGTATGTTCGGAGTGCTGGTGTTATGCACTTTGGGCTTTTTAGGGACGGGAGTGGACTCCTCCAAAGACCTTTGTCGCTTTGACGTGGAGTCGCAGCTGGTCTTAGTTTTGGCAAGGATGGATTTAGCCCACTCGATCCTTCTGTTATGGATGGGATTACTTCCATCCCCTTATATTGCATCAGAGGATTTCATTATCCTCATCGCATAACGCCGTTGCTTGTATGAGCTCCTAGGTCGAATGGCGGCCCTCGTACTGATAGCAGGGCCGGAATCATATAACGCGATAGTTGATTATCAAAATTTGTTTATCGTTTTTGATTATCAACTTTACTTTGGTCTATGTAAGCTGATCAAAAAAAACCTTTGGTTTTTTGGCATCACTGACTTTGACGAAACTATTTTGTTCTGTACTGACATTTGAAATTTGTCTTAGCCCCGATACAGACTAGGATTGAAATCTTTTCTTAGGTCTAGGTTACACTTTTCACTAATAAGAGTACACAAAATCCAATAATAATAAGACTGCTATTACACGATGACTCATGAGTCATGACTCTTTTTCGGATTCTCTTTTAAATTTCAATCCTTTGAGTCGAACACTATTACACCATGACTCTTAAGTCACGATTCAAATTTGGCGTGCTCTTTAATTTAGTTTTCCTTTAAATGAAATGAAAAATATTCTTTCCCACTTTGTCAACTGGAAAAGTATACTCGAGAACTCCAAGCAAGACGAATTAAAATAAAACAAAATTCAAAAATTTTGAATAGGAATTGAAGAACGTCAAAAATGAGTTATATAAAAATTTGAGGAGATAGGGGAAATATTTTTCTCCTTCAAAGGTGACAGTACGAACAAAATTCTTGGGTAAAAGAACAGAGAAGTGTGAGAACTTAAGCGTTTTCGGGAGTTTTCATGAGTTTTAAGGAGTAAATGAACAGACTTAATGTAAATTTAATTTTTTGTATTTGATTTTATTTTTGCTTCAAACTTGTCAGATAGTGTTTAAATATATATTATAAGCATATGCAATGTTAATATCCATTTGATTTTTTATTAAAACCACATAAATATTTGAAAACGATACCTAAATAGGTATCAAATGAAATTATCGCAAATAACTGACTATCAATTTGATAATCAGCTTACATAGAGCAAAAACCCTGATTTTGATTATCAACTATCGCTTATCGCATTACGTGATTCTAGCCCAGGATCATTATTCACGAACTTGCTATCACTAGGAAGACTACCGCTAGGAGCAGCCTGGAGAGGTTTACTCTCTTTAGTGGCGGAAGGATCATTATTCACGATCCCTCCACTACTGACCTGATTAGGCGCTATCGCCACATCATGTGCCGCAATAGAGGAGAGGCTGCGGCCAGCCACAGTCCTCTCTTCGGTGCTTGGCACAGAGATAACGGCAGTCGACGTTGCCGCCGAACTGCCGCCCGGTGAAGATGTAGTACCGGTTGAAGTTTTTTTGTTTTTGTTTATGTTTTTATTTGGCAAAAGGTTCCCACGAGTAGGCGAAGTAAAAGGGGGGGTCCGTCTGTGCAGAGATTCGCTTACACAGATAAGGCTAGCTAATCCGGAGGTCGCCTGGTATCCGGATACTCCGTTAATGACTGAGCTATTTATTTTAAATTGGGTCCTCAGCCTGGCTGATCATCGGCACGGGTCGTATAACACCTTAGATCCAGCCCAATTGGGAAGTTGAGGGGAAAGGATATGTCTTGGAAAAGGAGAGACGAACAGCATTTAAGCTATAAGCGACTCAGGAAGGAAACCAGGTATTGACAGACAGTGATGCACTATACAGTCAAAGGATAAGGAGACATCAGCCAGCATAATAGCACAAAGCCGACGGAGGAGAGGATAAGGATTGGGAAGGGGTGGGTCGAGTGACCTTTGGTTTCAGGACTCTTCTGGAGAAATAATTCCCGAGAATCATTGACCTTACTCAGCTTCTACAACTCGACAAGTTCGACGCTCAGGTAGAAGCACGTTCGGGTAGTACGGCTAAAAAATGATTCTCTATACCTACCTCTATACCTCTATTGATACCATCCAATAGGCTTAAGTATGTAACTGGAGCATAGCCAGATCAGACGGGGAGAAACATTTCTTGCACCGTCTTAAGAAACCCAAACATCTTGCGGCATTTTTGGCGACATCGCGTGTGGGCTCGGTTCACAAGACGTGGTCAGTGATGCACATACCGAGAATCTCGAAATGTTCGGTCTCATTGATGCAAGTGCCACTCATGGACAGTGGCAAGGGGGGTATATCTGACTTCAACGATACAAGGCAGCATTGAGTTTTCGAAGAATTAAACTCTACACGGTTTTTAATTCCCCATTGCACATTGCTGTTTAAGTCAAAGTTTAGTGAGCTTATCATATTTTGTCATTGCAGTTTCACATCCAAGGAGGAGGGATGTGAGTCTGGGCTGGGAACTAGTGTCAGTGAAACAATTTATTGGATTAGAAGTAACAGACAAGAGATCATTAATGAAAACGAGAAAGAGGGGCGGAGACCAAACGGAGCCCTGGGGGACACCAGCTGTCAGAGGTGTGAACGGGTTGTCAATCTTGTGGTTGCGACTAGTGGCGGGAGTATTTCTCCCTCTACTAGCCTCTCTACATGAAAGAATTACCCGTCAGTGGAACAGCTGTGACGCTCGGCTGTCCCAAGGGCGGTAATTCCACACCCCACCCCATCCCCGCTTGTGCTAGGACGTCGCAAGCGACCCCAAGAAGGACACCCCATCCGGAGAGGCAAAATCTACGACATGTGGAAATGACTCGAAGGGTGAGGGCGTACCCCGATTGGTATCGGTAGCGATTAGATCTGGAGGTGGATCTACAGCTGTGTCACACGGACAAAGCTCTGGGTTGACCAAAAAGATGTCCAATCAAGATCAGCGTAATGCTACTAGGATTCTGGCCGCAGTCGGTGTCATACCGGCAGCGGAAAGAACCCCGGAGAAAACGCGAAAACACGAGTGGGCTAGTGGCTTCCTTACCAGAATTACCAAACCGGCCTGCAGCAACTCAACGTCAAAGCGCAATAGGTCTCTTGAGGGCGACAAGCCTGATGCGAAAAGGCAGAAAGTGCATTCCAGCAGCACAACAGCCTTCAATAAATTTCTTTCTTTTAGCGACGCGCTCAAAAGCAAGATCATAGCCGCAGTCATTGACAGGAGTCATGTGGATGGTGGATGTGGATGTCAAAGCTCACCTTGGGTTCAGATTTCTATTTGTCATCGAGGAGAATGCGGGGCCTCTCCCAGATACAGCTGATGTAGGATGGTACAAAAATCGTATCAAACTCATCGCCTGTGGTGATCGGTACAGGGTTGCTGTCAATGGCTTGCTAGAAGTCTGCCCGGATGCCAAGCTCGAGGTTGTTACAAGGGAGAATATTCCTTGCCGACCGAGAGCACGTATAATGGTCCCGGCTCTACACAACTGCCCAGATATGATTATGAAATTAATCAAAACAAGCAACCCAAACCTACCTTCTCACGACTGGAAAGTAACAAAGGTTGAGAAGAAGACAGTGGATCACTATAGATCAGCTCTCTTGGTGATCAATAGGGAGTCACTAGCTCCACTGGCCGCGACCGAAGGCGTGATTAGGTATGGTTTTGATGAAACCATAGTCCGTAGCTACAAAAAAGATGAGGATTCGCTAAACGCACCCCCCGCAGAAGCCCCTTCAGCGGAAGGAAACGCTTCACTACCCCCAAATATGGAAGTCGATGCAACACCACAAGTGGAACCATCGACCTCCACAGCCCTAAACAAGCCATCCGACGTGGAGGCTAACCCTATAGTCGACAGCAACTCCGACATGGATACTGAGGGCTCTACCTTAGGCATCACTCTGAGTGAGGAAGTCCTACTTCATTCCTCCTCAGACGAAGAAAACGCCGATAAAACAGTGGTGGAGGTTGATCTGACTAAAAGTAGCAATGCTATCATGGCCGCAAACAACCTGGTACTCCGATTGCATAGAAACAAAGATAACATCGTCTTGATACAGGAGCCGTGGGTCTCAAACTCCATTATCAGAGGCCTCAGGACTCCTGGCTACGGTCATGCATGTTAGTAAAAAAAGACCTAAATATATTTTTACTCCCCAATTACAGCGACAAGGACACTACCACCGCTGTCTTAACAACGGATAAAGCCACCTACTGGCTCATATCCCCTATCTTGGCCACGACAGCCCAGCTCCAGGAGACACCTTAAGGAAGGCAATTGCGGACGCGGAATTGAAAACAGTGGGTCTCCTCATTGGTTCGGACACTCACGCCCATCACAAGGTATGGGGTATGATTTCAAACTGGCATATATCAAGAGAGAATTCTTCTCTGACCACAGATATATTCAGTTTGAGCTCAATGATGTGGCAAATATATCTACGGGCTTTCGCAATCACCGTAATACAAACTGGGAACGATATAGGGAGGTACTAGCACAACTGCTTGATCACAACCTTCTTAAAAACTGTAACGAAATAGGACTAAGGCCCCTCCACTCCTCGTAGTCCACCCTTACAACCACATATGTACAGGCATATGAGGCTGGTCCGGGCAGCAGGAGGTAGAGGGGTGTCCAGGCTCCGACCCCCTTTCGGCATGTTGGCAATCAGCTGGATGCTCGTCGGATGGGGTGAGTCCTTGGAGTCGAAGCTCTGGACGGCCATTACGAAAAAAAAATCATGCCTATCCAAAAAAAAAATTACGGTGGAACCAGATGAACTTTGTATACTTCAGCGAGGCCAAGGGACCTGACGTTGTTGGCCCTCGGAGGATTTTCCCACCAATGTATCCTTGAGAAACCACCATGGCTACCACTACTCTCCCTTGTCCCAAATTCTCCTAAACCGTTCCGCTTACCTTTTCTTCAACCTAATTGTGACTTTAAGCTGTCATCTTCACAGACACAATTAAACAAATTAACTTTCAGCTTTCATAATGAGCCAGTGTAATCTCAATTCATTTTAGTAATTTTAGTTTTGAACAAGATTTATTGAAAACAAAAAAAAAATATTTAAGAATACATGTAAAATAATTAATGTTCTATTAAGGAAGTAGATATAGTAGTGACCAATAGACATATGTGGCTATATCGATTAAAATTAGACAAGATCAATTTAATGAACAACAAATCAATTACATATGTAGCATAGTTTTCAAACGAGGAAAAAAAAAACTTATTGTCTATTCGTATGTGAGTAAAGTATTTAGTAATATACCTTTATGTATATTTAAACTCCCAAAAAGAAACAATATTCCATTTCCCAATAGATTAAGATACAAATGTGTAAATAATGTTATTAAACAACACAAGAAAACATACCTTATAATCGGCCAAGGTGCACCCCGTTGATTATTATTATTGCTATTTTGCTTTTTTTCTTGGAACGAGAAAATATCATTATTTAAAAAGGGTTATTTGGGAAAAACACTTTTGGGAGTCTATCTAAATTATATGGAATTATAAATACACATTGCACATATTTTCTTTTAATACTAAAAATCAATTTTAAACAAATTCTACACATTTATTGCTAATCTATACATGTATACAAAAATTAACTTGATTGCAGGAATGGAATTCGTAAGTAATTTCACAGGTAAGTTACATCGGTTTTCTTTTTTTTTTTTTACTATTATTTAAAATTTTATTTTTTTTCTTTTCAGGGATTGTTTTGATAACCAGACCACAAGGATTACGATAACTATCACTGTTTTTCTGTTATCAATTATTGTATTCTTTAGGCTAAACTTTTTTTTCAGGGACCGGGATTCATCCAGGAACACGGCAAGTATCACTTTAAGGTTTTTTTTTGTTTTTTTATTGTTGAATACATATATATTTCTTTTCAGGGACTGGGATTCAAAAAATATAGCTTATTTTTGTTTTTTTTTTTACACAGGATAACATTCCACATAGCCCATCATTGGTAAGTATCGCAATTATAAAAATTGTTGAATAGTATTTTTTTGTTTGCTTTTTTTTCTTTTCAGGGGCTGGGCTTGATAGTTTCGATTTTCTTCTTTCTTTTCACTGGAACACAATTTTACTCAAATTTCTTTTAATATTTTTTTTTTTCAATTTTCTTCCATATTCTATTTTAATGTTTTTTTTCTTTTCTTTGTATCGATTGTAAGATTCAGATTTTCTTCACTTTTATTTTGATTAGATCAAAATGCAAAGATTTTGCATCGACAAGATGTTTAAAATCTTATTTGGAAACTTTTTTTTCTATTCTATAATTTCCCAGAAAAAAAAAAAATTTCACGACGCTCTCCGAAAACAAATAACATTCAAAATAAAGTAACGACAAACAGTATTATATATCATCAACTCAATACAAAATCTCTCATTTTTTCTCTCTGAATTTGTTTACTTTTTTCCTGCCTACTTGATTGAAAAAAAGCTTGTTTTTTGTTTTTTTTTTTGTTTTTTGTACAGTGTTTTGTGTTTGCAGAGTCGTGTTGATTATTTTAAGTGGAGTTATAACGGAACCGAGGTGTTGTCGGCTTGGGACTCCTATCGCATATATCCTGATGATCTCACTTAAGGATGAGGTGCTATATAACAAAACCAAGACCAGAACACATAGAGGAAATGTGGTCAAATGAGTCCAAAAACCTTCCTTTCCTTTGCCACCGTTACGACCCAGTGCTTAAAGGTACAGTGGGCCGATCCGGGCAGCCGCAAAGGAAGGGTGTTCAGCTTTCGTCGGCGATGCATGCTAGCATAAGCCAGTCCTAGCTCGTCGGATTAGGAGGGGGGGGAGGGGTTCTTGCCAACGAAAGAGTGAACGGTCGTTACGAATTTCATGCCGGATTTGTGTTGAAATGATACGTTCGGGTTCAAAATTGCAGAGCCCGATTAGTCCTTAAAGCTGGATTTTGATCCCTTGATTAAAAAAAAAAAAAATATATATCCCTCAAACAAAGTCTTCCCAGTGTGGAGAGCACATGATGTTGCTGGCTCTCTGAGGATAAACCCACCCACATATCACAAGGATACGTCCATGGCTGCCATGTCCTCAATTTTGATGTCAGCCCCTAGCAGTAAAAACCACAAAAACACAACTTATATGTTCATTGTTGCCGTCTTCTCAACTTCTGGTTTCGATTGTCACATCCACCAATAAAGTCTTCTAAAACACGTTCATTCTGAAATCAATTTTCAAAAATCAACGAAAATAATTCCCAAAACATTTCCTTGATCCGCAGTAAAAATAAAAAAAAAAACTTTATAGATTTCTTTTAACCTTGTTCATCAAACAAATTTTATTCAACAAAATCTTACCCTAACAAAAAAAAATATCATTTAAAAATAAGTTTGAATTTTACTTTCAAATTCTAACGACTCTTCCAATAATTATTTTCTACCACGAAACAGTTCAATGAACTGGAAAAATTATGAACAACTAAGAAAGTAAATGTAGGTCAAGATCCCACATCAAAATCAACACAATAGAGGAACTATGCGATTCTTAATCCATTGCATACATCAGGGCTTAATTTCAAAATATTGTAATATGTATACACTTTCTATTCCTACCTCTCTATATCTCTATATGTCAATCTATATACACTTTGTAACTCCGCCTCTTTATATCTCTATACTTAAATGTGTAAACACTATCTATCTCTGTCACTCTAATATTGTCTAATTGCTGAATAGTTATGTAGCAAAAGTTTTATTTGTAGTTGTAAGTAATTGTGTATACACTCTAGTGGTTAAGAGGAGAACTTCGTTAAGCATCGAGAAGTTTCAGCGCCTACTAGAACCTAGTAGTTTCTCGAACTTATTTGAGTTGTATAAATACCCGCTCGGTGTCGAAGCAAAATTAATTAAATGTGAACTGCTATAAAGAAAAGACACTGTGTTTGAAAGTAATAATTGAAAGTGTTGAATAAATAAAATTGTGAGTGATTTAAATAAAGTGAATTTGTGTTTTATTTAAAAAGTGAATAAGTTTTAATTGTCGGACCAAGCCGAATATTACATTGGTGTCAGAAGTGGGATTAAGACTTATTGAAAATAAAACAGTGAACAGTGATTAAATTATTGTGTAAAGAAGTGAAGTTTAAAATAATAAAAAAAAAAAAAAATAAAAAAAATGAGTAAAGTGTTGAAAGACTTAACTGTCCCTGAGCTAAAGGCCGAACTAAGCAAACGTGGCTTAAGTGGGGCAGGAGTGAAAAACGAACTCGTTAAACGGCTGCAGGAATATCTAGAGCAGCAAAATGAAGACCCGAATACATTTGCTTTCGAATTTGAAGCAAAAGTGGAAGAGGTAAATGCTAATGACGCCTTATCTAACATGATGTCACTTCTTCTAGCCAAATTCGAGAAGAATGTTGTCGAACAGCTACAAGCTCAAAGAAATGAACAGAAGCAGGAGCAAGAGCATGTTCTCAAACAACTAGAAGGAAATGTTCTCAAACAACTAGAAGCTCAAAGAAATGATGTTCGGGAGCGGTTTGACGAACAGAAAAATCTTCTAGAAGGCAGGTTTGCGGATTTCGAAGAGAAAATTAATACTCTCGACGAGCGCGTCGAAAAACAAAATGCACGTATCGAGAAAATTGACGAGCAAATCGAAACCATCACAAACGAATTGGAAAAAGTGCGTAAGATCAAAGCTCGAGAACCTTCTAGTGATTGCTCAAGGAAGAGAGAAGTGAATCCTCCAAGTTTTGATGGCCAGATTCCGTGGTCAATCTATAAGAAACAGTTTGAAGCAGCAACGTTAACAAACGGCTGGGACGATGATGAAAAATACATTGCTCTTACGCTAGCTTTAAGAGGAGCAGCTGCTGAACTGCTACAAACTATCCCAGCAGAGAAGAGTGGTGACTTCACAGTCCTTGTTAACGCAATTGAACAGCGGTTTGGAGATAGTCACATGACAGAAGTCTTCCGAGTTCAGCTAAACAACAGGGCACAGAAAAGAGGTGAAAGTCTGCAGCAGCTTCAGGCAGATATCGAGCGATTGGTTCACCTGGCATATCCAACAGCTGGCAACGAGATAATAAATCAACTTGCTGTTGAAGCCTTTGTGAGAGCTGTTAGCGATATAAATCTCCAAAGGGCTATTCGCACTGCCGGAAAGAGAACACTACCAGAAGCATTGGCTTTCGCTCTGACTATGGAAGCCGCGGAACAAGCTTCCCAAAATGTGCATCGCGTAAGAGAATTAGAGGTCCAAGAATGCTCTTGTCAGAAAGCTACTGTAGAAAGGAGTCAGCGAGACGGATCAGCACGATGCTGGAACTGCAATAAGACTGGGCATCTACAGCGACAGTGCAGATTACCACGAAGAGGAACCACATGCCAACACTGTGGAAACAGAAATAATTCAACTGGTCAAAGTAACACCCGGGAACGTTGCTTCCGAAGCTGTTTCCCACCCGGGAAACGAATAAGAACCAACTTCGAGGGGCAGAAGCTGGTTTCTGGTATCGATGGCCCCAGAAACGACATCCAGGTTTCTCAAACCAAACGCGACAACAAGAGCCTGACCGTGGAAGCAAGTATAAACGGCAACAAATGTGTGGCTACCATCGACACCGGTGCCACGGCTTCCATTGTACGGCAGGACCTCGTTAAGAAGACATGGCTCCACAACACCAATAGCTATCGTCTAAAGACTGCAACTGGAGAGGCCGCAAAAGTGTATGGTGAGGTACGTCTTAAGATCCGGCTGGCAGAGTTGGAATTCTCTCACCTGTTCCTGGTAGCAGACATATGCGACGAGTGTATTGTTGGTGTCGATTTCATGAAAGAACACGGAGTGATATTGGACATCGGGAACCAGGTCCTGAAATATCGAAACATCGAGATTCCGATGATCTATGGAATCCACTCGTATGAGAACTCGTTATCTGTGAAAACCGTCATCAAAGAAGATCTAACTTTGCCTGCTTCTTCAGAAGTATTCGTGTGGACGAAATTGAGGGGTAAGCCTGGCAGCCATCGATACCTCATGGTCGAACCAGCATCTGTAAAGTCCTCCCAAAACGTCACCATTGGGAAGACTCTTGTTAGACCTGTAAAGAACATGGTTCCCGTACGAATACTGAACATCAAGCCGTACGAAGTTAAGCTTAGAAAAGGTGAGATTATCGGACAATGCGAATCAGTATCAGCGATAACAAGGATCAACGAAGAAGAGTCAAGGCAAACCTTGAAGTACGAAGAGCTGAGTTCCATAAAGACCAACATTCTCAAGTCATCTAATCTTGGTCACCAACAACGAAGAATGGCAGAAGGTCTCCTCGAAGAATTTGCAGACATCTTTTCGTCCTCGCAAGGGAAATATGGCAGAGCACAACTGGTTCAACATCGGATCAACACAGGGGATGCAAAGCCGATCCGTCAACCTGCAAGACGCCTCCCACTAGCCAAACAAGGTGAGGTTGAAGAACTGATAACCACCATGAAGGAAGAGGGTCTGATCGAAAACTCTAAAAGCCCTTGGGCGTCTCCAGTGGTCCTGGTAAAGAAGAAAGACGGATCAACCCGCTTTTGCGTGGACTATCGAAGGTTGAATGATGTGACCAAGAAGGATAGCTACCCTCTGCCTAGGATCAGCGATACTCTGGACGCAATGGAAGGAGCAAAGTGGTTCTCAACTTTGGACCTGAAGAGTGGATACTGGCAAGTAGAAATTCATCCTGAAGACAAAGAGAAGACAGCGTTCTCAACAGGAAACGGGTTGTGGCAGTTCAAAGTGATGCCTTTTGGACTATGCAATGCTCCAGCGACTTTTGAGCGCCTTATGGAATGTGTCCTGCAAGGACTAACATGGAAATCTTGCCTGGTCTATTTGGATGACGTCATTGTTTACGGGAAAACCTTTGACGAACACTGTACGAATCTGAAAGCCGTGTTTCAAAGACTTCGAGAAGCCCACCTCAAGCTCAACCCCGAAAAGTGTTCACTCTTCAAAACCGAAGTGAAATATCTGGGACATATCATCTCATCCCAAGGAGTGAAGACGGATCCTGATAAGGTTGAAACTGTGAAGAATTGGCCAACACCACAGGACAAGCATCAACTCCGAAGCTTTCTGGGTCTAGCCACCTACTATAGGCGCTTTGTCAAGAACTTTGCTGAGATCGCAAAGAGTCTACATCAGCTAACGGAAAAGGGAAAACAGTTTAAATGGTCAGGTGAGTGCGAGCGCAGCTTTCAAGAGCTCAAGCAACGCTTGTGTAATGCACCAGTGCTGACCTACCCGACTCCCGGAAAACCGTTCATCATTGATGCTGATGCCAGCAATGTCGGAATTGGTGCTGTATTGTCACAGGTACATGATGGCGAAGAAAAGGTGGTTGCCTATTACAGCAAGGTACTCTCGAAGCCGGAAAGAAACTATTGTGTGACCAGAAGAGAACTTCTTGCACTGATTTTGGCAACAAAGCACTTCCATAAGTATCTCTATGGACAGAAGTTTCTTCTCCGAACCGACCATGGAGCACTAAACTGGCTTTTGAATTTCAAGAATCCAGAGGGTCAAGTGGCGAGATGGATTGAGAGGCTGCAGACGTACGACTATGAAATCCAACATCGGAAGGGGAAGCTGCACTCAAATGCTGATGCACTGTCTCGGAGACCATGCAAACAAGACTGTAAGCATTGCAGACGCCAAGAAGAAAAAGAAGTGGTTACTGTCCAACGAACCAGAGCCGATCCCATTTATGGCTGGAGCAACGACGAGTTGAGGAAGGCTCAACAAGAAGACCCAAATATCGAACCCATCCTCGCATGGAAGGAACACCAGGAAAAACCAGAATGGGCTGATATCTCCGACAGAAGTCCGTGTCTGAAGGCCTATTGGGCACAGTGGGAATCGCTTCATGTTCAAGAGGGGGTCCTTCGGCGTAAGTGGGAATCAGCTGACGGAAAGTCCTATGTAATGCAGCTTGTCTTACCGAGATCAAAGGTTATGGACGTTCTGCGAGAGATGCATGATGGAATTTCGGGAGGCCATCTAGGAGTAAACAAGACGTTAGAAAAGGTTCGACAACGATTCTACTGGCTACATGCAAGGGAAGATGTCGAGAAGTGGTGCCGAAAATGCGATACCTGTGCTGCCACCAATGGCCCGAACAAAAAGAATCACAGTCAAATGCAGCAGTATAATGTCGGAGCACCCTTCGAAAGGATTGCAGTAGACGTGGCGGGTCCATTTCCGGAAACAAATAATGGAAATCGTTATATTCTGGTCGTCATGGATTACTTCAGTAAGTGGCCTGAAGCATACGCCATTCCAAATCAAGAAGCCAAAACAGTCGCAGACCAAATTGTGTTCAACTGGGTTAGCAGATTCGGCGTTCCATTAGAACTGCACTCCGACCAGGGAAGAAACTTTGAATCAAACATATTCCAGGAAGTTTGTGGGCTTCTTCACATCAAGAAGACAAGAACAACACCACTCCACCCACAATCTGATGGCATGGTCGAACGATTCAACCGAACCCTGAAGGAACATCTTTGCAAAGTTGTGGACGACAACCAGCGAGATTGGGATCGGCACATTCCTCTGTTTTTGATGGCGTATCGAAGTGCAAGGCATAGCTCAACTGGCCATACACCGTCTGAGATTTTGATGGGAAAGAACATCAGACTGCCGAGCGAAATAAAATTTGGGTGTCCCACATCGGAGCCGCAAGCCGAGGACGACTACATGGATGAACTTAAAGAAAGACTCCTTCAGATCCACGACGATACCAGATTGAAAATAAATATGTTCAGTGACCGAATGAAGACACGCTACGATATACGAGCGACAACAACAGAGTTCCAAGCAGGAGATCGAGTGTGGCTTTACAACCCCCATCGAAAAAAAGGGTTGTCACCGAAACTTCAACGGGACTGGGAAGGTCCATATACAGTCTTTACAAAAATCAACGACGTCGTGTACCGGATACAAAAGGGAGTCAGAGGAAAACCTAAAGTTGTACATCGCGACCGGCTACATCGCTACAGTGGTGATGAGAATGATGGATTTGTTCGGGACGATCAATCCTAAGGAGGGGGCAATGTAATATGTATACACTTTCTATTCCTACCTCTCTATATCTCTATATGTCAATCTATATACACTTTGTAACTCCGCCTCTTTATATCTCTATACTTAAATGTGTAAACACTATCTATCTCTGTCACTCTAATATTGTCTAATTGCTGAATAGTTATGTAGCAAAAGTTTTATTTGTAGTTGTAAGTAATTGTGTATACACTCTAGTGGTTAAGAGGAGAACTTCGTTAAGCATCGAGAAGTTTCAGCGCCTACTAGAACCTAGTAGTTTCTCGAACTTATTTGAGTTGTATAAATACCCGCTCGGTGTCGAAGCAAAATTAATTAAATGTGAACTGCTATAAAGAAAAGACACTGTGTTTGAAAGTAATAATTGAAAGTGTTGAATAAATAAAATTGTGAGTGATTTAAATAAAGTGAATTTGTGTTTTATTTAAAAAGTGAATAAGTTTTAATTGTCGGACCAAGCCGAATATTACAATATTCTCTTTTTTTTTGTTTCTATTGATTTGACTATTAATACGAGTCCGAAAAAGGTGTATAACATAAATTTACTTATTTTTATTCGAGAAGAAAAACTTTATGTTTGTTTTTGATACATTTAATATGAAAAATAAAAAAAAATAGTGCACACACATCTCGATTCACCACAGAACCTTCATACTGACTAATTTTCTACTCTTCTTTGAGTGCAATTCGTAAATCATTTGACTACGATGTTACGGTGCATGTGTTGTGTGCGTTAATATATGGCGAATTACAATTATTTCTTCTAATCAAAAAAAAATCATTGGAATAACTTACCCCGATATTTTCCTGTGAGGAGGTGCACCGCATCATAGGTTGATCGTATTTATGTACCTTTATGTACTTATCAAATCTGTGGACATTAATTTATTGATTATAGGAAAAAATTAAATCCATCACTTGAGTAAATTTTAATAAAGTGCACACACTCACACAAAAGGTATCTAAATAGGATTGTTTTTATTGCTGTTTCTTTTTCTTTATATTTGAAACGTAAGAACTAATTTGACAGAATTATTGTGGTGAATAAAGACGCAGATATCAATATTACTTTATTAGAAAAGGTGAAAAATAGGCAAACTTAATAATCATATATTATATCATAGAGAATATATAATACCTAGAGTCGCGACCTTTTCCTCCCTTGCCGAAAACACCCTCAAAATTTTTCTGAGGTGAACTCACACAATCCTCTCTTTTTTTCGTGTCCATGAATCTGTGTAAGAGGTGAACTCACAGAATCCTCTCTTTTTTTCGTCTCCGTGAACCTGTGTAAGAGGTGACAAAAGAGTGAGCACTCAGCCATGACAAAATTTTTTACCTGATGCACAAACCCAAAGTGACAGACTTCCACCACAGGAAATACGAGACTAAACGCACGACTTTTTTCTTAAGATTTATTAAGATTTTTGATACAAATATTTGTAAATTATAGTGCAATTATGTGTTAAAAGTGCAAAGAAACAATATAACGTATTTATTTTTCATATTACATGCATTTTTTGTATGTTCAAGTTTTTTTTTGAAAATGCTGAGCTCAACGGAATCTTATTTTCGAAATCTGAGCCCATGAAACCCACCTCGACTCCAACCTGAGCATTGTATCTAACTCAGTGCGAATGTATGGGTGCAGTTTCTCATTTAAAAAGCATTGGAAAACTAACACATTCTCACTGGGTTAGTACAAAACGACCAAATTGCAGCTTGTAGGCAAAAAGAGAGCGAACACCCGAAGTCGTGACTCTAGGTATTATATATTCTCTATGTATTATATGTAAATACCTTACCTGGAATTGAATGTAATAGTATGGGAGGCGACCGTAAGATTACCTACCTCATAAGCAGAGTGGAAAATTTAGCCACCGTCTAATGGTAAATGACATGAAGTTCTCAAAACCGGTGGTCGGACAGACTTTCCCTGGGCCTTTTGGCGGCTAAATGGGACTTCCGGTTGCGATTTTTGGTGTCAGGTTATACCATGAGGTGAGTGGAAAAAAGTAAGTATAGAAGTGTAGATACCAAATCATATGGTCGGACAGAAATAACGCGGGCCTTTCCCTTTGTCCGACCATTTTAAAAACGGTATTTTTGGTGACATTCTACCTCATCGGCTGAGTGGGTAAATGGGGTATCAAATGAAAGCTTAGAATGTCTACACCAAGAATCTACTGGTCGGACAAACTTTGAATGGGCCAATCACGAGACCGACCGCATTTTACAAAAAAAGTCTGTTAATTACTTTAATGTTTTTTTCAATTCAGAATCAACATTTATGGTGTTAAATCTATATAAAATAGGTAACTGATGAATGATATCATAGTTGGCTAATCCAAACATTTAGTTATGGGCTTATAAAAAACTACTTAATCTGGTTAACATCTGTTTTTGATAATTTTTTTTTCATAGAAAAATAATATTTGTTCAGTTCAATGAAATGAAAACAACAAATTTACCATAGAAAGGATTATTTTGATTATTTTTATTACATATTAAATAATTAATTCATTTTTTTTTCGAACAAATGAAGTATAAGTAACATAAACATAGAACAAGAAAACAAACTTTGCATACATCCACCGATTAATAAATTATTGATATCTAAAGTTTCAAAGTATATCATCCTCGTCAGAATCTTCCCCACTCAAATATTGGAATTCTTCTTCTTTATTTTCCTAAAAATGATGTCATGAACATTAAGTAGGGTGGGATCCCCTTGAAACCAAAGTGGTATTAACTTTCCGTCTTTCAATACTCACCCAAAATCTTCTGTCCTACTTTAGAACTTACGAAAACTGTTCTTTTAATTTTCTCGGTAAACAGGTTGGTATCAAACTGGAGTCAAAATTTCGTAAATTTTTGAAAAAAATTCCTACAGCAGTATTCTTTGAAGCATAAAGGTTCTGGAACATTTGATGTCTGGCAGCATTTACACTTTTACAGTTCTTTAAGCCATATGTGAAGTAAAGTTTTGAATGGTGTCAGTATCATTGCAACAAGTTCCTTTACTCAACGCCTCAAACGCAGCCTGATAACGACCGTTTTTTCAAGGATGTCGAGGGGTTTATCTTTTCCTTTTCTAAAAAAAAACTGCCCGTATAGTCGCAGCCTGTAAGGGCGTGAAATGCTGGTAACGCAGCACATAAGTTTGCTCCCAGTGTCAAAGCTAGTTGAGTACAATTTATGCAATTGACGTCATTCCTTTTCAAGCTGCCACTTGTTAACCATATCTCCAGGTCTTTGAATTTATACATGTTTCCAAGTAAAATAACTAGAACGTCTGTGTCAGACGCTCGCACTATAATACTTGAATATGGTTTTGACTTGCTTATGTGATATATTAACCTTGGCTTCTTCATGGCTACAATTGTATTCACATTCTTCACTTTTGGAAAAATGTTGATTTTGACGTTGGTAAGAGAAACACTTTTCATCCACTGTTAAATATACCTTCATTTCATTTCATTTATTTCATTTCTTCATTGAATGCATACACAGTAAGACATACATCTTATAATATTAGTGTTATGCTAAAAAATATTACATAAAATAGTGAACAAGCTACTTCAAAGATAAATGTATATCAAATATATGAAACTATGAATTTATATAAAACTTAATTTAATTTAATTACTATCTCATTCTTTAAATTCAAATTGATTTATTTAGTCAAAATTACAATAAATATGTATGAGTTCATATGTACGTATATACAAATTTAGTAGTTTAGTACGTTATTTAAAATCATTTAATGTTTAATTCATACACATATCTCAACTCTTCCTTTAGAAGATTTTAGGGACTTTGAAAATGACTTCGGAGTTCGAATCGAAACCTAGTTTCCCCAATTAAAATTTTCAAGTTTCTAGGGAGAAGATTCCACAGACAAATAGCGTTAACAAAAAATTGTTGTTCAGAGGTACGACAGGAATAATGAGGGTGTATAAGCATTAAAGATCTGCTAGAGGAACTGAATTGAATCCTATTGTATAAACAAGAAGGTTGTTGCGTATTTATTATATTACAGAGTAGGAGTAGTGTCCTGTACCGCAGGAGGTGATCGAGGGAAAAATTATAAATTTGTCGTGAAAATTCCGAAATACGATCAAAACGACGGAGACCAAAGATGTAGCGAGCTATGTTATTGAAGGCGACATTCAATTTTCTTCTACTATTGGCATCACAGTTGCTAAAAACTTCGCAACCATAAGTTAATATTGGAATTACAACCGTTTTGGCAACCATCATCCGAGTGTTCACGGGTGTAAAATGTTGTGACGACCATAACATTCTAAGAACTCCATAGACCTTACCCACCGCCGCATTGATATGACTGTCCCAAGTAAGTCTCCTGTTGAACAACATATCTAGATTTCGCGCATTTGATGCAAATTCAATTGGTATACCATTCAAGCAGATGCTTGGAAAATACTCCAGATTAATTGCTGTTCTATTGATGACAACACATTTAGACTTGATAGGATTTAGGAAAAGACCATTATTCCGAGACCAGTTGGATATTTGTTCGAGATCATTGTTGATAGTATGAGCACCATCTTCTATAAGCCCCAGGGGACAACTATAAGTCAACTGTACATCATCTGCAAACATTTGGATCGCACATCCCGAAATCTGAGTTGGTAATTCATTAATGTAAAGAGAGAAGAGAAGGGGCCCCAAAATTGAACCCTGGGGAACTCCTCTGAATGTGGGAAGGAGAGATGACATTTTGTTGTTAACTGACACCGCCTGAAATCTATCTTGTAGATATGTTTTCATTAACTTAATCGCCAATGGCGACAAACCAAAATAACTAGAAAGTTTCTGACATAATAAGTGATGGTCCACCATATCAAAGGCTTTAGAAAAGTCTAGTAATACAAGAAAAGATACAAGGTTATCATCTAATGCCAATCTAATTTCTTCAACTACATTGACTATAGCTGTAGTACAACTGTGTTTCTCACGAAAGCCAAATTGTTTGCTTGACAACAAGTTCTGTGATCTGATGTGGACATTGAGCTGTTTTTGAAGAATTTTCTCGAAAACCTTTGACAGGAAGGGTAATATGGAGATGGGCCTGAATTCACCCGTGTTTCGACCTTTGGGAATTGGAATGATTTTTGCCTTTTTCCAGTCAACGGGGTAAACGCCAGTCAAAATTATAGTGTTGAATATGTGGGTCAAGTGGGTAAGGAGGTACGGCAAAATTGCCTTCACAAAAACTGGATGTATACCATCGATTCCAACCGCATTCGATTTGATGCTAAGAAAGCCTTCAACAACATCTGTATTTTCAATACAAAGAAAATCAAAAGACATATCTGGGTGAGAAGAATTAAGAGATTCATGAGTCAGTGATGAGTTATGAGAGAGATGCGGAAAAGGAAGCGAAACAAAGTTTTGATTTAATACATCTACATCTATGTTCCCATTATACTCAACATTAGTTCTTCCTACCCCTAATTCCCTTAAATTTTTCCATAATTGGCGTTTGTTGGCTGTTCCTAACTTAGAACTTTACGCTTCGATTTTAGCAGATCTAATTTTAGAATTAGCTTGGTTACGAAGAGTACGATAAGTATTAAGGTGAATAGCAAGTCTATATCTCTTCCACTCACGGTAGGCATGATCCCGTTGAAATAGAAGCCTTCGAATTTCATTGGAGAACCAAGGACGTTGATAACTTTTAGCAATTCTTCTTCTGATTGGTATATGGTTGTCAAACAGGTTTAAAATGTTAGAGTTCATAAACTTAACTTGGTCATTAGGTGAGGGGAGGTAGAAGACTCTGTCCCAGTCAATGTTCTGCAGATTTAGTTCGAGGCTAGTATAGTCCACCCTGTGGAAATCACGATACTCGTATGGAGTTTCAGTTATATTCCTCCTAAAATCAAATCTTAAATAAATAACATCATGTTTAGAAAATGCTGGTGCCGACAACTGGTCATAATGCAAAACGTCACTTAATTCACTTACAAAAAATGCGTCTAAAAGTGTTTGTGAGGTACCTACAAAATGAGTGGCAATGGTTGTGTTAACTGGGAATAAGTTATATGCCCCCATTTCATTGATAAGCGCATCCTCAACAAGAAGATTACTGTTAAAGTCACCACAGATAACCATTTTTGACGAATTAGAAGAAATATTTTCTAAGAGCGTAAATAATGGACTTAAGGAAACATCATTATTGGGTCTATATACAACACCTAATGTCAGAGAATTTTCTTCTGCTATGATGTCAATGAAGACATATTCCATAACACAACCTGCTTCCGATTTACATTTAAATTTACATTTCAAATTTTTCCGAACATACACTGCAACACCCCCACCCCTCCTCCCACATCTATCTGCACGAAACAACTTAAAATTACCAAGGTTATACATTTCCTCACGATTAGTATCTAGAAACCAAGTTTCTGACACACAAATGATGTCAGTGTCAGAGTTTTCAAAAACATCCCTAAATTCGTCAATTTTGCAAAATAAGCTTTGCGCATTGAGATGACACACACGTATACCCGCCACTTGATTTTTGTTCAAAATTCTAACCATAGACCGCAAAATTCCGTCATTACTTTCGCCTGTGTAATCCGCATGATAGTCGATTCGTTCCATTACAAACGAGATTAACTTGTTAATAGACAAATTAGTTTTCTTGGTTTCACAACTTTCGTTTGGACAAAACAACAAGCCACCTTCAAATGATAAAAAAGAACAAGTTAAAGATTAATCAATATGTGGGAAGAATTGAGATTTAATGCAGAAAGTAAATACAGAATTAATTACAAGTGAAGAGAGAAAAATAAAAATAACAATATTAACAAATGAACTGTGATTATAAACGTAATCAAAAAAAAAAAAAAATAATATAAGAAAATAATTAAGAATGAGAAAGAAAGAAAAAAAATAAATAAATGAAATTATAAAAAATAATACAACAGAATAAAGACAAAAAAAAAAGTATGCTTGTATTATAATTATACTAAAACTCATAAATTTCTTAGCTGGCAATTCTCTCTAAGTCTTCTACATTATCGACGCAAATTCCTTTGAAATCTGACAGCGAACGCTTCACATAAACTCGGCCTCGAATTGTAAACACCGCAGCAATGTCTTGTCTCCCAAATTGGAATCAAGGAACTATCTTCCCAGTGGAGTCCTAAGAACCTTACTAATGCCTCCTTGAATTTAGGATTTCTGAGGCATTTACCGAAATCATCCGTTCGTTTTTGCATTGGTCCTGAAATCGTTAAATTCGAGACATTGACTTCATTCCGGACGCAATGCTCAGAATCTTTGATCGATGGGAGCTTCCGTGGAACATACTCTCTTTAAAATCATTTCTGATATCTTATCAAATGTTTGAGATACTAACGACCCCAAGAGATGAATGAAATAGAAGCCGTCAATAAATTTTACATCTTTTTTCAATGGCTCGGACGGTATTTTAATATCCACCTTGCATAGTTTGGTTGGTTAAACAAAAAAAAACTAAATTGGACAATTCGAATATAGAGTTAACATACAGTTCAAAATCACTCGTTTTTATACTCCTTAAAAATCTGAAAAAAAACATTCATGAAGCCTATGCAATACATCATGAAGAACCGAGGAGTTTTACCATGATGTCCTTCAAGGGTAAGATCGATATACGCTCTGTGTCTAGTTAATATGTCTTTAAGAAATGGGCTCAAATTAGGAGTTTCATTTGGTTGCAACCGGTTATGCAATAAATCATCTTTTAAATCATTTTCGAAATCTTTTAAGTTCAGATGCCATTATATTCCAAATTAACACACAAAACTTAAACTTTTTATAAAATGTGATTTTTGTAAGATTTTTATAGTCGAAGAAGAAGTTTCCCAGAACAAAATAAAATTTCATACAAAACAAACGATGTTCATGAACGATGATTTTTCAGTGAACAGGAGAAAAAACGTATTTGATACAGAGCATTTGATACGTGGATTTACAATTATGTTGACTGAATAACAGTCAAAGTGAATTGTGTTAGAAAAAAAAAAATTTTATGAAAAAAATGATCAAAAACTGGTGGTAAGCAGTTTAAATAGTTTTTTTTAAGCCCATAACTATATTTTTGGATTAGCCAACTATGATATCATTCATCAGTTACCTATTTTATATAGATTTAACACCATAAATGTTGATTCTGAATTGAAAAAAAAACATTAAAGTAATTAACAGACTTTTTTTTGAAAAATGCGGTCGGTCTCGTGATTGGCCCATTCAAAGTTTGTCCGACCAGTAGATTCTTGGTGTAGACATTCTAAGCTTTCATTTGATACCCCATTTGCCCACTCAGCCGATGAGGTAGAATGTCACCAAAAATACCGTTTTTAAAATGGTCGGACAAAGGGAAAGGCCCGCGTTATTTCTGTCCGACCATATGATTTGGTATCTACGACGAAATGTCTATTGACTTCTACTTACTTTTTCCACTCACCTCATGGTATAACCTGACACCAAAAAACGCAACCGGAAGTCCCATTTAGCCGCCAAAAGGCCCAGGGAAAGTCTGTCCGACCACCGGTTTTGAAAACTTCATGTCATTTACCATTAGACGGTGGCTAAATTTTCCACTCTGCTTATGAGGTAGGTAATCTTACGGTCGCCTCCCGGACTATAATAGGAATATATTTATTTTATAATTAAACTGAATAAAAAAACGTTGATCATGACTAAGCTGGTGTTGATGATTGAATTGATGATGGGGGATTAGGCTGGTACAATTAACTGAAATTCTGATCTTCGATGTAGTGCGGTGACTGTACTTATAAGGGCTTAGCAATTTACGTTGTTTCTTTCTGATTTTCTGTTTTTTTGTTTTTTTTTTTTGGTTTCACTTTTTATTGAATGTTGGTGTCGGTGATTTTTATATTTTGTGTGGATGGGATTGCGTAAAATTTTTTTTTTATATTTTCTTTTCCTGGGGCTTATGGGCAGAAACTATTGTGACGATCACTTTGGGGTTTTATTTTTTTAAAGTTTTATGTTTTTTTTTTTTTTGCAGTTTCTAGTTTCACATATTTTTTTTTTTTTTGATATTTTATTCTAGCGACAGGTTTTAGTTTTTAGGGTTTTAATATTTTATTTATTTTTTTGCGTTACGTGTTATGTTTTATATATGTAGTTTTTAAATTGCATGGACTATTTTTCGATTCTTTTTCTCTTTTTTTTTTTGAGAACACTAGATTTTAAGTTTTCTTTTTATAACTTTGTTTCTTATTCTTTTGCTTCTTACTTTAAATGTTTTAAAGTATAATTTTAAGTTTTAATTATGCAAAATTAAACCCCGAAAGAAATCAAAATCAAATGCCGAAACCGTCAAAGGGTATAAGCAACCCACACAAAATTTTCCGTACTCTCCCTCTATTGTCGGTTGAGACGGCTATTTATAGGCGATCGCGGCAGCGTCAGTGACGCTCGCTTTGTTCGAAACTTTTCGAACGAAAACCTTCTAGAAGGAATGGAAAGTCTTTCCGGAAGTCCCTCTCCTAGCCGTAATTTAAACTGAAAAATTCCACTCTTGGCACTTAAAATAATTTAAAACTATTCTAAAAATAGGTGTGACAAAAGAATAATTTTTCAGTCAAAACGACCAAGAAAAACCCTCCGAGTAAAAAAATTGCATTGGTATGCGTTAGTGGATATCATTTTTTCCTTCGTTCGAAAACAAGCTTAAAAATACTTGTGGACCACAAGTACTTACTCTCCTAATTCAGCCATTTGAGAGCTAATTCACCACACCATCGTGATATTCACCATTACCTTTTTATTTTACGCACGTCATCATCATCGTATCTCCGATCAATTTGAGCCACTGTCCACCCTTCAACCTCAACGGTTTATAAAACAAATTTGAATTTGAAACTAATCTCAGCATAAAAGTTTGCATTGGCTGCCGCCGCCGTTGTACTTGAATGCAACCAAACAAAATTTAAATGCAGCAAATTGAAAATGATTTCAAGGCGTTTTCTACAACACTTTTTCATTTGAAAGGGGCACGAATCAAATGGAGAAGAAAAGAAACGTTAATAAAGAGAAAAATAAAAAAAGGAAAACAGTCGACCCACGCCCGAGAATAAGTCTCATGTTCAGGCTATAGCTAGCCGGGCGTTCGAATATAAAATGTACCTGCCGTAGAATTACCTTTTTATGTCTTTAGAGTGGAAAACCCCTAACGACTTGCCAACATCATCTTCCAACTCATATAGGTTGTTCCCAATAATCCCGATAATCTTGGCCTTCGTGAATTTAGGACACAGTTTAGCATTTATCCTTTTCGTGGCATCGCTCAAAACAAAATTCCTTTTAAATACTACATTGCCAACTTTGTACGAAATGTTTTTACTTCGCGTTTTATACGCATGTTCGTATTTTAAATGAGCCTTTTCGAGAGAATTCTTGATGGCTGAATGAATGATATTCATTTTTGAGGGTTTTGGTATTAAATTCACTTCTGAGTTGTTAACACAACACAGTTTCTTTAGTAGTTCAAAATCGGAACCATGTTCTACCATTCTTTGGCCAAACAATGCCTCATAAGGCGACATACCTATTGCGGAATGATTAGCTGATCTAAGCGCAGAGGCTATAGCTGGAAGGTTGACGTCCCAATTTCTCTGATCCTTGCCAATGTAAGACCTAATGGCCGCAAGAATAGAACGGTTAACCCGCTCACTGGCGTTGGCTTGAGGAGCATATGATGCAGTTCTAATGTGTCGGATACCAAAGGAATTTAATAATTTCGCAAAACTTGAACTAATGAATTGTTTCCCGTTATCTGTTAACACGGATTCCGGAATACCAAACAAACAAAGGTTTTCTTCATTCAAAAATTTGGCAGCTGTTTCTACTGTATCTTTTCGCAAGGCTTTAATGATGACAAATTTCGTGAGTTGGTCAAGAGCGATGATGATATAGCTGTTCCCGTTTTTAGATCGAGGATACGGTCCAAGGAAGTCCATGTACAAATGTTGAAACGGACGTTCAACTACGAAAGGCTTTCCCATCGGTAGCCGTTGTACTTGGTTCGTGGCTTTCGACATTTTACAAGCCTCACTCTTATTAATGAACGACTTGACCTGAGTAGCCATATTTGGCCAAAAGAACTGCTGACGAATCCTATGTAGCGTTTTTCCCAAACCACCATGAGCCGCTTTAGGTGGCCGATGAGCCAGAGAAATCAGATGGTCGGTCAACTGCGATGGAATCCATAACTTCCATGCATGGTCATCCTCAAAAGGATTCCCTGTGCTGTGTTTGACCTTCTTGTACACGAAATTTTGCGATGTTGTCAATGATCCTAACGTATTCCTTAGATTGAAAACTGGGATCCGTTAGATCTATGTGCAGCACATCAGGATATAACTCCGATTTGTCATCGAGATTCAATTCGTCGGCTGCATAGACTAGACTCTCGATAAGGCGTCCGGCACGACATGTTGAGAACCTTTTCGATGCTCAATATCGAAGTCATAACCTTGCAGTTTAAGTCTCCCACGAGCCAATCTTCCGCTGAGGTCTTTCTGGTTCATCAGCCACTTTAGACTAGCATGGTCTGTTACTACTTTAAAGTGATAACCTTCTACATAGGGACGAAACTGTTCAATGCTCATAACCGCAGCTAAACATTCGCGTTCAGTGACTGAGTAATTAACTTGAGCCTTATTGAGTTTGTGAGAATAAAAGAAAATGGGTCTTTCGTTGCCTTCTTCGTCCTTTTGACACAAGACTCCTCCGATCCCTGTTTACGATGCATCACACAAAATCACAAAGGGCTTGCTATAATCAGGATGAATAAGTATAGGTTCAGATGTTAGAATCTCCTTGATTTTCTTGAACGACTCTATCGCTTCACTACCGAATTCAAAGGCTTTCTGTTTTTTCAACGTTTCTGTAATCGGTGTGGCTAAAGTGCTATAGTCCCTTACGAATCTTCGATACCAACCAGACTCAGACATTCCGAGGAATCTACGTACCTGTCGCTGATTTTGTGGAATAGGAAAATCCTTAATGGCTGAAACTTTGGCTGGGTCTGTTTTCAATAAACCGTCACCGACGATATACCCTAAATATTTCAATTCCTTGAAACAAAATTTCGATTTTTTAAGGTTAATCGTTAAACCAGCATGTTTAAGCCTTTCCGCGACAATATTAAGGTAACGAATGTGATCTTCAAAGGTGGGCGAAACTATAAGGAGATCATCCAAGTAAACAAAAACGTTTTCTTTTAATTCATTTGGTACCACTTTGTCCATCAATTTGCAAAGGCGTTGAGGCGCATTACAAAGACCAAAGGGCATTACCTTGAATTGGTATAACGGACGACCCGGAACCGTAAACGCCGTCTTTTCCCGTGAGCTTTCCTCCAACGGTATTTGCAAAAAGGCGTCTTTCAGATCCACGTTAGAGATATAACGTGTATCTGAAATACGACTTAGCAAAGCCTGAATATGAGGCAAAGGATAGGCTCCGCATCCCCCGTGTCGATTTCATGTTCCTCCAGCGTTGTCTGACCTAAGCCAAGTTTGGCATAAGACGGGAACATGCTGATGGCTGTTTTAAGTTTACTGAGCTCTTCACCTGATAGTTCACACATCTCCGAAGATACATCGTGACCTAGTGTGTATGGAGAGATTTCGGAAATGATTTTTGGTGCGATACCAAAAGACTTCCAGAAATTGATCCCTAGATACAATTTCTGTTGCAGTGAAGGGACAATATAAAACTCTATACTCCTTGTTTCGTTCTTATAAGTGACATCAACGTTAAGTTTTCCGACTATGGATTGACAATTTCCATCCACCGTCTTTACATGGGATGAGAAACGAGTGTAAGGGATGTTGTGAATACTCAGATAATTCTCGCCATCCTTGCCAAGGCAACTAATGCTTGCGCCACTATCAAGCAAACCAAGCATACTTTCGCCGAAGATTTTCACAGGGGCATAAGGACGAGGATCATCCGCGCAACACAACTTTGTTGAAGCAATACACTTCAAAACCGCTTTCTTTTTCTTTGCTCGTTCTCGAATCCTATTTATCCTAGCAGACACTTGGGGTTCCGCAGTTCCAAAAATTCTTTCCCTGGCTGCGTAATATGCAATCTTTCTATCGTGAAGGGATTTTAATGATCTTAACTTTCTTTCTCCTACTTCAGGTTTCATCTCTCGTTCATCGTTTTGTCGTTTTAAAATCTGTAAAGGTGGTTCTAAATCAGGGTTATTATTATTTGAAATTGAAGGTCCGGTATCTAGTGGCGGGAGCAAGCCATTCCGGAAGATGGTTTGCTCTTGTGAGAGTTTTCCGAACATTTGACACTCGTGCACTGGGGAGAGGTTGTTCCCTCTTTACCACATCGGTAGCAAAACAGGGACCTTTGGGGAACTGGACACTCTGTGTAACTATGTCCCATGTTCCTACAGTTCCAACATACGTATTTGGTAGTATCTCGCGATATTTGGACGGCTTCAACAGTTTCTGACGCTGGAGTGACAAATTGTTCTGGTACTTCAACTTCACTTACATGTCGACGATAAGGTTGAGACACTGGATCTCGAAGCTTGTTTCTATTGTAATATTCGGCTTGGTGCGACAATTAAAACTTATTCACTTTTCAAATAAAACACAAATTCACTTTATTCAAATCACTCACAATCTTATTTATTCAACACTTTCAATTATTACTTTCAAACACAGTGTCTTTACTTTATAGCAGTTTACAAACAATTAATTCATTTTCGACACCAAGCGGGTATTTATATGACTCAAATAAGTTCGAGAAACTACTAGGTTCTAGTAGGCGCTGAAACTTCTCGATGTTTAACGAAGTTCTCCTCTTAACCACTAGAGTGTATACACAATTACTTACAACTACAAATAAAACTTTTGCTACGTAACTATTCAGCAATTAGACAATATTAGAGTGACAGAGATAGATAGTGTTTACACATTTAAGTATAGAGATATAAAGAGGCGGAGTTACAAAGTGTGTACACATTACAATAAATTGACATACAGAGATATCGAGAGGTAGGAATATAAAGTGTATACATATTACACTATTTTGGGCGTTGATGAACTTTTCGAGACTTCGACAAACGTAAACCATTTCGTTGAGATTCGTTAACCTGAAAGTAACTAGCAATTCACCCATTCGGCTATTGACGTTTTGTTTCAACAAACTAATAAGCTCATTATTTGGCTTCGGATGAAGTGTTTATCTTCTGAATGTCCATAAAGAACTCATCAAAGGTTTCGTTGTGTCTCTGTCTGCGATCATAGAGCTGCTTAGACAGCTCAGCTTCGGTCTCTAGTGTATGGAACTGCTCCATTAACGCACAACGAAGCCCAGACCAATCTACTCTAGGTGTGGATTCAATCCGTATAACTAATGTCCAATTAAATTGGAATATAAAAAAAAGACGAAGTTCCGAAAATGTAGAGCAAGTAAACCAGCTCTTTAATTTTCCTATTAAGGAAGATTTATTACAATTCATATTTTATTTATTATATTTACATTACTTACGTTTAGTTTTTTTTGTTGTTTTATTTTATATACAATTTTTGAGTTTACTTATTTTATTTTGAAATTTTGATTTGGTTTTAAGTTAATTTTAGTTGTTGGCAAATTCAGAGACCTTTTTAATTTTTTCGATTCCTTACGAGTCAAAAGGCAAAGAGGAAAGAACACCATCAGTGAGGCGCGAAAAAACTTTAATTTTTTTGGGATAAAAAGAGTAAGATAATTTTTTTGTTTGTGCGGTGATGCCGTCTCACTTCGTTATTTTGTTGGAAGTTTTTAGTGGTGCCAAGTTCGTTAACACTCCCCCCTGGTAACTGGGTTAACACCCAGCTTACCATCTTCCTCGAATTTGCGAACGTCAAGGACTGCTAGCTTCACCACTGGGCGTGTATAGATTCCGGTTTGAGTCTGCACGATAGCGCTTCGTATCGTTCCATCCTTTCCAGTAATCACCTGAAGTACTCTTCATTTGGGCCATGTTTTCCTCGGGTTGTTTTGGTCGACAATTATCACAATATCATCTACTTCCAAAGGTTTTTGTGTTCCGTGCCATTTTGTTCGCCGGGTTAAGTCAGGCAGATACTCGCGGACCCACCTTTCCCAAAAGGTTTGTGCGTATTTCTCAGCTGCTATCCAATTTCTTTTGATGGCTGCCCCGTCATCTACTAAATGTTGACAAAATTTCTGTGGATTTGCATAACCAACTAACAAATGATTGGGGGTCAGTGCCTCGCAATTCTCGTTATCTATAGGTACGTAGCTAAGGGGTCGTGAATTCACAATGTTCTCTACCTCGGCCATCATACTTAACAACAGTTCGTCGCAAGGGTTTCGAGTTGGGGATATTTCATTGAGGGTTTGTTTAACAGATCTAACCATACGTTCCCAGCACCCACCCATATGAGGGGCTGCTGGAGGAATGAAATTCCACTTGAACTCCAACTCAAACTCTTTAGCCAATGCCTGCATGTTCAAATCGCTTATTGCTTGATGAAGCTCCTTATTTGCACCTCGAAAATTCGTACCATTATCTGAGTACACTTCTTTAGGCATGCCTCGTCTCGAAATAAATCTTTTGAAGCCCAGAATGCAAGAGTCGCTAGAAAGACTATAAACTATCTCAATATGAATTGCACGCAGTGTCAGGCAAGTTAATAGCATAGCCCATCTTTTTTCGATACGCCTGCCAATTTTGACATACAGTGGGCCAAAATAATCTACACCAGTGTAGGAAAAGGGTCTTTGAAACGGTTGGAGTCGTGCATACGGTAGCTCAGACATTCGTGGAGGCAACGGTTTAGCTCTGTTGTTTTTGCAATGTTGACATTCTTGTTGAACTTTCTTTAAAATTCGTCTCAAGTTTGGTATGTAATAATCTCGCCGAAGTTCGTTCACTACCGTTTCATTAAAAAGGTGATGAAATTTAAGATGGCATTCATGAATGATTAGGCGGGTGACTTTATGATCTTTCGGCAAGATGATTGGTCTCTTTGTCGCGAAAGGGACATTCTTTATAGCGTCAATTCGTCCAGAGATGCGAATTACTCCAAGTTCATCCATATAGGGGGAAAGTTTATAAAGAGAACTGGTTCTGTGGATACTGACTTCGTTTCCAGAAGGTAACCCCTTGACAAGGGCTTCGTACTCGTGGGGAAAACCCTCCCTTTGACATTGTCGAAGTAGATACATTTCTGCTGCTAGCTTTTCGTCGAGGATCGTGTCGGTTGAAGCCTTTTGTATGTGCCACCTTTTCACAAATTTTCTGATAAAACGGTAAACGTACATCAATGTTTTAAGAAGTTTTTTCCAACGTGAGAATCGGTTTACATCCAACAAAATTCGAGATGTGTTGCTGTGATGCATGAAACATTCTTTTATTTCCATCGCGCCTTCCTCTTCGGACGAGAAACCTGAGGGTTGTGTTTCAAAAGGAAGAGGGTTTTGGTATAAGAACGTTGGTCCTTTATACCATCGGTTCACTGAGTTGTAGTCGCAGTTATCCTTAATCTTTGATGCATCGTCGGCGACGTTATCTTTACTTGGTACCCAATTCCATTGGTTGGCGTTCGAGCTTTCAAGGATTTCTCCGATACGAATGGCTACAAAACTCTTGAATTTCTTGTTAATTGACTTTATCCAACTAAGAACTACTCTCGAATCCGTCCAAAACGTGGTTGCATCGAATTTAATTGTGTGACTCTTTTGTATAAACTTTGAGAGTCTGACTCCAAGTACTGCCGCCTCTAGCTCGAGCCGTGGAATCGATTGGGTTCTAATTGGAGCTACCTTCGTTTTTGCGCTTATGAGGGCACATTCCACCTCATCTTCTGTAGATACTCTTATGTATGCTACGGCGGCCATAGCCTCTTCTCCAGCATCGACGAAGATTTGTAGCTCGACACGCCTTTTATTTTCGGATTGCAGCTTTGTGAGATATCTTCTTTCTATCGATATCTTTCTGATATCGGGTATTAGGCTCAACCATGATTTCCATTTTTGGAATTGCCGATCTTTTATCTTCTCATCCCATTCTATTGCAGAACGCCAGATTTCTTGGAGTATGATTTTCAATTGGATTGTAAAATTGGCGATAAGACCGAGAGGATCGAAAATGCTCATCAAGGCTCTTAGCACCTCACGTTTAGTTGGAACCTGTTCACCATTCATAACCTCACTACACAATTTGTTCGATTTGAAAGTGTAGGCAAACTTATCTACACCTGGTGACCACCACATCCCAAGAAGTTTTTCAAAGTCATTTTGAGCGTTTTCAGAAAATGTTTTGAGTGATTTCGTAGCGTTAGACTGAAGTGCGTTTAAGACGTGTGTCGAATTCGAGATAAAGTTTCTAATTTCAAACCACCTTGCTTGTGAATATATATCACTTCTTTTGCCAATGCAATAGCTTCTTCTTCGGTGTCGACGCTATCTAGCAGATCGTCCACGTAATGATTTTCGATGATCGCTTTAACAGCCCTTGGAAATTGATTCTCAAACCTCTTTGCGTTTTTATTTTTTACGTACTGGGCACAGAATGGTGAACAGGTTGCTCCGAATGTCATAACTTGCATGTGATACACTTCTACGTCTCCAGTTTCTTTGTTACGCCACAGGAACCTTTGCGAATCTTTATCCTCTTCTCGAATTTTGACTTGGTGGAACATCTCGCATATATCGGCTGAAATGGCCACTTTCTTCTCACGGAAACGGAATAAAATTGACGGGAGTGATGGTACATTGTCTGGCCCTGTCATCAAACATGAGTTCAGTGATACTCCTCCAACCTTCGCCGCTGCATCCCAAACTATTCTTAACTTGTCGGGCTTGTTTGGATTTATGACGGGAAATATGGGAAGGTACCATACACGTGATATAGGGTTATCTACCCTTTTTTCGTCTAATTTCTTGGCGTAGCCTTTCTGGAGATATTGTTCGATTTGCTGCTCCACTCGTTCGATTAGCATTGGTTGATTCGCAAGACGTTTTTCAAGGCAGTGTAATCTTCTTTCCGCCATTATTTTAGTCTGTGGCAATTGTATATTCTCATATTTCCAAAGCAGTGGTACCACATAAGAGTCACCCAAGAAAACAGTTTTCTCATCTAATAATTGCATGGCTTTGTTATCTTCAGTGGATAGACTTAGCTTCGTAACTTTTGTGCCTAAAGTCTCCAAAGAGAAATATTGTTTTACTGCTTCATGCATCTGTAGATCTATTTCGTTCTGGCAATCACAAAGATGAATATTGATGTTTGCATCAAGGTACTTGTTTGAATTTTGATCATCCGCTGCAACGCCAAAAAGAGTCCAACCTAGCCTGGTCTTAATAGCGGCTGGCTGAGAATCCTCACCTTCTCGTGATTTTAAAGGCATCCCTAGACGCCAGTGTTGCAGTCCGATTAGGATCTGTGGCTTCACGTTGTAGTAGGAATTTATTGGTAATCCTCTTAAGTGAGCATATTGTTTTGTGAGACGATTAAAGTCCAGTGACTGACATGGAAGATCCAAGGATTTGACTGTGTGTGCGTTTGCAAGTAAGTATCTTCGATTGCTTTGACCAGCTGATACTTCAAAATTGATTCGCATTGACGAGTCTTCGCGTCGATGGGTATTGGCAGTCCACCTTAGGCAAAGTGGTTCCTTTGTGCCGCTGGCCTCCAGAGAATGTGCAAGTTCTTCGTCAATGAGCGTGACCGAGGATCCGTCGTCGATAAATGCGAACGTTTCGATAAACTTATCGTGATAGTGCAACCGGACTGGAACAATTTTGAATAGTGTTAGCATCGTACTTGAACGAAGTGTTGTTCCACTATAATGAGCATTATTGGTTAAGCTGTTCGATACTGGTTGACTGTCTCTTGATTCGTTAGAATGAGGTTCAACGCTTTGCTGTACACCGTTGTGCAAGAGAGCATTATGTCGATAGGTGCACCAGAAACACCGCATACTTGGGTTGATAGACATCGCCGAGAGCCATGTCTACGTAGACAAGTCCGGCAAACAAAGAAGCGCTTCACTAATTTCCATCTATCAGAAATTGAGAGTTTTGAAAAATTCTCACAATTCGCCAACGATTTGCAACTATTTTTACACGAAATGCATTTACTAGTTTCTTGCACTTGAGGTTTTTCTTCTTGATGAACATTGATGAAACCTTTTGCTTTTTTACTTTTATTTTCGAATAAATTTGGAACTGTAAATGTTACTTCTGTGGCGGCTCTAGCATAATTGGTGAGCCAATCGTTAAACACCGACAAATCGGCGCAAGAAATACTTTGCTTGAACATACCCCAATTTAATTTAATTTGTGCTGGTAATTTCTCTACCAGCTCTTGTAATAAGCAGGGATTATTTAAGTGAGGTGAGAGACCAGTGGCTTCCATCATACGGCACATATTGTCGATCTCAAGTGAGAATTGTATTAATGACTCTAGTTTATCATGTTTAGGTGCAGGCTCATTTCTGACTTTTTTTATAAGTGATTGAATTATGATTTCGGGTCTACCGAACAACATCTGTAACGTGTTAATCACCCCTTCTACCTGATCTGGATGAAGTAGTCGATACTGAACCGCCTCGAGTGGTCTTCCTTTCAAACACCGTTGAAGACGCAGCATATTTTCAAATTTGCTATACCCGCATGCCTCAGATGTATTTTTCCACCAACTAATAAATAGCGGCCACTCTTCGGGTCGCCCTGTAAAATGCATTTGTTCTTTATACGTAAATTGCCTTGATGCAATTTGATTTTTGCTTAAATTTGGAACTAAACTCGTTGCAACCCTAAAGTCTGGCATATTTTCAACTACCTTTGGCATCGTATTCGTTGCTACCCCTAAGTCTGTTCTTTTCCCAATCGATTGTCTTTCCTCGAAATTATTTTTACGATCTGTATTGCGGTTCTCTTCTTGCTTCTTTGAATTTGTCACCCAATCTTGTACCCGACTGTAGCTGTCATACGTATCTGTCAGTGAGACGTCATCGTCATCTGAATTTAATTCATGAAGAATTGCATATTTTTTATCTAAATACGTTTGGTCGCGCTTTTCTTGGAGTTCGCGTTCTTCTTCTAATTTAAGAAGTTGTGTTTTCATTTTTCGTGACATCGATGTTGAAGTCGAGCCTTTTATTGTTGCTGCGCTGCTACCAACCTTACGATTTGGTGCTGGTTTACATTGCTTGGTGGCTAAATTGTCTTCACTTTTGGATCTTGCTTTTGCAGCTATAATGTCAGCATTGGAATTCATATTCTGTTTGCTGGTGCCTGCTATAGCTGTGTCTATGTCTTCTTTTTGATTTTTATTCATAACCCTAGAGGCCGACGTAATTTTTTTGCTTGCAGCGTTCGAATTTTGTTTGGAATGTTCTTTGAAAAGTGTAGGGTGTTTTGATTTTGAGATTTTAATGCATTTGCTACAATGCCAGTCTTCATTTGCTATTGCTTCGGTTACCCCAACGCAAGTGAAGTGAAACCAGTCGTCGCAGGTATCACATTGAACCATAGGCGACTTGCTATCCGGAGCAGTGCATTTTTTGCAATTATAAGTTTCACTACCTGACCCTTGAACATTGCTACGTGACCCCCGCCCATGACTACTACTACGAGAATGATTTGACATACTGACTTACCCTTTTTACATACGTAGTGCGAATTATCTCTTGATGATGAGATCTTAGGGATGACGATATGGCGATACGAATTTGCTGCCGATGGAGATGATGACGATGGTGAAGAAGTGACGACGAATGAATGGATGGTGAAGATGATCTGATGGCGATGATGAAAGAGAACGATGACCAATTGATGTTTGATGGCGATCCGATGGCGATGATGAAGATGATGACCAATTGATGTTTGATGGCGATCCGATGGCGATGATGAAGATGATGAGATGACGACGATAATGTGATATGAGAATGAGAATTCTCGACGGCCGACGTTGAGTCGATGATGAAAGTTGACGATGATCCGATGACGATGTTGATGATGAGAAATTGGTGACGAGGTGTGATATCTTGCGTCGAGCAAAGTATATATATATCGACCACGTGCCAATGTTCTGTGCTTCAAGCACAATTAACTCCAACCTCGAGTCGAATTGTTGTTCGTTTTAAACGAAAATTAAAGCTTATGTGGATTCAATCCGTATAACTAATGTCCAATTAAATTGGAATATAAAAAAAAGACGAAGTTCCGAAAATGTAGAGCAAGTAAACCAGCTCTTTAATTTTCCTATTAAGGAAGATTTATTACAATTCATATTTTATTTATTATATTTACATTACTTACGTTTAGTTTTTTTTGTTGTTTTATTTTATATACAATTTTTGATTTTACTTATTTTATTTTGAAATTTTGATTTGGTTTTAAGTTAATTTTAGTTGTTGGCAAATTCAGAGACCTTTTTAATTTTTTCGATTCCTTACGAGTCAAAAGGCAAAGAGGAAAGAACACCATCAGTGAGGCGCGAAAAAACTTTAATTTTTTTTGGGATAAAAAGAGTGAGATAATAATTTTGTTTGTGCGGTGATGCCGTCTCACTTCGTTATTTTGTTGGAAGTTTTTAGTGGTGCCAAGTTCGTTAACACTAGGGTTGGACTTAAGGAAAACCCAGTACCAAGTGTCTACATCTCCGCCAATGAATTGGTGGAAATGCAACACGATTTCTTGCCATGTGGCGCCGTAACAAACCCTCAAACGTTTTAACCGAAATATAAATTCATCCACCGTCATGTTTTTGTTGTCATACTTCAAACCCCATTTGTGGAAACTATGAACTCTCGGATACGGCTGATGGGATGGCAACGTTTGTCCAACATGATGTTCTACTGCAGGAAAGGTATCGTCAAGATTCATGTTCCTAACCCGCGATAAGAATTCATCGGCACTGGGATTGAGGTTTGAAAAATGCGAAGATCCGCCTACCCCTATGGGATTCTGCATTGCCGGATTAGGGATAGGTAATCATGGGTGGTTGTCGCCGGTTTACATCGTACTCGGGATCAACAGAGGGAGTAGTTTTTTACAAGGTCTCGAGAATAATGTCAGCCATTTGTTTTTTTTCATTTCGGCCCTATTTGTTTCTAATTCCTTGCGAATGACCTGCAAATCCTCGGCTCTATTGATACCTATGGACGCCGTAACTAAACCTTGGATATAAGCTGGTAAACCTGCATCGTCAACGCTTGTTTCTAGGATTCTGGGTTTTTGTCAAATTCTGGCTTTCCCCTTATCCTGATGGTTTGTTCGGATCAATTTTGTTGTTGCCACTGCCATTGTCTTGTCTAACAAAGACATCCTCTCGTCGCATACCCGGATCTGAATTGGAAACATTAGGATTCTCTACACTCTGGCTCGCCATATTGACCTTTGCTGTAGTCTTACAAGTTTTTTGAAATCCGCGACCACGATTAAAACTTCCCGATCCACGACTTTGGCCACGATTGCCAGAATAATTGCCCCAACCTCTACCTGAGCGTAATGATGATATTCGTTTGATGTAGGCATAAGTTAATTCCAACTCTTAAGCAAAAAAAAATGTTGGTAATGACAACCCAAATTCGGAAAAGTTTGTCAAACCAAAAAATTGAGAAAATAAATTTTGGGAAAAGAAAAAAATGATGAGAACTAAGTAAAACTACGAGAAAGAATACGAGAAAGAAAAAATATAAATTTTAGAGATTTTCCAAAGCGGAGAAAATACTAAACTAGCAATAGGAAATATGTTAACTAAGTAATAAATATGTATAAATCAAGATACTTAATACTGAAACTGAAATCAAAATTGAAATACAAAAATAATAATTGAAATTAGGCCGTGTGTGAATTGCGTTAAAATGTGTATTAAAACTTGACGTTTGGTTAAAATTCGACGTTTGATTAAAAAAAGATTTAGTCATTTGCTGTGTGAATTGCGTTAAAAGGGATATTTTAAACCAACATTTCTGCGTAGAACTAAGAAATTTCCTTCATGATTGAAGAAATTTCCCTCAACAAAAAATGTGTTTATTGTTCTAGTTTAAATGATTTTGTGTACAAAACCAAATTTTAAGCAATAAATTTCATGAAAAGTCACTAAAAATGACAAATTAATCATTTTGCTCCATTTTGCAGTGAACATTTGATATTTTGAAGGAACAATAAAAAATATTCTAACGAAAATTTCCCTTTTTGGATAATTGTTTTTTCGTGTGGTGACACATTAAAAAAAAAAAATGTCTTCACAGCTGATATCTGTTATAATTCTCAAAAGAGATACAAACTTTTTCGATTTTAAATAATGATGAATTTGAAATATCGAATTTTAATCTTTTGAAATATCAATTCAATTATTAATTAGTCATAACATAACAAAGAACTAAATAAAACGGAGAAGAAGAGACCAAACAAAAAACCAGAAGCAGACTTCTCTATCATTCATAAGAAAAAAAACACGTCAACATTTTAACCCATTTTACCTGCTCCACAGCTGGATAAATTTTAACCCATTTTATTCACAAAACTAGTGTCAAGTTTTAACAAAACGTCAAGTTTTAATACACATTTTAACGCAATTCACACACGGCCTTAAGATCTCAATGTGTTTTTTTTCTTTTTTGCAAAATATTTTCATAAAAGTATGGTGGATGTGACGAATGTTCCGCCAGGAAATTCGAGACTCATAAGCCTTTATGTCACTGATCACTTATACCAAGATTGGAAACCTTGCTGTCAAAATGACATTTGCCTATAAGCTAGAGGAGCGGGTTAGCTGTAAGAGTATGCGTGTAATACAAACTTAAAGACACAGGTTAGCTGTAAGAGTATGCGTTTTATTGTAATAATGATACAATTGCCTACATAATAAAGCAAATTTGCTGCAAGAGTATGTGTGTATGAAAAAAAAAAATAACTTTTGCGGTAATTTGGAGGGTAAAACAGTAGGTAGGTTTCCAATCTTGTTATAAAGTGATCACTGCTTTATGTTATGTTATTTTAAAATGAAGTCACACTGGAAAAAAAAAATTGTAAGGGATCCATGTTTGAGAAGATAAAGTTTTGATTATGTGTTCAAGACGTTATTGCCGAAGTAACTTTAAGGTGGTATGAGTTTGGAGAAATTAATCTACTCGCAGCTGACATGGGAACGTGCTTCCAGAGCACATATTATCGGTCGACATAGATTTTTCCTTCCAACATGCGAAACTAAACAAAATTAGAATAATAAAACAGCTATAGATTCAAGAGAGCCAAAAATACGGATTTTATAAAAAAAAATTTTTTTTGTTCGCGGGGAAAATAGTGTATTGCTTTTGTCAGAAGTTAATGATTGTCAACGAAAAAGTGAACGGTCGTTACGAATTTCATGCCGGATTTGTGTTGAAATGATACGTTCGGGCTCAAAATTGCAGAGCCCGATTAGTCCTTAAAGCTTGATTAAAAAAAAAAAAAAATATATATATCCCATGATGTTGCTGGCTCTCTGAGGATAAACCCACCCACATATCACAAGGATACGACCATGGCTGCCATGTCCTCAATTTTGATGTCAACCCTAGCAGTGAAAAAACACAAAAACACAACTTATATATATGTTCATTGTTGCCGTCTTCTCCACTTCTGGTTTCGATTGCCACATCCACCAATAACGTCTTCTAAAACACGTTCATTCTGAAATCAATTTTCAAAAATCAACGAAAATAATTCCCAAAACATTTCCTTGATCCGCAGTAAAAATAAAAAAAAACTTTATAGATTTCTTTTAACCTTGTTCATCAAACAAATTTTATTCAACAAAAATCTTATCCTAACAAAAAAAATATCATTTAAAAATAAGTTTGAATTTTACTTTCAAATTCTAACGACTCTTCCAATAATATTTTCTACCACGAAACAGTTCAATGAACTGGAAAAATTATGAACAACTAAGGCCGTGTGTGAATTGCATTAAAATTTGCGTTAAAACTTCTACCACGATTAAAATTTGACGTCTTGTTTGAGTTGGGATCAAATTTAGCCATTTGCTGTGTGAATTGCGTTTAAAAACAATTATTTTAAACCAAGATTTCTGCGTAGGTTAAAAAAATTTCCTCGATAATTTAAGAAATTTCCCTGAACAAAAATTGGTTTCCTTTTCATGGAAAAATAATTTCTCTTACAAAACACATTTCTGAGAAAACAGGGTTAATAAAAAGTCTCTGAAACTAAAAAAAATCTTTTTTTCTTTATTGTTCTCGATTTTAATATCATATTTTTAAAACAACAGTCAAAAATAATCAAACAAAATTCCCATTTTGATTAATTGACTTATTCGGTGTGGTAAACACTGAAAAAATTGTTTTCATAGCTGATATCTGTTCATATTTTCAAAAGAACACAAAACAATAAATTTGTATTTGGTTTAGAAAAATGACAAGTTTAAAGTATTTTGTTCATTCTTATAACTTACATATCCTTTTAAAATATCAACGCATTTTAACAAGAAATTCAATTAAACAGAGAAGAGAGCGTGGGGTAAGTTATGTTTCGTTGTTGGAATGTAAAAAGCAAGAACAAATTTCTCTATCACTAGAAACGTCAAATTTTAACAACACTTATAACCTGCTCCACAGCTCAATAAATTTTAACCCATTTTATTCACCTCATTAGTGTCAAATTTTAACGCTGGTTTAATTTTAACACAATATTTTAAAGCAATTCACACACGGCTAAGAAAGTAAATGTAGGTCAAGATCCCACATCAAAATCAACACAATACACCAGGGCTTAATTTCAAAAAATTCTCTTTTTTTTTTGTTTCTATTGATTTGACTATTAATAGGAGTCCGAAAAAGGTGTATAAATAAATTTACTTATTTTTATTCGAGAAAAAAACTTAATGTTGTTTCATATGAAAAATAAAAAAAAATAGTGCACACACAACCCGATATCACCACAGAACATTCATACTGAGTAATTTTCTACTCTTCTTTGAGTGCAATTCGTAAATCATTTGATTACGATGTTACGGTGTATGTGTTGTGTGCATTAATATATGGCGAATTATAATTATTTCTCTAATCAAAAAAAAATCATTGGAATAACTTACCCCGATATTTTCCTGTGAGGAGGTGCACCGCATCATAGGTTGATCCTATTTAGGTACCTTTATGAACTTATCAAATCTGTGGACATTAATTTATTGATTATAGGAAAAAATTAAATCCACCACTTGAGTATATTTTTAATAAAGTGAACACACTCACACAAAAGGTATCTAATATAGGATTGTTTTTTATTGCTGTTTCTTTTTCTTTATATTTGAAACGTAAGAACTAATTTGACAGAATTATTGTGGTGAATAAAGACGCAGATATCAATATTACTTTATTAGAAAAGGTGAAAATTAGGCAAACTTAATAATCATATATTATATGTAAATACTTTATGCTGGAATTGAATGTAATAGGAATATATTTTATTTTATAATCAAACTGAATAAAAAAACTTTGATCATGACTAAGCTGGTGTTGATGATTGATTGATGGATGGGAGTGACTGTACTTATTGAATGCTATCAACAGGCGGACCTGGCAATCAACGGGCGAATCCGGCTGTCAACGGATTGAATCCGGCTATCAACAGGCGAACCTGGCAATCAGCGGGCGAACCGGCTATCAACGACCGAATCCGGCTATCAACAGGCGGACCTGGCAATCAACGGGCGAACCCGACATCAACGGACGAATCCGGCTATCAACGGATGAATCCGGCTATCAACAGGAGAACCTGGCCATCAACGGGCGAACCCGGCTTATCAAACGGACGAATCCGGCTATCAACAGGCGAACCTGGCAATCAACGGGCGAACCCGGCTATCAACGGACGAATCCGGCAATCAACAGGCGGACACTGGCAGTCAACGGGTGAACCGGCTATCAAGGGACGATTCCGGCTATCAACAGGCGAACCTGGCAATCAACGGGTGAATCCGGCTATCAACGGACGAATCCGGCTATCAACAGGAGAACCTGGCAATCAACGGGCGAACCCGGCTACCAACGGACGAATCCGGCTATCAACTGGCGGACCTGGCAATCAACGGGCGAATCTGGCTATCAACTGGCGGACCTGGCAATCAACGGGCGAACCCGGCTATCAACGGACGAATCCGGCTATCAACAGGTGAACCTGGCAATCTACGGGTGAACCCGGCTGTCAACGGATTAATCCGGCTATCAACAGGCGAACCTGGCTATCAACTGGCGGACCTGGCAATCAACAGGCGGACCTGGCAATCAACGGGCGAACCCGGCTATCAACGGACGTATCCGGCTATCCACAGGCGACCCTGGCAATCAACGGGCGAATTCAGCTATCAACGGACGAATCCGGCTATCAACAGGAGAACCTGGCAATCAACGGGCGAACCCGACTACCAACGGACGAATCCGGCTAACAACAGGCGAACCTGGTAATCAGCGGGCGAACCCGGCTATCAACGGACGAATCCGGCTATCAACAGGTGGACCTGGCAATCAACGGGCGAACCCGGCTATCAACGGACGAATCCGGCTATCAACAAGCGAACCTGGCAATCAACGGGCGAACCCGGCTGTCAACGGATGAACCCGGCTATCAACAGGCGAACCTGGCAAACAGCGGGCGAACCCGGCTATCAACGGACGAATCCGGCAATCAACAGGCGGACCTGGCAATCAACGTGCTAACCCGGCTATCAACGGACGAATACGGCTATCAACAAGCGAACCTGGCAATCAACGGGCGAACCCGGCTGTCAACGGATGAACCCGGCTATCAACAGGCGAACCTGGCAAACAGCGGGCGAACCCGGCTATCAACGGACGAATCCGGCTATCAACAGGCGGACCTGGCAATCAACGGGCGAACCCGGCTATCAACGGACGAATCCGGCTATCAACAAGCGAACCTAGCAATCAACGGGCGAACCCGGCTATCAACGGACGAATCCGGCTATCAACAGGCGAACCTGGCAATCAACGGGCGAACCCGGCTATCAACGGACGAATCCGGCATTCAACAGGCGGACCTGGCAATCAACGGCCGAACCCGGCTATCTACAGACGAATCCGGCTATCAACAGGCGGACCTGGCAATCAACGTGCTAACCGCATCAACGGAATACGGTATCAACAGCGAACGGCAATCAACGGGCGAACCCGCTCAACGGAGAATCCGGCATCAACAGGCGGACCTAGCAGTCAACGGGTGAACCCGGCTATCAAGGGACGATTCCGGCTATCAACAGGCGAACCTGGCAATCAACGGGTGAATCCGGCTATCAACGGACGAATCCGGCTATCAACAGGAGAACCTGGCAATCAACGGGCGAACCCGGCTACCAACGGACGAATCCGGCTATCAACTGGCGGACCTGGCAATCAACGGGCGAATCTGGCTATCAACTGGCGGACCTGGCAATCAACGGGCGAACCCGGCTATCAACGGACGAATCCGGCTATCAACAGGTGACATGGCAATCTACGGGTGAACCCGGCTGTCAACGGATTAATCCGGCTATCAACAGGCGAACCTGGCTATCAACTGGCGGACCTGGCAATCAACAGGCGGACCTGGCAATCAACGGGCAACCCGGCTATCAACGGACGTATCCGGCTATCCACAGGCGACCCTGGCAATCAACGGGCGAATTCAGCTATCAACGGACGAATCCGGCTATCAACGGACGAATCCGGCAATCAACAGGCGGACCTAGCAGTCAACGGGTGAACCCGGCTATCAAGGGACGATTCCGGCTATCAACAGGCGAACCTGGCAATCAACGGGTGAATCCGGCTATCAACGGACGAATCCGGCTATCAACTGGCGGACCTGGCAATCAACGGGCGAATCTGGCTATCAACTGGCGGACCTGGCAATCAACGGGCGAACCCGGCTATCAACGGACGAATCCGGCTATCAACAGGTGAACCTGGCAATCTACGGGTGAACCCGGCTGTCAACGGATTAATCCGGCTATCAACAGGCGAACCTGGCTATCAACTGGCGGACCTGGCAATCAACAGGCGGACCTGGCAATCAACGGGCGAACCCGGCTATCAACGGACGTATCTGGCTATCCACAGGCGACCCTGGCAATCAACGGGCGAATTCAGCTATCAACGGACGAATCCGGCTATCAACAGGAGAACCTGGCAATCAACGGGCGAACCCGACTACCAACGGACGAATCCGGCTAACAACAGGCGAACCTGGTAATCAGCGAGCGAACCCGGCTATCAACGGACGAATCCGGCTATCAACAGGTGGACCTGGCAATCAACGGGCGAACCCGGCTATCAACGGACGAATCCGGCTATCAACAGGTGACCCTGGCAATCAACGGGCGAATTCAGCTATCAATGGACGAATCCGGCTATCAACAGGATAACCTGGCAATCAGCGGGCGAACCCGGCTATCAACGGACGAATCCGGCTATCAACAGGTGGACCTGGCAATCAACGGGCGAACCCGGCTATCAACGGACGAATCCGGCTATCAACAGGTGACCCTGGCAATCAACGGGCGAATTCAGCTATCAATGGACGAATCCGGCTATCAACAGGAGAACCTGGCAATCAGCGGGCGAACCCGGCTATCAACAGCCGAATCCGGCAATCAACAGCGGAACCTGGCAATCAACGTGCTAACCCGGCTATCAACGGACGAATACGGCTATCAACAAGCGAACCTGGCAATCAACGGGCGAACCCGGCTGTCAACGGATGAACCCGGCTATCAACAGGCGAACCTGGCAAACAGCGGGCGAACCCGGCTATCAACGGACGAATCCGGCTATCAACAGGCGGACCTGGCAATCAACGGGCGAACCCGGCTATCAACGGACGAATCCGGCTATCAACAAGCGAACCTAGCAATCAACGGGCGAACCCGGCTATCAACGGACGAATCCGGCTATCAACAGGCGAACCTGGCAATCAGCGGGCGAACCCGGCTATCAACGGACGAATCCGGCATTCAACAGGCAGACCTGGCAATCAACGGGCGAACCCGGCTATCTACAGACGAATCCGGCTATCAACAGGCGAACCTGGCAATCTACGGGCGAACCCGGCTATCAACGGATGAATCCGGCAAATGGGTTCGTTATTAATAAGACCACTTACCACTGGTGGGGGAAGTCTTATTAGTAAATTTTCCGCGGACACGACTTACCTCGGCGACGATCAGCTTCAGACTGATTTTTGGTCAGTCGTAGCAGCTCTATTTATAGTCCAATTCTAGTACGCTACTGATTGGTAAAGTGTGTCGTTGCAAAAAAAGTAGAGTGTAATTTGATCGTACATTAAGTACTTTTGGTATGAATCGATAGGTTGAATGCATTTATATATGCTAGCATGTTACCCATCGTACCAGAAGCATTTTAGCAGGGAAGGTAATGGAATTGATACATTACAAAATGTACTTCATGGAAAACAACCACTCTCATATCGTGTATCGCTATCGCAACCTCAAGTTTGAAAGGCACTGAACAAAACATCGAAACATGAAGTGACACTTCTTGTTGTTTCTGTTTTTTTTTTTATTTTCGTTTGGTTTTGGTTAAACAAAAAATTTGTGTTCCAACCTTCCAAAATGTTAGTTATAATTTTATAAATAATTCAATGAAATACATAAATGAAGATATTGATTAACTTTATGGATGAGCACCCCGATATTGCTAAAGGATACATACCGAGAAGTGCCCATGGAAAAATGGAGCTAAATAAGAGTTGGGAACGTTTGGTGGCTATGTTGAATGCTGACGGTCTTCCAACAAAGTCAGTTAAGGCCTGGAGAAAGGTAAGTAAATATAAAATATAAAGTTTATGATCATATATTAATCTTTTTGTAAATTCGAAAGGTATGGGTTGACTTCAAACACCTAGCAAAAAAGAAAGTAAGCCAAAACCTTCAATCCCTAAAAAAAACTGGTGGTGGACCTTTTGAACAGGTTGCTTTAACAGATATGGAGCAAAAAGTGATAGAAATTACTTCGATTCGGGCCGCAGGGAGTTCGGAAAACTGCTATGGTGCTGCAGAAGTTGAAATGATATATTTAAGCGAGGAGGATGTATGCTACGATACAACCGAATTTATTTCAAAGGTCAGCTACATGCAAATATATTTGTTCGTATTATATGATGTTGATGTTCATAATTGAATTGAGGTCTTGGCGATCGTACAGAAAATGTGGTACCGTCAACTTCGGAAAAGAAGTCTCCAATCCGAAAAGCGAAAAAACCTTCAAGGGATGAAAATTCTGATCCAGTGACTATTCTGCAGCAACAGATATCCAGCGACAAAGATTTTCAAAATAGTTTGCTCGAAATTTTAACTGAGCGAAATCAACAGCAACAAGTTTTCCATGAAAAAGTAACCAGCTTATTAGAAAGAGCTGTGAATGTTCTTGAGCGTATCTAAGCGTTATGCTTATGCTTATGTACTGTACGTGTGTATAGATCTTGTTCCTTGTTTCAATTGTTGTTTGGTTCCTTTATTATTTAGAAATAATAATGAAGTTTTTTTTATATATATATTTATTTCGTTTGAGTAAATAACTAAACAAATATTGTATCTTTAATTTCATTGCGCTTTTTTTGAGCTAGTTGTTTGAGTCTGCTGTTGGCTATGGGAACTTTAGAAGTTTGCACGTCGTCGATGGAATTATGAAGAGTGGTGAACTAATTTTCAGTAAATTGCTCTTCGTTGCAATGGATACAAATGTTGTGCAAGGCAGCACAAACATTTGCAAAACGAGCGAGTTTGACTGGATAATATCGAGTTTTTCTCTCCTCCAACAATACTCTCCATCGACCTAAGAATTATTCTTAATTTTATTTTTATTTCAGAGTTCAGAGTTTATATTACCTTTGTAGACACCAATACACCTTTCTACCACATTTCTAGCCTTAGCGTGGACTTCATTGAAATGGGTCTTACTTGCATCAGTGGAAGACCTATAAGGGGTCAATAGCCAAGGCTCGAGGGGATATCCACTATCGCCTAAAATTAAAAACATAAAAATAGATACCGTAAAAGTTTTTAGTCAATGTTTTTAAGATGCTCTTTTATTAAATTTTTCGTATCGGAAACCCGATCTATTTCACGTCTATTAAGTTGCTAAACCAATATGAGCACAGAGAATTGGACCTTTACGATACTAATGTGCTCTTTATGTGCTAATTAAGTGAGAAGTTTACGATTTATATTTGTATATATAGAGATTTTGTATATTACTACGGGTGCAAATGTACACTCGGGCGTATACGTGTTTTTATAGATTTTTTTATTTTAAACTCTTCTTTTTACTTTTTGTTTGAGAACCTAATGTTTTTTGTATCAATTGTTATCTTATTGTGTTTTATATATAAATATGAATTACCAAGAAGCCAACAGTTTTGCTCTTGTTCTCTTGTTATAAATTTAGACTTACCTCCTGGTATTGAAAACTTTTGGTGGAACCATTGCTTTATTGTTATCGTCGTTCATTTCCCATTTTATACCCAATGGACATAATTTGGCTTCCAACTCCTTCGTAACTTACTGAATGATGGTTGATAACGTGTTTTGAGCAACAGTGACACTATAGTCATTTCCAGTTACCCATTGGTACCCAAAATCTCTAAAGTGACTACAAATCTCAGTATGGGAGGAATGTAGGCTAATCGACAACCAACCGGAAGATTTATTTTATCCAAAATTAGCAGAAATGCATGTTTCGACAAACGAAAGCGTTGTCTAAATCTACAATAGATACAATTATTTATAAAATTGTATATAAATTATATATACTTACATTCTTTTGGGAAGAGAAAGAGGATTTGATGCATCCCTAAGCTCTCTTCTTCTTGCAATTGTTCTCTTTTTTTTATTTCTTCTGTATCCGCTACAGCATAAAAAATGCGGCAACATTTTTCTTCCAAGAAAATTATGTATTTTTTCAACAAATTCATATCTTATGAGCCAGCGATAGACAAATAGCTATCGTGCTATCAATATCGATGAAACGATATCGCTTGACGTTACGTGAAGAAATAATCAAACTGTGAAGTCGATATCGTTTCATGGAAAGACACTTTTACTGCTTTCTGCTTACGTGAAACACAGCTATCGAAGGCGATATCGAAAACGACATCATCTAACTTACGTGATGAGGGCCAAGTTTCCCAATTTTTTATTTTTGTTTTAAGATCAAAATTTAGGGTAGCCACCATACGATTTTTTGGCTAAAAACGAAAATTTTCAATTTTCTCCAAAACGGCTCCTACGATTTTTTTTAAACTTCCTCGAGTTTTAGTTTTTTAAACATTCATGTATTTTATGTACAAACAATATTTTTGTATTGCTCCAAAACGGTACCTCCCATAGAACCGTTTTTTTGTTATTAGATTTTCTCGAAAAATGAAAGTCCGATCAGTGTAAGTTTTTTTTTTTAAAGTACGTATATATTGTTCAAATAATATGTTGTTTTCAAAAAAATTTCTGTATCTTAAAAACGGATCTATTTTTAAAATCCAAATTGAAGTATAATAAGTATATTTACATGGTCTTGACTGCATACCCAAATTAATTTTAAGACATTTTTGAAAAATTTTATATTGTTATATAGTAGAATGTGACGTTAGCTTAACCCTAAATCCTTATCCCAAACCCACCAAGGTAGATTATACAGATTATACACACACTCGATGTTTGCTGCGCAGACATCAGTTGCAGCGTTCTGACTTTACTTCGATCGAAGTAGATCTACTTCGATTTTGAAAATAAAATTAATTAATAAAAATAAATTAATCTACTTCCCTACTTCTCTTTTTTAGGATCTACTTCACTTTGAAAGAAATTCTTAACCAACATATTAAAAGACAGCGCTGATCACTCTTTATTACGCATTACTCTTTGAACGCATTTGATCTTATTTGCTTCTACCTTCTTCCATTATGTGTCTTGTGTTTTGAGATTTCAAATAGATAGTCAAATAGAGCAAAACGATTTGCCTAGATTTTGGTATTCTAAAGGGTTTTCCAATAAGAGGTGTTATTTTGAATAGCCGCTATTTCGGTAGTTGTCACTTTTGAAGCTGTCATCCAACACTTCTCATTTCACACTTCTATTTCATTTTTTTGGCATTTGACAAGTAAAAACTACGCCATTAATAAAAATGGAACGATACACACTTCAACAACGCATTGAAATTATTAAAATTCATTATAAAAATGGTGAAAATTTGGCAGAGACGGTTCGTGAAACTAAAACATTCTTGGGTCGTCATGAAGCACCTTGTCGGACAACAATACAGAAATTGGTGGACAAATTCGAGATGTTGGGACAAGTTAGTGATGTGAAAAATTAAACCCGTGCACGTCGCTCAAGAACAACTGAGAATATTGCTGTTGTAGCCCAAAGTGTTGAAGAAAACCCAGGTTTGTCCATTCCTCGTCGTTCTTTAGAATTAGGCATTCCACAAACGTCATTACACCGTATTTTGCATAAAGACTTGGGTCTTAAGGGTTATAAAGTTCAGTTAAACACAAGAACTCAAGCCGTCTGATCATCAACACTGTCGTGTCTTTGCTGATTGGGTCCTTGAAATGTATTAAAATGATCCGGAATTTCATCGAAAAATCATCTTGACTGATGAGGCCCATTTCCACCTCGGAGGCTACGTCAACGAGCAAAACTGTCGCATCTGGGGCGGTTTATGGTCCGGCGGGGTCATTGGACCTTACTTTTTCGAAAATGAGGCTTGAGCAACAGTTACGGTCAATGGATTGCGCTATCGAGAGATGATTAATGAATGGCCCGAATTGGATGGTATTGATCTGGACAACGTTTACCTTCAACAAGGCGGCGCTACGTGCCACACAAGCAATGAAACCATCGATCTTGTACTTGAAAGGTTTCCGGACCGTGTTATCTCTCGAAGAGGTAATCACAATTGGCCACTGACATCCTTACTTTTTTTGTAAAAGAGTTTTGAAATCTGACAATATTTTATGTTAATATATTTTTATTTTAAAAGAAATCTTTATTTATTGATGTTATATATTAATACTGTTATTGCTATACCAAATAAACTTCTGTTAATAGTTTTTATTTCGAAAATTTGTTTTTTTTTTGTATTTTCTAAATCTGCTTCGAAAATTTTGGACCTACTTCAGTTTTTTTCTGCATTTACTTCGAAAAATTTAATCTGAGGTCCGAACCCTGATCAGTTGTGAGCCGATTTAAGCTTTGGAGAGTTGACTCTTTCTCCACTAATGTTCTTCTAGGTTCTAACGAAGAAAGGTGGAGAGATGGTCAATCTCACATAGGAATGCTAGTCAAGTAAGTTAGTTCGATAAGGCTAGCCTAAGAGTTCACGTTCAAAATAAACATAAGACATCATATATGTGAAGTGTTTTTCTTTTAAAGTCGAGCTCCCTCTTAATTGGCGCAGTCGGTGCAATTTAAATTTAGATTGAATTCGAGTTGACAAAATTAAAAATTAAAAACAAAATACATAAAAAAACACAAAAAAAAAACAAACTAAAATTTTAAAAAGTTGTACTTTTACAGTACTTACTCTGTTTAAAAATTAAAAAAAAAAAGCAAAGAATAAGTTAATAAATAAAGCAAAACTAAAAAGTGAATTCAAATAAAGTGCATGAAATTGTGGTAACGTAAAAAGAGAAAACCATAAACAAAAAAAAAAAAAAAACTAAATAAAAGTACAGTCCCTGTAGTCAATCTAGAAATAAAAAATAATAAAGCCTGGAAAAAACAAAACAGATTAGTTAAAACGACGCGACGCTATCTCGAAACTTTAAAAAAGTACAGTCCCTGTAGTGAGGCTAAGGTCTTAAAAAAAAAAAGCAAATTGGACCGTTAAAGCGACGCGACGCTAACTCGAAAACAATCTACCAATAAAAAAATAAACTCCCAACCGCTTGTGTGACATCATCATACAAAAAAAAAAACAACTTGGCTTGGTTCGATAGCAACCTATGCTAGCCAATTCTATGGAGTGCAATCAAACTTATGCTATGATAGCACTCTCTTAATAATAAGTCAACAACAAAACAAAGATCGAAAACTTAAAGAATTTAAAACATAAAAAAAAAAATAAAAAATAAACAGAAAACAAAAACTCTTCAACTATCATATAACAAAAAAAAAAAGCTTACACCAATAAAATAATTAAAACATAAAAAAATCTATCATCAAATCATCAAAAACAAAAAAAAACGAAGAACCATAAACACCAAACTTGATGTAACCTTCGAAGAATCGCAAGCAACCCAAAATTAAAAAGAAGATTTCAACAAAACACCTATCGAATCCTCAATCAACAAAAATCAAGATGGATGCCCTTTCTGTAACAGATAAGTTTAGAATTATTTTAGATTTAATAAATAAACTTCCAGAATTTAATGGAAATACAAACTGTTTAGTAGATTTTATTGATCGAGTTGACTCGTTGGCGCACATTATTTGCACTTTTGATCAGAGTACTATGGTATTGCTTTCAGGATATATCAAAGATAAGATCGTAGGTAAGGCTAAAATAGAACTTCAAAAACATGGTAAGCAAAGTACATGGGACGAAGTTAGAACCATTTTAAAAAATTCCTTTAGCGAAAAGATATCTACTGAACTACTAATTGATCAAATTAGAATTCTTAGAGTAAAAACAAATATAAAAGATTACTATGAAGACATTACTCAGTTATTAAGCAGAATTAATAATGTGTACCTTCTTAACAATAACCAACTCAACAAGGAATTATTGATTCGAATAAAAGAATAGCTCTTAATGCCTTCAAAATAACCTACCTGAGCAAAGTCAATTGTATTAAGTAGAAATCCAAAAACTCTAAATGAAGCCTACATTATCATTGTTGCAATAAATCATCAATATTTTGGCCCTAACGGCTTTTCCTCAAATTTCAGACAGTCGAATAGATTTTTTAACACTAATGATAGACAAGAAAATTATCAAACAAGTTCAACTATACCTTACCGAAATAATTATTATCCTAGAAATTTTAACAATAATATAAATAACAATAGTAATTCAACAAGACAGAATCAAAATAATAACTACCAAAATAACCGTTATACACAACATCAAAATAATAATACTCAAACTTTTCGAAATAGTTACAATACAAATACTAACTACCAGCACAGCAAC
>CAKKXW010000004.1:57398118-57413449 GCA_920937365.1 Sphaerophoria rueppellii | reverse complement strand
TTGTGGAAACTATGAACTCTCGGATACGGCTGATGGGATGGCAACGTTTGTCCAACATGATGTTCTACTGCAGGAAAGGTATCGTCAAGATTCATGTTCCTAACCCGCGATAAGAATTCATCGGCACTGGGATTGAGGTTTGAAAAATGCGAAGATCCGCCTACCCCTATGGGATTCTGCATTGCCGGATTAGGGATAGGTAATCATGGGTGGTTGTCGCCGGTTTACATCGTACTCGGGATCAACAGAGGGAGTAGTTTTTTACAAGGTCTCGAGAATAATGTCAGCCATTTGTTTTTTTCATTTCGGCCCTATTTGTTTCTAATTCCTTGCGAATGACCTGCAAATCCTCGGCTCTATTGATACCTATGGACGCCGTAACTAAACCTTGGATATAAGCTGGTAAACCTGCATCGTCAACGCTTGTTTTAGGATTCTGGGTTTTTGTCAAATTCTGGCTTTCCCCTTATCCTGATGGTTTGTTCGGATCAATTTTGTTGTTGCCACTGCCATTGTCTTGTCTAACAAAGACATCCTCTCGTCGCATACCCGGATCTGAATTGGAAACATTAGGATTCTCTACACTCTGGCTCGCCATATTGACCTTTGCTGTAGTCTTACAAGTTTTTTGAAATCCGCGACCACGATTAAAACTTCCCGATCCACGACTTTGGCCACGATTGCCAGAATAATTGCCCCAACCTCTACCTGAGCGTAATGATGATATTCGTTTGATGTAGGCATAAGTTAATTCCAACTCTTAAGCAAAAAAAAATGTTGGTAATGACAACCCAAATTCGGAAAAGTTTGTCAAACCAAAAAATTGAGAAAATAAATTTTGGGAAAAGAAAAAAATGATGAGAACTAAGTAAAACTACGAGAAAGAATACGAGAAAGAAAAAATATAAATTTTAGAGATTTTCCAAAGCGGAGAAAATACTAAACTAGCAATAGGAAATATGTTAACTAAGTATAAATATGTATAAATCAAGATACTTAATACTGAAACTGAAATCAAAATTGAAATACAAAAATAATAATTGAAATTAGGCCGTGTGTGAATTGCGTTAAAATGTGTATTAAAACTTGACGTTTGGTTAAAATTCGACGTTTGATTAAAAAAAGATTTAGTCATTTGCTGTGTGAATTGCGTTAAAAGGGATATTTTAAACCAACATTTCTGCGTAGAACTAAGAAATTTCCTTCATGATTGAAGAAATTTCCCTCAACAAAAAATGTGTTTATTGTTCTAGTTTAAATGATTTTGTGTACAAAACCAAATTTTAAGCAATAAATTTCATGAAAAGTCACTAAAAATGACAAATTAATCATTTTGCTCCATTTTGCAGTGAACATTTGATATTTTGAAGGAACAATAAAAAATATTCTAACGAAAATTTCCCTTTTTGGATAATTGTTTTTTCGTGTGGTGACACATTAAAAAAAAAAATGTCTTCACAGCTGATATCTGTTATAATTCTCAAAAGAGATACAAACTTTTTCGATTTTAAATAATGATGAATTTGAAATATCGAATTTTAATCTTTTGAAATATCAATTCAATTATTAATTAGTCATAACATAACAAAGAACTAAATAAAACGGAGAAGAAGAGACCAAACAAAAAACCAGAAGCAGACTTCTCTATCATTCATAAGAAAAAAAAACACGTCAACATTTTAACCCATTTTACCTGCTCCACAGCTGGATAAATTTTAACCCATTTTATTCACAAAACTAGTGTCAAGTTTTAACAAAACGTCAAGTTTTAATACACATTTTAACGCAATTCACACACGGCCTTAAGATCTCAATGTTGTTTTTTTTCTTTTTTGCAAAATATTTTCATAAAAAGTATGGTGGATGTGACGAATGTTCCGCCAGGAAATTCGAGACTCATAAGCCTTTATGTCACTGATCACTTATACCAAGATTGGAAACCTTGCTGTCAAAATGACATTTGCCTATAAGCTAGAGGAGCGGGTTAGCTGTAAGAGTATGCGTGTAATACAAACTTAAAGACACAGGTTAGCTGTAAGAGTATGCGTTTTATTGTAATAATGATACAATTGCCTACATAATAAAGCAAATTTGCTGCAAGAGTATGTGTGTATGAAAAAAAAATAACTTTTGCGGTATTTGGAGGGTAAAACGTAGGTAGGTTTCCAATCTTGTTATAAAGTGATCACTGCTTTATGTTATGTTATTTTAAAATGAAGTCACACTGGAAAAAAAAATTGTAAGGGATCCATGTTTGAGAAGATAAAGTTTGATTATGTGTTCAAGACGTTATTGCCGAAGTAACTTTAAGGTGGTATTGAGTTTGGAGAAATTAATCTACTCGCAGCTGACATGGAACGTGCTTCCAGAGCACATATTATCGGTCGACATAGATTTTTCCTTCCAACATGCGAAACAGCTATAGATTCAAGAGAGCCAAAAATACGGATTTTATAAAAAAAAATTTTTTTTGTTCGCGGGGAAAATAGTGTATTGCTTTTGTCAGAAGTTAATGATTGTCAACGAAAAAGTGAACGGTCGTTACGAATTTCATGCCGGATTTGTGTTGAAATGATACGTTCGGGCTCAAAATTGCAGAGCCCGATTAGTCCTTAAAGCTTGATTAAAAAAAAAAAAAAATATATATATCCCATGATGTTGCTGGCTCTCTGAGGATAAACCCACCCACATATCACAAGGATACGACCATGGCTGCCATGTCCTCAATTTTGATGTCAACCCCTAGCAGTGAAAAACACAAAAACACAACTTATATATATGTTCATTGTTGCCGTCTTCTCCACTTCTGGTTTCGATTGCCACATCCACCAATAACGTCTTCTAAAACACGTTCATTCTGAAATCAATTTTCAAAAATCAACGAAAATAATTCCCAAAACATTTCCTTGATCCGCAGTAAAAATAAAAAAAAACTTTATAGATTTCTTTTAACCTTGTTCATCAAACAAATTTTATTCAACAAAATCTTATCCTAACAAAAAAAATATCATTTAAAAATAAGTTTGAATTTTACTTTCAAATTCTAACGACTCTTCCAATAATTATTTTCTACCACGAAACAGTTCAATGAACTGGAAAAATTATGAACAACTAAGGCCGTGTGTGAATTGCATTAAAATTTGCGTTAAAACTTCTACCACGATTAAAATTTGACGTCTTGTTTGAGTTGGGATCAAATTTAGCCATTTGCTGTGTGAATTGCGTTAAAACAATTATTTTAACCAAGATTTCTGCGTAGGTTAAAAAAATTTCCCTCGATAATTTAAGAAATTTCCCTGAACAAAAATTGGTTTCCTTTTCATGGAAAAATAATTTCTCTTACAAAACACATTTCTGAGAAAACAGGGTTAATAAAAAGTCTCTGAAACTAAAAAAAAATCTTTTTTTCTTTATTGTTCTCGATTTTAATGTCATATTTTAAAACAACAGTCAAAAATAATCAAACAAAATTCCCATTTTGATTAATTGACTTATTCGGTGTGGTAACACTGAAAAATTGTTTTCATAGCTGATATCTTTCATATTTTCAAAAGAAACAAAACAATAAATTTGTATTTGGTTTAGAAAAATGACAAGTTTAAAGTATTTTGTTCATTCTTATAACTTACATATCTTTTAAAATATCAACGCATTTTAACAAGAAATTCAATTAAACAGAGAAGAGAGCGTGGGGTAAGTTATGTTTCGTTGTTGGAATGTAAAAGCAAGAACAAATTTCTCTATCACTAGAAACGTCAAATTTTAACACACTTTAACCTGCTCCACAGCTCAATAAATTTTAACCCATTTTATTCACCTCATTAGTGTCAAATTTTAACGCTGGTTTAATTTTAACACATATTTTAAAGCAATTCACACACGGCCTAAGAAAGTAAATGTAGGTCAAGATCCCACATCAAAATCAACACAATACACCAGGGCTTAATTTCAAAATATTCTCTTTTTTTTTTGTTTCTATTGATTTGACTATTAATAGGAGTCCGAAAAAGGTGTATAAAATAAATTTACTTATTTTTATTCGAGAAGAAAAACTTAATGTTTGTTTCATATGAAAAATAAAAAAAAATAGTGCACACACATCTCGATTCACCACAGAACATTCATACTGAGTAATTTTCTACTCTTCTTTGAGTGCAATTCGTAAATCATTTGATTACGATGTTACGGTGTATGTGTTGTGTGCATTAATATATGGCGAATTATAATTATTTCTTCTAATCAAAAAAAATCATTGGAATAACTTACCCCGATATTTTCCTGTGAGGAGGTGCACCGCATCATAGGTTGATCCTATTTAGGTACCTTTATGTACTTATCAAATCTGTGGACATTAATTTATTGATTATAGGAAAAAATTAAATCCACCACTTGAGTATATTTTAATAAAGTGAACACACTCACACAAAAGGTATCTAAATAGGATTGTTTTTATTGCTGTTTCTTTTTCTTTATATTTGAAACGTAAGAACTAATTTGACAGAATTATTGTGGTGAATAAAGACGCAGATATCAATATTACTTTATTAGAAAAGGTGAAAATTAGGCAAACTTAATAATCATATATTATATGTAAATACTTTATGCTGGAATTGAATGTAATAGGAATATATTTATTTTATAATCAAACTGAATAAAAAAACTTTGATCATGACTAAGCTGGTGTTGATGATTGAATTGCATGATGATGGCGAGTGACTGTACTTATAATGCTATCAACAGGCGGACCTGGCAATCAACGGGCGAATCCGGCTGTCAACGGATGAATCCGGCTATCAACAGGCGAACCTGGCAATCAGCGGGCGAACCCGGCTATCAACGGACGAATCCGGCTATCAACAGGCGGACCTGGCAATCAACGGGCGAACCCGACTATCAACGGACGAATCCGGCTATCAACGGATGAATCCGGCTATCAACAGGAGAACCTGGCCATCAACGGGCGAACCCGGCTATCAACGGACGAATCCGGCTATCAACAGGCGAACCTGGCAATCAACGGGCGAACCCGGCTATCAACGGACGAATCCGGCAATCAACAGGCGGACCTGGCAGTCAACGGGTGAACCCGGCTATCAAGGGACGATTCCGGCTATCAACAGGCGAACCTGGCAATCAACGGGTGAATCCGGCTATCAACGGACGAATCCGGCTATCAACAGGAGAACCTGGCAATCAACGGGCGAACCCGGCTACCAACGGACGAATCCGGCTATCAACTGGCGGACCTGGCAATCAACGGGCGAATCTGGCTATCAACTGGCGGACCTGGCAATCAACGGGCGAACCCGGCTATCAACGGACGAATCCGGCTATCAACAGGTGAACCTGGCAATCTACGGGTGAACCCGGCTGTCAACGGATTAATCCGGCTATCAACAGGCGAACCTGGCTATCAACTGGCGGACCTGGCAATCAACAGGCGGACCTGGCAATCAACGGGCGAACCCGGCTATCAACGGACGTATCCGGCTATCCACAGGCGACCCTGGCAATCAACGGGCGAATTCAGCTATCAACGGACGAATCCGGCTATCAACAGGAGAACCTGGCAATCAACGGGCGAACCCGACTACCAACGGACGAATCCGGCTAACAACAGGCGAACCTGGTAATCAGCGGGCGAACCCGGCTATCAACGGACGAATCCGGCTATCAACAGGTGGACCTGGCAATCAACGGGCGAACCGCTACACGGCTGCTATCAACGCGAACTGGAATCCGGCGAACGCGTCAACGGAGAACCGGCTATCAACAGGCGAACCTGGCAAACAGCGGGCGAACCCGGCTATCAACGGACGAATCCGGCAATCAACAGGCGGACCTGGCAATCAACGTGCTAACCCGGCTATCAACGGACGAATACGGCTATCAACAAGCGAACCTGGCAATCAACGGGCGAACCCGGCTGTCAACGGATGAACCCGGCTATCAACAGGCGAACCTGGCAAACAGCGGGCGAACCCGGCTATCAACGGACGAATCCGGCTATCAACAGGCGAACCTGGCAATCAACGGGCGAACCCGGCTATCAACGGACGAATCCGGCTATCAACAGGCGAACCTGGCAATCAACGGGCGAACCCGGCTATCACGGACGAATCCGCTATCAACAGGCGAACTGGCAATCAACGGCGAACCCGGCTATCAACGGACGAATCCGGCTATCAACAGGCGAACCTGGCAGATCAACGGGCGAACCCGGCTATCAACGGACGAATCCGGCTATCAACAGGCGAACCTGGCAATCAACGGGTGAACCCGGCTATCAACGGACGAATCCGGCTATCAACAGGAGAACCTGGCAATCAACGGGCGAACCCGGCTACCAACGGACGAATCCGGCTATCAACTGGCGGACCTGGCAATCAACGGGCGAATCTGGCTATCAACTGGCGGACCTGGCAATCAACGGGCGAACCCGGCTATCAACGGACGAATCCGGCTATCAACAGGTGACATGGCAATCTACGGGTGAACCCGGCTGTCAACGGATTAATCCGGCTATCAACAGGCGAACCTGGCTATCAACTGGCGGACCTGGCAATCAACAGGCGGACCTGGCAATCAACGGGCGAACCCGGCTATCAACGGACGTATCCGGCTATCCACAGGCGACCCTGGCAATCAACGGGCGAATTCAGCTATCAACGGACGAATCCGGCTATCAACGGACGAATCCGGCAATCAACAGGCGGACCTAGCAGTCAACGGGTGAACCCGGCTATCAAGGGACGATTCCGGCTATCAACAGGCGAACCTGGCAATCAACGGGTGAATCCGGCTATCAACGGACGAATCCGGCTATCAACTGGCGGACCTGGCAATCAACGGGCGAATCTGGCTATCAACTGGCGGACCTGGCAATCAACGGGCGAACCCGGCTATCAACGGACGAATCCGGCTATCAACAGGTGAACCTGGCAATCTACGGGTGAACCCGGCTGTCAACGGATTAATCCGGCTATCAACAGGCGAACCTGGCTATCAACTGGCGGACCTGGCAATCAACAGGCGGACCTGGCAATCAACGGGCGAACCCGGCTATCAACGGACGTATCTGGCTATCCACAGGCGACCCTGGCAATCAACGGGCGAATTCAGCTATCAACGGACGAATCCGGCTATCAACAGGAGAACCTGGCAATCAACGGGCGAACCCGACTACCAACGGACGAATCCGGCTAACAACAGGCGAACCTGGTAATCAGCGAGCGAACCCGGCTATCAACGGACGAATCCGGCTATCAACAGGTGGACCTGGCAATCAACGGGCGAACCCGGCTATCAACGGACGAATCCGGCTATCAACAGGTGACCCTGGCAATCAACGGGCGAATTCAGCTATCAATGGACGAATCCGGCTATCAACAGGATAACCTGGCAATCAGCGGGCGAACCCGGCTATCAACGGACGAATCCGGCTATCAACAGGTGGACCTGGCAATCAACGGGCGAACCCGGCTATCAACGGACGAATCCGGCTATCAACAGGTGACCCTGGCAATCAACGGGCGAATTCAGCTATCAATGGACGAATCCGGCTATCAACAGGAGAACCTGGCAATCAGCGGGCGAACCCGGCTATCAACAGCCGAATCCGGCAATCAACAGGCGGACCTGGCAATCAACGTGCTAACCCGGCTATCAACGGACGAATACGGCTATCAACAAGCGAACCTGGCAATCAACGGGCGAACCCGGCTGTCAACGGATGAACCCGGCTATCAACAGGCGAACCTGGCAAACAGCGGGCGAACCCGGCTATCAACGGACGAATCCGGCTATCAACAGGCGGACCTGGCAATCAACGGGCGAACCCGGCTATCAACGGACGAATCCGGCTATCAACAAGCGAACCTAGCAATCAACGGGCGAACCCGGCTATCAACGGACGAATCCGGCTATCAACAGGCGAACCTGGCAATCAGCGGGCGAACCCGGCTATCAACGGACGAATCCGGCATTCAACAGGCAGACCTGGCAATCAACGGGCGAACCCGGCTATCTACAGACGAATCCGGCTATCAACAGGCGAACCTGGCAATCTACGGGCGAACCCGGCTATCAACGGATGAATCCGGCAAATGGGTTCGTTATTAATAAGACCACTTACCACTGGTGGGGGGAAGTCTTATTAGTAAATTTTCCGCGGACACGACTTACCTCGGCGACGATCAGCTTCAGACTGATTTTTGGTCAGTCGTAGCAGCTCTATTTATAGTCCAATTCTAGTACGCTACTGATTGGTAAAGTGTGTCGTTGCAAAAAAAGTAGAGTGTAATTTGATCGTACATTAAGTACTTTTGTATGAATCGATAGGTTGAATGCATTTATATATGCTAGCATGTTACCCATCGTACCAGAAGCATTTTAGCAGGGAAGGTAATGGAATTGATACATTACAAAATGTACTTCATGGAAAACAACCACTCTCATATCGTGTATCGCTATCGCAACCTCAAGTTTGAAAGGCACTGAACAAAACATCGAAACATGAAGTGACACTTCTTGTTGTTTCTGTTTTTTTTTTTATTTTCGTTTGGTTTTGGTTAAACAAAAAATTTGTGTTCCAACCTTCCAAAATGTTAGTTATAATTTTATAAATAATTCAATGAAATACATAAATGAAGATATTGATTAACTTTATGGATGAGCACCCCGATATTGCTAAAGGATACATACCGAGAAGTGCCCATGGAAAAATGGAGCTAAATAAGAGTTGGGAACGTTTGGTGGCTATGTTGAATGCTGACGGTCTTCCAACAAAGTCAGTTAAGGCCTGGAGAAAGGTAAGTAAATATAAAATATAAAGTTTATGATCATATATTAATCTTTTTGTAAATTCAAAAGGTATGGGTTGACTTCAAACACCGAGCAAAAAAGAAAGTAAGCCAAAACATTCAATCCCAAAAAAAAAAAACTGGTGGTGGACCTTTTGAAGAGGTTGCTATAACAGATATGGAGCAAAAAGTGATAGAAATTACTTCGATTCGGGCCGCAGGGAGTTCGGAAAACTGCTATGGTGCTGCAGAAGTTGAAATGATATATTTAAGCGAGGAGGATGTATGCTACGATACAACCGAATTTATTTCAAAGGTCAGCTACATGCAAATATATTTGTTCGTATTATATGATGTTGATGTTCATAATTGAATTGAGGTCTTGGCGATCGTACAGAAAATGTGGTACCGTCAACTTCGGAAAAGAAGTCTCCAATCCGAAAAGCGAAAAAACCTTCAAGGGATGAAAATTCTGATCCAGTGACTATTCTGCAGCAACAGATATCCAGCGACAAAGATTTTCAAAATAGTTTGCTCGAAATTTTAACTGAGCGAAATCAACAGCAACAAGTTTTCCATGAAAAAGTAACCAGCTTATTAGAAAGAGCTGTGAATGTTCTTGAGCGTATCTAAGCGTTATGCTTATGCTTATGTACTGTACGTGTGTATAGATCTTGTTCCTTGTTTCAATTGTTGTTTGGTTCCTTTATTATTTAGAAATAATAATGAAGTTTTTTTTATATATATATTTATTTCGTTTGAGTAAATAACTAAACAAATATTGTATCTTTAATTTCATTGCGCTTTTTTTGAGCTAGTTGTTTGAGTCTGCTGTTGGCTATGGGAACTTTAGAAGTTTGCACGTCGTCGATGGAATTATGAAGAGTAGTGAACTAATTTTCAGTAAATTGCTCTTCGTTGCAATGGATACAAATGTTGTGCAAGGCAGCACAAACATTTGCAAAACGAGCGAGTTTGACTGGATAATATCGAGTTTTTCTCTCCTCCAACAATACTCTCCATCGACCTAAGAATTATTCTTAATTTTATTTTTATTTCAGAGTTCAGAGTTTATATTACCTTTGTAGACACCAATACACCTTTCTACCACATTTCTAGCCTTAGCGTGGACTTCATTGAAATGGGTCTTACTTGCATCAGTGGAAGACCTATAAGGGGTCAATAGCCAAGGCTCGAGGGGATATCCACTATCGCCTAAAATTAAAAACATAAAAAATAGATACCGTAAAAGTTTTTAGTCAATGTTTTTAAGATGCTCTTTTATTAAATTTTTCGTATCGGAAACCCGATCTATTTCACGTCTATTAAGTTGCTAAACCAATATGAGCACAGAGAATTGGACCTTTACGATACTAATGTGCTCTTTATGTGCTAATTAAGTGAGAAGTTTACGATTTATATTTGTATATATAGAGATTTTGTATATTACTACGGGTGCAAATGTACACTCGGGCGTATACGTGTTTTTATAGATTTTTTTATTTTAAACTCTTCTTTTTACTTTTTGTTTGAGAACCTAATGTTTTTTGTATCAATTGTTATCTTATTGTTTTTATATATAAATATGAATTACCAAGAAGCCAACAGTTTTGCTCTTGTTCTCTTGTTATAAATTTAGACTTACCTCCTGGTATTGAAAACTTTTGGTGGAACCATTGCTTTATTGTTATCGTCGTTCATTTCCCATTTTATACCCAATGGACATAATTTGGCTTCCAACTCCTTCGTAACTTACTGAATGATGGTTGATAACGTGTTTTGAGCAACAGTGACACTATAGTCATTTCCAGTTACCCATTGGTACCCAAAATCTCTAAAGTGACTACAAATCTCAGTATGGGAGGAATGTAGGCTAATCGACAACCAACCGGAAGATTTATTTTATCCAAAATTAGCAGAAATGCATGTTTCGACAAACGAAAGCGTTGTCTAAATCTACAATAGATACAATTATTTATAAAATTGTATATAAATTATATATACTTACATTCTTTTGGGAAGAGAAAGAGGATTTGATGCATCCCTAAGCTCTCTTCTTCTTGCAATTGTTCTCTTTTTTTATTTCTTCTGTATCCGCTACAGCAATTAAAAAAATGCGGCAAAACATTTTTCTTCCAAGAAAATTATGTATTTTTTCAACAAATTCATATCTTATGAGCCAGCGATAGACAAATAGCTATCGTGCTATCAATATCGATGAAACGATATCGCTTGACGTTACGTGAAGAAATAATCAAACTGTGAAGTCGATATCGTTTCATGGAAAGACACTTTTACTGCTTTCTGCTTACGTGAAACACAGCTATCGAAGGCGATATCGAAAACGACATCATCTAACTTACGTGATGAGGGCCAAGTTTCCCAATTTTTTATTTTTGTTTTAAGATCAAAATTTAGGGTAGCCACCATACGATTTTTTGGCTAAAAACGAAAATTTTCAATTTTCTCCAAAACGGCTCCTACGATTTTTTTTAAACTTCCTCGAGTTTTAGTTTTTTAAACATTCATGTATTTTATGTACAAACAATATTTTTGTATTGCTCCAAAACGGTACCTCCCATAGAACCGTTTTTTTGTTATTAGATTTTCTCGAAAAATGAAAGTCCGATCAGTGTAAGTTTTTTTTTTTAAAGTACGTATATATTGTTCAAATAATATGTTGTTTTCAAAAAAATTTCTGTATCTTAAAAACGGATCTATTTTTAAAATCCAAATTGAAGTATAATAAGTATATTTACATGGTCTTGACTGCATACCCAAATTAATTTTAAGACATTTTTGAAAAATTTTATATTGTTATATAGTAGAATGTGACGTTAGCTTAACCCTAAATCCTTATCCCAAACCCACCAAGGTAGATTATACAGATTATACACACACTCGATGTTTGCTGCGCAGACATCAGTTGCAGCGTTCTGACTTTACTTCGATCGAAGTGATCACGGTTCGTGAAACTAAAACATTCTTGGGTCGTCATGAAGCACCTTGTCGGACAACAATACAGAAATTGGTGGACAAATTCGAGATGTTGGGACAAGTTAGTGATGTGAAAAATTAAACCCGTGCACGTCGCTCAAGAACAACTGAGAATATTGCTGTTGTAGCCCAAAGTGTTGAAGAAAACCCAGGTTTGTCCATTCCTCGTCGTTCTTTAGAATTAGGCATTCCACAAACGTCATTACACCGTATTTTGCATAAAGACTTGGGTCTTAAGGGTTATAAAGTTCAGTTAACACAAGAACTCAAGCCGTCTGATCATCAACACTGTCGTGTCTTTGCTGATTGGGTCCTTGAAATGTATTAAAATGATCCGGAATTTCATCGAAAAATCATCTTGACTGATGAGGCCCATTTCCACCTCGGAGGCTACGTCAACGAGCAAAACTGTCGCATCTGGGGCGGTTTATGGTCCGGCGGGGTCATTGGACCTTACTTTTTCGAAAATGAGGCTTGAGCAACAGTTACGGTCAATGGATTGCGCTATCGAGAGATGATTAATGAATGGCCCGAATTGGATGGTATTGATCTGGACAACGTTTACCTTCAACAAGGCGGCGCTACGTGCCACACAAGCAATGAAACCATCGATCTTGTACTTGAAAGGTTTCCGGACCGTGTTATCTCTCGAAGAGGTAATCACAATTGGCCACTGACATCCTTACTTTTTTTGTAAAAGAGTTTTGAAATCTGACAATATTTTATGTTAATATATTTTTATTTTAAAAGAAATCTTTATTTATTGATGTTATATATTAATACTGTTATTGCTATACCAAATAAACTTCTGTTAATAGTTTTTATTTCGAAAATTTGTTTTTTTTTTGTATTTTCTAAATCTGCTTCGAAAATTTTGGACCTACTTCAGTTTTTTTCTGCATTTACTTCGAAAAATTTAATCTGAGGTCCGAACCCTGATCAGTTGTGAGCCGATTTAAGCTTTGGAGAGTTGACTCTTTCTCCACTAATGTTCTTCTAGGTTCTAACGAAGAAAGGTGGAGAGATGGTCAATCTCACATAGGAATGCTAGTCAAGTAAGTTAGTTCGATAAGGCTAGCCTAAGAGTTCACGTTCAAAATAAACATAAGACATCATATATGTGAAGTGTTTTTCTTTTAAAGTCGAGCTCCCTCTTAATTGGCGCAGTCGGTGCAATTTAAATTTAGATTGAATTCGAGTTGACAAAATTAAAAATTAAAAACAAAATACATAAAAAAACACAAAAAAAAAACAAACTAAAATTTTAAAAGTTGTACTTTTACAGTACTTACTCTGTTTAAAAATTAAAAAAAAAAGCAAAGAATAAGTTAATAAATAAAGCAAAACTAAAAAGTGAATTCAAATAAAGTGCATGAAATTGTGGTAACGTAAAAAGAGAAAACCATAAACAAAAAAAAAAAAAAACTAAATAAAAGTACAGTCCCTGTAGTCAATCTAGAAATAAAAAATAATAAAGCCTGGAAAAAACAAAACAGATTAGTTAAAACGACGCGACGCTATCTCGAAACTTTAAAAAAGTACAGTCCCTGTAGTGAGGCTAAGGTCTTAAAAAAAAAGCAAATTGGACCGTTAAAGCGACGCGACGCTAACTCGAAAACAATCTACCAATAAAAAAATAAACTCCCAACCGCTTGTGTGACATCATCATACAAAAAAAAAAACAACTTGGCTTGGTTCGATAGCAACCTATGCTAGCCAATTCTATGGAGTGCAATCAAACTTATGCTATGATAGCACTCTCTTAATAATAAGTCAACAACAAAACAAAGATCGAAAACTTAAAGAATTTAAAACATAAAAAAAAAAAATAAAAAATAAACAGAAAACAAAAACTCTTCAACTATCATATAACAAAAAAAAAAAGCTTACACCAATAAAATAATTAAAACATAAAAAAATCTATCATCAAATCATCAAAAACAAAAAAAAACGAAGAACCATAAACACCAAACTTGATGTAACCTTCGAAGAATCGCAAGCAACCCAAAATTAAAAAGAAGATTTCAACAAAACACCTATCGAATCCTCAATCAACAAAAATCAAGATGGATGCCCTTTCTGTAACAGATAAGTTTAGAATTATTTTAGATTTAATAAATAAACTTCCAGAATTTAATGGAAATACAAACTGTTTAGTAGATTTTATTGATCGAGTTGACTCGTTGGCGCACATTATTTGCACTTTTGATCAGAGTACTATGGTATTGCTTTCAGGATATATCAAAGATAAGATCGTAGGTAAGGCTAAAATAGAACTTCAAAAACATGGTAAGCAAAGTACATGGGACGAAGTTAGAACCATTTTAAAAAATTCCTTTAGCGAAAAGATATCTACTGAACTACTAATTGATCAAATTAGAATTCTTAGAGTAAAAACAAATATAAAAGATTACTATGAAGACATTACTCAGTTATTAAGCAGAATTAATAATGTGTACCTTCTTAACAATAACCAACTCAACAAGGAAATTATTGATTCGAATAAAAGAATAGCTCTTAATGCCTTCAAAAATAACCTACCTGAGCAAAGTCAATTGTATTAAGTAGAAATCCAAAAACTCTAAATGAAGCCTACATTATCATTGTTGCAATAAATCATCAATATTTTGGCCCTAACGGCTTTTCCTCAAATTTCAGACAGTCGAATAGATTTTTTAACACTAATGATAGACAAGAAAATTATCAAACAAGTTCAACTATACCTTACCGAAATAATTATTATCCTAGAAATTTTAACAATAATATAAATAACAATAGTAATTCAACAAGACAGAATCAAAATAATAACTACCAAAATAACCGTTATACACAACATCAAAATAATAATACTCAAACTTTTCGAAATAGTTACAATACAAATACTAACTACCAGCACAGCAACAACAACACGCATACTCTACAATCGAGAAGGTCAAATAGATCTTCAAATCCTGAACCCATGGATATAAGCGTGAACGAAGTAGGACACCAAAATAATCCCATAAATCAGAATCCACCAAATTTTCGCAGAGGACGACAAAACGACTACCCTATATAGTTTTCGAAAACCCAGTTCGAAAACTTACTTACTTAAGGTGGCGCTACAGTCCGTTGTGGACTTGGGCCTCAATCAACAGGCTCCGCCAGCTAGCTCGATCCTTAGCTAGTCGTCTCCAGTTTTGCACTCCAAGTTGATTGAGGTCCTCTTCTACTTGAGTGCGCCACCTGAGTCGCGGTCTTCCTCTCCTCCTACGTCCCTCGGGAATAGTGTCGAAGGCTTTCTGGGCCGGAGCATTGGTGTCCATTCGCTCTAAATGAATAAAGCAATCTGAGTCTCTGGACCTTGACCCTTCATGTCGTTGTACAACCCGTAAAGTTCGCTGTTGTATCTTCTTCGCATTCCCCTTCAATGCACACGGGGCCAAAGATGACCCGAAGAACTTTCCTCTCGAAACAGCCTAAGGCACTTTCATCCGATTTTGTCAACCTCACGTTTTGACCTCTGCTGATCGATTCCTAGCTCGATCGACCGC
>CAKKXW010000004.1:57102497-57278046 GCA_920937365.1 Sphaerophoria rueppellii | reverse complement strand
GCTTGCTGCAAGTCTAGCTTCGTAAAAATCTGTCCACCGGCAATCGCTGCCATAACCTCCGAAAACAGAGGAAGAGGGTAGGAATTAGTTTTAATAACCGAATTCACTGTGCTTCGGTAATCGCCACAGATTCTTATCGATCCGTCTGATTTAGATACCGGTACAATCGGTGTAGCCCATTTAGAAAATAGCACTGGTTCCAATATTCCTTGTTTGACAAGCTTGTCTAATTCTTTTTCTACAGCCGGTTTCCATGCAATAGGACATTGCCTATGTTTAAGGAAAATAGGTTTTGCTCCAGGCACTAACTCAATCGTCATCGGCGGACCGTTATAAGCCCCCAATTTTTCGCTGAACACGTTCTGGAATTTCTTCATCACGCTCACCCCCACCTCCATGTCCATCGCACAAACGCCTTGAACTGTGATTCCCAATACCGAAAACCAGTCTCTACCCAATAAGCATCTCCCACCACCTGCAATAACAAGAACCGGCAAAAACATTTCTTTAGTATTGTAAATTATATTCACCCTAGTAGACCCCATGACGTGTAACTTTTCTTTCGACCAAGTCTGTAAGGTAATCGTGGAAGGCATAAGTTTTATATTTTCGCGGTTAATTCGGTTCCACGTAGCCTCCGAAATCACCGTACATGCCGCACCTGAATCAACTTCAAAAAGTTCCTCCACGCCGTTTATCGATACATTAGTTAAAATCTGGTGAGTTGACGATGTCTGAATAGTGTTTAATTCATAAAAGTAATTTTGGTTAACACTTGATGTTGCTTCGTTATCAGCATCTCCCTCCTGTACCACATGAACATTTTGTTGTTGAGGCACCGCTGCTTTTTTTTAAAACATGCACGACTAGAATGCCCTTTCATGTGACAAAAATCACAATTCTTATCCTTAAAAAAACATTTGTCTGCGAAGTGGTTACCCTCGCATCGATAGCACCGCCCGTGTCCAGACGGTTTCTTTGAAGATGAAGATAGCGCCATAACCTCCATGTTACCTCGCACATCCATCACATGTCTTTGGGCAGCCTCATGGGCTGTTGCGATTTCATACGCTCGTTTGAAATCTAATTTCTGTTCGCTGAATAGTCGCTTCTGTAGTGATTCATCTGCAACTCCACACACAATTTGGTCTCTCAACATATTGTCCAGTTCCATGAAGTTGCAATGTTCGGTCAGCTTTCTCAAATCTTTGACAAAATCTGCTATGGTCTCGTCTTTCTTTTGGCCTCGCTTATGAAATGTAAAACGTTGTACGATTTCATTGGGCTTCGGATGGAAATGTCCATCTAATTTCTCAACAATTTCGTAGAACGTGCAATCTTTTGTTTCATAAGTCGACTCCCCAACGCAGGACAGGAAAATGGCTCTCATGGAAATTTCATTTGTGATACCAATTGCCTCGAAATAAAACTCCATGCGCTCTTTGTAATTGTTCCACACCATTGTTGGTTGGAATTGTTCTAATTTCCCGAACGACTGCGTTGCTGAATTATTTATATTGGCCATCACGCTCTCATTCATTGTCCTGATTTATTTCCTCGTCGCCAATAATGTTGTAATCCTAAGTAAAGAAGAAAGAAAACCAATAGAATTATGCTTTATGAATTTTATCAATTTATTTTAGAGCTGCTTCGTGTGTGGTTAGATTTTGAATGACATTATGCACGAGGTTTTTCTATTGACATCTGCTATCGATGACAGTCGCTCGTTGACAGTTTTTGGACAGGGTGTCCAGTTACCACAGTGCATGCTCCTATCGGTCTGACGTTAGTTGTCACCATTATACAGTCTACAGAAGAGGTCTTTCAAAATCCCCAGCATTGACTGCGATTCTACTATGATGTTCCCTTATTAATCCCTGGAGACATCGGTTCTTGCTCGATGACCTTGAGCCAGCTGTTTAATCTTTCGATAAAACCTCCGAACTTCATTCCTGCTGTCGGCTCTTTCAACATCCTCGATCTGACGCTTCTCACGCTCTCTCTTTTTTCTCCTGAGAATCCGGCGTTCCTCTCTCCTCTTTCGCTCGTAGAGCTCACGAGCAGCTCTTATCCTTCTATGCAGCGCCGCTTTGTATGCCTCCTACTTGGCTGCATGGGCCTGCCTGCAATCTTCGTCAAACCAGGGGTTTCGTTTTGGTGGCTGTGTGATACCCAGCACATTAGAGGCGGCATCTCTAACTGATATCTGGCAATGTTGCCACTGGTCTTCGATACTTGATGTTGGCGGTATAGGCTTTGTTTTGGCCGTTGTCGGGATATTCGAAGCACTACCTTGGCTACGACAAGGTAGTGGTCCGAGTCGATGTTAGTTCCTCGGAAAGTTCGTACATCTAAAATGTGATCAATCTGGTTGACGGTTGATTGATCAGGAGATCTCCATGTTCCTTTATAGGTGTTGAGATGTGGAAACCAAGTGCTTGCTACCACAATATTTCGCCCCGCAGCAAAATCGATCAGCCTGAATCCGTTATCGTAGCTCCCTCGCGATAGATAACCTTTTGCTAGGCAGTTCACCGCCAACTCTTAGCTGTCAGAGAGTGTCATGTCGTCTGTTTTTGAGCGCGTCAATGATACCATCGGACAAATCTTCTTTCGTGCTGTGGCGAGGGGATCTCAACATACATAAATCCGCTGGTCCGGATGGTATCCCCGCTATTATTCTGAAGAAGTGTTTAAAAAAGCCAGGAAGGCCTGCAATGCCCATATTCGTTGGACCAAATCTTTACATGACTAAAAATTAAGGAAAAAAACACTGCAATGTCTCAAAGGCAGTAAGAATTTTTGGTCATTTGTAAAAATTATGAAGAATTCTTCTTTTTCTTCGGTCCCTTCGCTCGTTGTCAATGAAACTCCAGTTGTTAGTACTCTCGCGAAAGCTTACCTCTTGCTAGGCAGTTCATCGCCAACTCTTCGCTGCCAGAAAGTGTTATGACTCCGTCTGTTCTTGAGTGCATCAATGATACAAAGGGACAAATCTTCTTTCACACTCGTGCTGTGGCGAGATCTCAACATACGTAAATCCGCTGGTCCGGATGGTATCCCCGCTATTATTCTGAAGACGTGTTCTTCCACCTCTTCATGGAAATGCTGATAAACTATCAGCTCAAGAAATATCTCGAAGACTGAAAGCTTCTTAATGTCGGGCAGTATGGCTTTCGCAGGAACAGGTAAACTGGTGATTTGATGGTTTATCTCACCTAACATCGTAACAATTCTTTATATTGTTTTGGAGAAAGTAAGATTATTGCTCTTGATATTTCAAAGGCATTTGATAAAGTCTGGCATCTTGCTTTTTAATCAAAAATACTTGCTTTCGGTATCGATGAATCCTTTTTCGTTCGATTAGAAACTTTCTTTCGAACCGTTGAATACAAGTTGCATTGGACGGATTCAAGTCTGAAACCCACAATATTAATGCTGGTGTCCCCCAAGGCTCCGTTTGGTCTCCGACCTTCTTTCTCATTTTCATTAATGATCTCTTGTCTGTTACTTCAAATCCAATAAATTGTTTCACTGACGACAATACCCTTTGCATAGTACCGTTAGCTTCTCATATTCGTTTCCAGACTCACATACCTTCTCTTCGGATGTGGAACTGCAACGGCAAAATATGATAAGCTTATTAAACAGCATTGTACAATGGGGAATTAAAAACCGTGTTGAGTTTAATGTTTTGAAAACTCAATGCTTGTATCGTTGAAGCGAGATATACCCCCCTTGCCACTGTCCATGAGTGGCAATTGAATCAACGAGACCGAACACCTCGAGATTCTCGGTTTGTGTATCACTGCCCACCTCTTGTGGACCGAGCACATACGCGATGTCGCCAAAATTGCCGCAAGATGTTTTGGTTTCTTAAGACGGTGCATGAAATTTTTCTCCCCGTCTGATCTGGCTATTAACTATAAAACCTATATCCGTCCAAAGCTTGAGTACAATTCACATCTCTGGGCCGGTGCTCCAGCTACTTACTTAAGCATCTTGGATGGAATACTAAAAAGAGCTGTAAGCATGATTGGTTATAGAGAGATCACTGACTCATTCAGCCCTTAAGACCACCGTCGTAACGATTAATGATTTGTTATAATATATTATGTATAATTAAATACTGTTAACTTTTAAATAACGAATTTATTAATACTTTATGTACAAACTAAAATTAAATACTTATTGTTAACTTTACGCTATTAATCATTATAATTAAACCTTATTTTGCTAAGACAATAATTGTAAACATGAAATGGAAATAAATCTTAAATCTTAAATCTTAAATCTTAAATCTTAACGTAGCGTGTCTCTCCCTGTTCTAACGCATTCCTCCCCTCAAATAATTCGCCCGTAATACTTGCGCTTCTAGGAATGCCCATCAGTTTACCCTGGAGCCCAACTTCGGACGTACTCTCAAGTATGGGGAATCATTTCTTAGCCGTATTACGTGAATGTGGAACTCTTTTCCATACCCTGTCTTTCCCAGTCATTACAATGTTCAACATTTTAAGACCAATGTACACTGACACCTCCTTTCCATCCTCTTCTCTCTTCCTAATGCACTCACTGTGTCTGTCATAAAAGGGGTATACAAATCCCTTGAGTAGGTGCTAATTATAAAAAAAAAGCAAGCAAGTGATATCGATCATAAAAATCAGACTTCATTCGGTCGTCGACCATGTAGGTGCTCTGTACAAGAAATATTTTTTTATTTAGAGTATTCCTGATGCATATTTTGGTTAGCGCCATAAGAAGCCTCGAATAAACTTTTGCTTCGGCCTTTATCGCATTGATTAGGTATTGAATCCCACTTTTCCTTCAAGGCTAGGGAAATTATCCCATTGCTTTCTTTGTTTTCTTTATCGCCTAGACTAGGGATGGAATCCCACTTTTCCGTCAAGACTAGGGAAGTTATACCATTGTTGTATAAGTAGTAGGTATTGTTCCGACTAGGGAATGAATCCCATACTCATACACTATAGGAACTAGGGAAATTATCCAACCGTTAAATTCCTAGAACAAGGGATTGAATCCCATCCGCCGCCGTTTGTTCTGGGAATCTGCCGTTTATTATATTTTTATTTAGTGATTTTCTTTAAAAACCGAGTTTTATTTTGTTTTCTCGGAGAAACCTGGACCCACTGACCTACCTCAGCTGAGAAAAGCAAAAGAACATCACAACATCAAAGATATCCAGGAGAAGCTTATTGGTCCAATATACCCAGTGTAACCAACAGTCAACTTAGGAATAAACAAGGAAACAGAAAAGGTTTTGGGAATGTATTGGAATACCGAAGACGACACTCTCCGTTTTCTGGAGTTATTAAGACCACCAACAAAACGCGAAACGCTCGGCATTATTAGGCAGTTTTAAAACAGTATGGTTTTTGGCCCATTTTCTGCTATATTCTAAATTATTATTGATGCAAAGTACTTGGAAGACTTGGATTGATTGGGAAGATTCCTTACCATAGGATATCAACAGTCGATGGCAGCTATGGTGGATAGTCCTCAGAAGCAGGTTGAAGACAGCTATACGACCCAACCACAGCATTGTCATTAACCGGGTTCGTTATTGGAGTGATTCTAAAACTGCACTCTGGTGAATTCGGTCATCGCAGCGGCGATATAACCTATTTATGGCACATAGACTGGCATGGACTCTAAACTGACTTGAACGTAGCCGGCGACGCCACTCGAGCTATGAATCCACAAGAGCTAAGTATAAACAGCCGATGGTTCAGTAGTCCTCAGTTTTTACACCCTGCTGAACAGCAATGCACCTCTGCTTTAAATCTCAAGCGCCAGAGATACATGATGAAGAAATTTACTTACTTCCTTACTTATGGTGGCCCAACAGTCGACAGGACTTACAGGACTGGTAAGATCAAAGTTTTGTATAGCAGACACTTTGTCTTTCGAGTGAGGAATTTTGAACTCAGTTGTTTTGCCAAACTGAAGCAGGAGCGGTTCGCTAGGATAATTCTTCTTCGGATCTTCACTAAGGTGTTGTTTGTGGGATTGATGATTTTTCCAAGGTAGGTGAACTCCTTAGATACCTCGAAATAACTGCTACAAACAGTGACGTTTTGTCGTATGCGGTGGACAGATGTTGCTTTGTTTTTTGATAGCAGGTACTTTGTTTTGTCCTCATTTACTTCAAGCCCAACTAGTTTCGCCTGTTCTTCAATCGCTGTGAAGGCCACAAGCACAGCTCTCTTGGATCGACCGATGATGTCAATGTCGTCCGCATAGCCTAGGAGCTGGGTGGATTTGTTGAAGATAGTGTTTTCCGTGGTCACATCTGCCTTGCGCACTATCTGCTCCAGGACTATATTGAAGAAGTCACATGACAGCGCATCTCCTTGTCTTAGCCCTGCGCATGTTTGAAACAACTCGGATGATCTGTTACCCATTTGCACACTGCACTGCGTATTGTTTAGCGTCATCCAGCACAGCTGGAAAAGTTTGTTCGGGATCCTGAATTCAGAAATCACCACCATTAGTTCTTGGTGGTGGATGCTATCATCAGCAGCTTCTTCCTCCCACACTTTGTTGATGACCTGGTGCATGCGGTTCATCAAAACACCTTCTCCATATTTCAAGAGTTCAGCAGGTATGCCATCCGACCCGGTGGACTTGTTATTTTTTTTTTAGATGGCTCTTTCTATCTCTTCTGCACTGGGGGCTGGGACTGGGTCTTCGTTGACTAGTCTTGCTTCTCTTTCGTTAGTAGCTCGCTCGACATTTTGCGCATTCAGCAACTGTTTGAAGTGCTGCTTGAAAATATCTACAATTCCCTGTGCTTCGGTGACTAGGTTTCCTTCACTGTTTCGAAGAGCCTGTGTCCCAGTTCTGAAACCTGAAGCTAATTGCTTCAACCTTTTAAAGAAACGCCGGCTGTTGTTCTTGGCCCGAGACTATTCTAGATCTTTGAGCTGAGAAACTGCGTATGCCCTTTTCTTCCTTCGCAGGGTCTTTTTCTCATTTCTTCTTTTTGTTCGGTTCTCTTCTCTTGCTGCTCTTGTTTTCCGTTGCAGCATCTGCAAACTTGCATTTTCCGTCTCTCTTTTTAATATTGCTCATTCATCATCATACCACGGGTTCTTTTTCGGGTCTCGGCTACATTTTTGATAGTCGGTAGTTGTTTGATAGTCGAGCTCTAAACTTAGCTACTACCAGAAAGTGGTCATAGTCGACGTTTGCTCCTTGGAAAGTGCGCACGCTCAAGATGTTTAATGCGTGGCTTGGGCCGTTTAGCACATAGTCGATTATAAGCGTGTGCACATATTACACTGATGTTTTGTAGTGTGGCTTTGATGCGGATTACAGCCAGGCGATCACTAATTGGCTTGAAATCCATGACTTTCGATGTAAGCCGATTCCCCACTACGAATCCGCATCCAAATATGTGCATTCTTTGATGACAGCTGTAATTAATGTCGCAATTTTCTTCTCATTGTCCGTGATTTTATCCATCGTATTTCTTGGATCGCAGTAATGTCTGCCTTATACTGCGTGAGGAAAGATTCAAGTTTTTGAGTTGCACCTGCAGTGTAAAGTGTTCTTACATTCCATGTACAAACTTTCAATGCATAGTCCGTTGTCGTTCCGGGTTTGGTTACCATAAGAGAGGGGTCATAATCTATATAACTCATAACTTCTTAGTTTTTACTGTGGAGGGGTTGTTAGCCCCTCGCACCAACCTCCAAATTTGTAGGGCCATTATTTGAGTGCTTCTCGCGCTTACAAGTTTCGTAAGTTGTATCTAGTGATATAACCAGTACCCGATGGTTACCACTTGGAGGTAACGAAAGCACTTGATGTGTAGGAAAAGATACAGCATATGCCCCCAGATCCTACAACACCTAACCAGAAAAATGTTGTTGTATGTTGAAAATGTAAAAATACAATGTTAAAAAAGCTAGCAATTAGCAATGTTTCATCCATTTTCTATCCAACAATTTGCCTTTATGTGCACACGAGATACAACGATCACGTTGATGTAATCAAGACCAAGATGCTTGAACCCTTATTGCATTATTCAATATGTACATATGTAAGGAAATATGCAAATCGTATATTGCAATTGCAATGCCCCAACGCTAAACTAAAAAGCTTTTAAGGGTTAAAGCTACCATTCCAAATAAAAACGGCTTTATAGGGCTTAATATGTTAATAAGGTTAATATCTTACCAAGGTCTCTGTTTTTCAGTCTTCCTAAATTAGAGCAGACACAAGCAGTACTTGTACTGTAGGTACCAATAACCCTTTGAAGTACGCTGAACCATTAAGAAAAATAGGCCTACGAAGCACACCTCCAAGCTGCAGCAATCGACAACATACTACATACATAAACAATGTTTGGAAGATGTTTTTTTTTTCAAGCACGCAATAATACCCGTAACGAAACAAAAGCCAAAAGCTGTGTTGTTGGAAAGAGAAAATCAATATTCATATATTTCTACATTCAATATGTATGTATGTATATTGTGTATCAGTATATCCAGAGCTTTCAATATGCATATCAAAAGAATATGAATGAGTTGTTCTAGAGTTCCGGGACTGGAAATTTTGAGGCTTGCGCATTGGAAAAATGCTCTGCAATATCAACGACGACGACGTTGGTTTAGTTGTATACCTTTTCTTGATTACATGGATTGCAGTATATTGTTTTGTATCCTTCTTAAAAGCTTTAACAATAAGCTCAGGGCTCAGCTGAGGCTGTTTCGTACTTTGTCCCAGACCATGGCCAACTTTTAGTGTATTTTAATGTTAAGTACCTTTTTTTTGCTTTCCTCCAGGCCGGGCTAGCATGATTACAAAGACGACGCTACGCATACATTTACAAATGGAACTTCAAATGAAAGTTCTAAATAGATATGTCACAGCATGAACTCGTATTGTACACAAGTACAAACGCAAAAAGCTTTTTCGTATTGTTTTGGATCGATAAAGCTGTTGCTTATTCGTAATTTCCTCCGCGTAGCATGACCTTTATGGGGCTGCATATCCTGGTTCCGGAGAAGGGTGTGTGCCCTTAACACGTATTGTACGTAGTATTAATCGATAAACCCATACAGATACAACCTATGGTTGTAGTTTATCTAAACATATCTATCTTTCTAGAAATATGTGAAACCACACACCAACACCAATACAATTTTAGGAAGCTTCTTTTTTCTTTTTGTTGTTGTTGTTGTTCTTGTTGTCAGAAATTTTAAGTTACCTATAGGTTGATGTGCTGTTGGCTTGGCTGGTTCCAGATTGGCACAGATATTGTTCAAAGCACGAATATGTTGAACTTGCCTTCATTGCTTTTGTACTACTTTTTGTTTTTAGTCTTTATCATGCTTTCGTTTATGCGCGTTTGTTTTACTTTTGAATCAGGGCATGAGTGTCCTTCACCCTGGGGATCATGAATGTTGATATACACATATACCGTTAACTTGCAACTCTCAACTTAACCTAATTATCATTAGACCAAAAATGCAAATTTTTTCAGTGTTGCTTAGCCGAATTGTAAGGATAAAAATGTCAAAATATCATAACATTGTGTTGAAATTGAAAACTCGTCCAACTGTGTAAGATGACAATGGAAAACTCACGCTGTTTTGATGTCAAAAAAGGTTTTAGACAAGACGATGCGTTGTCATGCGATTTCTTCAACATCATTCTTGAAAAGATTGTACAAAGCTCCAATGTCAACACCAGAGGCACAATCTTTCAAAAGTCCGTACAGCTACTAGGATACGCTTACGCAGACGACATTGACATAATGGAACAACACAGCGTGATGTCAGTGCGTTTGGGAGCCTTGAGGCGGAGGCCAGGAAAATGGGTCTAGCGGTTAACGAGGGCAAGACCAAGTTAATGCTGTCGACAAGAAAGGACTACCAACATCGACGTCTTGAAGCAAACGTCGACATAGACAGATCTAACTTCGAGGTAGTTAAGGACTTTGTGTACCTGGGATCCGCTATCAACTCAGACAACAACACCAGCGCTGAAATCATACGAAAAGCAATTGAGTAGTAAAGTCCTCTCCCGAGCAACTAAAGTGACATTCTACAAAACCCTCATCATCCCGGTACTCATGTATGGTGCAGAGACATATGGACCATGACTACATCTAATGAAAACGCTTTGGGCTGCTTTGGGAGAAAAATTCTTCGAGTGATTTTTGGTCCTGCCTGCATTAATGGACAATGGAGATGAAGATCCAACCAAGAACTGTACGAGCTATACAGCGACACTGACCTAGCCAGAAAAGTAAAGGTCCAACGACTTAGATGGTTGGGACATGTAGAGCGAATGGAAAATGCTCCGGCTCGTAGAGTATGCGAATCCAACCCAGAAGGACGACTCAGGTGGTAGAGGACCTGAACCAACTTGGCGTGCGAAACTGGAGACAGCTATCTAGGGACCGAGCTGGCTGGAGACGTTTGTTGGATGAGGCCCTGGTCCGACCTGGACCGTAGCGCCAGTAACGTTAGTGTTAGTTAATTCCCTTATTAACTGTTCAATATTTCTATAATTCAATAGTGTTTCTTTTATTTGCTGCTATTTCTTTAAGAAGGAAGGTGTGTATGGACTGCTTAATTATGATCTTATACATGGCTCTAAGGAAAATAAACAAATGTTTTCCAAAGAAAAACGTGAATATTTATGTCAAGCATATTTCAAAATTTTCACTTCGAATCAATACAAAGGAGATTTTCAGAGAGAAATAAGTGAACTTCATTTTTTTTCTACATATTTATATGTGTTGCCTGTTGCCCCTCACTCTCATTATCTTATCAACTTCTATAGTCGACCTCCAACGTAAATAAACATCGTTGAAACTACTCAGCTGCCCTGCAATTCTCTACGATAATAATTGTTATTTTTACTATAGTATCACTCGTTTTCATTATCACTTAATGTTCAAACTGTCTTGTCGTTATCTTATCACAAAGGCAATATTATTGTTCCACTCATTATAAGCAATACAATACTATCTTATCTGTTGCACATACACAAACGACCAAGCTTATCTCCATCTTGGACCTCAGTATGTATTGGAATTGTTGATATGACTTTTTCAGATAAGGTTTTTGTTTGTATACGTAATTTTGCATAATTCTTCGTCACTTAAGACAGGAAACCTTTGAAAATGTTCGTAAAAAAACACCCCGATAAGCGATAACAGGGGACGTGATTGAAAGTGAGTGCTCCTAATTTTAAACGAATTGAGGCCAGATAAGCATACGCTAATCTAAATACAAATTAAACAACAGAACAAAAAATATACCTACTTTTGGAATTCGACTGAAAAATGGTAAGCTATCTGAGATGTATGTAGATACGTGTATGTGTACAGCTCGAAATTATGTGAAAGTGTTCAGTCTTACACTTCCAGTTATATTTTTAAACATGCAAAATTGAATGCACATTACCTTACCTACCATTAGGAATTTGTTTTCTTTATGACATAAGTTTGCAATGTTAGGAACCGATTCCGTATTTCGATACTGTATGCAGGTATAAGAATTTTATATGGATTGTCTTGAAAACCAATTTGTCTGTCTAACCAAATAAATAAGTTGGGATTTATCACAGTTTACAGTTTAAATGTTAAGAAATAAGTCTTTCCGCCAGTCAATTTGCCTACATGAACATGGCTTCCATAAGGCTGATGGTCGTTTGTCGTTTTCCAGTGTGGCTCTATACCTCACTATCAACAACGGCACAGAATTGACAATTTCTTGACAAAACATTTTGTACTCAAATTGCGAAAGCTGACTTCGAAAAATATTTGATCTTTGGAGCGTTCTATTTGAACGACGAATATTATGAAAGTCAATGCTAGATTGGTCTTTGTATATGGAACGACGAGAAGGTATTAACATGATTGGTTCTCTGCGTCTATCTGTTCTTTGCTGATAATTCAATATGCCAAAATATCGGCTTCAACTTAATCTTATTAAAAGTAATCTGCACAACAGATACTCTGCATTTACATTTATTAAGAGCCTCAGCACAAACATATGTAAGGATTAACGTTGACCCAACATTCTTACAATCATGTTATACTTACTTACTTACTTATGGTGGCGCTACACTTCAGGTCGGACCAGAGATTCACCCAACAAGCATCTCCAGCCAGCTCGGTCCCTAGCTAGCTGTCTCCAGTTTCGCACGCCAAAATGGGTCAGATCCTCTACCACCTGTGTGCTCCACCTGAGTCGTAGTCTTCCTCTTCTGCGACGTCCTTCCGGGTTGGATTCGAAGACTTTACTAGCCCGAGCATTGTTTTCCATCGCTCTACATGTCCCAGCCATCTAAGTCGTTGGACCTTAACTTTTCTGGCTAGGTCATTGTCCTGAACAGCTCGTACAGTTCTTGGTTGGATCTTCGTCTCCATTCTCCATTTATGCTCTATGTCTTTGCGCCATACATTAGGACTAGGATGATTAGGGTTTTGTAGAGCGTCACTATAATTGCTCAGGAGAGTACTTTACAACTGAATTGCCTTCTATGTCCAAAGAAGCAGCGATTGATAAGAGTGATTCTTCATTTGATATCGGACCCCAGGTAGACAAAGTCTTTAACTACCTCGAAGTTAAATCCGCCTATGTTGACGTTTGCTTCAAGACGTCGATGTTGGTAGTCCTTTCTTGTCGACAGCATTAACTTGGTCCTGCCCTCGTTAACCGCTAGACCCATCTTCATAGCGTCCGTCTCAACACTCACGATAGCTCCACTGACATCACTTCCAATTAAGTCAATGTCGTCTGCGTATTCTAGTAGCTGGAAGGACTTTTGAAAGATTGTGCCTCTGTTGTTGATATTGGAGCTTTGCAAAATCTTTTCCAGAATCATGTTGAAGAAATCGCATGACAACACATCGCCTTGCCTTAAACCTTTTTTGACATCAAAAGCGTCCGTTAGGTTTTTTCCGACCATGATGGAACAGCGTGAGTTTTCCAATGTCATCTTACACAGACGGACGAGTTTTTCTGGGATGTCAAAACTAGACATTGCTCTATGTTGGTCTCTATAGACGCTGTCATACGCAGCCTTGAAATCGATGAAAAGGTGGTAGGTATCGATTTGAAGTTCCTGTGTCTTCGCCAAGATCTGCCGTAGGGTGAATATTTGATCGATACTTCTAAGGACCTATCAGGTTGTTGACGAAGAGCTTCAGACGTTCACACAGCACGGCAGACAAGATCTTAAAGGCGATGTTAAGAAGACTTATACCTCTGTAGCTGGTGCAGTTCAGGGGATCTCCACTTTTGAGGATCGGGCATACGATGCTGAGGTTCCATTCATCGGGCATGCTTTCCTACGACCATATTTTACAGATGAGCTTGTGCATGCACCTAACAAAATCATCTCCAATTGCTTTGTATAGTTCGGAGGCTAGTTCGTCTGCTTCAGCGGCTTTTGTCGACTTAAGTTTAGATATCCCTATCTTTACTTCATCCATGTCGGGTGAGAGGAATTGTTGGCCTTCTTCACCCAAATTGAATGGTTCTGTATTGCTGCTGCAGTTTTGCTCGTCATCGCCATTATACAGCTTGAAAAAGTTGTCTTTCCATATCCTCAGCACTAACTGCGGTTCCACTACGATTTTACCATGATGGTATCTACAAGCTTCAGTTCGGGGTGTATAAGCCCTGGAGGTTTGTTTCACCTTTTTGTAGAACTTTCGAACCTCATTTCTGTTGTGACATCCCTCAATCTCCTCGTTCGAGCGCTTCTTCTTTCTGAGAAATTTAAACTCCTCTCTCCTTTTCTGGTCGTAGAGCTCACGAGCTGCTCGTGTCCTTCTTTGCAGCGCCGCTTTGTATGCCTCTTGTTTCGCTGCATGTGCTCGCCGGCATGCATCGTCAAACCAGGGGGATTTCGTTGTGGTGGCCGTGTTTACTTCAGACGCGGCATCTCTGATGGCTGCTTGGCAGTGTTGCCACTGGTTCTCTCTTTTGCTGGCAGCTCCATCGTGAACAAGTCTTTCAGGTCCATTGAAAACTTATCCTGCAAAGAAAAAACAAATTAGATTTGCATTGTAAAAAATAAGCAACATAATCATAATAACGCTGTCACTTGGGAGGAGTCATGTGGAGATGACAGATGATGAACACGTTCAACGATATAATATATTTCCAGACATCCACGCAAGAGTGTGCTTCGATCGCTAGAAGGCATTTTTAAAACTTGCAACGATTTCTTCACCAGACAGAGTAGATGTTCTATTGCATTCGATTGGAGACAACGGACAGAACCAGACGTGTCTAAAATTATATTATAATTCAGTCTATTATTAATAAATCCGCTACAACTTATAATTCAGTGTATTATTAATAAATCCGCTACAATTGGTGACCCCGGCGTGATCCTTCTTGCAAATAATATCACTAGGCACGTAGACACAATTTTTCTCCGATTCCGATTTTATGCGATATAATCTCCGTAGGTTAAAAGGACGCACACTAAATTTCTCTAGTCCAGAAACACCGTCCAGCCCAGAAAAGACTCTTCTCGTTCAACGAAATATTCAGCAACCGACAATGAGCAACCCAGCTGACGATGCCTCCATGGAGGTAATAAATGGGCTCCGAGAGGAGCTCCGTGAAGTACACGAAGCCATGGAAAAACTCAAGTTGGTACATGTGAATCAAACTTACGACATGACTCAGCAAGGATCGAGTAACCGTGAAAACTCTGGCGCAACCAACTCAACATATTCCAAGCAACGCATCACAAGCAGTTCCGAACCGAGTAGGACAACACCAGCCGTCTATTCAACGCGTCCGGCTTCCCAAATTTAACCAACAGTATCCACAACTCTTGCTTACACAAGTAGAAATGTCATTTCAACTCGCTGATGTCAACAACGACGATGAACGCTACGCCAATCTGCTGGTTAGCCTAGAGGGCGATGCCTTAAGAGCAGTTGGCGACCTAGCCAGTAATCCACCTAGCAGCAACAAATTCGCAGCGCTCAAAGAACGGTTGGTGCATCATTTTGCTCCAACTGCAGAATCACAACTGCGAAGGATTCTTCGAGGCGAGGACATGACCGGAAAAAAATCTTCAGCCATCCTGGCACACATGAGGCACCTCTCTGACGGCCACTACGACCCGTCAATCATCCGCACACTCTTCTTTGATCGACTGCCCGAAAACATATCTACAGTTCTTCTTGCAACTGGGCAAGATGACTTGAACAAGCTAGCCGAAATCGCAGACAAAATCTTCGACATGACCACTAACCATAACTTTTGTATGGTCTCTAACTCTCCGATAGCGACAGCTCCAATGGAGAATATTCAAGCTATCTCGAGATTGGACACGACGACGTTGGACGACATCAAGAAGTCGATCGAAACTCTCCCTAGAGAGATTCAGGTTTTAAAATCCAACGAACATCAAAGCCGAAGGTCATCATCACGTAGTAGATCACAGAGTAGAACGCGAACCAACAAAAACCACGATCCCGGCCTTTGTTATTTTCATCAAAGGTTTGGAAAAGAGGCCCGCAGGTGTAAAGCTGGCTGTCGCAACTGGACGGAAAACTAGAACCGCCATCGGGCGTTCAGACGGTGGCCCACGGCAGAAACGATCTTTACCGTCTCCAAATCACAGACAGAATAAGCGGAATGTCGTTCTTAATCGACACTGGCGCTGACATTTCTGTTTTGCCAAAAGAATTCACGAACAACGACTTACCAGCTACGTCTCAACTATATGGTGCTAATGGACATATACACATACGGTACGAAAACATTAACACTCGACTTGGGTCTTCGAAGAGAATTCCGTTGGTTATTCACATATGCTGATGTAAAACAACCCATCATCGGAGCAGACTTCATTCACCACTTTGATCTGTCAATCAGACTAAGCCAAAAAAGCATCAGCGACAGCAAGGTTGGTCTCAAAGTCGAAGGTCGTCTAGTCAACAGCCCACAACCAACGTTGAGAATCATCGACGAAAGCAACCGTTTTGCAAGCATACTAGAAGATTTCATCGACATTACACACGACAAACAGAGCTGCATCCAAGAACATATCGTTCAGCATCACATAATCACACAATCCGGTTGCGGAACGAGTGCGTCGTCTTGCAGGCGATAAACTCAAGGCAGCCAAAGAAGAATTCAAAAACATGATGCTAGAAGGAATCTGCACGCCATCCAAAAGCGAGTGGGCTTCCCCACTTCAAATGGTGCCAAAGACATTAGGTGGTTGGAGGCCATGCGGCGACTACCGTCGTCTCAACAACATAACCGTCCCAGGCCGGTATCTAATACCACACCTTCGAGATTTCAGTCACCAACTCAACGGATGTACGATCTTTACGACACTCGACCTGAAAAGGGCATACCATCAGATACCACTTGCTCCAGAAGACAGACCAAAAACAGCAGTCATAACTCCCTTTGGCCTGTTTGAATTCAATGCAATGACATTCGGCTTATGCAACGCGGCCCAAACAATGCAACGCTTCATGGACTCCATTCTTAGAGGACTTGAATTTTGTTTCTGTTACATTGACGACATCCTCATTGCCTCAACTAACGAGGAAGAGCATCGACGAGACTTGCGAACCGTGCTGGAAAAACTACAACAGTTTGGTTTGGTCATCAACATGTCCAAATGCGTCTTTGGACAACCGGAGGTGAGATACCTCGGGTATACCGTGAATAAATCAGGAACGAAGCCTCCATCTGATCGCGTCGAAGCTCTCACAAATTATCCAAAGCCAACGACTATGGACCAATTGCGAAAATTCCTAGGATCGTGGAATTTTTACAGAAGTTGTATACCCTCAGCATCTGAAACTCAAGCTCCTCTCGTAGACCTAACAGCCGGAGCTAAGAAAAACAACAAGAGGACAATCCAATGGACACCTGAAGCAGACAGAGCATTCGAGGAATGCAAAGCCAAGCTAAGGGATTCGGTACAACTAGCTCATCCACGCTCGGATGTACCTCTGATTCTACGATGCGACGCCTCGGACGTGGCAATCGGAGCAGCTCTAGACCAAAACCTCAACGGACAATTACAACCACTCGGCTTCTTTTCGAGGAAACTTAACACTAAAGAAACAATGTACAAAGTCTATGATAGGGAGCTCTTAACCATCTACAGAGCTGTTAAACATTTCCAACATCTCATCGAAGGTCGAGAACTCATCATCCTCACTGACCACAAGCCGCTGATATACGCGTTCGACCAGAAGTCCAACCATGCATGTGATCGCATAGCAAGGCAACTCGAAGAAATAAGCCGTTTTTCAACGAGAATCGAATTCGTACCTGGAAAAGAGAACGTGGTGGCCGATGCCTACCCTCGCATCGAAAACGTCAACAACCCTTCTGCATCTATGCATGTCGAAACCATCGACATGCCCGTCACAATCAGCAACGACGACCTAGCCGAGATGCAACGCAACGACGACGAACTGAAGCTGCTGCTTAAAACTCCAGGTAAGAACGCTCTGCAACTACGACGTCTCCGTATCGACGAAACCAACACCACTGTTTATTGTGACGTTGGAGGCAACGATATTCGACCATACGTACCAGCGACTCTACGCAGAAAAGTCTTCGACAGTGTACACAAGCTGTCACATCCTAGTGGAAGAGCGACCAAACAACAAATATGCGCAAGGACATAACATACTGTCATGGGCCAGATCATGCATACAGTGTCAACGTAGTAAGATAAGTCGTCACGTCAAGAACGCACCTCTTCACATCGAAATGCCAAATGAGAGATTTGAGCATGTGCATATCGACATCGTCGTGATGCCTCTGGTAAGCGATTTTCGATATCTTTTAACTATGATAGACCGTTTCACTAGGTGGCCAGAGGCAATTCCACTCAAGGACAATCAGCAGACACTATCGCTAGCTCGTTCTACAACAATTGGGTATGCAGATTTGGAACACCAAGGACAATAACAACCGACAGAGGAACGCAATTTGAGTCACCATTTTTCGAAGCGCTAACAAAACTTATCGGAAGTACTCGCATCAGGACGACAGCCTACCACCCAGCCTCCAATGGAATGATCGATCGTTGGCACAGATCGTTGAAGTCATCAATTAAGTGTCAAGAGCTGACAGATTGGGTAAGCATCCTTCCCACAGTTTTGTTAGGCCTGCGCTCAAGTTTCAAGGATGGCATCAAGGCGACAGCCGCCGAATTAGTTTTTGGAACGACACTTAGATTACCAGGTGAATTCTTCTTTCACGAAGACGCCCCACTCGAACCTCATATCTTCGTCAACAAATTTCGAGAACACATGCGACTAGTAAGATCAGCTCCATCAGCTCATCATTGCCGATCAAAACCGTTTGCTCATAAAACACTCTATACTTGTTCTCACGTTTTCGTCAAAGTCGATGCGGTTCAAAAACCATGTGAACAACCATATGAAGGTCCGTACGAAGTACTCGAGCGTTTATCGACCTATGTGTTCAGCATTAACATCAAGGGTACACCGACCACAATATCCACCGAACGCCTGAAGCCAGCATTCTTCGAAAACTTTGTCCAAGTTGGCGAAAAGGAAACATCAAAAGACAGCCGCTGTATGCAAAGGAGTATTCCACCGAAAAAAGAATATACGACACCAATCACGCAACAACAATCATCACCTCTGGAAACACAGGCATCACGTTCAACAACAACACGACCATCTCCATCGTCAACAAGTCTTTCAGGTCCATTGAAAACTTATCCTGCAAAGAAAAAACAAATTAGATTTGCATTGTAAAAAATAAGCAACATAATCATAATAACGCTGTCACTTGGGGAGGAGTGATGTGGAGATGACAGATGATGAACACGTTCAACGATACAATATATTTCCAGACATCCACGCAAGAGTGTGCTTCGATCGCTAGAAGGCATTTTTAAAACTTCCAACGATTTCTTCACCAGACAGAGCAGATGTTCTATTGCATTCGATTGGAGACAACGGACAGAACCAGACGTGTCTAAAATTATATTATAATTCAGTGTATTATTAATAAATCCGCTACAACTTATAATTCAGTGTATTATTAATAAATCCGCTACAGAACTGCTTCTCTGGCGTCACCTACCAAACATTTTTGGAGGCTCTGCAAATTTTATCGGTTGTTGTATCGGAAGCCTGATGTTGAGCCTTCAAAATTGGCCATGAAAAACGGTCATTCTTCCACATTCCCACGATTGCAGCTGGATGGAACATAAACAACGTCGATGAAACTTGATTGTGGTGATAACGGTGGATGGACTTGATCGTTGTTGTCTTCCTGTTCAGAACCTTTTAGAGAGAGAAAGGGACTCCACTTGTACGAAGTGCTGACGCTCCCGTGCTCTATAATATTATCTTTATTGTTTTGCCAGCCTGAAAGAACATCTCTTCAGAACAATAGCGGGGATACCAACCGGATGCAGACCAATGGCGCATGAGCCATGAGCACGAGTGCGAAAGCATAGTTCTACAATGCAATTCAATCATTGACGTGCTCAAGTTTCTTGGGGGAGTCATGACACTCTCTGTAATGAAGAGTTGGAGGCGAACTGCCTTGAAAAACGGTTACCTTTCGGGAGAGCTAACAACTGGGGCGTCACTGTCAACGAGCGTAGGGACCAAGGAAGAGGAAGAATTCATCATGTATTTTTAGAAAAATAATCACCTAATCAAGGCCAACCCGCGAAAATGCTAGGAGGAAATTGGACGTCAAACGGCTACAATCGTAAGAGATTGCTAGATCCTTTTCCGATCGTATCTCCGAAAATCTCCTCAGAAGTCCTTTGCTGCCAGCACAAAATATAGAGAACCAGTGGCAACACTGCCAAGCAGCCATCAAGATGCCACCTCTGAAGTTTATACGGCCACCACAACGAAATCCCCCTGGTTTGACGATGCGTGCCGGCGAGCACATGCAGCGAAACAAGAGGCATAGAAAGCTGCGCTGCAAAGAAGAACAAGAGCAGCTCTACGCGTGAGCTCTACGAGCAGAAATTACAGAGGAGCATAAACTTCTCAGAAAGAAAAAAAGGGAGCATGAGAAGCGCGCGATCGAGGAGATAGAGGAATGTCACAATAGGAACGAAGTTCAAAAGTTCTACAAAAAGGTGAAACAAACCTCCAGAGCTTATACACCCCGAACTGAAGCCTGTAGAGACCATCATTGTAACATCGTAGTAGAACCGCAGTCAGTGCTGAGGATATGGAAAGACCACTTTTCCAAGCTGTATAATGGCGATGACGACCGAAACTCCGTCAGCAATACAGAACCATTCAATTTGAGTACAGAAGGCCAACAATTCCACCCACCCGACATGGACGAAGTGAAGATAGCGATATCTAAACTAAAGTCGAACAAAGCCGCTGGAGCAGGCGGGCTAGTCGCCGAACTGAACAAAGCAGCTGGAGATGATTTGGTTAGGAGCATGCACCAGCTCATCTGCAAAATTTGGCCGGAGGAAAGCATGCCCGATGAATGGAACCTCAGCATCGTATGCCCGATCCTCATAAAAGGAGATTCCCTGAACTGCACCAACTACAGAGGTATAAGTCTCCTTAACGTTTGAAGCCCTTCGGCAACAACCTGGTAGGTCCTTATCAGTGTGGCTTCAGACCCGGCAGATCTTGGAGAAGACCCAGGGACTTCAGATCGATACCTACCACCTTTTCATCGATTTCAAGGCCGCGTATGACGGCGTCCTTAGAGACCAACTATATAGAGCAATGTCTTGTTTTGGCATCCCAGAAAAACTCATCCGTCTGTGTAAGATGACAATGGAAAATTCACGCTGTTCCATCATGGTCGGAAAAAACCTAACGGACGCTTTTGATGTCAAAAAAGGTTTTAGACAAGGCGATGTGTTGTCATGCGATTTCTTCAACATCATTCTTGAAAAGATTGTGCAAAGCTCCAATGTCAACACCAGAGGCACAATCTTTCAAAAGTCCGTCCAGCTACTAGGATACGCAGACGACATTGACATAATTGGAAGAACACAGCGTGATGTCAGTGGAGCGTTTGTGAGTCTTGAGACGGAGGCCAGGAAGATGGGTCTAGCGGATAACGAGGGCAAGACCAAGTTAATGCTGTCGACAAGAAAGGACTACCAACATCGACGTCTTGGAGCAAACGTCAACATAGACAGATTTAACTTCGAGGTAGTTAAGGACTTTGTCTACCTGGGATCCGCTATCAACTCAGACAACAACACCAGCGCTGAAATCAAACGAAGAATCACTCTTGCCAATCGCTGCTTCTTTGGACTTAGAAGGCAATTGAGTAGTAAAGTCCTCTCCCGAGCAACTAAAGTGACACTCTACAAAACCCTCATCATCCCGGTCCTCATGTATGGTGCAGAGACATGGACTATGACAACATCTGATGAAAACGCTTTGGGCTGCTTTGAGAGAAAAATTCTTCGAGTGATTTTTGGTCCTGTCTGCGTTAATGGAGAATGGAGACGAAGATTCAAACAAGAACTGTACGAGCTGCTCAGCTAAGATGGTTGGGACATGTAGAGCGAATGGAAAACAATGCTCCGGCTCGTAGTCTTCGAATCCAACCAAGAGGAAGACCGCGACTCAGGTGGAGCACACAGGTGTTAGAGGACCTGAACCAACTTGGCGTACGAAACTGGAGACAGCTAGCCAGGGACCGAGCTGGCTGGAGAAGTTTGTTGGGTGAGGTCCTGGTCCGGCCTGGACTGTAGCGCCACCATAAATAAGTGAGTAAGTAATCACCTAATCTAACTATTAGGCCAGTAGCTAGTTTAACCTAACAATAGGCGTGTTTTTTTGCACGCGTATATACGCTTAAAATGAACAGTGCACAAAAAAACGACAAATTTTTTGTTTTAGCAATTTGGCATCACAATTTGATGATATGTAAACGAGAGGAGAAAGAAGAGCAACGTCACCGGGAATTTTTTCTCCAGAGAACAGAAAAATCTCTTGCTCAAAGAAGAAAACCAAGAGAATGAAGAAAAGAGATCTGGATAGAGAAAGAGATACGAAGGCATGAGATGGAACATACAAAAGTAGCCAATGGTTTCCTTTGATTTGAAATATAACAACAGCAAAATCATAGCTTGCTTGGGTAATTATTAAATGAAATGAATTTCGAATGAATTTCGGAATGAATTGTTGAAAATTCATTGAAAAAGGTATATGGTAGCATTGTTTTTATATCCGCTTATTTCATAAGCGTGGATAATTATCGCCGCTAACTAAGCGGATATAGAAATTTATTGTTGTTGCATTTGCATGCAAATATTTTCTTAAGCGTATATACGCGTGCAAAAAAACACACCTAATAACAACATCTCACTGAGATCTGAATGTCACTTTGACTGAGGCAAAATCATTTGGTGGAACAAAATTCTCAGTTCTCATTGAGATAAAATGGTTACTTTACAAATTGTTGTTGTGCATATGTCAGTCACGTCAAAATTAGCTGAGTGAGAAATCGAATCCAAAAAATTTTCATCTCAGAAATCTCAGAAAAAAATCTCAATTCTCAGCTGAGATTTTTTGTTCCACCTAAAAAATCTCTGAGATCTCAATCTCAGTGAGATGTTGTTAGGTGGAACCAGTGTTTGCCAGATTGAGGGATTTATCCCTTTTTAAGGGATAAACTAAGCTAAAAGGGATAAAGGGATTTTTTAAACCTCGTAGTACAAAAAAAAGGGATTTTTCGTTATAAAATATCTCTTCAATTTGATTCTTATCTAAACGCGCATAAGTGAAAAAATTTCAACAGATTAATACGTATTTTGATTTTCACCAAAATTTTATTTTTACAAGAACATTCCGTCTTCCGTTATAACGCCGCCGTTCTTCATCTATGGTGAAAAAATATTGTTTATTATTGCCGCTTTTGTAAGATGGCTTTGCATTACAATGTCTCCAACTTGCTTGTTGTCATTTTATCATAAACTGTGGCCAATAACCAATTTCAATTTCTTTCATCTCTGTTTATCCTGTACATTCTTGCTTTCTGTCGAAGTTTAGTGTTTGTAAATAGAGTTGACAGATCGCATTTTCTTATTTTATGCATAAATATTTACTATAGAATTATGTCAGTTAAGGGCTGGAAGAGCCGAAGTTCAGCGCTTGGTTGAAGCCAGTTACTGCGAAATATAAAGGGTTTTTCAATAGGGACGCTACAAAAGGTTTCTTAAATAAAACTGTGGAAGTACATTTGATGCCATTATGTATGGACTTCAATATCTTTTGCATGGCCACCACGGGCACGCTTGCAGAAGTCCAGACGCTGAACCCAATTTTCGACGGTTTTGAAGCATAAATCGGCCGATACTGCTGCAATTTCACGTTTGATATTCGTACGAAGTTCATCAATCGTCGCTGGCTTGTTGGCATAAACCATAGATTTGACGTAGCCCCAGAGGAAATAGTCTAACGGCGTTAAATCGCATGAACGAGGCGGCCAATTCACAGGGTTATTTCTGAGATAATGCGCTCATCGAACTTCGTTCTCAATTATTCGATTGTTTGGCCCGCTGTGTGACATGTGGTACCGTCCTGTTGAAACCACATATCGTCCAAGTCCATATCATTCAATTCATTCCAAAAATAATCGGTTAGCATTGAGCGGTGGCGATTCCCATAAACCGCACCAAACAGTGATTTTTTCGGGATGTAATGTTGCCTCGTGAAGCACATGTGGATTACTGCCTGATCAATAACGCATATTTTTGCTTATTGACGAAGCCATCCACCAGAAATGAGCCTCATCGCTGAAGATGAGTAGCGCTCTTTTGTGTTGACCACTGACTCCGAATTTCGGTAGTAAATTTTAATAATTTCGACTCGTTGTTGGATTGTATACCCTTCCACGATGAAATGGCAAACCATGAGAAATGTCAAAAGAGCGGGAAAAAATATGGCGTCGTTTGCTGTCCCCTATCGGTCTACTTTTGTAGCGTCCCCTTACATGGACTGAAATTATTTTTTTATTTTCCTTTACATGGACTGAAATTATTTTTTTATATTTTTTTTTTATAAATTATAATAAATGAATTAACATTTTTAGTTTAAAATTAAAATTTAAGAACAATATTTTGAACTATATTTAACTATTTTTTATTTTGGTAATGTGTGGGAATAAGTTGAGGGATTTTTATAAGATCTGTGAGGGATAAAAGGATTTTTTTGCACCGTCTGAGGGAAAAACGAGTTCAAAAGTCTGGCAACACTGGTGGAACTGGCCTATTGAGAGATTGAGACCATTTCAAATTGAGGATCCATTAAAGCAAGGTAAGGCCGCGAGCCAGTCATGTCGTATGTATAATTTTTGTAACTCCATTTATTTTTCCTGAACCTCTCGCTCTTTAGATGTTTTCTATATTGTAACTATCTACTCCAATGCTCCATGCTGTTGGTAAATGTTAAACAAATATTACTTACATTTTGTACTTACAGAATTTTTCTTCATAAAATTTAATTGACAAAAAATATGTATGTATTTTCTTTATATATTATATTATGCACACAGCTAGCATAGCTAACAGGTAGCAAGATGTGTTTCGTAAACTTAATAAATACTTGATAAATAATGAAAATAGGTTCACTAATCCGCGAATTATTTAAATCAACGATAATTGGGTTCCAAGAAAACTTAATTTCCAAGCAATACCTACCTACAAACCGAACGGTTTAGTTCACATTTTTATACGCATACCTTTGTCAGCAACATGTCCAACAAATAAATTTCATCCCTACATCAACAACCCTCGTTTTCAAAACACTATTCAATATAAAAAGGAAAAATATGTAGGTATTGACAATAAACAGAGAAATATTCCCAAAAATAATATCCATAAAATCCTAACTCTATGGCCTAACCTCTGTAACGATCATTTTGTAATAGTTTTTCTTCAATTATTTTAATAACAGTAGGTATACACGAATGCAAAAATAAAATCGATGTTTGAATAAAAAATCGACGAAATACTTTTTTTTCTCTTGTGGTCGAGCTCACAACCAGCAGCGAGCAGCATACAGCAAAAGGCACACAGTAACAAGGCAAAGTGTGAACAAAGCAACAGCAACTGGCTCAAGTTTTTTGTGCTCTGTCGCACTCAGAATCGATTGTGTATACCAGAATGTACATCCAGCTTATAAGGGGAAAAGACACATCAGTCGCATCGCATCGTTGCTCTGTACACCGCACACATAGTTCACACATACATTGATCGGAAATTCGTTCGTGTAAACTGAGCCAGCTGCATGACGCCTGTACTTCTCTCTTTATATAGTTAAGGAAATCGTCGAACACGTTACTCGCAAACAGTTCCATTTGAGCTGTGGTACAGCATGCATACAGCAAAAGCAAGCACCCGAACAAATTAAAAGGCACCATGAAAAACACGAAAACAAGTAGCGAGCAAAGCGGAATGTGGTCTAGAGCTTCAATTGAATTGATTATAAGTGAGTTTCGTAAACGTAAATGCCTCTACGACCAACAGCATCCGGATTATTTGAATCGTAACAAACGACAAGCCTGTCTTGAAGGCATCAGCAAGGTCTTACATGATAAGCTGGCCGTCAAAGTTGCTGCCGAAAATGTTAAGAACAAAATTCAAGTACTTCGAGCCCAGTTCAACAAGGACTTGCGAGGAATGGTGCGAAGTAAAAAATACAAGCCCAAGTTCTGGTGTTTCAAAAAAATGGAATGGCTTAAACCGTATTGCAATAATCGATACAATACATCACCATTTTGTACACCATCGAACAATACAAATTTCAACACAAACAGCATGGTGGGTTTTTCTTTGGTTTTTGCATATTTTTATTTTAAAGTCATGTATTTTATTTAGGTACAGAATTCACGAACACACAATATGACCGTTATGAGTAATATTCACAAAACCGAAGAACCAAGTCAAGATGATCTTCTGAGGACACAAATTCACAGTGACATGACATCGACAACAACGTTGGAGGACGAAACAGCAATGTCTTCATCCAACATTCTGACATCAAAGGTAGGTACATTACCCTCATTGGCGAAGTAATCGGCAAATTCTTCCCTCATGGCTTCGGCGTTTTCATTGTAATGAGTGACACCACCCAATGCTATTACCTCGGGTCCAGTATCTGGAAATTCTTCGTTCGGCTGCGCTGCATACAAATCGGCGTTATGCTCCAATAGAAAATTGTGTAGAATGCAACATGCTTTGATGACATCTTCTAAATTCGATTGTGCTATACTCAAGGGTGTCGAAAGTATCTTAAAACGTTTGACAAGTAATCGAAACGCATGATCAGCCACTAGGTTGGCTGCCCTGAGACGGCTGTTGAAATCTCGCCGCGCAACAGTATCTGTGTGGATGAAAGGCGTTAAAATATGATCATCCAAATCGAAACCATTTTCCGATATGAAGACATAAGGCAAAACTCGATTATTTCCGATTGTTTGAGCAGGAGGAGCTGTGTCCTGAGCCAAATAGACGCTTTCTTCTTCTCTTTCTATGGCCACGTGAAGAAATTTATAGTTGGCATCGATAAGAGCAAGCAAGTTAACGGTTCGCGGTGATTTGAATTTGAAATGTCGCCTAGTCAGGACTCCAAGACAAAGAGGAAAATGCCATTGAGTGTCGAATTCTTCCGCGTTACTTGCCCATTCACTTTCACATGCTGGAAGCTAAAGAAAGAGAAAAATTATTTATAACTTGGTGTTTTTTTTTTACTTCATATGATATTCAGTTAGTGGAAGCCGTTTTAGATGAACCACACAATGACTTCTACATGGATGACATAAATGACCAATTTTATGAAACAATTGCACTCACACAGCAAATTGTACAAAACAGAGTTACAGCTAAGGAGCAAAGAGCAGCAAATGGCTTATCAAGACACCAAAGTACTAGTTGGGAAGGAGAATTAGTCAAAAGTCAGCTAGATTTAATTTCTGATGAAACGATTCGCAGTGACACTATGTGGGAGATACAATGCGTTCTTAGAAGAGGTATTGAGCAAGATAGAGTTCTACCAAAACGTCGACGTCGATCGAATCGTCAATTATCAATGGCCAATTCTGAAGTATCTGCCAACGGAAGTTATATAAGCTTAAATTCAAATGAAAGCTTAGATGAAACCAACGCTAAAGGGGTTGGGTCAGATAAAGGTGTTAATGGCATTGGTATTTAAGTTAACGATAGCTTTATTCGGCTATCAAAGACAGAAAACAAGTAAAAACACGAATATTCAGCCTTATTACCGTACCCGATAGGAAGTTTTATTTTCTTCGCCGTGCCCGAATCGTACATGAAATAAAGACGGTACCTATGCACTTCTTTGTTGTTTTGAGTGAAAAAATATTTTTAGTTCCGACACTTTTTTTTGTCTGATTGTTTCCGAAACAAAAAAGTTTTGGAAACAATCAGACAAAAAAGTTTATGAACTAATCGCAATGCATCGCATGAAATCGCTCATTTTTAAATTCCGACGCAGATTTCAAATTTTTTCGTAGATGTCTACGATTTACCTGTCGGAAAGGATACTCTGGTCGGTGATTGAAAATTCTTAAAAATTGTACGAATCGGAGAAAATTTTGCTCCGATCGGGTACGGTAATAAGGCTCACAGTACACAGAATATGTATTCTGTGTACTGTGATAAGGCTGATTTTCTTTCTTGTAAATACAGTTCCATACTGTTTCAGCCTTAATTGACGTATACGTAATCGTAATGTTGATGTATATATATAACTTGTTGATCTAGAGAATATTGTAAACTTTTGGGGACACGAAGATTGAACCAAATTAATAAATGTATCCTTTGTTTTATATGAATGTATTCTGAGTACCGTTTTACCTATTTTCATGTATGCATGTACGTCATATGTAATTTTTAAAATACGATTAAAATAATAAAAAAATATTTTAACTTCAAATTACCTTTAAATATTTCTCTTGTAAATTTGACCAAAGTGCTTTGGACAATTGTGGCAGATTCACACAAAGGAACGATCTTGATATTTTGATATTCCTTTCGATTGTTTTATAAGATTCACCTCCACCCAAGTATCTCAAAATCACTGCTAGTCTCTGCTCGGATGCAACAGTCATTCGCATACATGTAGTTTGATGGTCGATATCTTTTTTAACATGTGATAAAAGCAAATTGAATGTGCTTATGTCAATTTTTAAAAATTCCAAAAAAAGACTCATGTAGTCAGTGATTTTAGGCTCAGCACAAAACAATTCAAGCGAGTCGTCGGGTTTCAAACCGAGCAATACACGTCTCCGTTCATCTTCGAATTGGGACCATTGTCTTTTTGGCTTTTTGTCCGGGTCTTGGGAATTCTCTAGTACATTAGATTTGACATCGCCATTTTTTTGTGTATCATCCAGTTGTTCCGAATTGATTGGCGGAGTGTGTAGTTCAATTTTAAAATCTTCCACTATAGCATTGTCGACTTCGTTAACTTTGTCATCTTCAATAATTGGTGAATTCACAACATGGTGACTTTGAATCTCGGGCACATGGTGGTTCGATGATAGCTTGTTTCTTTGTATGGTAATCCGTCGATGAGGGGTTGGACTGTTTGCTTTAGCGATACCGTTGTTGTAGTCATCGTCTGGTTCATCTTGAACGGGAATTCTTTTTCTTTTTCTTCCAAATTTTGATTGCTTAAGCAAATGTAAGGCCACCGCCGATGTAACTAAACTCAAAGCTAAAATTTCATCCTCACTATCAGAACCGTCTTGCAATAGAGCCAATGCCGATTTGGCCAGTTCCAGAGGAGCTAAATGCTTCTTTGACATTTTAATTTTCTTCGAATAAATATCTTCTCTCGTGTGAACACCAGATAAAACTACTTGTGAAAACGAACAGAGCCTTTGGTAGTCGTAGTAGGCATTTATGTTCACATAGAAATATGGCGTTCACACCGGATCTCAATTCTGTTTTCTGTATACAAATACAAACGAAAACTCAACAAGCCAGAGCCCAGAGATTATTCTTGACATCATTTCAATATTTTTTGTATGTATTAACAGCGGTGGCTGTAAGGGAACAATGTATAAAGGCGCTGGCACTGGCCTATATACTTTTATAAATAAAGTGGTTGGCCTCCTCCTCCCCTCCCTACGATTAATGAGCCCAATAGACCGTACATAAAATGTTGTTTGGCATAATTTCTCTAGGGTTAACCATTGCGTACAAAAAAAAACCGGCCTGTGATGTTCAAATGACTACAGCTGACCCTGTAAATCGTGCACAGTGCATTCGCTTGAATGTATTTTGGATTGGTTCTTGGCTGGCTGGCTCTCTCTCTCTCTCTCTCTCTCTCTCTTTTGTTTACCTATACTCATGAACGTTTCCCATACAAAATACAAAATTAAGCCGTGTCGGTGTCGTCTGTCGTGTCGTCATTCTTGGTTGTTACTTTATTTATTTATTTATTTATTTGTACTTAGAAATACTCATACAATCAAAATTTTCATGCCCATTTTCGTACAAGCACACAAGTATATAATAATAAGTTGTATTTAAATTTGCGGTTAAAACTAAAAGCAAAGAAGACAAGGATTGAAAACAGAAACGCGAAAGCAACATTAGCAAATTGTGCTATACGTCTACAGCTGATGTTGTTGATTGATATGTACAGAAATGTAGGTATAAGTATGTTTATTTTTGCGATGAAGCGCCGACGCAATAAAAACTCCAGAAAATGCTTGAATGGATTTTAATTTTTGGCATGCTGTTGCCACATTTCGTAATAAAATGATTTATGTGTATATTTCTATATATGTACATGCATACATACAAATATAAATAGAAGTACCTACGAATACGAATCAACTAAGGTGGACATTTTTGCAATCAAGTTCGTTTGGGATAGTTTTTACGGATATTGGTTTTACGTGCCGGACGGGCGGGACAGGGCAGGTACAGAAACACCAACAGAATTATGAGTAGCTTATTCTTCAGTTGAAAATTTATCTTCCGAATTTATATGTTGATTAAGTTTCAGCAACTGCATACTAATGAAATAATGAGAAAGGATAATGTAGTATGTAACAGATTTATCCTAAAATCTTATATATTTAGGTAATATACGTACCTACTCAACACTTCAATGGGATACTTGATAGTTTTTTGTTCACATTGCATTGTTATGCATTGTTATCGGTCTCATTCAGGACGCACTCTGTGCTCAATGAGCTATGTCACATTGACAATTTATTGACTTGAGAAGATTTTACCGTTCTCATTTTTCCCGCCCGCTGCCCAACAATCCAAACATTTTTTCTTAGTTCATTCATATCAGAGTACCTACACAGTTCTTACATCGGAACGTTGCCACAGGGTTGATACTTGATAGCGATTTCGGTCTGCTTTACATGAGTATTATATATTTTTATCCAAAAAAAAATCAATACCTACATATGTAACTCTGAAATAATATCGACTTAAATCGCTTTAGTAACTCGCAGTCAGGAAATGAGTCCTTTTTGACTCAAATGAGAACAGTGGCGTATTATTCTAAAGGCAAACTAGGCATGTGCCTAGGGGCGCTGCCAACAAAGGGGCGGTGCAGCGAGTTAATGCATATGTGGTTGTTAAAAAATCAAACTTATGAACTCGAATCTCAGTTCGCACTTATGTTAAAACAAAAATCGGTCCTGAGCAATTCCACTCGGTTTACTTATTCGGTTTACCAACTCGGTAATCGCTTTAGCTTCTTCTAATTGTTTTTAACTGTTTTGGAATTTTGATTTTACTAATAGTAAACCTTAACGTAATGGTTGAATGGCAAAGATTTTGACGGACCAAACACATAATTTTTCTGCTCTTTAAAGTACAGAGTTTCTGCCGCGAAGGAATACTACTTTGTCTGTTTATAATTTTTGATTATATGAAAGAGAATGGATCTTATATTGACAAATGCTTTTTTTAATGTCGACAATTATATATCCGCCTCTGTTAGTCTCACAAATGCCAGGCCTTTTGAGCACATTTTTCATTACATTCTCAGACAGTTCACTCGGTATTTCATTAATTTCATCACGAATTTTGTTTGAGTTCCTCAAGCGTTTCTGGTTTGTTTGCATGAACCTAGCTTTTCAGATATCCCCACAAGAAGAAGTAGTCCGGAAGAGTCAAATCAGGCGATCTCGGAGGCCAATCAACATCTCCATTTCTTGAAAAAACTTGTCGTGGAAAGAGGTTACTGCCAGACCTCTTTTTCCTTTGTAATCTTGGCTGTATGTGATGTGTCACTGTCTTGTTGATACCACATGTTAATCAAGCCCAAAGAATGTAGTTCTGGTATTAAAAAATTTTCAAACACCTAACGATATCGCTCCCCATTCTCATTTACCGTTAAGCCTGAACTACATCGGAACATAAAGTGCCAAAAAATACAAAATAGTGGAAGTTATGTTCTGTACTGCTTCTACAAATGCATATCTGAATATCTCCCTCTCATTTTTTAAAAGTGAGCGTTAACAAAAGCTTGACCATGATCGAGCTTTCACTGTGCACATAGTTCTCAATACCAATATGAATACTTTTTTGTACTTTTTATACTTTGTGTGTCGATGTAGTTCAGGCTTTACGACGTTATCATTTTCAAAGAAGTAAGGCCCAATGATTCCTCCTGACCAAATTGCCCACCAGACTGTTACTTTAAGTGGAGGCAAAGGTGACAGTTGAATAATTTGATGGTTTGCCACTGCTCAGAACCGACTATTCTGTTTATTTCCATACCCATTCAAATGAAAATTTGCCTCGTCATTATGATTTTTTCACAGTAATCGATGAATGATTTTGATAAAATGTTTTAACGATTAAAACACGTTGGTCTATCGAATATTTTTCTATGAATTTGCCACGTGTCTATTTCACGTCCGCCAAAAATATGACACCTGGACGGACACCTGGGGAATGCGGTTTGGCTAACCAAGTTGCAACTCGAGTTAGCATGGTTTATAAAATTTCAATTTCCTATTCGGCACATCATTAATTAAAATATTATAAACCTACTCGTGCCCATAGTTTTTATTTCATCTTTCACAGGCACTGTCTATTGCGAAGAACTGACAAAACTTCAAAGAGTATCAATCTGTCATGAACAACTTTACCGTTCGGAATCAGCGTTAAATTGTAGGTCCCCTCAATTCTTCACACGCACCTAGAGAATTGTTGATGAGAGTAAGCCACTTAGGCCTTGATTACTCAAGAGCTGTCGCGCCACTCTATTTATTACCTATTTATTTATTTTTATAAACTAAAATCGTAGGAAGGACAATATTTTTCGATCACATGTAAACGTGTTCTTTTTTTTCATGGCCTTCATTTCAACGCGTTTTTTCTAACGCGCGGTACAGGTTTCGATCAAACTATACTAAGTTTTATATCATATATAGGGGCGCCGATGAGATTCTTGCCTATGGCGCCCTCAATATTTAATCCGCGACTGAATGAGAAAGAGCTCCAGTAGTAATTCTGGTACCGGTACCTTTTTCTACCTAGAATATGGATACATATACATGTATGTATTCCTATATAGGTAAACTAAACATACTAAAACACACTATACATACTTATTCGTTACTAGGTACCTTCTTCTGTACGTTCATTAGAAAATTCGAGCTACCTTAAAGTGTGTGCTCAAATTTTCGAATGAACGCATGCGAGCGAAGATCATGACTGACATGTTTTTGGAAGTTAGTGGATTGTTTCTTTGTAGATAAATCTATAGGTACGAAACAAGTTGAAGATTGCAATCTAAGCGCTCTCGTAAGCCATTCACACCTTACCGACCGCAAATAAAATTATATCATTTCAGGTTACAACATATGTATGTATGTACATGCATTGATGCATATATGCTTACATGCTTTGGTATAGACAAGAAACAAATGATAAGTATGCCATCGTAAAGAGTATGTCCCAGGTTTTCTTTTTGTTTTTTTATTTGTCATACCTTATACCTACGTAATGTTTGTAGGTATACCTTTTCCAACGTGTTTTCTTTAAAGCATAATTTTCGTGAAATGAGGATATCATAGCATTTACATATATACCTACATATAACAATGTAGTTTTTGCCAAAGATTAAATATGTAACATGTAAATATGTTACATATTTAATCTTTGGTTTTTGCTCTTATGGTTTTTCCAACAAAACACTCAATCAAGCTAAAACAAAACATTTTAGTTTATAGAGGTATAGCAACAAAGAAAACATCCCAAATAATGTTCCTATAGAAATATGTAGAAACATTTACTTACACACAAGAGGGAAAAGTCCAACGTGTTCATGTTCATACTTCATTTATACGTCATATGTCTGATATTGTGCATATCTATTCAAGTGTAGATGTATGTGTGTATACATTGCTAACCCAAACTCTCCAGCCAAAAATATCTAAACGAAATCGTCGCAAAACGATAAGACTAAGACTCCCCTGCTCCACAGCTCTTCCGACCATAACACCAACACATCCGACCAGTGAGTAAACAAAACAAAAGAGGAAGCGGGATTGAAACAATAAACAAGTAGTGATGAAACTGTTAAGGGTTTGTTTGAGGTTTATCTTTATAGTACCACGTCTACTTCGTCATCGTACTCGTACGGTGGAAGACGGCGGAAATATAGTTTAACGCATGTCTATATAGTTGTATTTTCCACAGCAAAACTGGGCATCTATTTTTCTTACATACAATATATAATCGTAAACACATAGGTAGATTTAATGGGATGCGAAATGCGATGCATAACTTTGATACGCCCTTGTGTAATAGAGAACATAGTTTGGTTGGATTTGGATAGCATCAGCAGTCAGCGATCCCGCTCCGCTTTTTCTTTTATGGCTATGTATGTAGGTACATTTGGATACATTTAAAATATATTCGAAGATATATGTATGTAAACTGAAGGTGATTGTGTTATTTTTAGTATTTGGTACCTAACAAACTGCCCAAGTTTTCACCGGGCTATTTAAACTGATAGAGAGGGATTTGCATGCAAAGTTCTTGAAGCAAGAGTAATTCATTTTTCTCTACTAAAGTAAACTATTTCAAGTTTATTTTTTAGCAGTTAAGTGGTAATGGTAACGCTTCCAGATCCAAAATCTGCAGAAAATGCAATGCACTTGTATACTCGATAATAGTATGTATTAGAACGAGTGTTTTACTCTGATATGATAGGAGAAGGATACAAAGCACACTAGTATGTACATATTTGTTTGTGTTTGTGTAAATTCTCTCATTGATCAACGTTGCCAGATTTCGATGCTTCTATCAATATTCAAATTATACGTAGAACGTACGATATGACAATAAGTGTGGTATCTTCGTTGACCTCTACTATATCTAAGTGATAATCCATTCCATTGATATTTTAAAAATTAAACCCATTACATGTTTCATTTATACTGATGGATACATGGCTTGGATATACATACATACACACAAGTTGTCATGTTTACTCTTCCCATACCATACTATTTTTTGTATTAACTCGCTTTTTGTTTTGATTATTGCTCTATTTTTTTGTTGGCTTTCAAGCTGACGTTTTTACCGTCACAACTCACAAGAGAAAAAACTTGTTTTCTGCACAAACGTCTCATATGTATGTATTTATCCAATAAAGTAAAATTGGAATAGGTATTGAGAATGGGGTCGTTGTTTTAAGTGTAAACCACTACACTACCAAAAGGCCAAATATTTCACGTATTTTTATTCTTATAAACATACATACTTACATACATACTTGAGTACTACTGTGTGGTCCGGGTTAAGTGTAGGCATATTCTGGGAGATGTAGATATTTCCTTTTTATATTTGATGCAAAAGGATAAAAAAGCACAATGGTGTGTAAGATAATATATCGATTTTAGAAACGTAATTGTGAATGTGTGTGCGGGGAAGTAGATATTTTTGGGCTGTGTGACGCAGAAGTTATGTAGGTACGCGTGTAGAGAAAAACGTTTGTGTACATTTGTCATAGGGAAGGTAATATATTTCAACATACTAGAGTACCTATATCTATCTTCTGTTGTTTCTTGAATTGATTTATTGTTTGGGTGACAACTAGCTTAATTTTTATATCTTAAATGTGTTCCTGCTAATGAAATAAAAGTTATACGTCCTCAATCCAGCCCCTTATTAGTAGTTGATTAACATTTTTTTTTTCACCCGGATAAAACGGTTATAGGGTACATTAGAACACTCGATATGATAGAAGTCTACTATCCATTTTTTCCCATAACCCAAACACAAGCTTGTGAAGGCAAATGCTAAAAGCAAATTGTTCTATCGATCGACTCAACAACTGGCTACTTCCACTACCAAAACAAATTTCTATTCGATTCAGTGTCAGCTCATAAACAGAATCTGTATTTCATAGCTTTTACTATATACATAGATACACACAAAAGAAAATACACACGTATTCGATTTTCGTCAACCATTATTTTTCTTGTATCTATGTGTGCAAATTGCTCGTCGTCTGATTCACTTCAACGATGTTACTTGGTCGCCGTCGCCGCAGACAATTTTCTGAATTCGGAAAGAAGGAGTGAAAAATTTTAGCGCGCTGCACACCCAGACAGAAATTGGGAACAAGTGTTAGACAACGTTTTTATTTCTCCGGAAGCTCGATACTCGAACAACCATTTTCCCAATTGGATAATAATTAAAAATATATTTTTGTAACACAAACATAAATGGATAAGATATTTCGCAGTGTGTCGCTCATAATGTACATGCATTAAAGTGTTATAAATCAAATTAATTATACTAATTCATTTTTTGATTAAAATTGTGAAATAAAACAATATTGCTGTTTTGATTAGGGAAAACGCTGGTTAGCGAAAATTTGTTTGTTGTTAAGTACATATGTATAGAGATGTATGCTTATTATGAAAAAGTGAATAAAGAAAAAATAATGATTAACAAAATGCAGCATAGGAAAATTAAATAAAGTGCGAAAGTGATGTGAATTTGTTTAAAAGCGAAAAAGCTTTCAGATACATACATATCTAAAGTTTATTGTGTGTTTGTTTAACTTGGTGTAAATCGATTGATTAACCGTCAAAATAGATCGCGATCATATCGGAAATCCTGCCCGGTTTGTCAGGATGTCGCTACAAACGAAACGACAACACTGCTACCTGTGCGACTTACCGCGTATGCCGTGGGCAATGATTAATGATTTTTCGGAAGCTGTGTGTCGTGGATGCGTTAATTATGAAGGTGCCGATCGAATCGAAATAGTATTAGACGCGGCGCGACAAATGAAACGTTTACATCAAGCAGCAAAGCGAAGTCATGAGAATGGTGAAGTTGTGCAACAACAGCAATCGCATCGAAACAGTACGGGCGGTGGTGGAGTAGCCGTCGGCAGTGCTGGACCACAGCAACACCATCATGGTTATACAACACAACGGATTGGCCCACCGCCCCAACAGCCCACACTCATGGACTTCCCAGTAAAAATTGAATCGCACGAAGCGCCTGTTCGTCCTGTAAGAATATCACATATGCCGCCACACCACATGACGATGCCAAATCGGGCAGCAGTTGCAGCTGCGGCTGCAGCTGTCTCTGGTAATGGACCTCCATTACCACCTTCGCTATCTGTAAATTTGAAAAGACCCTCTCCTGATGATGAAGATGGTCATGGTCATAGTGATGCACCCAGCGGTATGAAGAGAAGTGTTTCGGCGGCAGACGATTCGCCGTCGGGTGGACGACCACCACTAACAAGAGGTGAATCATTGCCTGCAGTGTCATTTGTGCAAGACCGACAACCTGGATTACGCGATAAACATCAGCCAGTTCGGGCTCCGTCCTTTGATTCAACTACTTTCAAGCCAGGCGGTAAGTTTTGTTAGTACCTTTTTACTTTGCAGTGTTTCTAGTTCTTTTTTGGAAGATTTTTGTATTGAGATTAAAGTTTTTTTTTGCAAGGCATTAGTGATTTTTGAAATTATATTCAAGGTATTTTGATTTCGTTGTCATCGTCGCTCATTTAAACTTTGAAAGTAGCAATTCTAATTTTTTGTGTGAATTAATTGAAGAGCAACAGTAGCTAGTATTCACATAACGGACGAATCTCATTTTTTATCACCGAATTTCTGTAGAAGTTTTCCAATAAATAGCGATATCTAAACTTGAGTCGAACAAAGTCGCTGGAGCAGACGGGCTAGCCGCCGAACTGTACAAAGCAGCTGTAGATGACTTGGTTAAGAATCAAAAAAGGAGATCCCCTGAACTGCACCAACTACAGAGGTATAAGTCTCCTTAACATCGGATGACTGGTCTAGCGGTTAATGAGGGCAAGACCAAGTTAATGCTTTCGACAAGAAAGGACTACCAACATCGACGTCTTGGAGCAAACGTCAACATAGACAGATTTAACTTAGAGGTAGTTAAGGACTTTGTCTACCTGGGATCTGCTATCAACTCGCTGCTTCTTTGGACTTAGAGGGCAATTGAGTAGTAAAGTCCTCTCCCGCGCAACTAAAGTGATACTCTACAAAACCCTCATCATCCCGGTCCTCATGTATGGTGCAGCGACATGGACTGTGACAACATCTTATGAAAACGCTTTGGGCTTCTTTGAGAGAAAAAGTCTTCGAGTGATTTTTGGTCCTGTCTGCATTAATGGAGAATGGAGACGAAGATTCAACCAAGAACTGAACGAGCCCAGCGACACTGACCTAGCCAGAAAAGTTATGGTACAACGACTTGGATGGTTGGGTCATGTTGAGCGAATGGAAAACAATGCTTCGGCTCGTAGAGTCCTCGAACCTAACCCGGAAGGACGTCGCAGAAGGGGAAGACCACTACTCAGGTGGAGCACACAGGTGGTACAGGACCTGAACCAACTTGGCGTGCGAAACCGGAGACAGCTAGCTAGGGACCGAGCTGGCTGGAGAAGTTTGTTGGGTGAGGCCCTTTTCCGACCTGGACTGTAGCGCCACCATAAGTAAGTAAGTAAGTATGCCAAAAAAAAAACCACTGCAGCTGCACAAGAAGATTTGTAATAGTATTGACAATAAGGGAGATCCTCTAAACTGCGCCAACTACAGAGGAATCAGTCTACTTAACATCGTGTACAAGATCCTCTCTGCCGTAATATGTGATCGTCAACAATCTGATTGGTCCTTATCAATGTGGCTTAAGGCCAGGAAAGTCAACCATCGACCAATTTTTCACGTTTCGGCAGATCCTGGAAAAGACCTATGAACTGCAAATCGATACCTACCACCTTTTCATCGATTTTAAGGCCGCGTATGACAGCATCTACAGAGACGAACTGTATAAGTTATGTCTAGTTTTGGCATCCTTGCCAAGCTCGTTCGCTTGTGCAAAATGATGGAGAACTCACGCTGCTCCATCAAGGTTGGCAACGAGCTTACGAAATCTTTCGACGTCAAAAACGGATTGAGACAAGGCGATGTACTGACATGCGATTTCCCTAACATCGTTCTTGAGAAGATAGTGCAGAACTCCACCGTCAACACCAGAGGCACTATCTTCCAAAATCTGTTCAACTTCTCGCGTACGCCGATGATATTGATATAATGGGTCGAACACAGCGTGATGTCAATGGCACCTTTGTGAGAATTGAGTCAGAAGCGGCAAAAATGGGTTTAGCGGTAAATGAGGAAAAAACGAGGTATATGCTGTCTTTGAGGAAGGACACCCAACACCGACGGCTCGGACAGAACGTCACAATAGACGCATACAACTTCGAGGTAGTAGAAGAGTTTGTCTACCTACTCCGCTATAAACACGGGCAATAATACCAGCGCCGGGGTCAGACGAAGAATAACTCTTGCTTATCGCTGTTTCTGTGGCCTAAGAAAGCAATTGAGTAGAAAAGCCCTCTCTCGAGCAACTAAGATAAAATTGTACAACACCCTCATCATCACAGTCCTGCTGTATGGTGCAGAAGCATGGACCTTGACAAAATCGGATGAAAGTGCCTCAGGCTGTTTCGAGAGGACAGTTCTTCGGTTCATATTTGGCCCCGTGTGCATTGAAGGGGAATGGCGAAGAAGAACTTTACGGGTTGTACAACGATATGGACCTAGCCAGAAGGGTCAAGATCCAGAGACTGTTGATTGTGGCCCAAGTCCACAACGGACTGTAGCGCCACCGAAAGTAAGTAAGTAATTCAATCTTATAGCTCCAAGATTTAGCCTGTACTTATGTAGCTAAATATTCCTAGAATATGTACCAACAAAAAAGCTTTTCTCAGAATTCCTAAAAGTTTTATGTATCTGGCTCCCACACTAATTGAGATTAACACATCCTGACATGCAAGTCGGAAAATCTTTTTTATAAAACAAACTCATAAACGAACATATATTTGTGCCGTAATAAAATCAATGAGGAATTATTGACATTATCGTTTTCGAGGAGTAAGATGTACCAACGACGAACTTCTTTTACTAAATGTGTGTATAATTACATATTTAGAAACGTTTGTGGTTTTCTATTACCCCATTAAAAAGTAGGTATACGCACGGAATTGATAAAGCTTTTTTTCTTGCTTCAAATTCGACCTCAACGTCTGTTTATATGTATATTATATTCTTTGTCGAGAAAAACGTCATGCGCAAATTCAGGCGAATACGTTTCCATGGGGTAAGTGATATAAAGAAAAACAAAAATTAGGCAATGAGCATGACACACACTTGCAATGTGTCATTCTTACGTACATATATAACCAAAGTATTTATACATGCTCTCTTTATTGCGCTTTTTCATATCGCGTTTGTGTGTATTGCAAATTCCATACATACTTTAACTATACATACTAACCAATGACCAATTTTATCTACGTTTTCTCAATACACTCTCCCTTCGTTTACCTCTTTGCCATACATTTCCACCCCTTCGGTTAATGTTTAAAAAGGATTGTTTTGTTCGGCTGTTCGGACTTGGGACTGGCGCTGGTGCGTACGACAGATACACACAAAATTCGCTTCTTTTTAGCAACGTGGTTTGAAAGATGTCAGGAAAAAAATAACTGTATATAGGTGTTTACGCTGCATGAAAAACAAACCCCTTAAAATCAAGACTCAATGTTATCTACCTTCGTGTTCACTGTTCTTTTAAAAGTCATGTATTCAACCATAAGTACGCTCAAACATTTCTTCAAAATATAAATAAGTGTATCCCTACACTATACAATTGTACAACTATTGATGCGACTTTGTGGTGTGTTGAGTGTGGCCAAAGTATGTATGTATTGAAATTCTCAGCTGTTCGTGGCGTAGTTGGCTGACACGATAACGAGAAACGAGAAAAACGACACATCAACGACATAACGATATCATCGTCGTCGTCATCGTCAGCTTCGTCTGGCTGAGTTGGGGCTAAGATTTTTGTTGTTGTTTTGACGTCAGCTCATAGAATGCCTAGCAATGCAGAATGAATATGTATAGATGGATAAATGGAAGAAGGAAGAAAAGAGGGCAAAGCAAAGTGTCACGATTCAAGAAATTACACGTCATCTGCCCTTGAACTTCAAATATGAACGTTCTTTGTCGTGAAATCTATATAATTTGTAATTGTTATTATTTCCCGAGCCTAAATTCTTGTAAAATTTTTAAATAACTTCACAGTTTTATTTAACCTAGTCGACCCAGCTTGTTGTGTAATGTGAAGGTGAACCCATCTTAATCTGTTCGATACGATTTGATTTTTTTTTTAATAACTTCATTTTTACGGATACGGAATATGGATTGAAATTAAATATATTTCAATATTTCCTTTAGTCCCTAGCTATCTGTCTCCAGTTTTGCATTCCAAGTTGATTGAGGTCCTCTTCCACTTGAGTGCGCCAGCTGAGTCGCGGTCTTCCTCCCCTTCTACGTCCCTCGGGAACAGTGTCGAAGGCTTTCCGGACCGGAGCATTGGTGTCCATCCGCTCTAAATGACCGAGCCATCTGAGTCTCTGGACATTGACCCTTCTGGCTAGGTCCATGTCGTTGTTTTTTTTTTTATGTAGGTATTCAGAATTTTTATTCATTTTAACTAAGTACTAATTAAAACTATACAAAAGAATTAAAACTAGCTTATGATCTAAAATCAGGTTGGTGACGTTATCCAAGACAAAATCCCCAAACGAAAATCCCCAAACCCAAAATCCCCAAACTTAAATCTCCAGCAGCCAAATCTCCAAAGAGAGAATCTCCATTACAAAAATCTCCATGCCATGACATTATTTTATTTAGTTAGGGTTCCACTAGATGTTATGTTCGATTTAAAAAAATTCTCTTTGTTTTGGTCACAACGCCATTTATAATAATTTTCTATTTTGTTTTTTGAAAAGATTTCTCTTTTCTCCTTAATTTGATTTTAAAACAATAATATTATCCATAAAAGGTTACTTTTTTTATGAAACACAACACTTCTCAGCTAGGAACACACTTCACAGGCTGAAGTTGCATTCATAATTTGGTATCATGAGAGAAATTCAGTTGGAACACGTACCTAAATATTGGGGATTTGGAGATTTCTAGGAGATTTTGGCAAAAAATATTTTTTCTTTGGGGATTTTGTCACTGGGGATTTTCTCGTGGAGATATTGGCAAGTTGGATTATTTTTTTGGGAGGTTTTGTCTCCATGGTGATTTTGTCTTTTGGGTATTTCGTACACTTGCTCGAGAGAGGGCTTTTCCACTCAATTGCTTTCTAAGCCCAAAGAAACAGCGATTAGCAAGAGTTATTCTTCGTCTGATCTCGGCGCTGGTGTTATTGCCCGTGTTTATAGCGGAGCCTAGGTAGACAAACTCCTCTACTACCTCGAAGTTATACGCGTCTATTGTGACGTTTTGCCCGAGCCGTCGGTGTTGGGTGTCCTTCCTCGAAGACAGCATATACTTCGTTTTTTTCCCTCATTTACCGCTAAACCCCATTTTTGCCGCTTCTGTCTCAATTCTCACAAAGGCGCCATTGACATCACGCTGTGTTCTTCCCATTATATCAATATCATCGGCGTACGCGAGAAGTTGAACAGATTTTTGGAAGATAGTGCCTCTGGTGTTGACGGTGGAGTTCTGCACTATCTTCTCAAGAACGATGTTAAAGAAATCGCATGACAGTGCATCGCCTTGTCTGAATCCTTTTTTGACGTCGAAAGATTCCGTGAGCTCGTTGCCAACCTTGATGGAGCAGCGTGAGTTCTCCATCGTCATTTTGCACAAGCGAACGAGCTTGGCAGGGACGCCAAAACTAGACATAGCTTTGTACAGTTCGTCTCTGTAGATGCTGTCATACGCGGCCTTAAAATCGATGAAAAGGTGGTGGGTATCGATTTGGAGTTCATAGGTCTTTTCCAGGATCTGCCGCAACGTGAAAATTTGGTCGATGGTTGACTTTCCTGGCCTGAAGCCACATTGATAAGGACCAATCAGATTGTTGACGAAAGGCTTCAGACGTTCACATATTACGGCAGAGAGGATCTTGTAGGCGATGTTAAGTAGACTTATTCCTCTATAGTTGGCGCGACTACCTCTAAAATCTTATAATTAACTTACTGGTCCATGTTATACTTAAAAATAATGCCTTTCGGCCTATGCGCTAATTTTTGTTTTTTATTAATTTATTTTGTTTTTTGTTAGAAAATTTTAATAAAAACTAACGCACGCGACTCTCAATTTTCATTTTCTTATATGCTACTTTAAATGAGGTCCCTACAAATAAAACTTAAAGTTAATTAAAACTACCTAATCTACCTAAACACTACTTACAAACTAGAACAACCACAGCAGCAAAACTATATCTTGTTTTTTTTTTTTTTTTGATTGATTTAGTTTTCTTTTTCTTTTTTGTTTGAATTTTTTTCTCTTTTTTGTTCGTTCATTTGTTTATTTTTTTTTTGTATACATACATATACATACATATATAATTTTTGCTTTTTTCATATCGTTATATGTGCCTACTCTACTTAAACCTAAACCCCTTAACTAAAAACAGGTATGTAAGGCGACCAGGCTCAAAATCCCACCCCGACTACTCATTGTCAAGTGATGACTGAAGCCAACAGAACTGGTTCCCCTCCTTCACCCTATCGATTCGGTCACGAATACTGAACCGAAGGAGCTCTGCTCCGTCATGTGCGAGGACGTCCCGATTGTAAAGGAGCCGCCGATCCACGGTTCTTCGCCTGACGTGGTAGATAAGCGGCACCGCCAATCTGTCCTGTATCAGACCGCATCTATCTAGATAGAGGAATACCTCTGGTGGAATAAAGCCGCTCAAGCGCGCATTGTCAAAATATTGGTCGTTCGGATAGAACGCCCCAAAGATCAAATTATTCGTCGAAGTCATAGCTCTCGCAATGTGACCCCGAACAAGTTTTATCACGAAATTGTCAATTCTGTTGATCCGAGCCTCGTTGTATAGAACCTCGTTAGAATAGTAATGTACATAAGAAGATTCCGGTGTCCGAAACAAACCGAGACAGCGCCGAAGACTGCCTCTCGAACACCCGAATCTTCTCCATTTGAGATGGTGCAACGTTGAACCACACTGGACAGCCATAAACGATCATCGGCCGTATCAGGGCCATGTAGCAAATTACCTTCACTCTGGGGTCAAGCCGACTGCTGTGAAACAGCCGTTTCGTCAGAGCGAAGGCTCCTCTGGCCTTGGCTAGAGCAGCATTTATATGTCTGTCGAATTATAAATACTGATCCAGCCAGATACCGAGGTACTTCACCTCACTTTTGCTCGCTAAGGCTAACCACAAACCGAAGCGGACAAACTGTTTGCTAGTCGCAAGACAAAAAATCGTGTCGTAATTCACCCCACACCGAGGACGACAAAGAAAAAATATTTTGTCCTTGTCGCATTCGGTGTGTTTTGCCAGCGGACAAACAAAGAAGACAAAAATTGAAAAAAAAAAATAGGTTGCGTTTTCCCTTGATTTTAGTTTGCTTCTTTATTCCTCGATGAATGGCACAAACACATTTATCGAGAAACATACAAACTGTTGGAATTTCTTGTGTATAATATACAGTATACATACATTGCCGTCTATTTCTCGTGTACGTGAGACCTAACAGGATCCAAAAATGTAAACAAAAATGAACCACGTGGAGAGCGTCCCTACTAGGTATAATCTGCAGACACATTTTGGAATTATATACGTATATATCTACAATTTACATACATTTATACGAAGAAATTTAGTCGAGTTTTCATGACACTTTCTTGAAACCACAAACATGCACACAAAATAAATCTCTTCTTTTTTCTTAATTCTTCTTTTTCTAAATTCTTTTTACCCAAATGAGCAACCGACATGTCCGTTTGTCGAAATCTATTTGTTTGTCTTGTTCACTTTGGTCTGTGGTTCTTCATAAGACGGTGTGTACTTTTAGGCGTCGACATTTTGTCCGGAACTGTTTGTCTTCTTTGGTGTGGTTTGCTCCTATACAACCCCATGTATTTACTGCAACTGATGAGCGGACACGACTTTTTATCGTTTCATGTCTGTCTCTGTGTGTGTTGCCTCATAAGAGCAATGGACCTGTGTCCGGGGAAGAGCGAACAAACGTTTTGTCCGCTTTGGTTTGTGTTTAGCCTAATTGTTGTCCGTGCGGCCCAACGATGACCATCTTGCGCCAATTGTTGCGCGTATCCCTCGAGGCTCTAGCCAACGGAGTCCGGAACAGAATTGTCTCGCATTTCTGGACATTTATTTTCAGTTTCCAGTCATTGCAGTATCATTGAATCTTTTCGAAGTCACCTTGTAGGAGAATCCTTATGTCTTCGACCTTTGGAGCAGTTCTGTACGCAATTAGATCGTCGGCATACGCAATTGCCTGGGAAAGGCTACCTATCAGATCGCTGATGTAAATACTGAAGGGAATCGGCGAATTAACCGCTCCCTGTTGCAGACCATTTCTAATATCAAATAGAACAGCACCCGTGCATTTTTTCTTGGACTTATTTCATTGGATATCAGAAACGAGCTTAAACGCGGCATGAATGGTGTCATGTACCGCCTTGAACCCGAACTGGTTATCCGGAATTATTTCGTTGTCCGCAGCCCACTCATTTATAGCCCTATTGATGATTAGACGGATTGGAGTTGTCCTTTCCCTTTTTAGGGAGAGGTTGAACCACAGCTGTCTTCCAACGCTCTGGATAAAATGCATTATTCAGCGTTGTTGAACAAAGTGGAATTGTTGGCTATCAACGTGTCCGATGAAAGGCTCCTGTCTGACGGCGGTGTTCTGTTCGTCGTCGCCGTTATACAGTCTACAGAAGTGGTCTTTCCAAATCCCCAGCATTGACTGCGATTCTACTATGATGTTCCCTTGTTTATCTCTGCAGGCATCGGTTCTTGCTCGATGACCTTGAGCCAGCTGTTTAACCTTTCGGTAAAACCTCCAAACTTTATTCCTGCTGTTGGCTCTCTCAACATCCTCGATCTGACGCTTCTCATGCTCTCTCTTTTTTCTTCTGAGTAGCCGGCGTTCCTCTCTCCTCTTTCGCTCTTAGAGCTCACGAGCAGCTCTTGTCAGAAGGACAGATACCGATACCGATACTGCATAGAAGATGCAGCGCCGCTTTGTATGCCTCCTGCTTGGCTGCATGTGCCTGCCTACATTCTTCGTCAAACCAGGGGTTTCGTTTTGGTGGCTGTGTGAAACCCAGCATATTAGAGGCGGCATCTCTAACTGCTTTCTGGCAATGTTGCCACTGGTCTTCGATACTTGATGTTGGCGGCATAGGACTCTTTAAGAGGTTACTTGACACTCGATGAGAGAAGGATTTGGCGATCTTTTGCTATTGTAGCCGTCCGACGTCGAATTTTCTTGCAGCATTTCCTTGTTTTGGTCGTTGTCGGGATATTCGTAGCTACGACGAGGTAGTGGTCCGAGTCGATTTTAGCTCCTCGGAAAGTTCGAACATCTAATATGCTGGACAAGTGCCTTCCGTCGATCGCAATGTGATCAATCTGGTTGAGGTTTTATTGATCAGGAGATCTCTATGAACCTTTATGGATGTTGAGATGAGGGAACCAGGTGCTTGCTACCACAACATTTTGCCCCGCAGCAAAATCGATCAGCCTGAATCTGTTATCGGAAGTGGTGTCGTGCAGGCTGTGCTTTCCGACTGTTCCACCAAAGATGTCCTCTTTTCTCAGCTTTGCGTTAAAATCGCCGAGGACAATTTTAATGTCATAGCTAGGACATTGCTCGTAGAACTCGTCTTTAGTGTCGTCCTTCTTCTCTTCTATGGGGGCTTGTGCACATATAAGACTAATGTTGCCGAATTTAGCCTTGATTCGGATTGTCGTGATGCGTTCGCATCACGCACGCATTTGAAGCTCAAGACTTTTTGCCTGAGTCTGCTTCCCACGACGAATCCGCATCCAAAGAGTCGCTGTTGTTGCTCTCGGTAACAATTACCATAGTAAATGTCGCAGATACTCATCCTCCTTTTGCCCGGTCCATCCCATCGCATTTCCTGGATAGCGGTAATATCTGCTTTGTAGCAGTTGAGGGTCTCCGCTAACTGTTCGGCGGCACGATTGAGTGATTAAACTGATGAGGAGTGTTAAAAGTATACTTGACTTGATGTCAAAACCGTAATCAAGAACCATGACCATGAATTGAAACCGTAACAAAATCCCGATCCTTAGGCCGAGTCAGGCAAGACGTCTTTTTGTCTTTCGACAAAAAAATGGTGTCTTTGTGTCCATTGCTCTTATGAGGCAACACACTCCGAAAAGGACACGACCATTGAATAAGAAGTACAGGAAGGGGTCTTATGAAAAAGAAGTGAAGCATTTTTCTAAGTAGTGTGAGTTTCACAAACACAAATGCATAATAACAGGGCTGGTCTGCAGTTGAATGGTTAATATCAGGGGCGCCAACCGAAATTTGATTGAATCAAGATTTCATCGCTTTTGGTTCAACTTTTCTTTCAATCTCAATTCTCTTTTTAGGACACACTAAAGGTGCACATGTACGGTTTTGAATGTTTATTATTTTTTTTTTTGATCGTTTTTAAAAGCAAATTCTATGATCAACTTGAACAAGCGTTTAATGTCATATATGGCCTTGTGGAAATAAATAACCTCCTTTTTTTCTTGCACCATCAAGTATAAAATCAGTTTCATGAAAGTGTTTTGAACAAACAACGGATTTAGAATTTATTCCATCCAATTTAAGAATTTCTATCCACTTTTCTCTTTTCCATTCAGTGCACCTCCTCTCCAATCCCTACCCTCTTTCCTAAAGCACTCATTAGCTGCGTTTTATTATCCTCACTTACCCATATGGGTTAATTTGTTGCACACAAAACAACAACAACCTGTGACCCCGATACCTATCGGGGTTTATTTTGTAACTCAAAAATTTGTTCTAACTATGGCGGATAGATGGCGAGTGTGAGACAAAAAAGAAGTTATTGTAGAAAGATTTATTAATATCAGCCATACTAATAAAAAATAACACGTATTCCACTCTTAGCCACAGTTTTATGAAGCCATAGGATAAGAGTCAATTCAATAAGAATTAATAAAAACAAGTAGTTTGTGGAAAAGCAAAATAAAATTTATCAGGGATGCGTCTCCGATAAAAAACATAGCTTGAACTTCAACCTTCATAACCCAGATCGTTTTATTATCACGAGGTAACCCATATGGTTTAGTGAGGATAATAAAACGCGGCTATTGTGTCTATGGCATAATAAAGGTATTAAAACAACTTGAGTGTGTGCATATAATTAAAAAAAAAACAAAAAAAAACCTTTCGAAACACGATGGAAGAACTATTCAAAACAACCGTGCACACGAAGGAAACTCAACGAATTGCAGCGCCTTACCATCACCAACAGAAATAATACACCCCTGAACTCGACTGACAAAGTTTGACAGCACAGACCCCAAAAATTGACATCATCAGACATTTTTGTTGCTTCACTCACGTACATTGTACATGTAGCTAACACCGCTTCCTGTACTTCTTATTCAATGGACACGAAACGATAAAAAGTCTTGTCCGTTCGTTGGTTGCTGTAAATACATCGGGTTGTCAGCACCTGAAACTAGACATCGTTTTATGAAGTAACACACACCAGAGTGAACAAGCCAGAAACAGAACTCAACAAAAACATGTCAGGTGTATAGGTTGTATAGGAACAGCACACACCGAAGTGAACAAAGACAGAGATATTTTGCCTTTGTCGGCCTTGGTGTGGGGTAGAATACGACATGACTTTTTGTCGAAAGCCACAAAGACGTTTTGTCCACACACCGAAGCGTGTGTGTCGTGTTGTTTTTTTGTCTTTTTCTGTTTGTTTTTCAGGAATCGACAAAAAAAAACGTCAGTTGTATAGGTTGTATAGGAGCAATACACACCGAAGCCGACAAAGACAAGACTTTGTCGTTGTCGGCCTCGGTGTGGGTTGGAATCAGACACGATTTTTTGTCAAAAGACTTAATTAAAGACGGGTTGTCTGATTCGGTGTGTTTTTAGCCTTAAGAAGTAGATCTTTTTACCACCTAATCGATTTTTATTTTCAAAATTCTTAATTTAATAGACCTATACAGACTGCTGGGGGTATGTTATATTTATAGCTCTTAAAATATGTAGGTAGGTAGATACAGGTTAAGTTGATACCTACATCCATCTAAAATTCTACATCTCATATCATACTCCTGTCCCTATTTCTAAAGCTCTTTTCATATCTTCAGATACCTACCTACCTATGTATGGTACTCTTGTACGTTTGTACATGAAACCCCGAAAGCTTTTTAAAAAATATTGAGATCAATGCTCGACACGGTACCTACAAATTTCCTCTTGCAAAAAAAAAATAAAAACAAAAAATGTTGACACACCTACATAATGCCTGCATGAATATCTGAATGTACATACCTCGTTCTTTACCTATCTACATGTAAATTCGTTCGATTCGCGATTCGCAATGCACTTGACACAGTCGGTTGCAACTGTATTTGTACGTAATGAGTTAAAATATGTATCTATGTATCAACAAAATTTTGAGGGTTTATTTTGTGCATAGTCACTGGACATAGCACATGTAGGTATATGTGTATAAACATGACTGCTATTCACCAAGCTTGTTTAAAGCAGAAGGGCACGTATTAACAATGCTACAACTAAAAACTGTTCATATAAACGTAATAACTGTATGTGTATATATTTATCATATATACCCACGCAGAAGGCAGAAGACGAAAACTGTTCTTCAAAAGGAATGCAAAAATGCACATACTCTCAAAACCAACCACAATCAAATGTCTTGTATTTACTTATTTATTTATGAAACTTATTTCTTATATACAATAAGGTACACAAAATATGAAAAAAAAAAATACATTCTTCGTTTTTTTTTTTCTTTAATGAATTGGCGCAAAAATGACGTATGGGCGGGTTATACATTGGATATTCACAGACACCACTTGACTCGTTGGTGGTGGTTGCGTCGTCGCGACTGTTTCGCTTCGATAAACAGCATTTTATTACTATGGTATTTGGTATATACACATACAAGCAAATAAAGGCCAGGCCAGATGTGCTCAAAAAAAGAACTTGTAAAACTAGTTTTTTCAGTTTTTTCTTTATCACTCGTTCACCGTATTATTTTTATTTTGTCATTTCGTTCATTCTACGATACTTCGTGTTTCGTCATCGAAATTACGATTACAGTTGATGACTTGACTTGGTTCATCGGACTAAAACAGACATCGATTTGATAACGAATAATCGCATTGCACTCAAAGTCGCCATTGCAATGCTATGACTAGGCTACTGGCAGTGGTAGTAATGACGTTTTATGATGGGTTAACAGAATTTAGGCATGTTTTTTTACTTATTCACATAACTGTACATATATATACGTACATCTACATGTAGGTACGCAGGTAATTTATTTTGTCATCCCTTTTTGTGAAATGGTTTGAATTAATATTTTTTTGCGACCAGAAATAAAGAAGATAGTAAATCGATAGATATGAATCTTACAAGAGTAAGTTAAATAAGAGTTTTGAACGAGATTTGTTGGTAAGAGTCTGCTTTTGTAACGTTGCTTATTTTTAGGAATTTTCCTAGTTGTAGAAAAAATTCCAAGTGGGCTAAGAAATTTATAGATAACGGTCAAAGGGTCGCGAAATTCAGCTTTTCGTGAATATTTCGTGACCTATTGCCCGGAGGCTTTGTGAGCCTTGAGACGGAGGCCAGGAAGATGGGTCTAGTGGTTAACGAGGGCAAGACCAACGACCAACATTGACGTCTTGGAGCAAACGTCAACATAGTCAGATTTAACTGCGAGGTTGTTAAGGACTTTGTCTACCTGGGATGCGCTATCAACTCAGACAACAACACCAGCGCTGAAATCAAACGAAAAATCACTCTTGCCAATCGCTGCTTCTTTGGACTTACAAGGCAATTGAGTAGTAAAGTCCTCTCCCGAGCAACTAAAGTGACATTCTACAAAACCCATCATCCCGGTCCTCATGTATGGTGCAGAGACATGGACCATGACAACATCTGATAAAAATGCTTTGGGCTGCTTTGAGAGACAAATTCTTCGAGTGATTTTTGGTCCTGTCTGCATTAATGGAGAATGGGGACGAAGATTCAACCAAGAACTGTACGAGCTGTACAGCGACACTGACCTAGTCAGAAAAGTTATGGTACAACGACTAGGATGGTTGGGTCATGTTGAGCGAATGGAAAATAATGCTCCGGTTCGTAGAGTCTTCGAATCTAACCCGGAAGAACGTCGCAGAAGCGGATGACCGCGACTCAGGTGGAGCACACAGGTGGTAGAGGACCTGAACCAACTTGGCGTGCGAAACTGGAGACAGGTGGCTAGGGACCGAGCTGGCCGGAGCGGAGAAGTTTGTTGGGTGAGGCCCTGGTCCGACCTGAACTGTAGCGCCACCATAAGCAAGTAAGATAGGACAACCGTGTACTTGGTTTTTCCTTCATTTATATACAGTCCCAGGCTATTAGACGTCTGCTAAAATTGGACTTTTAATGATAGTTGGTTCCTTTAAAAGATGACAATGTCGTGTCTCGTGTGCGTTAGCAAATAATTGGATGGGTTTGACGCCGATAGTCTCTCTCAACTGATTGGTGAACACGGAGTGTTTTGACGATGCTGACAGATCTGTATACAATAACTTGGTCATGGTCAGGCTATATTGCTATACAGGATGAAACGCCACTGTTATGTTAGGTTCAGTGCTTTCGAAGGTTCAAACTCTCTCGAAGTAGAAAGTGTGCACTACACGGGGCCCTTCCCTTAAGTCGAGCAAACTTAACATTCAAAGTTATGTAAATGTTAAGTTAAAGAAATGTACATACATATATACATTCATATACCTTAAATAATATACTTTAAATCCCTTTTCGGAATAGATATTTTAATTGATTCAATTTATTTAACACATGCACATACGTGTAGGCTTCATTAATCTGTCTTTTTGTTTGTGTACTGTACCCATAAACAAATGTTTATGGGTAACTGCTTCAAAGAACGATCGTAATAATTTGTTTAAAAATAGAAGGCACACATTGACAACACACAACTGGCTCACAAATCGTAAACAAATCTAAAATAGACAATTTGAATTAAACAGACTCACCACTTGTTACAGTTGAAAAGAAAAATTCCATTTCATTCATGTTTTATTTTCAGTTTTCTTATATCTAATATATAAAATTCTCGTGTCCTCCGAAACGGCTCTACCGATTTTCGTGAATCTTTGCTAGGGTGGAGAATCGGACAACATCTTTTTTTCATCTGCCTTAATGCTAAGAGTGGTCTTCCCTTAATTTTTTTTTCTTACAAAATTTTTTGTTTTTATTTTTTTATGATATATCAAACTAAAATAAATACAACCTTAAATTAGTAACTGAGTATAACGGTGTAGCGGGTAGACGATAGTGGTGAAGCGGGTAGAGGGTAGCGGGTAGCTAGCTGTCTCCAGTTTCGCACGCCAAGTTGGTTCAGGTCCTCTACCACCTGTGTGCTCCACCTGAGTCGTCTTCCTCTTCTGCTATCCTTCCGGATTAGATTCGAAGACTCTACGAGCCGGAGCATTTTTTTCCATTCGCCTACCATGACCGAACCGAAGTCGTTGGACTTTAACTTTTCTAGCTAGTTCAGTTTCGCTCTATAGCTCGTACAGTTCTTATTTGACGTATATTACGCTAGAATCTCTATTTTATAAGCCGGACTCGGGAACCAGGAACACGAGACCAGCGGCGTATATTGTTGTTGATAAAAAGACTACCTATATTTGTCGGAATCGTAACCATTCACGGGGGTGTACCACCCCTAGCCCTATAAATACGGGATAGAGTGTATCTCGTAAACCAGAGCAGCTAGGAACACGAGATAAGCCGCGTTGCTAATAACTAAATATAGCCTGTGTTACTAAGTGTGAATGTAGCTTTCTAAAGGCGGAAAAAACTTTGGAATCGGATAAGTAGTATTTGACTTTATTCATTACAAACCATATGATATAAAAACAAATGAACGTTATTATAGTTTTTCTCTAACATCATCTCTATCGCTTTAGTTGCTCGAGAGAGGACTTTACTACTCAATTGCCCTCTAAGTCCAAAGAAGCGGCGATTGATTTTAGCGCTGGCGTTGTTGTCTGAGTTGATAGCGGATCCCAGGTAGACAAAGTCCTTAACTACCTCGAAGTTAAATCTGTCTATGTTGACGTTTGCTCCAAGACGTCGATGTTGGTAGTCCTTTCTTGTCGACAGCATTAACTTGGTCTTGCCCTCACAAACGTTCCACTGATTTCACGCTGTGTTCTTCCAATTATGTCAATGTCGTCTGCGTACCTACCTAGTAGCTGGACGGACTTTTGAAAGATTGTGCCTCTGGTGTTGACATTGGAGCTTTGCACAATCTTTTCAAGAATGATGTTGAAGAAATCGCATGACAACGCATAGCCTTGTCTAAAACCTTTTTGACATCAAAAGCGTCTGTTAGGTTTTTTCCGACCATCATGGAATTTCGTTGTGGTGGCCGTGTAAACCCTAGCACTTCAGAGGCGGCATTTCTGATGACTGCTTGGCAGTGTTGCCACTGGTTCTCCATACTTTGTGCTGGCAGCAAAGGACTTCTGAGGAGATTTTCGGAGAAACGATCGGAAAAGGATCTAGGAATCTCTTGCGATTGTAGCCGCTTGGTGTCGAAATTAGCATTTTCACGTGTTGGCCTTGATCGGGATATCCGCATTCGTATCTTGACTACAACAAGGTAGTGGTCCGAGTCGATGTTGGCACCTCGGAATGTGCGGACACCTTGCATGCTAGAGACGAGTCGTGTGTCAGTCGCAATGTGATCAATCTGGTTGTCGGTTGATTGGTCAGGAGATTTCCATGTTTCCTTGTGGATATCGAGATGTGGTAAACGCGTACTTGCCACCATTATGTCTCACCCGCGGCGAAGTCGATTAGCCTAAGTCCGTTATCGGAGGTGGTGTCGTATAGGCTATGTCGTCCTCCAAAGATTTCTTCTCTACCCAGCTTAGCATTAAAATCTCCAAGGACGAGGAGCTAGGGCATTAGTTATAGGTCTTGTCGAGGAGCTCTTAGAACCTGTTTTTGGTGTCTTCATCCTTTTCCTCTGTGAGGGCGTGAGCGCAGATGAGACTGATGTTGGTGAATTTAGCCTTGATACGGATTGTCGCGATGCGCTCATTCACTGAGTCGAGTCCCAACTACAAATCCACATCCAAATAGAGGCTGATTTTGTTCCCGTTAGCAGTCGCCGTAGTAAATATCGCAGTTGTTCATTTTACTTAGGCCCGGACCATCCCATCGCATTTCTTGGATGGCAGTTATATCTGCTTTGTAGCAGCCAAAGGCTTCCACTAGTTGTTCGGCTGCTCGTGGTCTGTTAAGGGACCTAACATTCCAAGTGAAAAACCGAAATTCGTTGTCCTTAAATCGTTTGCGTGGCTCGTCATCATTAATTTTAATTTTTCCTTATCCAAGGCTTGTAGGCGTTTCGGAACCCGTCTTCTTAATGTGGCCGGGCAGTCACCCCGACGCACGACCCCCAACCTGGAGGGCCAGGGGCCCTACTCTGTAATGCGTTTCGAAAGCCAATCCGATTCGAATCTGATATTCGATTCGTGTATGAATTCGTACTCTGTAAAATGCTCGAATCGAACAAAACAATCATCTAGTACTTTTTCTATTAATAGAATAGATTTGCCGAGTCTCGAAGTATTTCTCATGTGATCTGTCAAAGCAAAAATAAAAAACAAAAACAAAATCAAAACAAATCACGAGAACAAGACGAGGAAGTTGAAATTAATTTTTAAAGAGAAAATATAAAATTCAATAAAGTTAATAAAATGGATTCAGTTGCGCTGTAGATGGATGAAGAAAATAAAGAAGAACGTGTAGAACGTAGAACAATAAGCGATAATAAAAGTATTTAATTTTGAAATGAGTGATAAAAGGTAAACATAATGAGTGAGTTATTTTCCTTTTATAACCATTGCTTTTGTTTAGTTTTGTACAGAACTTCAGACAATCAAAAATCGCATTCAATTATGTATTGAATGCTATTCGGGAGGAACTGTCCACTCCTATGAGATCGACTGCTGTGCCAGATATATTGAAGTTAGCTGTAACATTGAAGTTTTTAGGACAAGGAGGGTATCAGCACCAAATCGGCCATGACTACTCGATAGGAATGTGACAACAGACAACATCGAGTTCGATTGCAGTAGTTTGTAGTGCAATTGAAAAAGTTTTATGTCCAAGGCACATAAACTTTAAAATGTCCCAACCAAAATGCAGAGAGGCTAAGCAGTATTCCGCATTTAAAGAAGACGATAGTATTTCCTAGAGTTGCGCAAAACAGTTCCAAGACCGGAACGAACATGGAACGGTTCTCTTGGTAGTCGGAACTAGTTCCTGGAACTAGTTCCGCGGAACTGTTAAGGTTCTGTAAATGCAAATGAACTAATAAGCGAAATGAAGAGTTTTTTTTCTTGGTTTGTCTTTTTTTTAAGCTATTTTAATGACTTGAAAGTAAAAAGAAAAACTGTAGATTAAAAAAAAAAAACAACCAATTTAAATGTTAATAAATGTAAGTATTAGGAACATAGGAACTAATAACATTGCCAATTTTAAGAATTAAAAAAAAAAAAAACAAAAGTATGAACTTAGTAAAAAAAGGTGTTTTCGGAATCAAGAGGGATTAGCATTTCAGATTTCACATTACTTAAACTAACTAACTTTTGCATGCACGAATAAGAAAACGATAAACACTTTTTGAAAAGCAGTTCAAAATACACAATAAAGAGTCAACAAAACAATAACAAACAATCAAAGATACACTACACATGCTAAATTGCTAATACCAATACGAACACAATGCACATCATTTTTCATTTACATTTTTCATGAACGAAAGAAACTGGAATCCAAATCAGTTCCGACTCCGATCCAAAGGAACTATTTAATGAGCGAGGAACTACGAACCTTCGGAACTATGATACTCATAGTTCCGAACATAGAGGAACTACGAACCTTCGGAACTATGATACTCATAGTTCCGAAGGTTCGTAGTTCCATAACACAGATATCAGAGATCAGACATCAGACCGTTCAATGTTCATTTCGTTCTAGATCATATTATAAATACAAACACACTTCAATAAAATACCCATCTGCAACTACCTATATGCTTATACAGTGGTGGTTGATTTGGTATTTCTTATTCATTCGTTCCGCATTCGTGTGTGTATATCTACAAGCAATAGCACGAGTTTCACTAAAGGTGGTTTGTTTGTATTTTGTTACTTTATACATAATACATGTGTTGTGTTCTTTCCACTTTCATATCATACATATCCAGTCGGAACTATGAACTGCTCAACAACCAACATGTGTTTTTTTCTTTCTCTTTCCACTTTCATACCATGTCCAGTCGGAACTATGAACATGTTTAAGTTCGGAGTATGGAACGAAAGGAAATGTCTCCGATAGAGGACATAGTTCCTGGAACTATACATGTCCGGAACGACCCAAGTCTAGTATTTCCCACAAGTTGTTCGAAGTGTTTCTGGCGTCCGAGACGTTCAAACGTCCTTTAGCCAAGTCGGGATGCGCACACATAAATTCCACCATAGTTTCAAACTGTTTTCGTTTGGTGTGCACATTTTTCGCTGATGATTCCCTGTAATGATATTTATTTGCTTAAATTTTGAATAAAATGATTATTTCCTAACTTACATTTTATCTATTTCGCATTCGCACAACTCAACTCAATACAATTTTCCCTGTGTGTCCTTTGAAACCGACCTTCGAATTGCAATCCGTGAGCTCACTTGGTGTAGAAAGAAAATTTCCGTTTTCGAACGCTAATGACTAAACGCATTGCCAGGTACGAAAAATCCGAATGCGGATTTGTCAATCCGTAAGTACTAGATTTTTTATCCGAATTAGGAATAGAGTACAAAATATTCGTTTTCGAAAATATTTGCTTTCGAAACGCATTACAGAGTAGGGCCCCAGGTCTTTAGTTTAACTTTAAGACGAAGAGCCGGCCAAACTGCTCCTTATAGGCCTGGGCTGCGAGTATGTCGTAGTAGCCCTATAAGGTGTTCACTAAGTAGTTGTATGTGAATTGTGTATGTGAATAAATAAGAAAAAAACAGCAACAAAAGTGAGGTGTTAGGACCATACTTACTGTGATAGTATTGGTAAAAACACGCATACTATCGCAGTAACTATGGTTCATAGCTTGTACTTGTAGGCATTGTCATTTTGACAGCTTGGTTTCCCATCTCTCTTTTAAAATCATCTGTGCTCTGAACACTCATGAAAAAAAAAAAACAAATTCGAGTTTGACAATTCAGAGTAGGTTTTAAATGTTCAGATGCCCATTAAAAAAACCGTTTTTTATAAAAAAAAAAAAATAATGCTTGTTTGTGGAAAGCCCAAAAAAGTTAAAACAATAATAACAATTATTGCCAATTTTTATGAATGCAGATTTGATTTCCTATCCTTCCCAATACACCACCCAACTCCTAAGTGGCAATTTTTGATTTTTTTAAAACATTTTTACCAAGATTCTCGAAAGAATTCAGATTAATGATATCGCACCTCCGCTCAAATAGAGCCATATATAAGTCAATAAAAGACAGTGTTTGTTCTTAATCCTAACTTAATTTTTCAATTTTCGGATCATAACTCATGGATTACAAAAAAAAAACATATAATGAAACTAACGCTGTCTGGGATAAAGAGTTAAACCATTTACGAAATTATTTGAGATAAGATTATTAACTTGCACCAATCAGCCTTATTAGCTTCGTACCCGATCGGAGCAAAGTTCTCTGCGATTCGTATCCTACAATTTCTAAATATTTTCTACTACCTTCCCTTTCCTTTCCGATAGGTCAATCGTAGATCTGTATTTTTATTTGACAGTTATAATATAGATGGTATTTACTACTCCCGCCATCTAGTTACAAGCAGAGAAAGCATGTTTTTTTTATGTAAGTTGGTATTGCGAAAAATTGCTATCACTGCTTCTTACAATATTGCGGCTCAAAAATGCCATCTTGATATTACCTGTCAAATAAATATACAAATAGTCGTAGACATCTACGAAAAAATTTAAAATCAGTATCTGCGTCGGAATTTCAAAATGAAAGGAATTTCATGCGATACATTGCATTAGTTATTTACTTTTTTGTCCAATTCTCCACAAAAAAAGTGTGGGGAAAAAAATGCTAAAAATATTTGTTCACTCACAAAACAACAAAGAAGTTAGTCGGTACACGTCTTTATTATATGCACGATTCGGGTACCGTGAAGGAACTAAAGCTTCCGTCTCCGATAGGGTACGGTAAAAAGACTGAATAGGACAAGAGATTTTATAATGTACTGGCAAAATTGTCATAACTATTATAGCGAAGGTGCGACATTATATTTTAAGTCAACAGGCAGTTTGATCTCTTAAATTTTGTTATGTCAAATCTTCCAAGAGAAAAAAGTAAAGTAAACTTTCAAAGAACAAAGAGAAAAATGCCAATGGTAATTTTTAATTTTAGTTTATCCAACAATGCCACATCCGCCAGTGTCGCTGGGTAATTCTACGCCACCAGCATTACCATCATCACAACCACAATCAATACCACCACCACCTCTGCCACAATTAACATCTGCCTCTTCAGTCACTCAATTAGCTCAAAGTCCGATGGCTAATTTAATGTCAATTACAGAGACATTACCTCCAGGAAGCCCTCGCAATGGCCCCAGCCCCCCAGGCCCACCACCACCGAGAACAGCGTCAAGAGGCAGCCAACATTCGCCCAATAGTTCTGGTGAGTTAAGAATCTCTTTGATTTTTCGTACAAATTTTCTTAATATGTTTTTTTTTTTCCCATAGGATCATCGTCTGGTCGTAGATCATCGGGCTCAAGGCATGTTTCCAGCACAACTGTCACAAGTACGGAGGCCCAATCAAATCAAGGACCTCAAGTTGGACCACCATCAGTTGGAGGTAGTTCAGTGGGGCCGATTCCGCAAGGTTCTAATGCTTCAGAGAGTGGCGGAGTTGGTGCAAATAATGGCGGCCCGACTGGTAACGGAAATAGTTCCAATGGTGGCGGTCCGCCAGGAAATGCAGTACCTACTTCAGCGGCTCAGACACCAACCTCTGCACAAAATACAACTCTTAAGTGTACGTTGTGTCAAGAAAGGCTCGAAGATACGCATTTTGTACAATGCCCCTCTGTGAATCATCACAAATTTTGTTTCCCCTGCAGTCGTGAAAGTATTAAGAGGCAAAATGTAAGTTTGAAATATTTTTTTATGTTGAAATGTAGTAAAGTAGATCTTTTAATTCTACTCGTAACGACAAACAGAAACAATTGTAACTTTGTTACTTTGGAGGTCCAAATTATAAAATAACGCATTTTTCTTTGTGTATCAGTACTTCGGAAATCGTAACTAAATATTATTTTTTTCAAGAGAAGTCTCTTAGAACAGATAATAAACTTATACAGATGTCTCATCCCTGCAGAAAAAAATGAATAATTTTTTGTCCGTTAAGGGATAAACCTTAACGTTCAGCTATAGGAATTCGTTTGACAACCGTAAGGAAAAGAACGTAATAGGCGTTTTTCTTTTTTAGTTCGGAGCTCTGAGCTCAGAGTCTTCAGAGCTTGCTGAACAGACTCTGAACAAAGTTAACTCTGAACATTTTCTGAACGTTCTGATGTAATTTTGAAATACAATTGAGCACTTAATATTCAGGATTTTTATTATTTGTATAACTGTGTTAATAAATGATATAATAGGCTATTGTTTATTAAAAAATTGATATTTTCTGCCATATCAACTTGTTTCCTTCAACATTTTAATTATTTTAAACATTTCTTTTCATTTTACCACATCTCATATGCTTGACATTTGTTTGTTCAGGCATTTTGCTCACAATGCTCGGTCTCTTTTTTCCGAGCGCGTCGGTCGAACTCTGAACACTCAGAATCAGTGCTCTGAACGTAAAAAGTAACACAACTTTGATGCTCTGAACACACTGAACGAAAAAAGAAACACAATTTTTAGTTTGGCAGTTCAGGCTCTGTTCAGATGTAAAAAAGAAAAACGCCTAATGTGACTCCAAAGGGAAGCTTTACCTAGTTCAAATTCAAATTAGCTGAGCTTTTGCTTTGTCTGACAGCTCAACAGCTGTTTAAAAAAACAGTACACACACAAATTTTGGAGCAGCGTTACCACTTGAAAAAAAATGTAATCGAAGTAGATTTAGGAATAAAGCGAAGTAGATTGAGAAAAGCGAAGATTTTAAATAGGTTATATTATACTGGCCATGGATACATTGACGCAAAGAGGGACATACAGTTATTTATTATCAAAAGTTTATATAGACAAATCTACAATTTGGGCCGTGTTCGAATAGTGTTTAAATGTTCGATTTAAAATAAGTTAACTAGCAGGCTTAAATTTGACACTAGTGGTTAAATTCAACCAACATTTTAACACTAGTCGCACACGGCCTTAAATAATAACAATTCAATACAAGCACGTAATTCGTGATTGTAAACTGTGTCCCGTTATTGTTCGCGTATAACGATAGAAACTTTATTGCAGATGTCACTTATTTATTTTCCTGATGAAAATAGGAGAAGTATGATGAAGGCATGCAATTTTTCACCATAACCTTTAGGCCTAAAATTATTTCTTAATGAGTTAATCGAAGCGGATTTTGGAAATATCAAGCAAAAACGAATTAATGTAGTAGATTTTAAGATTTTCTTGATGGTGCGAAGTAGGTAGTAGATTTTCAAAGTTTTTCAAAAATCGAAAAGAGTAAAGTGGCAAAGCTTTGGAGGGATGATGATGTGATGGAGGGAGAACTGACATTCAAAACAAACTCAAAGCGGGTGCATCGTAACGCAGGCGAAGCTTAAGCGTCTTTGTGATTCAGCCTTAAGAGACAAGGAGCTAGCGGGAGCTTTTTTCGTCCAGCACTTGGCGCCGCAGAGTAGGACTGGTAAAATCAAAGTTTTGTATAGCAGACACTTTGTCTTTCGAGTGAGGAATTATGAACCCAGTTGTTTTGCCAAACCGTAGTAGCAGAGGTTTGCTATGGTAATTCTTCTTCGGATCTCCACTATTGATGTTTGTACCAACATAGGTGAACTCCTTAACTACATCGAAATTGCTGCTACCAACAGTTGCGTTTTGTCCTAGGCGGTGAACTGATGTTGCTTTGTTTGTTAATAGCATGTACTTTGTTTGTCCTAATTTACTTCAAGACCAACGAGTTTCGCCTGTTCTTCAATCGGCCTCAAGTACAGCTTTCTTGGATCGACCGATGATGTCTATTCCATCCGCATAGCCTAGGAGCTGTGTGGATTTGTTGAAGATAGTGTTTTCCGTACTCACACCTGCCTTGCACACTATCTGCTCCAGGACTATATTGAAGAAGTCAAATAACAGCGCATCACCTTGCCTAAACCCTGCGCATGTTTGAAATAACTCGGATGAGCTGTTATCCATTTGCACACTGCACTGCGTATTGTTTAGCGTCATCCGGCACAGCTGGATCAGTTTGTTCGGAATCCCGAATTCAGATATCGCCATCATTAGCTCTCGGCGGTGGATGCTATCATCAGTAGCTTTGAAGTCGACTTGAAATTCGTTGGTCTTTTCCAGGATCTGCCTCAGTGTGAATATTTGGTCTATAGTTGTTCTGCCTGACCTAAAGCCACACTGGTACTTACTGATTATTGTGTTGCAGAACGGTTTAAAATGCCCACACAGTACGTTGGATAAGATTTTGTATGCAACATTAAGCAGCGGTAGTTTTTGCATGACATAGGATCGCCTTTTTTGTAGATAGGGCATATGGACCAGTCAGTGGGCATGCATTCTTCCTCCCACACTTTGTTGATGACCTGGTGCATGCGGTTCATCAAAACACCTCACCCATATTTCAAGAGTTCCGCACGTATGCCATCCGACCCGGCGGACTTGTTCCTTTTTAGCTTTTGGATGGCTTTTTCTACCTCTTCTGCGCTCGGGGCTGGGACTGGGTCTTCATTGACTGGTCTTGCTTCTCTTTCGTTTCGACATTTTGCGCATTCAGCAGCTGTTGGCAGTGCTGTTTAAACACATCTACAATTCCCTGTGCTTCGGTGAGGTTTCCTTCACTGTTTCGAAGAGCCTGTGTTCCGGTTCTCTGAAACCAGAAGCTTATTGCTTCGACCTTTTAAAGAAACGCCGGGTGTTGTTCATGGCCCGAGACTATGCTCGATCTTTGAGCTGAGAAACTGCGGTTGCTCTTTTCTTCCTTCGCAGTGTCTTTTTCTCATTTCTCCTCTTTGTTCGGTACTCTTCTCTTGCTGCTCTTGTTTTCCGTTGCAGCATTTGCAAACGTGCTTTACGTCTCTCTTTTCAATAACGCAAACTCATAAAATAACTAATTCAATATATTTTTTCTCTCTTAGGGTTCCGGTAACGAAGTCTATTGTCCAAGTGGTGAACGCTGTCCGCTCGCTAATTCAACTATACCATGGGCATTTATGCAGGGTGAGATAGCGACAATCTTAGGCGAAGAAGTTAAAGTTAAAAAGGAACGTGAATCTTAATGACTCTTTTACTCCAAAAAAATAAGGAGAAATTTGAAATATTTTAAATGAAACTGGAGAACTACTGCATTAAAGCCACAGAACGAATCCAAATCGAAGTCAAGTCTAGACGAAGTTAAGATTTTTCGAATTTAAAAATGGATTCTATTGTTCTTTTTAGGGTTAAAAAAATATATATAAAAATTTTGATCAAATCGGAGAGTTTCCGAATTTAAGAAAAAACAATTTGTAAACCAAACAAATGAAAAATAAAACTTAAAATGTTTTTATAACAAAAAAATAAAACACAATTTTTTGAACACAAATTAAATTTTGTAAACATTTTACAACAATTAAAATTTGTTATTGCAAATCAACCGAATAATAATAACATAATATAATCAAATCAATTTATAATTAACTTGAATAAAAACAAAACTATATTTAATGAGAAAATTTTGTGATATTGCTACAAACATTAGAGAAAAGAAAACTAAATAAAAAAAAATGTGTAATAATGTAAAGGAAAATAAAAATAGCAATAACATATTCGGTAGTGAGCATTCATCGTTTTAAGGTTAAGACGCAGAGACAAGTTTAAGCAACCTCTGAATGTGTGTTTTACAAATATTATTATAAAGTGGATTGTAGTTCTTAAAAATCTTATTATTTTTGTACATTATTTTTTGTTTAGTCTTAAATAATATTTATGTGTATTAGATAAGTTGACACCTCAAAGAGGTTGGAATAAAATATAAAAAAGAAATGTACAGTGTACAATTTAAACAGTTTTTGAAGAATGTCTAGCCTTCGCTTTATTTAGTTTTTTTGTTTGTTTTTAAATAGAAACTTGTATTATTTAAAGCAAATTAGTTACTATTAGATGGTAATGCATAATGATTGGAAGTATAAAACGCAATATTTATAATCGAAGCTTGGATACATTTTATAAGTTGGAATAACGGTGATTTTAACACAAATTTAACTATTTTAAAAGATTGTGCAAAATATTTAAGCCCTTTGACAAAAAAAAAACATTAAGAGAGTTCATATTTTTCTTACCCAACCATTTTGCTAAATCATCGATGGTCTGTTGAAGTTGATAGGATTCATGTTCAACTAAATAGCTTAATGAAAATATCCGATTGTGTGCACATTTACTCTTTCGCAAAAAAATGACACTTCCAAAAGCGTTACAATCAGCCTTATTCGGCCCTTCAAGGTAGTTCTCCTACAGGCGATTCGTAGGAAATCATAGAAAATTCCACTCCAACGGTACCCTTGGTTGGTCCGATTACCGTACCCGATCGGAGCAAAATATCTTAGAATTTTCTACCACCGTGTACCGTACTGACAGGTTAATCGTAGACATCTACGAAAAAATTTGCAATCTGCGGCGGAATTTCGAAATGAGAGCGATTGTATGCGATGTATTGCGATTAGTTCATTAACCTTTTTGTCCGATTGTTTCCGAAACAAAAAGATGTCGGAAATAAGCATATATATATTATTATATTTTCACTCACAAAACAACAAAGAAGTTGGTCTTTATTTTATGTACGATTCGGGTACGGTGAAGGAAATAAAACTTCCGATCGGAAATTTGCTCCTATCGGAGAATTGTCCGACCGGGTACATTAATAAGGGTGAATAATGTCTTTGAATCAAACATTAAATTTGGGAAGCTTACTGAATATTTGAAAAGGAATTGATGGTTGACATCGAACTCAAATCTGCCGCTCTACTCTGTAATTCGTTTCGAAAGCCAATCCAATTCGAATCTAGGGCCGAATTACGGCATCCGTTATCGAATAATACGTGACTGAATTGTGTGTGTTTGGCATTACCTCTCACGTTATATAGTTCTGTATCCATCTTCTAGTACAAATATTTTCAATTCTCTCCTCAGTTATCGAATTGAATTTTATTCGACACATAAACAGCTCACTGATGGGAGGAACTTTCTAAAAAAAAAAAAAAATTTTTCTTTGAGTTATTTCATTATGGAATTCTAAGCCAATAATTTATTAAGGTCAAGATTTTCCCTTCAAAAGCTTTACCAATATCGTCTTCTGTTAAAAGTCAAACTGTGTTTTTTCATTATAAAAAAATTTAATGTTTCCGTCTTCACTATTTCACTCAAGTTTTGTTTTTTTTTTATTTGCCAAACCTAAAACTCCTTCAAAGTTGCCGAGACTCGATAAAAACTACTACAATTTTTGATTCTCAAAAGATACGTAACCTAACGAATGTCATCATCTCAAAGTCGCTACTCGTTCGTTCGATCACTAATGAGACTCACTCACTCGTTCACGTGAGCGGTAATTCGGCCCCTGGCAGGAACTTTCTGAGAAAAAAATTAAATTTTACTGTTTTTATTATGAAATTCCTTGCCAATAATCTATTTTGGTCAAGATTTTAAGCTCCATGGCTTCATCAATCTCGTCCTGTTTATTATATTGTATTATATTTCTTCCTCCTCTATTTCGCTCAGGTTTTGTTTGTCAAACCTGGGGCCGAATTACGGCATCCGTTATCGAATAATACGATACTGAATTGTGTGTGTTTGGCATTACCTCTCACGATATCGAGCTTGTACAAGATGGCAGGAACTTTCTGAGAAAAAAATTTTGATTTTACTGTTTAAGTTATTTTATTATGAAATTCCTTGCCAATAATCTATTTTGGTCAAGATTTTAAGCTTCATGGCTTCATCAATCTCGTCCTCTGTTAAAAGCCAAACTGTGTTTATTTCATTAAAAAAAAATTATATTCCTTCCTCTGCTATTTCGCTCAAGTTTTGTTTTTTTTATTTGTCAAATCAAAATTCCTTCAAAACAAATAGAGACTCGATAAAACTACTACATTTTTTTATTCTTAAACGATACGTGACCTATCGAATGTCATAATCCCAATGAGGTTACTCGTTCGTTCGATAACTGATGAGACTCACTCACTCGATAACGGATGCCGTAATTCGGCCCCTGGTAAAAGTCTTTCTAAATAAATAGAGACTCGATGTAGTAGAGTAAAACTACTACATTTTATATTTCTCACACGATACGTGGCCTAACGAATGTCATCATCAACATCTCAAAATATTTACTTGTTCGTTCGATCACTGATGAGACTCACTCACTCGTTCACGTGAGGGGTAATTCGGCTACTGATTTTCTATTCGTTTATGCACTCGTACTCATCTAGTACTATATCTATTTATAGAATAGATTTGCTGAGTCTCGAAGTATTTCTCATGAGATCTGTCAAAGCGAAAATCAAAAAAGAAAAAGAAAATTACAAAGAAAACGAGAAAATTCAAATTAATTTTTAAAGGAAAAAAATATAATTCAATAAAAACTTAATAAAATGGATTCAGTTCCTCTATGGATGGATGAAGAAAATAGAGAAGAACGGGTTGAACGGAGAATAATACGTGTCAAAAAGTGGTCGATACTGATAAGTCAAATATTTTTGAAATGTTTGTGTCAAAGAAGGTCAACAATCTCTGTCCCACAAATTGTTGCAAGTTTTTCTGACGACCGATGCGTTCAAACGTACCTTGGCCAAATCGGGATGAGCACAAATGAATTCCACCTTAATTTCAAATGCTTTTGTTTTGTATGCACTTTTTTGTCTGATGTTTCCCTGGGGCCTGATTATGGGATTGGCGGCGGATCGTTTTCAATTCGACCTTTCAAATTCGACTCGCTTCGTTTTTCCATATTAACGAAATCGCGGCGGAGCGAAAAAAATTCTTCCAATATTCCAGTGATTTAACACTTTTGGTTTGACTATTTCTTCCAATATTCCAGTTAATAATAATAAACACTCTTTCACCTGTCAATCCGCCAATAAAAAGCTGTCGGATTTCAACTCGTCAGCAAACATTATGGCATTTCAAATTCGTCTTCGAATTCGGTAATTGGTCGGATTCAAACGAAGAAGTCGAAAGCGAAAGCAATGATTAAAAAATGTCAAATTCGCTAGCAAAACGATTCGCCGCAAATCCCATAATCAGGCCCCTGTAATAAAATTTATTTGCTTAAATTTTGAATAAAATTAATATTTCCTTACTAACATTTTATGTATTTCACACAACACAACACAATTTCTCCTTTTGTGTCCTTTCAAAACGACCTTCGAATTGCAATCCGTTACCTTTCTTGGTGTTTAAACAAAATTTCCGTTATCGAACGCTAGTGACATTCGGAAGCGCATTGCCAGGTACGAAAAATCCGAATGCGAATTTGTAATTCCGTAAGTGCTAGATTTTTAATCCGCATTAGGAATAGAGAGTACAAAATATTCGTTTTCGAAAATATTTCCTTTCGAAATGAATTACAGATGAATTACAGAGTATGGCTCCTGGGGCCCTACTCTGTAATGCGTTTCGAAAGCCAATCCGATTCGAATCTGATATTCGATTCGTGTATGAATTCGTACTCTGTAAAATGTTCAACAAAACAATCATCTAGTACTTTTTCTATTAATAGAATAGATTTGCCGAGTCTCGAAGTATTTCTCATGTGATCTGTCAATACAATAAAAAAAAAAAAAAAAAAAAACAAAATAAAAACAAATCACGAACAAGACCATAGAGAATATATAATACCTAGAGTCGTGACCTTTTCCTCCCTTGCCGAAAACACCCTCAAAATATTTCTGAGGTGAACTCTCACAATACTCTTTTTTTTCGTGTCCGTGAATCTGTGTAGAGTGAACTGTCACAATCTCTTTTTTTCGTGTCCAAGAACCTGTGTAAGAGGTGACAAAAAATTGAGCACTCAGCCGTGACAAAATTTTTTTCCTGATGCACAAACCCAAAGTGACAGACTTCCACCACAGCAGATACGAGACTAAACGCACGACTTTTTTTTAAAGATTTTTTAAGATTTTTGATACAAATATTGGTAAATTATAGTTCAATTATATGTTAAAAGTGCAAAGAAACAATACAACGTATTTATTTTTCATATTACATGCATTTTTTGTATGTTTAAGTTTTTTTTTGAAAATGCTGAGCTCAACGGAATCTTATTTTCGAAATCTGAGCCCATGAAACCCACCTCGACTCCAACCTGAGCATTGTATCTAACTCAGTGCGAATGTATTGGTGCAGTTTCTCATTTAAAAAGCATTGGAAAACTAACACATTCTCACTGGGTTAGTACAAAACGACCAAATTGCAGCTTGTAGGCAAAAAGAGAGCGAACACCCGAAGTCGTGACTCTAGGTATTATATATTCTCTATGAACAAGACGAGGAAGTTGAAATTAATTTTTAAAGAGAAAATATAAAATTCAATAAAGAAGAACGTGTAGAACGTACGCGATAAATCAAATATTTTTGAAATGAGTGATAAAAGGTAAACATAATGTGTGAGTTTTTTTCCTTTTTTAACCATTGCTTTTGTTTAGTTTTGTACAGAACTTCAGACTATCAAAAATCGCATTCAATTATGTATTGAATGCTATTCGGGAGGAACTGTCCAGTCCTATGAAATCGACTGCTGTGCCAGATATATTGAAGTTAGCTGTAACATTGAAGTTTTTAGGACAAGGAGGGTATCAGCACCAAATCGGCCAATTGAAAAAGTTTTATGTCCAAGGCACATAAACTTTAAAATGTGCGAACCAAAACGCAGAGAGGCTAAGCAGTATTCCGCATTTAAAGAAGACGATAGTCTTTCCTACAAATTGTTCGAAGTGTTTCTGGCGTCCGAGGCGTTCAAACGTCCTTTAGCCAAGTCGGGATGCGCACACATAAATTCCACCATAATTTCAAACTGTTTTTGTTTGGTGTGCATATTCTTCGCTGATGATTCCCTGTAACGATATTTATTTGCTTAAATTTTGAATAAAATGATTATTTCCTAACTTACATTTTATCTATTTCGCATTCGCACAACTCAACTCAATACAATTTTCCCTGTGTGTCCTTTGAAAACGACCTTCGAATTGCAATCCGTGAGCTCACTTGGTGTAGAAAGAAAATTTTCGTTTTCGAGCGCTAATGACTTTCCGAAACGCATTGCCAGGTACGAAAAATCCGAGTGCGGATTTGTCAATTCGTAAGTACTAGATTTTTTATCCGAATTAGGAATAGAGAGTACAAAATATTCGTTTTCGAAAATATTTGCTTTCGAAACGCATTACAGAGTAGGGCCCCTGGTATTATTGTTATGACATACAATTGTATCCTATTATGACCCAAATTAGGGGGTCCTAACGGGGTTAATTCAACTGAGCCCATTGCAATGTTTCGAAACATTGCATGTTCAGGAACTGTACATCGTAATGAGGACAAGAGAAAACAACTTCCAATTGCCTCGTCGGCTTTATTGAATTGAACCAACGGGGTCGGTCGTTTCATTAAACAAAAAGATTAACTTAACATAATCAATCAAACGTTAAATATTGTCCGATACAAACATAGGGATGCCAAGTTTATAAAATTATTCTATGAATTCGAAAAACGAAAATCAATTTTACGATTCTTGCGATAAAAAATAATTTTCTTTACCTTGTTTTAAAAATGTATCCCTTTAAATGAATCCAAACATTTCATCCATTGTATCAATTTGCAATTAACATTTTAGCATCGCAGTATTGTAAGATTACAAAAAACAAAGAATCCTGAAGAGCATACAAAACACAACCTTATGAAAATCTATTATAATTTTATAATTGATCTTAAATGTATGTGATTGCCGTGTAAAGCAATGAATTAAAGTGCAACAATCAGAGAAAAAAGACATCAATTACACTAATTTGTTAAATTTTGTTCAATTTTAAATGAAAGCAGTTTTTTATTTTCTAAGTTATTTAATTATAATTAATATTTTCTATTAAATATGCAAACATTTTTTTTTTTTTAAGCAAAACAAATGTGACAAAGTCGTTTTTTTGTGTGGAACTAATTTACATGCGAGGCTTAATTTAAACAAAACAAAGCAAAAAAACAGTAAATACATATTAAAAACAAATAATGTTTGTGTTATTTCCTTTTTGATTTTTCTTACTGTGTCCGTTCGTTAAATTTCGGTTTCTAGAACATTTTGACAGATACATACTTGTTTGACTGATGGGTCATGTTTTCGCTAATGTCGTTTTTCATTGGTCTTTTTTGACGTTTCTTCTTCTGCCTCCAATGGAACGGGTTATGATGAAAATGTCATTCTTCGGACGCTTCTGTTTTCAAAACGGAAGAGTTCTGCTCTTCTCAGAAGCATTCCGTCTGTCAAAGTCAGTTCAATGGAATGGTTTCAGACGTCTTCTGGACTGGGAAACGACATAAGACTATGCTGCATGCTTTTCAGGAATGAGTGTTACATTTTATTTGCAATTGATGAAAATTAAATCGCTCTCTGTATTCACGAAGTTTGATTGATTTTCGCTTATCATCTAACTGAGAGAGAAAAATAGTGAAATGTAGACGCTTTCACCAATATATTGAATAAACTTGCCAAAAGTATTCGTCTTGTTAATATTTTAATTTAATTCATTGAAATTCAGTATAGGTATTCCGAGCTCAATTTAACTACTTAAACATCTTAAATAATTTAATCCAATTCCTAGAAATACAATTATTAGCATAATCTGATACAGATATGAGTTGCATTAAGTGCAACATCAATGTTGGAACCAGTTAAAATTGTATGCAACGGGTACCCCATAAATTTTTTTTATAATAAGCACACACTCAAGGGTTTTTTATACCCTTATCATGCCATAGACACAGTGAGTGCTTTAGGAAAGAGGGTAGGGGTTGGAGAGGAGGTGCCGGTGTACATTGGTCTTAAATTCCTGAACACTGCAATGATCGGGAAAGACAGAGTGTGGAAGAGAGTTCCACATTCGCGTAGTACGGCTAAAGAACGATTCTCTATACTTGAGCGTACGGCCGAAGTTGGGCTCGAGGGTAAACTGATGCGCATTCCTGGAAGCGCAGGTATTTTGATTGTTTTAGTACGTTGGCGATTCAATATAATAAGATAGTTCAACAAAGATGTTTATTTGCAGTACCCGTGACGTAGTGAAAAACTGTGTTGGCTATTACTTACCTTCTTAAGGTGGCGCTACAGTCCGTTGTGGACTTGGGCCTCAATCAACAGTCTCCGCCAGCCAGCTTGTATCCTAAGTAGCTGTCTCCAGTTTTGCACTCCAAGTTGATTGAGGTACTCTTCCTCTTGTGTGCGCCACCTGAGTCGCGGTCTTCCTCTCCTTCTGCGTCCCTCATGAATAGTGTCGAAGGCTTTCCGGGCCGGAGCATTGGGGTCCATACGCTCTATATGACCGAGCCATCTGAGCATCTGGACCTTGACCCTTCTCGCTAGATTCACGTCGTTGTACAACCCGTAAAGTTCGCTGTTAAATCTTCTTCGCCATTCCCCTTCAATGCACACGGGGCCAAAGATGACCCGAAGAACTTTCCTTTCAAAACAGCCTTTCATCCGATTTTGTCAAGGTCCATGCTTCTGCACCATACAGCAGGACTGGGACGATAAGGGCGTTGCACAATTTTACCTTATTTGCTCGAGAGAGGGCTTTTCCACTCGATTGCTTTCTTAGCCCAAAGAAACAGCGATTAGCAAGTTATTTTTCGTCTGATCTCGGCGCTGGTGTTATTGCCGTGTTTGCGTTGGCTATTACGCAGAACATTAATCAATGATAAAAGTGCTCCTCAGCAATGCCGTTCGAAATAAGAATACATTTATAGGATATTTGAATTCTCCATGCATATAGGGTTTTTTTTTTTTGTTAATCCGGAATTGGTAAACAGAACTGTCCGATTCCGGATGCCAAGAGAACATGCAAACAAATTTGTTTGCTTCTAATGGTTGAATGCCTTTGTATTTGTGAAAACTCATAATACAGAATTGCAAATGACAAGGCATTCCATTTTTATTACCGGCAGACTGCGTATATTTATGGGATTTTTTCGAGAGTGAAATTTCTTAAATATTTCCCTTTAAGGACATTTGAGTTTGAATATATACCCAGTCGTTGTCGAGCCGCGGCGAGCGTTTAGCCTTTAGCCAGAGTTGTGCTCTCCATGTCCATATCGATCCCTTTAGCGGCAAAGCAGCCGCATACCTATACCACTGATCAGTTATAACAAGATTGGAAACCTACCTACGTTTTACCCTCGAAATACCTCAAAACATATTTTTTTTTCATACACATACTCTTGCAGCAAACTTGCTTTTTATTATGTAGGCAACTGTATCATTATTACAATAAAACGCATACTCTTACGGCTAACCTGCTTCCTTTAGTTTGTATTACACGCATACTCTTACAGCTAACCTGCTCCCTAAGCTTGAAGGCAAATGTCATTTTGACAGCAAGCTTTCCCATCTTGTTATAACTGACCAGTGACCTATACTTTCTGTTTGCTACAAAAAGCTGCATTGGGTAAAATATAACTCATCTGCCAACAGTAACGTACTTCAACCTGAAGTTGTTTCCTCACCATTTGACAGATAAATCAATGAGCCCGTATAGGAAAGTTACCCCAAATAAATTACCTTAAAATGTTTGTTCTAGACCTAGACGCCTAATTAGCTATCGTTCAAATTCCATAGTTTTGACGATATCGTTTCCACGATAATCGAGTTACGGAAAGCAAATTTCGATCTGAAAAAACGATATCGTCCTGACGATAGTGATTTTCGTGAAGCTAGTCGATCGTCGAAAGGATACCGTTTGACGACAATCGAGATACGGAATGGCCCTCCTGGACAAATGTAGCGAACATCCATCACCTATTTTTGATGTTAAGACATTTTTTCCTCAGAACTGTTGATACTTTGAACATAAATTAAAAACCATTTTGGGGTCGTACATTTTGTGGAAATGGACACCCATGGAAAGATCGCTAAATGATAATTTTTTTGTAGCCATCGACATCTTCCTAAGTTAAATTTCCAGAGAATCAGCCATATCGTCGTATCCGTTCGGAGAAATTTACGATCGTAGAAATGTTCCGATCGTAACATTTATTTTGTTCATGGTATCCGTTTCGTAAAGGTAATATTGGCGTGTAATAACGCATGCCGTTCCGCAAATGTTCCGATTCCGACACAATTTGGTTGTCGGAACAATCGGTGACGCATAAAACAAAATAATCGCCATGCATCGCATAGCGTTTGTTGATTTATAACGCAAATTTGAATTTTTTGTCTGAGGTATGACCAAATTCGTATGTTTCGTATGATACGACGATAGGGCTGTATCTATGATAGTACCGACCTTTTTTTTTAAATAAAAATATAATTTCAACAATAATTTTTTTTTAAATTGCATTGCGATAAGATCTCCAGTCCTGGATTCTAACTGAAATAAAAGAACAACATAAATCCCAACTCAAAAATAAATAGTTTTCGTAGCAAATAAATTGGAACTCTAAACTCGCCTTTAAATCATGTAAATATTGTAAGCTTTTTTTCTTTTCCGCAAACCAAACCCCGTAATGTATTTGTGAATTCTTAAAACAGAAAAAGAAAATGTAACCAATACAAGAAATTTAAAAATTTCATATGCAAAATTAGCAGAGTAGAATCAAAAAAAATATATTTAGATCAATAAATTATCCGATTGGAATATAAATAAATAAAAATAAAAAGATTTTTAAATAAAAGCTCACAACTTTTGTCATTCGTTGAAATTGAAAACGAAACCTTAGAGGCCAGTTATAGCTATCATTGGTTTTCATCATTGAAACACATCATTGGAATTTTTCTGATAGGTCGGTTATAGCAATCATTGAAAATTTCTGTCAGGAATTTTTTTCCTGCCGTAATTCTATCATTGGAATTGTGCGAAATTGAAACACAGATCATTGGAATTATTGAAAATTGAAACGCAAATCATTGGAACGATTCGTTTCATTTTTTGACAAAAACCCATCAGCTGTTCAGGAAAACGAATTTCCGTACGGAAAATAGAAAAATACATTTTTAACAAAAATAAGCTTGCGAACTTAATTTTTTTTTTCAAAAAAAATTCTTAAAGTATTTTACGGTCGATTGGTATATAAATTGCATTAGTAATCAAAAGAAAACTTAGTTAAATATCCATTCAAACATTTTTCCTGATGGATTTCAATGATCGCTATAACTGGCCCCTAACCTTAAAGAAATTGAACAAGCGGAATAATTTCCGTTCGGAAAATTATTATTTTATTAGTAAACGTGATAAAGCTTGAGAATTTAAGGATAAAAATAAAAAGTTAAATACATTGTTTGTTCAACTTGTATGTAATTTGTAATTGTAATAGGAATTTTGTAGGAATAATCATTTGTATTTGTTTTGTATCTATCCTCCTGGAATGGGCATTTTTGAATAAATAGTGTGCATTTATACTCTGCAAACTGCGATTTGTAAGAATAAATATTTTAACAAATAATTAAAAAAATATGTACGTGCTACGAAATCTTAAAAGAAAAAAAAAAAAAAAAAAAAAAAATGGAAAAGAAAATTGAAAAAAAAGAAAGAAAAAAAAACAAACAAAAATAAAATAGAAGTTTAAATCATAAAAAAACGAGAGTTGTTATTTTGCACCCGTGTTCAGGGGTGGGGAGAGAAGTAAAGTAGTATTCATCCCCAATACTCGCATGTCAGCCCTTGGTCTTTTTAGTTATTTATTTTTTTACTTGTAATGACTGAAAATTATTTCAGAGTCGATTATTGCAATATTCGTGGGTTAAGAATTAATTTTTTTGTTGCGTATATCCACACTGTTTCGAACAGGCCAGCTGTCTTGGCACTGAGTGAAACCCAAGTAGGTGAGAATTCCCTACTGAATGTATTATTCATGGCCTCATGGGTATTGCTTAGTGCCTTTATTCTTCTCCCACCATGGTCTCGCCGTCTATATCACAGAGGAGGTATACCTAGAGTCGCAACTCAAGGCATTTTACTCTCTTTCGACTAAAAAAATTGAATTTGATAAAATATACTACCCAATGTAGATTCATGGACACGAAAAATAAGAGTAAATTGAGAGACTCACCACAACATTTTTTGGACAGTGATTTTTTTAAAAAAGAGAGCGAGTTGCGACTCTAGGTAAATAGATTCTCTATGGTCTATATTAGGAATGATTTTGCTTATTCTTACCACAGTATGGACGCTGCTCCAACCCTTGTTTCAATTTTATGTGGTTCAAGTTTTCCCTAAATAAGCATTATCATTCACTACTGTTTTCTTTATCGAAGCCCAAATTTGGACAGAGCTTCAACTTCTAGCAAATTGGACGCTCTGTCTGACTCCATTCAAAGAATTGTATACCTTACACTGAAATCGTTATTATTATTAGAGGCGATTTCAATGTACACAATTCTTGGTGGCTTCTCCATTCTGGGCAGACAATACCCGCTGCTGAAATCACTTTACTCAGCTTGTCACTATTAAGAATAAAAAAACGATGAGTTGAAGATATAAAAGAATGTTTTTTATTTATGATGTTGTCTTCTCGAATGTTCATTTATTACTAAGTAAGTACAGAGTTTACTGTATGACTTGAACGTAATCAAGAAATATATGCGTGTATGCATAACTTAACGAAAAACAAAAAAAGAAAGAACAAGTGGAGTGCGTTCTAAATATTACGACAAAATAACACAAATCTTAACACTCCCACTTTTTGTCATAATTATTTAAAAAAAATATTATCTTTTCTTTGTTTAACTTTACTTTAACATAAAACACTAATGTTTAAATGACAAAAAAAATATTTAATTTTATTAGATGCATTGCAATCCTAATTTTGATCGCAATTATTGGAAACGTTGCTTTGGTAGTGGCTTGGTGAATATGTCGGCCACGTTCTCTTCAATTGCGACCCGATTCAGATGAAACAATCCGTTTTCATACTTTTCGCGAATTAAATGATACTTACTTACTTACTTACTTAAGGTGGCGCTACAGTCCGTTGTGGACTTGAGCCTCAATCAACAGGCTCCGCCAGCTAGCTCGATCCTTAGCTAGTCGTCTCCAGTTTTGCACTCCGAGTTGATTGAGGTCCTCTTCTACTTGAGTGCGCCACCTGAGTCGCGGTCTTCCTCTCCTCCTACGTCCCTCGGGAATAGTGTCGAAGGCTTTCCGGGCCGGAGCATTGGTGTCCATTCGCTCTAAATGACCGAGCCATCTGAGTCTCTGGACCTTGACCCTTCTGGCTAGGTCCATGTCGTTGTACAACCCGTAAAGTTCGCTGTTGTATCTTCTTCGCCATTCCCCTTCAATGCACACGGGGCCAAAGATAACCCGAAGAAATTTCCTCTCGAAACAGCCTAAGGCACTTTCATCCGATTTTGTCAGGGTCCATGCTTCTGCACCATACAGCAGGACTGGGATGATGAGTGTGTTGTACAGTTTTACCTTAGTTGCTCGAGAGAGGGCTTTTCCACTCAATTGCTTTCTTAGCCCAAAGAAACAGCGATTAGCAAGAGTTATTCTTCGTCTGATCTCGGCGCTGGTGTTATTGCCCGTGTTTATAGCGGAGCCTAGGTAGACAAACTCCTCTACTACCTCGAAGTTATACGCGTCTATTGTGACGTTCTGCCCGAGCCGTCGGTGTTGGGTGTCCTTCCTCGAAGACAGCATATACTTCGTTTTTCCCTCATTTACCGCTAAACCCATTTTTGCCGCTTCTGTCTCAATTCTCACAAAGGCGCCATTGACATCACGCTGTGTTCTTCCCATTATATCAATATCATCGGCGTACGCGAGAAGTTGAATAGATTTTTGGAAGATAGTGCCTCTGGTGTTGACGTTGGAGTTCTGCACTATCTTCTCAAGAACGATGTTAAAGAAATCGCATGACAGTGCATCGCCTTGTCTGAATCCTTTTTTGACGTCGAAAGATTCCGTGAGCTCGTTGCCAACCTTGATGGAGCAGCGTGAGTTCTCCATCGTCATTTTGCACAAGCGAACGAGCTTGGCAGGGACGCCAAAACTAGACATAGCTTTGTACAGTTCGTCTCTGTAGATGCTGTCATACGCGGCCTTAAAATCGATGAAAAGGTGGTGGGTATCGATTTGGAGTTCATAGGTCTTTTCCAGGATCTGCCGCAACGTGAAAATTTGGTCGATGGTTGACTTTCCTGGCCTGAAGCCACATTGATAAGGACCAATCAGGTTGTTGACGAAAGGCTTCAGACGTTCACATATTACGGCAGAGAGGATCTTGTAGGCGATGTTTAGTAGACTTATTCCTCTATAGTTGGCGCAGTTTAGAGGGTCTCCCTTTTTCAGGATCGGGCAAACAATGCTGAGGTTCCATTCATCGGGCATGCATTCCTCTGACCATATCTTACAGATGATTTGGTGCATGCTCCTATCTAGCTCGTCGCCTGCTGCTTTGAACAACTCAGCAGCTAGTCCATCTGCTCCAGCGGCTTTGTTGGATTTCAGCCGTGATATTGCGGTTTTCACTTCTTCTAGGTCGGGTTCACGGAATTGTTGGCTATCATCGTGTCCGATGAAAGGCTCCTGTCTGACGGCGGTATTTTGTTCGTCGTCGCCGTTATACAATCTACAGAAGTGGTCTTTCCAAATCCCCAGCATTGACTGCGATTCTACTATGATGTTCCCTTGTTTATCTCTGCAGGCATCAGTTCTTGCTCGATGACCTTGAGCCAGCTGTTTAACCTTTCGGTAAAACCTCCGAACTTCATTCCTGCTGTTGGCTCTCTCAACATCCTCGATCTGACGCTTCTCATGCTCTCTCTTTTTCCTCCTGAGAAGCCGGCGTTCCTCTCTCCTCTTTTGCTCGTAGAGCTCACGAGCAGCTCTTGTCCTTCTATGCAGCGCCGCTTTGTATGCCTCCTGCTTGGCTGCATGGGCCTGCCTGCATTCTTCATCAAACCATGGGTTTCGTTTTGGTGGCTGTGTGAAACCCAGCACATTAGAGGCGGCATCTCTAACTGCTCTTTGGCAATGTTGCCACTGGTCTTCGATACTTGATGTTGGCGGCATAGGACTCCTTAAGAGGTTACTTGACACTCGATCAGAGAATGATCTGGCGATCTCTTGCGATTGTAGCCGTCCGACGTCGAATTTTCTTGCAGCATTTCCTTGTTTTGGCCGTTGTCGGGATATTTGTAGCACTACCTTGGCTACGACGAGGTAGTGGTCCGAGTCGATGTTAGCTCCTCGGAAAGTTCGAACATCTAAAATGCTGGACAAGTGACTTCCGTCGATCGCAATGTGATCAATCTGGTTGACGGTTGATTGATCAGGAGATCTCCATGTACCTTTATGGATGTTGAGATGAGGGAACCAGGTGCTTGCTACCACAACATTTCGCCCCGCAGCAAAATCGATCAGCCTGAATCCGTTATCGGATGTGGTGTCGTGCAGGCTGTGCTTTCCGACCGTTCCACCAAAGATGTCCTCTTTTCCCAGCTTTGCGTTAAAATCGCCGAGGACAATTTTAATGTCATAACTAGGACATTGCTCGTATGTTTTGTCGAGGAGCTCGTAGAACTCGTCTTTGGTGTCGTCCTTTTTCTCTTCTGTGGGGGCATGCGCACATATTAGGCTGATGTTGCCGAATTTAGCCTTGATTCGGATTGTCGTGATGCGTTCGCTCACACATTTGAAGCTCAAGACTTTTTGCCTGAGTCTGCTTCCCACGACGAATCCGCATCCAAATAGTCGCTGTTGTTGCTCTCGGTAACAATTACCATAGTAGATGTCGCAGTTTTTCATCCTCCTTTTGCCCGGTCCATCCCATCGCATTTCCTGGATAGCGGTAATATCTGCTTTGTAGCAGTTGAGGGTCTCCGCTAACTGTTCGGCAGCACGCGGTCTATTAAGGGACCTAACATTCCACGTGCATATCCGAAAATCGTTGTCCTTTGTACATTTGCTTGGGTCGTCATCAGTGTATCCGTCCGTTTCCGAGGCCTGTTGTTGCTTCGCAACTAAACTTTTTTCTACGTGGTCGGGAAGTCACCCCAACGCACAACCCCCAACCTGGAGTACCAGGCACTTGATGTGACTCCAAGTGCAAGAGCCGGAAAAACCGCTCCTTTTACGGCCTGGGCTTCAAATAAGTCGAAGTAGCCCGTAAAGGTGTTCACCAAGTAGTTCGGCCTAACTGGAACTGGAGGCGCCACCGTTGATTCCAAAGAAGAAATTCATTCGCTGCCGTCCCTCGGTGGGAGTGCCTTGGTGGGAACACTCCTTCGTTGTGGGGTAATTGGTAGTAACAGCCTACTCCGCTTCGACCTGTCGACCATGGGAGGCCCTTCTGCGAAACCAAGTTTCGCGATCGCATAGCTCTAAGCTTCATAGTAGTAGTTACCGTAAGCCGCTCCGCCACGTCAAGGCTTACCCCGTGGAGGGGAATTAAATGATAGCGCACGGAAATATGCTTCGTTCGTTTATGGAATACTGGATTTTTGACCAACCGCGTCGCTGATTCATTGTCCATGTAGAAGTCCGTTACATCGAATTTGTTTTCTGTGAGCTCGCTTGTTAATCGGTCCAACCAAACCAATTCTGTTATGGCTTCTGACGCAGTTACATACTCGGATTCAGTTGACGATTTAGTTACTTACCGTTGACGCTCCGAACTCCAACTTACGACGCCGTTTCCAATCAAAAATGCGAATCCTGATGTTGATCTTGCAGTTTCAATACAGGCAGCAAAGTCAGCATCGCTGTAGCTAATAATCTTTTTGTTTTCATTGCTCCGATATAGTATTCCAAAGTCGACAGTCCCTCTTAAGTACTTCACAATGCGTTTTGGTGCTGTTACATGCACTTCGGTCGGTCGCTCCAAATATCTACTGGCTAAACCAACTGCATACGATATGTCTGGGCGCGTAGCGATAGCCAAATACATCAAGCTTCCAACCAACTGCCTGTAGGGAAAATCGACTCCCACTGGATTGCATTCTGTTATGTCGAACCTCGCAAATATCTTTTGTGAATATGCTGCTTGGTGCACAAAAATTGAACCATCGACCAACGTTTCGATTTGCATTCCATGATAGCACCCGACTTCCATCGACTTTACTTCGAATTCCAGTTGTAAATGAGCGATTCATCATCATCAATGAGTTGCCCACAATTTCCGACAATGATTCCATCGTCCACGTATATTGCCAAAAAAAATGATAATGCCGCCTCCGCTTGTACTGATGAATGATACGCATGGATCACAATCACTAGGTTAAGAATCTAGTACAGTTTAACATAAAATTCTACTAGAGTTAAACAAAGAGAAATCTATTACAAAGTTTTCCTGTCAGTTTTGACTTATGTAATAAATTGAATTTGTTCTCTTCCTTCTTCTGTCTTTTTTCTATTCGATTTGTTTGAAGTAAGACAAATCAAAAAAATCAATCTACAAAAATTAAATTGATCATTTATATAAAGTTTAACAAAATCTTTTCATTAAAATTATACATTAATGGTCCTTCGAGCCGGATTATTTTTACTGCGAAATAGATATTTATATAATTTTTTCCTGAAATATCGTCCATAAGCATAAAAAAATGTCTAATGCAACACAGCTGTCAGCCCTTTTAGAACAGCAGTATGAGTTATTTGATATCATCAAAGAATCGCTAGAAAAAATGGGTTCGAAAGCAACAATTCAGAGAATAGAATCTCGTAAAGCAGCTCTCTGTGAAAATTGGAGTGCTTTCAAGCAAAATCATCAAAACATCACAACCATCAAAGCAGCTCTGAAGCATGAAGCACGACAGAAATTCGAAGAGGAAGACTATTTTAAAATCAAAATGTATCGTAGTTGCGAAGAAAATTACCTCTATGGCATCGAACATATGTCTAGCATGCAGGATCAATCAGTAGGAGCTCTCAACTCAGATGGTAAGTCTCTTTCCGCTACGTCTGCAAAGCCGCTGTCGACAACACACAACCACCAACTACCGAAATTACCACTTCCAATGTTTAATGGAGAGTTCTCTGAGTGGCCTTCATTTAAAGACTCTTTCATGGCAATAATTGGAGCTGATCCGTCGCTAACCTGCGTCACGAAACTTCAATTTTTAAAAGGATGCCTCGTAGGAAAGGCGGCAACACGCCTGCAAGGTGTCTCAGTCACTGCATCAAACTTTCAAATAGCTTGGGACGACATGATATCTTATTATGATAACAAGAGGCTACATGTTGAATCAGCTGTTCAAGCTATTATATCCGCAAAAGCTGTTAGCGAGGAATCATCTTCTAAACTGGAGACCTTGTTCAACGATATCAACAAAGCATTGGGGTCACTTGAAGGTCTTGGTCGTGACGTCAATCAGTGGAACGATGTACTTACACACATCGTTTCCCGTAAACTAGATGGTGTTTCATTTAAGAAATGGGAGAAGTCATTAGGATCTTCAACTGAACCACCTTCATGGCTTGCACTCAAAGAATTTATTCTAACTCGCATTCGTTCGTTGGAAGCTTTTGAACGCGCTACTTCAGGGCAAAATAAATCTCAGGCATCAAACTCAAAACAGCAATTTAAGGCAAAAGCACATCATGCAGCTGCACAACACCCAAAGCAGGTATGTTTTTATTGTCAAGGCGAGCACTATATATCTTCTTGTCCAAGTTTCCTATCAAAAACTCCTGTTAATCGTGTGGAGCTCATAAAATAATTGAAGTTATGCTTCAACTGCCTCGGGCCTCATCAAATCAATTCATGTTTTTCAAAACGGAGATGTCAAAAATGTGGAGGACGCCACCACACAACAATTCATCAGCACAACACATTCATCACCACAGAAGTGCGTTTTTGCGCTGACGATAGTTGACTATAGTTTTTATGTCAAAAAGAAAATGGTTGATGTGTCATAGTTGAAATAGTTAGAAATAGTTGAAATCATCCAAAAACGCTTTTTAGTTAGGTTTGGTTGATCTGTCAAACAAGAAAAAAAAAAACAAATCTTTTGAGGTTACATTTTTCTTTTCTTGTGATCATAACAATTCTTGTTGCTCTAAATTTATTTCAAAAATTCAAGTATGATCTTGATATGGTAAGATTTTAAAGACAATTGAGATCAGAACATATTTATTTATTTTTGAATAACCCACAGCAAGAAAAGAAAAGAGAAAGAGACTGAAGACCACCCTCCATAAAGAAATCTTCAAGCTGTTCCTAGTAAGCCAGCTCCTGATATTCTCCTTGTTGCGGCTCCCAGATTCAGCGAAAAACTATCAAAACCAATATCTAGTTTGTCATTTTATATAAATAAACGAAAAAAGTCTTTATTCTCTGAAACTAATTAAACATATTTTATTGCTGACAGACAAACATAAAAACCATAGAGAATATATAATACCTAGAGTCGCGACCTTTTCCTCCCTTGCCGAAAACACCCTCAAAATTCTTCTGAGGTGAACTCTCACAATCCTCTCTTTTTTTCGTGTCCGTGAATCTGTGAAAGAGGTGAAAACAAAAAGTGAGTACTCTGCCGTGGGTAAAATTTTTTGCCCTGTTGCCCAAAGTGACAGATGAGATTTGTAAATAAAAAAAATTACAAGTCAAAAAAAGAATTTTGAAAAAGCAGTCATAATCTGATGAAGTTAAATTAAATTAACTGGTAAGTCAAATCAAATCACTTAAATTCTTTTAAAAAGGCAAAAGAAAGTTTCTTGTGCTTGATTCTTTGTATTTCAGACTACACTATCTTGGAATATTTGGCCAACTCTGGAAGACTGGACGCAAATATCTTAAGAGGAACAAAAATGCACTCGCAACATCTTGCCCGATTTTGTTGTTGCCGAAGGTGAAAACGAAGGCAATGTATGTGAGGCGGACGACGTTGTCAAGCAACTCCTATGCCGCCTATTGCATCAAAAAATTTGACGGAGCCAAGATGGGTCGGGCTGTGTTTAATGCCAAACAAATGCAGACCCGGACTTTTGCCTATATTAAATCCAGAAGGTACATATAATCGTCTGTTATCGGTTTAATTGCTTCGTTTCCTTCCAGAAAGCAGCAAAAAATTATCATTCCACTTTCGACTCGGAGCTTTTCATTTAAATGAATCAAGCAGTGAAACGGACAATGGAAACACACCAGAACAATTCAAACACTACAACTCGATATTTCTCAACAAGCAGTGATGGCTGTGAATCGGAAAGTGGCAGTCTTAAGCTAATCAGAAGGTAAATGTTTATGTTTTCGAACGCATTGATTACTGTTTCTCTCAAAAAAAAAAAAAACTCACAGAAAACACGAACACTGGACGATATAGGTCTGGCGACTTATCAGCCCGTAGCAACCAGGACCACCAGAGAGATTTCGAGGAGAAAATTATACCACTTGAATGGCAGTCGGAAAGAAGACAGGAAGGAATACAAACACTGTATTAGGGAATTTGATCAATAGCGGAACATAAATTCGACTTGAAACCGAATGGAAGGAACAAAAGTTTCATCGCCTTTGGCTGGAGCTGTTCTTCCAGAAACCAAGTTGAATACACACACCATCCAGTCACGCAACCGCAGCATCCACCGCCGCCGGACAACAACTGAATCGGAAGGGGAAGCAGCTTGGTTGAGGCAGCTCCTGCTCCCCAAGCAGTACCGGAGTCTAAGGCATCTTCGCCTAAGCAAAGAGAGAAGGCCAGACATGAAACAAATTAAAAAAAGCCGACTGTAGTTAGTGAGAATGTCACAGATGAACCAACTAAAGTCGGTTCTCCATCTCCAGTTGCTGCAGTTGAAGATGCTGCCAAGGCTACAACCACTACTGCGGAAGAGACAAAAATGGATAAGGCGGGCGATGGAAAAAAAGTAAGCAAATAAACTTATTTACTTCTATCTATTGCGACACCTTGGCCGCCGCCTAACATATAACATTATACAATTTGAATAATTTCAGATAAAGGAACCCAAACCGATACCCGTTGAAAAAGAAGACACTCAACCACTTGCAATACCAGTGGAAGAAGACAACAAAACTGACACACCAGCAATTCTGGAGACACCACATGACACCATCAGAAACCAATGCATCATCGGCATCATCAGCTTCAGCATTAGCGATATCATGAAACGAATTAAGATTGCAGACGGAAGGAACATTCATTTCTGCAATGGAAATAATTAGCTTGAGCTGGGCAACCTCAAATAATACAGTTATTGATTTCATGGTTTCAAATTGGTAGCGGTGACAGTTGACACCAGTGAAACTCAGCTGTCATGTAATTAGTTAAATTTTTGCCATTAACGATAAATAAATTAAACTTTGTGGGTTAACATGATGATTTATTTACTTTTTATCGGCTTTAAGCTCAGGCGAAAATATTGCTGGTGCAAGTTCAAGTATCTGGAAGAATACTTTTATGATTATCCCAGTGAACTAGCTATTAAGGATTTCAAATATCTTCTTCGCTTTATAAAAAGCTCAAAATGGTTCGACTAGTAAGAAGTAATTGTCTAGATTCATGTGGTATCACAATTGGCCTTTTCTTTTATCCTAAGTGTGCGGATTCTGTATATCCGCAGCCAATTTAACCTCCGTATATTTAACAAATCCACAACGAAGCAACTAGTATGAACTAGTGATGGGGTCGTCATCGTCACGATTGGTGATGTCAAAGCACTCTCACGGCCAAATGGACGGGAAACATTTCATAGTCCTTAGTACAACCCGAAAGAACCTACTAAAAAACCATTACATACATCAAATCATTCCCATATATGTTCTCCTTTCGTATCTCTTCTCCGTTTTGCCACCTAACGATTGCCGAAACAGATTTATTCAATTCAAAAAAAAAAAAAAACTTTAATTGAAAGTTATTTGGCAGCTTATGCCAGCAGCGGTTTTGTGTTGACCCGAAAAACCCTTGAAAAGCCAACACTGAAACATAACACTCTTGTTTGTCCAGAACGAAAATAAGTAAGTATATTAAATATGAACTACGGAAGGATCTTTTGTGTCTTATCCTCCTACAAAATACAAAACAACTCGCTTTAATGGTGAATCAGTGAAACGTTTATTACCAAAATAAGGATGCAATAAAAATCTATTGTTAGTTTCGCCTTAATTACCACTTGGCTCGTCTCGATTTTTATGAGTAAATCTGCCAACACCTGAACATCATTGCCACACAGCAATTGTGACAAAACGGGCAACAAACGTTTGATCTCATCAAAAGGCGGAGATGTGTTCTTATTCCGGCACAAATTCGACATCAGCCAGATTATGTTCCTCAAAAACGACAGCGGAGTATTCTCGTTGATCAACGCCAGAATCCCATTGACGACTCAGTGACTGAGGACAATATCTCTTGCCTTGGCACTATCACCAGCAATGTCACCCAACGCCCAGACCGACTGTTCGGCTACTGAGATCATTTTCGATTGCAACACAGCAATAAAGTGGGGCACAGCGTCAGCCTCAATGACACAACGAGTCTGCTCGGCAGTTCCGGAAGCTATATTTGTCAGAGCCCATGCTGCTTCGAATTGCAGGAGATTTTTCAGATCTCTGCAAAAATCTAACGCAAATCGGAACAATTCCATGACCAACCAATGGGAGGATTTCGCTCCCGACTAAGCTTTATTCTAGCCGCCTATGTGCCGGCAAATTGACGATCTGGATCACTTATCTTCGTTGATGTTGCGCCTCTTGAAGAGCTGATCTTCTTTCTTCGACTTGCGCAATTCGATTGTGAGTTGTGACCTCGTGTCGGCGAGTTCGCATTTCCTGACTTTCGATTGAATTATTTTTGTAGGCATTAATTCGATTGTTGGATTCCATTTTGTCTTAAGATTGTATAAAAACCGAAAATAACTTCACTTAAAATTGAAATACAAAAGAACGGCAAGTAAAAAGTCAATTGTTTATTGACTAACTATATTTTTTAAAACAATCAAATAGTAAAATTAATTTGAATTAGGAAATTCCTGCAACACACAATCTTGAAAACAAAAACCAATTCTCAAATTTACAAAAAAAAAAACTTATCAATTGAAAATGTCAAATGTTGTTGACATTAGCTGTCAAAAACTTCACCACAGCAAATGCGAGACTTAAGGCACGATTGCATTTTCCTTGTATGCTCCGAAGGTGTAAGCATACCATTTTGACTTTTTCTTGCGTTCTTTTTAAGATTTATTAAGCTTTTTGATACATATATTGGTAAATAATAGTGCAATTATATGTTACAAGTGCAAAGAAACAATATAATGTATTTATTTTTTATATTACATGCATTTTTTTGTATGTGTAAGTTTTTTTTGAAAATTATGAGCTCAACGGAATCTTATTTTTGAAATCTGAGCCCAGGACACCCACCTCGACTCGAACCTGAGCACTGTATCTAGGTCAGTGCGAATGTATTGGTGCAGTCTCCCATTTAAAAAGCATTGGAAAACTAATACATTCTCACTGGGTTAGTATAAAACGAACAAATTTCAGTTTGTAGGCAAAAAGAGAGCGAACACCCGAAGTCGCGACTCTAGGTATTATATATTCTCTATGATAAAAACAATGAATTCAAATATGTATGCCGATTTCGTCCTTCATTTACTGATTTGGGTTTCCTAATGCTTGACTTCTGCGAGAGCGTCATTGAGCTTCCTCTCCGAATTGTCCTTCGAGGTTCATGCCGGCTGACGTTCGACAATCATTATGGTCATTGGCAGTGGACAACTTTTCCTTAAAACCATGTCCATGTCCTCGAGTTTTTCCACGACTTTTTGTTAATTAACCGAACGTAGACGCTGACTGTTTTGGCCATCTTTGGCAGCCTGCAAGTCGCCACGCAGTTGCAGTTGAAATAGGAGTGTTAGCGGATTGCAGTATAGCCAATTCGATTGGAAGGGTTTGTGACCGGTGAGAGCATAGAGAATATATAATACCTAGAGTCGCGACCTTTTCCTCCCTTGCCGAAAACACCCTCAAAATTTTTCTGAGGTGAACTCTGACAATCCTCTCTTATTTTCGTGTCCGGGAATCTGTGTAAGAGGTGAACTCTCACAATCCTCTCTTTTTTTCGTGTCCGTGAACATAGAGGACATATATTACCTAGAGTCCCGACTTCGGTGGTTCGCTCTCTTTCGGCCTACAAGCTGAAATTTTCACATTTATACCTTATAAGTGCATAAGTGTTAGTTTCCCAATGCATTTCTTATGGGACCTCTCACTAATACTTATGCACTTTTAAGGTCTGTGTGCCCACTCCAGTCATGGTGTATATCCTGAGCTCAAATTTCAAAAAAATTGATTCCGTTGAGCTCAAAATTTTTGAAAAAAATTTAAACATACAAAAAAATTCATTTAACATGAAAAATTAATATATATCTTTGTTTCTTTGCACTTGTAGCATATAATTACATCATTATTTACCATTATTTGTACGAAAAATATCATAAATCTTAAAAAGAACACAACAAAATGTCGAAATATTGTGCGTAAACCTTAAGGAACATACAATTGCGCCTTAAGTCTCGTATTTGCTGTGGTGAAATTTTGACAGCTAATATCAACAATATTTGACGTAAAGTTTTTTTTATTCTCAATATTTATCTATTTAAGCGTAGTATACAGTTCGTTGTGACAAAAAAAAAATAAGTGGTGAAACAAAAATTTTTTTCATGAAAAAATTTCTGAGAAATGAATTAGCTGTCACTGTCGAATATTTTAAATTTTTTCTGCCAAAACAATGAGAATCACATTGTTTTGTGTGAAAAAAAATTGAGGTGAGTATAATTTTTTTTCTTCGATTTTGGTTTACAGCTTGGATCACAGTGGTGAAATGAAAAAATAATTTTTTTGGCAAAAATCTCTCCCATAAGAAATACATTCGTTTTTTTTTTTTTTGAGGAACTGTATACTAGGCTTTAAGAAGTGAAAAGTGTTAACTGTGAGTTATTTTCTTCAAAAAAACGATAAAAGAAAATAAATGTGTGTTTGTTAATTATGCTAATAAATTCGGGCGTGTTTTCTTTTCAGGTTTAAAGTGAATGAAAATGTGTAGTCTTAAGTTTTAGCGACATAAATTGTCCCGGGACAAATTTACAGGCGCGAGTTTTTTAATTTGTGTTGTTTATTTTCTAAATCCTAACTCGATTTTGATGATTGGAGCGGTTCTGAGTCCGTATTTATGTGCTCCAACTTTTCTAAAATAGTTTTTTTTTTTACAATAGAATCAAAACTGAAAAAAAATCTCATTAAAAAGTCAATCATTCAGGTTCATTGCGTACAAACAAGTTCCGGAATGAATTTTGTATAGGATTTTTTTTAATTTTGATTTTATTGTAAAAAACTAGTGCGGAATAGTTGGAGCACATAAAAACGGACTCATAAGCGTTTCAATTGTGAAAATCGAGTAAGTAGATTTGAAATTACAGAAGAATATGTGTCGCACTATCAGCAAATTTTCAAGCAATTGAAGAAAAAATTTGAAACTGCAAGACATATTCCATTGTAATTCTTAATATACCTACTCGATTTTCAAGATTGAAACGGTTCTAAGTCCGTTTTTATGTGCTCCAACTATTCCACACTGTTTTTTTACAATAAAATCCAAATTGAAAAAAAATCCTATACAAAATTCATTCCGGAACTTGGTTGTACGCCATGAACCTGAATGATTGACTTTTTAATGAGATTTTTTTTCAATTTTGATTCTATTGTAAAAAACTAGTGTGGAATAGTTGGAGCACATAAAAACGGACTTAGAACCGTTTCAATCTTGAAAATCGAGTAGGTATATTAAGAATTACAATGGAATATGTCTTGCAGTTTCAAATTTTTTCTTCAATTGCTTGAAAATTTGCTGATAGTGTGACACATATTCTTCTGTAATTTCAAATCTACTTACTCGATTTTCACAATTGAAACGCTTATGAGTCCGTTTTTATGTGCTCCAACTATTCCACACTAGTTTTTTACAATAAAAACAAAATTGGAAAAAAATCCCATACAAAATTCATTCCGGAACTTGGTTGTACGCCATGAACCTGAATGATTGACTTTTTAATGAGATTTTTTTTCAATTTTGATTCTATTATAAAAAACTATTTTGGAAAAGTTAGAGCATATGAATACGGACTCGGAACCGTTGCAATCGTGAAAATCGAGTAAGTAGATTAGGAGTTACAATGGAAAATGTCTTGCAGTTTCAATTTTTTTTCTTCAATTGTTTGAAAATATGCTGATAGTATGACACGTATTCTTCTGTAATTTCTAATATACTTACTCGATTTTCACGATTTAAACGCTTCTGAGTCCGCTTTTATGTGCTCCAACTATTCCACACTGTTTTTTTACAATAAAATCCAAATTGAAAAAAAATCCTATACAAAATTCATTCCGGAACTTGGTTGTACCCAATGAACCTGAATGATTGACTTTCAAGTGATTTTTTTTTTCAATTTTGATTTTTTATTGAAATATAACTAACGATTAGTCGAAGCACATAAAATAAGACTTTGAAACCTTTCCAGTTCGAAACTCGAAAGCACAAATTAAAAAAAAAAAACTCGCTACAAAAGTAAATTTGTCCCGGGACAATTTATATAGCTACAACTAAAGACTACACATGTATAATTGTATACAATATACAATTGAGTTTGTCACAGGGCTTGATGTTTGCAAATTGTGCCTGCCCCAGCAGAAGGGAATTCTTCATCCGTTGAGCGAAAAACGATCTTTTTAGAACGTGGACGGTAAGATGAATTTACATTCTGAAGTGATAACATAAAAGTGATAATTAACTGAATTGCTTACAGATCCATTGAACTTATCTTTGGGAAGAGATTTCATTGATCGCGTCAACGGAAAGAGGAGTTGAAATCACTCTCCACAAAGAGAACAAACAATTCTCGGTTTGTGTTCATCGTCGGAAAGTCAACATAAAGTTGTGACCATACCGCAACGTCTCTCCAAGAAGTCATACACGCATATTCATTTATTAGTCATTTTATTTCACATCTTCCTCATAAATCATAAAGCTTTTTCGTGCTTTCCATTAAATAATAACGTATAAATATTGTAAATCGATTTTTTGTAAACGAAAAGATTTTTTTTCTATTTTTTATTGTTGCTTACTTTAAAATAAAAAAGTATATATACTTGAAAAGGGTGTATGTGCCTTATTTATTGACAAGATAGTAAAATTCTGAAAACCAATCTTGAGGTGCTGAAATCAGGGGCCCCTTCCATAGAGGACATATGTGAAGGTAGCAATTCCCTTGTCCGAGTTCTTGGTCATCTAAAGGCTCAAAACAATTGTGTTATTGTAAAACAATGCTGATTGCTGTGGGTATTCTGCAAGAATTTCTCATGATGCGTTGGCTATCAACTATTCACTAAGATCACCGTCAACCGAACCAGCATGTCGGATTATTTTTTCCATCAAATGGATAAGTTCCTAGAACGCAAAATAAGTTGTACAAAACATTCACTATTTGTACTGAATTTCTTACCATTTCAGTGCTATTTTGTTCGACTATTAGTCATTTCGTGCAAATCCTTGGATATCGTCCACAGAATCGATTCCGGAACAAAATATAAAACTTGTCTGTGAACTAGACTACGGCTAGATCGCTATCCTCGTTGATAAGCAGTGAATCGGCTAAAACGTTATGTAAATTCAGGACATTTTTAACCAGCGTTGATTCGTGCATTTTGTGCATTGTTTGGAACGGGTTACGATGAAATTATCATTCTTCGGACGCTTCTGGTTTCAAAACGGAAGCGTTCTGCTCTCCTCAGAAGCATTCCGTCTGTCAAAGTCAGTCCAATGGTATGGTTTCAGAAGACATCTGGACTCTTCCGAATGCTTCTGGACTCTTCCGAATGCTTCTGGACTCTTCCGAATGCTTCTGGACTCTTCCGAATGCTTCTGGACGACCAATGGAATAGCATTCAAGACGATTGAATATCTAGTCTGTGGGATCGTCGATGTTTGAGTTTGCCAACAATGTTCATGACAATGAGATATTCCTTATTGTATTTGACTTCTTTGAGACTCTGGAATAGATCATGAATTCGCAGTTTGAGTTCGCAGTTCGTTGATCCATTGCTGGAGGTCTTTATTTGCTTCGCAAATAGCAATTTGAGTGCTTCCTTCGATGTTTTGTAGGAGGTATTTGACCTGCAAATATGGCAATTTTGGAAACAAGGAACAAACAGCGTAAACTCGAAAATCGTCAGGACTTTGGAATTTCGCTTATTGATTAAATTAACTTATCTCTGTTATGAGCGTTTCACCTTCCTAAAAATACAATTCGTTGCTTGATAAATTCAAAAATTCGAGATTAGTTTTGATTTCATCTTGAAGAAATAAACAAAAACAAATGATTTTTTTTCACACGATTGCCTTCTGTCACTTTGGGCCAAGAAAAAAATTTACCCACGGCTGAGGTGAATTTTGTTTTTTTTTTTTCTTTCTAAAAGTTTCACGGACACGAAAAAAAGAGGGGATCGTGAGAGTTCACCTCAGAGGAGATCTGCGGGTGTTTTCGGAAAGGGACGAGGAAAGTCGGGACTCTAGGTAATATATGTCCTCTATGTCCGTGAACCTGTGTAAGAGGTGACAAAAGAGTGAGCACTCAGCCGTGACTAAATTTGTTTCCTGATGCACAAACCCAAAGTGACAGACTTCCACCACAGCAAATACGAGACTAAACGCAGGACTTTTTTTATTAAGATTTTTAATACAACTATTGGTAAATTATAGTGCAATTATATGTTAAAAGTGCAAGGAAACAATATAATGTATTTATTTTTCATATTACATGCATTTTTTGTATGTTTAAATTTTTTTTTGAAAATGCTGAGCTCAACGGAATCTTATTTTCGAAATCTGAGCCCATGAAACCCACCTCGACTCCAACCTGAGCATTGTATCTAACTCAGTGCGAATGTATGGGTGCAGTTTCTCATTTAAAAAGCATTGGAAAACTAACCCATTCTCATTGGGTTAGTACAAAACCACCTAATTGCAGCTTGTTGGCAAAAAGAGAGCGAACACCCAAAGTCGTGACTCTAGGTATTATATATTCTCTGTGGGTGAGAGAATGATTCTTGAAATTGGTGCTGAATTTTAAGCCACTTGGAAATGCGACCATTTCCTTGGTGTGTATCTCCTCGTAGTGACTGAGGATTTTCAGTTTGACTCGTGAAGCTTTAAAATTTGGAAGATTTAAACGCTTCTGAGTCCGCTTTTATGTGCTCCAACTATTCCACACTGTTTTTTTACAATAAAATCCAAATTGAAAAAAAATCCTATACAAAATTCATTCCGGAACTTGGTTGTACCCAATGAACCTGAATGATTGACTTTCAAGTGATTTTTTTTTTCAATTTTGATTTTTTATTGAAATATAACTAACGATTAGTCGAAGCACATAAAATAAGACTTTGAAACCTTTCCAGTTCGAAACTCGAAAGCACAAATTAAAAAAAAAAAACTCGCTACAAAAGTAAATTTGTCCCGGGACAATTTATATAGCTACAACTAAAGACTACACATGTATAATTGTATACAATATACAATTGAGTTTGTCACAGGGCTTGATGTTTGCAAATTGTGCCTGCCCCAGCAGAAGGGAATTCTTCATCCGTTGAGCGAAAAACGATCTTTTTAGAACGTGGACGGTAAGATGAATTTACATTCTGAAGTGATAACATAAAAGTGATAATTAACTGAATTGCTTACAGATCCATTGAACTTATCTTTGGGAAGAGATTTCATTGATCGCGTCAACGGAAAGAGGAGTTGAAATCACTCTCCACAAAGAGAACAAACAATTCTCGGTTTGTGTTCATCGTCGGAAAGTCAACATAAAGTTGTGACCATACCGCAACGTCTCTCCAAGAAGTCATACACGCATATTCATTTATTAGTCATTTTATTTCACATCTTCCTCATAAATCATAAAGCTTTTTCGTGCTTTCCATTAAATAATAACGTATAAATATTGTAAATCGATTTTTTGTAAACGAAAAGATTTTTTTTCTATTTTTTATTGTTGCTTACTTTAAAATAAAAAAGTATATATACTTGAAAAGGGTGTATGTGCCTTATTTATTGACAAGATAGTAAAATTCTGAAAACCAATCTTGAGGTGCTGAAATCAGGGGCCCCTTCCATAGAGGACATATGTGAAGGTAGCAATTCCCTTGTCCGAGTTCTTGGTCATCTAAAGGCTCAAAACAATTGTGTTATTGTAAAACAATGCTGATTGCTGTGGGTATTCTGCAAGAATTTCTCATGATGCGTTGGCTATCAACTATTCACTAAGATCACCGTCAACCGAACCAGCATGTCGGATTATTTTTTCCATCAAATGGATAAGTTCCTAGAACGCAAAATAAGTTGTACAAAACATTCACTATTTGTACTGAATTTCTTACCATTTCAGTGCTATTTTGTTCGACTATTAGTCATTTCGTGCAAATCCTTGGATATCGTCCACAGAATCGATTCCGGAACAAAATATAAAACTTGTCTGTGAACTAGACTACGGCTAGATCGCTATCCTCGTTGATAAGCAGTGAATCGGCTAAAACGTTATGTAAATTCAGGACATTTTTAACCAGCGTTGATTCGTGCATTTTGTGCATTGTTTGGAACGGGTTACGATGAAATTATCATTCTTCGGACGCTTCTGGTTTCAAAACGGAAGCGTTCTGCTCTCCTCAGAAGCATTCCGTCTGTCAAAGTCAGTCCAATGGTATGGTTTCAGAAGACATCTGGACTCTTCCGAATGCTTCTGGACTCTTCCGAATGCTTCTGAACTCTTCCGAATGCTTCTGGACGACCAATGGAATAGCATTCAAGACGATTGAATATCTAGTCTGTGGGATCGTCGATGTTTGAGTTTGCCAACAATGTTCATGACAATGAGATATTCCTTATTGTATTTGACTTCTTTGAGACTCTGGAATAGATCATGAATTCGCAGTTTGAGTTCGCAGTTCGTTGATCCATTGCTGGAGGTCTTTATTTGCTTCGCAAATAGCAATTTGAGTGCTTCCTTCGATGTTTTGTAGGAGGTATTTGACCTGCAAATATGGCAATTTTGGAAACAAGGAACAAACAGCGTAAACTCGAAAATCGTCAGGACTTTGGAATTTCGCTTATTGATTAAATTAACTTATCTCTGTTATGAGCGTTTCACCTTCCTAAAAATACAATTCGTTGCTTGATAAATTCAAAAATTCGAGATTAGTTTTGATTTCATCTTGAAGAAATAAACAAAAACAAATGATTTTTTTTTCACACGATTGCCTTCTGTCACTTTGGGCCAAGAAAAAAATTTACCCACGGCTGAGGTGAATTTTGTTTTTTTTTTTCTTTCTAAAAGTTTCACGGACACGAAAAAAAGAGGGGATCGTGAGAGTTCACCTCAGAGGAGATCTGCGGGTGTTTTCGGAAAGGGACGAGGAAAGTCGGGACTCTAGGTAATATATGTCCTCTATGTCCGTGAACCTGTGTAAGAGGTGACAAAAGAGTGAGCACTCAGCCGTGACTAAATTTGTTTCCTGATGCACAAACCCAAAGTGACAGACTTCCACCACAGCAAATACGAGACTAAACGCAGGACTTTTTTTATTAAGATTTTTAATACAACTATTGGTAAATTATAGTGCAATTATATGTTAAAAGTGCAAGGAAACAATATAATGTATTTATTTTTCATATTACATGCATTTTTTGTATGTTTAAGTTTTTTTTTGAAAATGCTGAGCTCAACGGAATCTTATTTTCGAAATCTGAGCCCATGAAACCCACCTCGACTCCAACCTGAGCATTGTATCTAACTCAGTGCGAATGTATGGGTGCAGTTTCTCATTTAAAAAGCATTGGAAAACTAACCCATTCTCATTAGTACAAAACCACCTAATTGCAGCTTGTTGGCAAAAAGAGAGCGAACACCCAAAGTCGTGACTCTAGGTATTATATATTCTCTGTGGGTGAGAGAATGATTCTTGAAATTGGTGCTGAATTTTAAGCCACTTGGAAATGCGACCATTTCCTTGGTGTGTATCTCCTCGTAGTGACTGAGGATTTTCAGTTTGACTCGTGAAGCTTTAAAATTTGGAAGAGTAACCTTATTTTCTTTATATTTTTGTAATGAAATATTTTTAATTGAAGACGAACAGAAATCCTTTGATTGGAATTAAATTTGCGGCGGCACGGATACGGACCACTACGACGGTAAAAAATGCACGAGCAGAATGTTTTTTTTTTTTATTCCAGATTGATAGTCGTTAAAAACACCATTAAACAGAAAAAAAGACTTTGACACATCAACCATTTTCAACTCACCTCCTGAGTAGAGTTGGGAATAGTTAGAAATAGTTACGATTTGACACTTAAACATTGACCGCAAAAACGACAATTGTGGTTACGAAACGTAACTATTGGCGTGCAAAAACGAGAAATAGTCAACTATAGTCAACTATAGTTAACTATAGTCAGCGCAAAAGCGCACTTCAGTTTCATCTCTAACATCAAATCAAGCCTCTTACAACAACAACAACAACAGTAACCCTCCAGCCGCGTCTAATGTTGCCTGCACTTATAGGTCCCCCAGATCAACAACACTTCTTGCTACCGCAATGGTTAAAGTGGTATCTAGTTTTGGAGAGTCGTATGTCGTCCGCGCCTATCTTGATCAAGGCTCGGAAGTAAATCTTGTATCAGAATACCTCATCAACCTTCTTCGGCTTCCTCGATCGCACACATCGTTATCCATTGTGGGTATAGGAGGTGATTCATCCTCATCTCATCAATCAAAAGGAATGGTAACAACAAATCTGAAATCTTGTATATGCGAATTCAACTGCAGTTTTAATGCCTATATTTTACCTTAACTTACCAACCTTTTACCATCAGTTGCAATTAAAAACTCTGAATGGCCACATTTGCAAAATATCGATCTAGCTGATCCGGAATATCACCATCCTGGACGCGTGGACCTCATTCTTGGAGTAGAGATGTATGGACAAGTAATACAATGTGGACTTCTCAAAGGTCCAGAAGGTGCTCCAATCGCACAACGTACAACGTTAGGGTGGATTATTTCAGGCTCGTTATCATCAGCTGCATCGAAACCTGAAGAAGCAAAATCGTTTCATTGCTACACAGATGATCATCTCGACGATTTAGTTCAAAAGTTTTGGATGCAAGAGGAATCCTTTAAATCTGCGGTTGATTCACTTACTCCAGAAGAAAAAGAATGTGAGGATATATTTCAATCCACACATTCACGAGATCCTGACGGAAGATATACAGTACGCCTTCCTTTCAAAAAAGTGCCGACCTCATTTGGAGATTCGAGTTCTCCAGCATTAAAGATGTTATACCGCATAAAAAATCGATTTATACAAAACACTGAATATGCAAATAATTATTCTAACTTTATTGCAGAGTACGAACAACTTGGCCACATGCATCGAGTGCCTTCACCAACTCAACAAATTGATAGAATGTTTTATCTACCTCATCACGGTGTCCTTCGCAGTTGTAGTTCAACGACACAACTAAGAGTCGTTTTCAACGCATCTCTAAAAACTGAAAAAGGTACATCACTCAACGACTTCCTCCATGAAGGTAAAAAACTACAAGTAGATCTTCCTGATGTTCTTACTCGGTGGAGAGTTAACGAGTTTGCGTATTGCGCTGATGTGACTAAAATGTTTCGGAAAATCAAAGTACACCCTGATGACTGGAATTATCAACGTATTTTATGGAATGAAGATTCTTATGTTCAAGAATTTGTGCTCACCACAGTCACGTATGGAACAAAATCAGCTCCATTTCTTGCAAACAGGGTCCTCAATCAATTAGCAGAGGATGAAGGTAATCGATTTCCAGATGTCAAAGATGTTATCAAGAAGAATACTTGCGTGGATGATGTGTACGATGGAGCAGCTACAGTTGAAGAAGGTAAACATCGAATATCTCAAATTATTCATCTTTTTGAATCAGGCGGATTTCAATTGAGAAAATGGTCAGCCAATCATGGTAGTCTGATCACGGAGGTTCCTGAGCAATATATAGCACCGAGTTCTTTACTTTGCATAGATGACGGTCCTGTTCACCGAACATTGGGACTGAACTGGCAGCCTACATCAGATCGATTTATCTTTATTCCACTACAGCAGGAGTAACCAGTAGTTTATACAAAGCGAACTGTGCTATCTAAAAGAGCTCAACTTTTCGACCCCTTGGGTTGGCTTTCTCCGATTGTGGTCTGGGCTAAGCTCTTTATACAAGAGCCCTGGCTTGCAGATTTGGAATGGGACCAACCAATTTCTAAATCTTTTGAAAGCCGATGGAAAAGCTACATCAACCAACTCAACGATCTATCATTGATATCCGTTCCCCGATGGCTTGGAATTACTCGAAGTTTGTTATCAGTAGAGTTGCATGGGTTTTCCGACGCATCACAGCTAGCCCTTGAAGCTGTAGTTTATATTCGCGTGGTCAGGGAAAATGGAACGAATATAACAATATTGTCATCGAAAACAAAAGTTACACCATCAAAGCGCCCAGAAAAATCATCCAAACGACTAAGATCTATTCGTGTCACTATTCCGCGGCTAGAATTGTCTGCAGCACTAATGCTTACAAAGCTCATGAGGCATTTTATCAACGTGCTTGAGTTATATTCAGTTCCAATTCACCTTTGGACTGACTCAAGTACTGCGCTCTACTGGATTCAAGGTGAACCATCGAGATGGAAAGATTTCGTTCGAAATCGAGTTCGCCAAGTACAAGAAATTTTACCCAACGCAAATTGGCATCACATTTCAGGTGAACATAATCCCGCAGACCTCCCTTCTAGAGGGGTTTCGCCTCGACAGTTAGCTGAAAGTAACCTTTGGTGGAATGGCCCACATTGGCTCCAGCTTACACCAGATAAATGGCCTAATCTTATCCCAACGCTGGATATTAACGTCGACCATGAAGAACGTCATCAACTAGTAGCTGCAACAATAAAATGTAAAAGTAAACCAACATGGGATCTCCTTCAGCGGTATTCAACTTTAACGAGACTTTTACGAATCACTGCGTGGTGCAAACGAGTCATACTCCGGATCTCAATGCTTGTGTTATTACGAAAAGCCAGGGATCCATCAAATATTGCAAATCTGTATACTCATGAAGAAATAGAAAATGCCAAGCTTATTCTCAGTACATCAACCGCTTCATGCCCTTTGAAACCTGCAGAGATTGAAAATGCTAAGTTTTTTTTGGATACAACAAACACAGAGTACTTATTTTAAATCCGAAATTAATCAACTTTCTCGTTTAGAATCTTTATCTCGCAATAGCCCTCTTCATCGACTTACGCCATTTGTTGATTCACAAGGAGTTCTGCGAATTGGTGGGCGGCTTCGTAATGCGCAAATAGATCCACATATGAAACATCCAATAATTTTGCCGAAGGATTCAATTTTCTCCAAACTTGTCTTAGATCATACTCATCAAACAACTCTTCATGGCGGTGTGCAGTTGATGCTGGCAACGCTAAGAAGATCTTATTGGATGCTTGGAGGTCGTAGCTATGTGCGCTCATTCGTGTACAGCTGTGTTATCTGTGCTCGTCATCGGCAACTACATCAAGGCAACTCATGGGTCAACTACCAGTTAACCGAACTGCTCCCTATCGTCCCTTTTACATTCCGGTGTTGATTATGCCGGACCCTTTATTTTGAAAACTTGGAGAGGACGAGCTGCTAAAACATATAAGGCCTATTTCATCGTATTTGTGTGCTTTTCATCATCAGCTGTTCATTTGGAATTAGCCACCGACTACTCAACTGAAGGCTTTTTAGCTGCATATAAGAGGTTTGTCAGTTGCCGAGGTATCTGTGCCACTTTAACAAGCGATTGCGGTACTAATTTAGTGGGAGCTGACACGGAGTTAAGAAAACTTTTCAAAGCTGCTTCCAAAGAGTGTGCTCATATCATCAATGTGCTAGCTAACGATGGAACCAAATGGCAGTTTAATCCACCAGCGGCACCTCACTTTGGCGGCAAATGAGAAGCGGCTGTCAAATCCGCGAAATTCCATATCAAGCGAACAATTGGTGAGTCTCTTTTAACCTATGAAGAGTTTTCTACTTTATTAGCACAAATAAAGGCCGTTTTAAATTCTCGACCAATCAATCTGTCCACTTTCTGATGACCCTGAAGATATCGAAGCATTAACTCCAGGACATTTCTTAATTGGAAATGCAATCAATACAGTTCCTGAACCATCGTTACTTCATGTTGCAAAATCAAAGTTATCTCGGTTTCAGAATTTAAGACAGATGTTAGAGAGATTTTGGGAGAGGTGGTCAATACAATATCTGCAACGTCTTCAAGAATTTGCCAAATGGCATGAAGCTATGCCATCCATAAAAGTAGGAACCCTTGTCTTAGTCGTAGACGAGCGGTATCCTCCAACTAAATGGCCACTTGCTCGAGTTATTGAGACGCATCCAGGGTTGGATGGACACGTCAGAGTTGTCACCATCAAGACTCAGTCATCAACATTAAAGAGACCCATTGTCAAGCTTTACCCCTTACCAGTTTTTGCAGAAGACAAATCAGAGGTTCAACGTTCCAAAGGAGACGTCGAGGTGGGCGGAATGTTAAGAATCTAGTACAGTTTAACATAAAATTCTACTAGAGTTAAACAAAGAGAAATCTATTACAAAGTTTTCCTGTCAGTTTTGACTTATGTAATAAATTGAATTTGTTCTCTTCCTTCTTCTGTCTTTTTTCTATTCGATCTTGTTTGAAGTAAGACAAATCAAAAAAATCAATCTACAAAAATTAAAGTAATCATTTATACGGGGTGATTCATGAGCGTTGTGCCAAAAAGCTAGAGCGTGTAGGTTGAGTTGAGACAAGAAAAAAATCGTATGGGAGGGGGGGGTCTATTCCCCCCCCGTTTAGCCAGGAGGGGCAATTTTCTGAAAAATTGACTTATTTTATAAAAAAAAATATTAAAAATCAACGGCTTCGTTTACAACACCGTGTTGTACTTTTTTGAAAAGCCAGGAATATCTTCTTTCATTTGGTTTTTAAATTAAATTGTTTTAACGAATAGTTTAAAAAATATTAATTCTCAAACTCAAAATATTCCAAAAAAAAAACAAAAAAATCATTTTTGAACCAAGTTTTTCAATATTTTATGTAATTAAGTACTGATTTTGTTTTAAAAATTCAATGCCATTGTTAATTTTTAGTCGAAAACAGAAAACCGGTTGCAAAAATGTCTTTTCGTTTTTGAGAAATAATAAAAAAAAACAGGACTACTTTTTTCTAAGAAAATCTTTGTTTTTATTTTTACCTATCTCAACTTTTAGTTTTATTAATTTATTATGAAACATTAACCTTTCTTTTAATATTTGTTCTGTAATTGGAATTTTATGAGGCCCCAATAAAGTAGAAAAGTATTGGATTTTCCCTGGATTAATCAGTTTGTTCATTGTTAACCACTGAAAACTGACCTGTAAATTTTCTTATTATGCCTGGGGGCCGCGGCCTGCTAGGAGCTGTTCTACCTGCTAGGAGCTTAAGATGATTAAACCGCAATTTTTCTTGAACGAAAAGACCTAAAAGGCATCGTATATTTAGTAAACAACCATTTCCAATTGAAATATTGACTCATCAACACATAACAATGTCAAACTCATACTCTCGAGAAGAGTTAGCGGACATGCACTTATGCTACGGTTTATTGTTTTTTCATTCAAGAAAAATTGCGGTTTAATCATCTTAAGCTCCTAACAGGTAGAACCCTTCACCGACAGGTGGCCGCGGCCCCCAGGCATAATAAGAAAAATTTCAGGTCAGTTTTCAGTGGTTATCAATGAACAAAATGATTAATCCAGGGAAAATCCAATACTTTTCTACTTTATTGGGGCCTCATAAAATTCCAATTACAGAACAAATATTAAAAGAAAGGTTAATGTTTCATAATAAATTAATAAAACTAAAAGTCGAGATAGGTAAAAATAAAAACAAAGATTTTCTTAGAAAAAAGTAGTCCTGGTTTTTTTTTTTATTTCTCAAAAACGAAAAGACATATTTGCAACCGGTTTTCTGTTTTCGACTTAAAAATAACAATGGCATTGAATTTTTAAAACAAAATTAGTACTTAATTACATAAAATATTGAAAAACTTGGTTCAAAAATGATTTTTTGTTTTTTTTTGGAAAATTTTGAGTTTGAGAATTGATATTTTTTTAAATTATTCGTTAAAACAATTTAATTTAAAAACCAAATGAAAGTAGATATTTCTGACTTTTCAAAAAAGTACAACACGGTGTTGTAAACGAAGCCGTTGATTTTTAATAATTTTTTTTATAAAACAAGTCAATTTTTCAGAAAACTGCCCCTCCCGGCTAAACGGGGGGAATAGACGCCCCCCTCCTATACGATTTTTTTCTTGTCTCAACTCAACCTACACCCTGTAACAAAATCTTTTCATTAAAATTATACAACTAGCGACAAAACCGATGAAGACCTTGAATCGTTTGTTCCAACATCTGGACGATTGTTTAAGCCCGTAGATGCTCTTCAGAAGTTTGCATAGGTACTCTGCCCGAACAGTCGTCAAATCCAATCGGTTGCTTCATGAAAACTTCTTCCTCAAGCTCTCCATACAGAAATGCGGTCTTGATGTCAAACTGCTTCATCTTTTTTTTTTTTTTTTTTTACACTATCAGAATTGGTCGAAGAGAGCTTATAGCAAGCACAGTCTTACGACCAATGGTTTGCCAACATAGTAGACTATGTTATACCACCGGCTCATCACTTAGTGCAGTGTTAGTTGTTAGTAAGCAAACATTACATAACAAACACTCACATGGATGAAACAAAAACAAGACAGTTAACAAAACAAGATTAATACATAATTAAAAATTACAAACATTAAGTAAACAGAGAAACATTTAAAAGTGTATAACACTGGTCTTGAGTAAAGACTTTAATTTATTCTTACTTATATTTAAATCAAATAAGTCTGAGTTGCAGTTTGAAAGCCTACTCATACGTGGGCTCATAGAAACCATAGTTGGTACGATGTTTTGGTTCATGTACCAAGTGCTTCCTACGAAAATTATAACCGCCACCCCGATGGTTGAAAGATATAGCTCCAAGTAATTCCGGTGCATCTGTTACACCAGTAATAACTTGATGGAAGAATACCATGTCATTGTTATTTCGTCTACTTGACAATGTTTCCATTTGGAGAGTTAGCAAACGGTTTTCATAAGAAGGGACATTCAAAGGATCACTCCATAGAATACCTTTCAAGGCAAAACGAGTAAAATTTCGTTGGACAGATTCAAGCCTCTCAATATGAATATTGTAATGAGGTGACCAAACTTGGGAAGCGTATTCTAAGTGAGGACGAACATAGCAATAATATAAAGCGCGGGTTATATTTGGATCGCGGAACTCCTTTGACCAACGCTTTATAAATCCAAGCATTGAGTTTGCTTTATTCACGATGTTGTTAATGTGTACAGAAAAATCTAATTTAGGGTTAAAGAAAACTCCAAGATCTCTAACAGAAGTTACACGGGTTAGAATGTGCTGTGAGATAGCGTAGTCATATGAAGACGGTGCACGCTTCCTTGAAAAGGTCATTGTTTGGCATTTTATTGGATTTAGGTTTAAACTATTTTTCTCACACCACAATGCAAAACAATTAATGTCATCCTGTAGAAGATTGTGGTCATTACTAGAACAGATATTTTTGTAAATCTTCATATCATCTGCGAAGATGAGGATTTCGCTATTACGTACACATAACGAGGCATAATTAATAGCTAAATTGAAAAGTAGAGGTCCTAGATGGCTACCCTGAGGAACTCCCGAATTAGCAAAAAATGACTTAGAGATAGAATGCCTGAATTTTACTTGGTAAGACCTATTCTCGAGATAAGAGGATATCCAAGTGATGAAAAATGGGGGGAAGCCATATGCATTTAGTTTGAATTTTATGATGGCGTGAGAGAGTTGGTCGAAGGCTTTCGAAAAATCTGTATAGACGCAATCGATTTCCTGACCACATTCCAAAGTGCTTACACATTGATTTATAAAACAAGAATTGGACAGTAGAACGTTTCTGCATGAAACCATGCTGTTGGTGACAGATGATGTTCCTGCAATGAAATGCCAAACTTTCACAAATAACTTGTTCAAATACCTTAGGAATGCAGGAGAGCTTAGATATTGGTCTATAATTGGTGATGTTGGCCTTATCTCCCTTCTTATAGACTGGTATAATGTAAGCGTTTTTCCAAATTGATGGAAATTTACCTAATTTTCAAGACAGTTCAAAAATATAACGGAGGGGAGATGCTAAGATAGACTTACACTTTTTTAAAACAACAGGTGGAATACCATCTGGACCACTCGAAAAATCATCTTTCAGAAGAGAAAGAATGTTTATAATGTCATCAGTCTCTACTGAGATGTTGTTAAACAATACTTGTGGACAGCCACGTAAATACTGAAAAAAATCTTTATCCACAACGGCGGGGGAATCGATAAAAGATTGGCTGAAATTATTTGCAAATGCTTCACAAATTTCAGAAGTTAAGTTGAGGGTTACATTATTGCTAGTAAAGTTCATTGGATAAACATCACATTTCTTCTTCGAATTAATGTATTTCCAAAAACTTTTCGGGTCAGACGTCAGAGAGCATCCTACAGTGAGTAAATACTCACTATAAAGTTCATAAGACAGTTTCTTAAATTCTTCAAAAAATGAAATATAAACTACTTGGTTTTCTAAGGTCATGGATTTGAGGTATTTTTTCCAGGCCTTGTTTCTCTTGTTACGAAGTGTTTTTAGCTCTTTAGTATACCAAGGATGACTGAAAGTGTAGGAGTGGGTTGATTTCTTCTTAGGAACTGCCTCTTCAATGCAACTCATAAGCAAAGAATAGAAATTTGCAATAATTGCGTCAATATCGTTGCTGGACGGTAATTCTTGGATACCGGAATTTAGCAAGCTATTTGAAAGCTGCAAGAAATCAGCTTTTCGGAAGTCAAATTGGTATGAGCAATCATGGGGATTACTATTCTCAAGTAAATGACCACTCAAGTCAAGAAAAATATCTAAGGGAGGGTGGTAATTATCTATTGTTGATAAAGCAGATGTAGATTCTACAACTATTCGATTCATTTAATTTTTGATACAGCTTACTTGCTGTAAATCGGAAGAAAAAATGTTATCCAACAATTGAAGCTCCAGTTGAGAAGAAACTGTAGTAGCTTCAAAATAGGAATCGTCTTCAGAGGGAACCCAATCAATAAGAGGAAGATTGAAATCTCCAAGCAAAAGAATACAGCTGTCAAGATCAGCAATACTGAAAACGAAGTCTAAGATTAAGGAAAGTTCAGTGAACACAGACATTGGACTTTTAGGAGGAATATATACATTTAATAAAAATATTGATTTTTGCCGTAAGGTTATCTTAACACAGATGAGTTCCATATTTACTGTAAATGGGAAAACAACAAGGGAAGATGAGAGACTATTTCTTACAGCGATGAGAACTCCCCCGCCAACTAAGTTCATAGCATTCTCATGACGGTCTTTCCGGAAAACTGAGAACTCTTTATCAAAGAGCTCTGTGTCCAATATTGTGGCGTTGAGCCAGGTTTCAGAGAGAACTAAAACATCATGTGGAAATGCCTGAGAATTCTTAAAAATAGAAGAAGTTTTACTTCGAAGTCCTCTTACGTTTTGATAGTAGAGGAGAGTCTCTGCAGTTTTTTGAATTAAGGCTTGAAGTTGAGGGACGTGATTTTCTCAAAGGAGCAGTGAATTCCTTAACTAAAGTGTTAGGAGGCCAGGAACAATTACAAATGGGATCAAAAAGAGAACTAGGGGCTATGATTTTAAATGAGGCTACAAAACTATTCGGTTTACTTATTTTAGAACATTTAAGGCTTGAAGGTTTGGTGATAACCTTTGAATCGACCAAATGAGCCAATATGTCTTCAGGGTTTGTTTCGGGTAGTAACCGAGAAATGAATATATATTTTGGTTTTGGGACTGATGCCAAATTTGTTTGGGGTGTATTTAATGGAATCGGTTCTAAAATAGGTTCATTGGCAGTGAGGTCAGAAATATTTTGTAGGGTTTCCTGTACAATAAGGGAAGGGCAACTGTCTTGAGAAGTTGCAAGGGCGGGATCTGGTAAATTGTTGCTCTTAAGGGAGGACTTTTTTGGAGCCGGCCCTTTGTTGGCTGGTGAGGTGGCCACATCTCTACCTCTCTTTTTACTTTTTTTGGAAACAACTTGAAGGGGGGTATTTTCAGATGGTAAAATATCATCCATTTCAGAGGATTTGTCAACCATTAATGTTGGGTTAGGGATGCTTTTAGCGATAGTGGCTAAATTTGAAAAATTAAGGTTCAAGTCTTCGAATCCCTTTGTGATTTTTATGAGCTCATCTTTCAGTGAAGACAGTTTGAAAGAAAAGTGAGCCAAAGATATTTTAATACAAGTGGGACAATACCAAAACGCGATCTTAGATGCATTAATTTTGTCTAAAAATGCGTTGTTTGAATCAACACATTTTGCATGGAATAGATTGCCACATGGACCGAAGCATGCGAAAAGAGGGGATGCACCGGTTCTGTCCAAACAATTTGTATTTGCGCAACTCATGACGCCAACTCTCTATTAAAAAGAAAAAAAAAAAAAAAAATGAACTAAAAGAAGAGAGAAAAAAAAAAAAGAAAAAAAGATGTGCAACTCAGGATTCGAATTTGGGGCTAAAATTTATTGAATGATATTCAGCGGCAATTGCAAGAATTGTGCGGATTGATGTGAAACGCACTACTGGACTAAAAGTCTCCTTGTAGTCAATGCCGTATTCTTGTTTGAAACCCCGTGCAACTGTTCTTGCCTTGAACCTCTCGATGATTTGATTTGATTTTGAAAACCCATTTGCTGTCAAGTACTTTCTGATTCTTGGGCTTCTCGACCAAACTCCAAGTGCGATTTTTCAATAACGATTCATATTCGTCCTTCATCGCTAATTTCCATTCTTCGCCATCATCCGACTTCATGGCTTCTTCAAATGTTGTCGGTTCATTTTCGATATCGCTTTCCGCCATAAATGCCATTGAACGTAACCGTGTCTTGAGAATGTTGTTTTCATCTATACCCGCCAAGGTACTTACATGAGGCCGATGATTTGTAATTTTTCCTGCCTGCTGATCGGTTGAATAATCTGATTGAGCATGCTGTGACGATTGCGATTGAGGCTGCTGTTGTTGTTGTTGCTCCTCATTGGAATTGCTGTTAGTGATTCGCATCAACACCGAATTTTCTTCTTCTTCACTTGAACCGCGCTGGTCTTCATAGTCGATTCGGTCGTTAGCTGCCAATTCGTTGGACAACAACTTTACATCTCTTGCCACTTCGACCCTGCACATCTCCGTATCAAGAACACGAAATCCTTTCACATTTTCGTCGTACCCGACGAACTAGCACTTTTTCGATTTTGCATGCAACTCGAAATCGCTTGATATCCGCCGATCGGTTGTGCCAAAGTTCAAATGGTGTCTTGCCTTTGAATGTGCTTGTGCCTGTCCGATTTAAAACGAATTCCGCCGAATTGACCGCCTCAGCCCACAAATTGTTATTCAGATTTTTCGCATGTATCATTGATCGGGCTGACGCGCATCTCTCGCTCGGCGCTGCCATTTTGTTCTGGAGTGTATGGCACAGTTCGCTGGTGTTGAATTCCGCCCAATGACACATCCGGGAACGGGCCGCAAAGATCCGAATGGACAATTTGTCCGCAAGCGTTCGACTTTACTTTTCGTAACTCAAAACCGATGCATCTTTCCATAGGCACACCCATCGCAATCGAAATCTTCGTCGATAAACTCGATTTCACGTTGTCGCAAAAATTCACGAACATGTTTCACATTCTGGTGACCCAAACGCTCGTGCCACAATTTCAACGTTGCTCTCGCAATCGCCACATTTGCTGTTGCATCTTGATTCGGTTCGACTATCTTAAACATCATTTGATACAGCCCACCACGGCGAACTAACATATCCATTTTGGAAATATGTGTCGCCATATTGTCCGATGGGTTTTTCTCCAAAGAGAAAAACTGTTGTTGTAGATGTTGCTTGCTAGCATCACTCTTATGATCGAAGACTGAATGCAACTTCTCCCACATTTGATGCGCCGTTTCACAGTTCATCACATGTAAAATCATTTTTTGACTGAGCGCTGTCACGATGACCTTCTGAGCCTTTGCATCTTTCTTCTTCCATTCGATGATCATTGTGTTTGCTTGCTCGCCCGCTGCAGCCAACACCGGCTTGACCTCGTTGCCAGAAACCACATCAAACATTTCATTAGCAGTCAACATCACCCGAGTTTGGAAACGCCATACAGTAAACTGCGATGATTCCTGCAGCTTATCGATGCGAATCAATTCAGTCTCCATATCTACGTGCAGATTAAAAAGAAATTAAACGACGAAATTCACAAAACGTTATCAAGCGTTGCTTATTCACGAACCGTTAACCGCATGCGCCTGAACATAAAACACACATCAAACACGTTCGATACCGCTCTCTTTGATGTGTTCCGTTCTTTCCCGTTTTGCAACCGAATTTCACAGCTACGCACTGAATTTGCGTTAATTGTAATACTTTTCTTTTTTTATTTATTTATTCAACTTTCGCACGAATTTCGCGTTTTACTAGGCCCATAACCTATTAAGAATAAAAAAACGATGAGTTGAAGATATAAAAGAATGTTTTTTATTTATGATGTTGTCTTCTCGAATGTTCATTTATTACTAAAGCACTATTCACATGAGCACGACCAACGAACGACGAATGAATGAAGAGAAGTGATTTTAGATACGTTTGGAGCCGTATTTCTTTACAAATTTTCAACAAAACGATAAAAGTGAAGTTAGTGTTTGATTTGTGATGCATAAATTAAATTTTTAATCTCAAATATTAATGAATTTGAGAAAACAAATTTATTCGTCGTGAAAAGAATTGTAGTTGATAAGAACTGCCAAACTCTATTCGCGTTCCACATCATCCACACTCCCAACGAACAAAATTTTCGCGCGCGTCTAACCTCTTGCCTTGTGTTTTGGTTGTTCATTCGCGACGAATTAAAAACTCTCATGTGAAAGAAATGTCAAGATCGACGAATTTTCGTTCATTCGTTGGTCGTCGTTCGTGCTCATGTGAATAGTGCTTAAGTAAGTACAGAGTTTACTGTATGACTTGAACGAAATCAAGAAATATATGCGTGTATACATAACTTAACGAAAAACAAAAAAGAATGAACAAGTGGAGTGCGTTCTAAATATTACGACAAAATAACACAAATCATAACGGTCACCGAGCCCACTCGAATATCGGACATTAATGACCAAACGGAAAACACTCTTGACTTGTTCCTTACTTCTGACCCTGATAAATACACTATCAGTGTATTATCGCCTCTAGGCAGATCAGACCATAGTATCATATTTGCAACTTTCTCGTGTCAAACAAATCCAGTTAGAGAAAGAGCTCCGAAGAGAACCGTATGGCAATACGAGAAAGCCAACTGGGACGGTCTTAACAACTTTTTCCGGACCTTTAACTGGTGCTGGTCACTATGCTTCTTCGATAGTGACGTAGACTCCAGCGCAGATATGATTACTTACTTACTTATGCGGCTCACAATCTATGAAGGATCTCAGCCTGAGTTACTGCAGCCTTCCATCGTGGACGTTCCCTCACATGCACTCTCCAGTCGCCAAAACCGAGCGCTCTGGCATCTGCAGTCACTTGGTCCTTGTACCGTAGGTTTGGTCTTCCTTGTCGTCTCGAACCTGGGGGCTGGGATGAGAAGACTTTCTTGGCTGGAGCGTTGTCGTCCATTCGCTCGATGTGGCCGAGCCAATGTAGTCATCTTTTCTTGGCCTGCTGGACTACATCCACTTCGACGAAAATCCGTCGAAGATTTTTTCTTTCGTAAGTGCCCAGTATCAATTCCCCTTTTTACTTATCGTCCAGCACTCGGCGCCGCCGTAGAGTAGGACTGGGAAAATCAAAGTTTTGTATAGCAGACACTTTGTCTTTCGAGTAAAGAGTTTTGAACCCAGTTGTTTTGCCAAACCGAAGCAGCAGCAGTTCGCTAGGGTAATTCTTCTTCGGATCTCCACTAAGATGTCGTTTGTGGGATTACTGTTTGTTCCAAGGTAGGTGAACTCGGCACTCGGCGCCGTAGAGTAGGACTGGGAAAATCAAAGTTTTGTATAGCAGACACTTTGTCTTTCGAGTGAAGAGTTTTAAACCCAGTTGTTTTGCCAAACCGAAGCAGCAGCAGTTCGCTAGGATAATTCTTCTTCGGATCTCCACTTAGGTGTCGTTTGTGGGATAGATTTTTGTTCCAAGGTAGGTGAACTCCTTAACTACCTCGAAATTGCTCCTTCCAACAGTGACGTTTTGTCCTAGGCGATGGACAGATCAGGCGCGGATCCAGAAATTTTTTCTGGAGGGGGTCACAGGATAGAAAAAAATTAAAAATTAGAAAAAAACCAAGAATAACCAAATAAACAAAGCAAACCAAATTTCTTCAATTAATAAAAAAAACAAAATTAATTACATTAATATATAAATTTATTGTGTATATACAATTATAAACTGTTTAGGGGTATAAAAAATGTAGGTAGGTACTCTCAAAACTAACACTCCGATTCTAAGGACCCTCACTGACACCTCACAAGTCACAAGTTGAGGTGAAATGATTATTGTTACCTTTTTACCCTGGTGCAGAGTCACAACTTGTAACAGTCACAAAAATTTACAAATGTAACCGAAAACAATGAATGTGGCATCACTGGAGGAGAAAACGATGAGAATCAGAACACGGCGTCAACTGTATTCATTCGTCATTAAAGTGCGTTGTGTGAAAGACAAACAATTATCACAAGCAATAAAGTGAATTTGGTTAATTAAAGAAAAGACAATAAATAGTTTTATTATAAGATTTGTTAAAGATCAGAAGTGGGATCGGACTGAGATAAGTCTCATAACAAATAAAAACAAATAATTTTGATATATTCCTTTGATGTAATGTGAGTTTTAATTTTTTTGAGTGAATGTTCAGAGCATATTGTGAAAAAAGAAAATTGGCTTTGGATTCATAGTTGATGATAACAATAAATAACTAATGGTTATTAGGTTGTTATTACCATGGCTTCTTAATTAATGTGGTTTTGGTATAAAAAACACGAGGTTATTCCAGTATAATGATGAATTCATTTGAAGTTTTGGTTTCGTGAAGACGCGGCACAGACCGTTATTCGTTCCGTTAGTGTGAAACAGTTTTGCTTGCATTTTCAGTGTATGAAAAGGTTATGCTATCTCTGTTGTTGAAGGGAATGAAAGATGAGTATCGACATCGCTTGTTGTGTTAACAGTTTTGCTTGCGTTTTCAGTGTATGAAAAGGTTATGCTATCTCTGTTGTTGAAGGGAATGAAAGATGAGTATCGACATCGCTTGTTGTGTTAACAGTTTTGCTTGCATTTTCAGTGTATGAAAAGGTTATGCTATCTCTGTTGTTGAAGGGAATGAAAGAGAAGTATCGACATCGCTTGTTATGTTAACTGTTGATATGATAGGGATATATAGTTGTCCCTTTACGAAATGCAAAAGTAATTTGGAAGAAACATGATGCCAAACGTTTCTTGATTCGAATGTGTTTTTGGTCTACGAAAATACATATTCTGTCTCGAACTGATGAAGAAAATATATTTGAAAATATTTGACTAAGACAAAATCAGAAAAGTAAAATATGCTCTGGTATTCACTCTTGCTATTGGTTATTTGCAAATCAATATTGGTTAAATGAATTTTATTATAGGTGTTAGATTAAGGGAATTAAATAAACTTTAAAGCCATCTCAGTACGTCGGTTACATGACAATTGCAAAACGTAATATAGCATGCATGCAATTGAAATTATTTTGTTTCACTTAACCCTAAAGAATTAAAACATTATTTAGTATTATTTCAATTGATTTATGGTTCTACACTAAATAACTTCCAAGGTTTTGATGATGTAGTTCAATGATAATTGCAAATGAAATCTAAATTAGTATATATGTATATTCAAACACATTAAATTGATTCTAGATAAAACAAAATGGATAATTTGAGCGCAAAACAGCTACAGGAGGAAGCGAGGAAGAGAGGCCTTCCAACCGGCGGGTCCAAAAGGATCCTCATCAAAAGAATTAACGATTATGACAGGCAACAAGATGCAACTGAAACGCACTCCATCGAGACATTTAATCAACAGATTGGACAAACTGACAACATTGAAGAAGAAGGTAGAAACATAACAACCATTTCAGATTCAAACACGGTAACATCGGCAACGGACGAAGAGTTGAGGGCCAGAGAATGGGCCTTGATCAAACGTGAGCGACAGCTTCTTGAGAATGAACGAATCCTGTTCGCAAAAGAACGAAATGTAGCGGAAAAGTTAAAGCATCTAGATTCAGCAACACGATCAAGAGACGCACTTCCTGACAGACCAAGATTCAATTGTACCATTAGGGAAATCGCTGATGCACTACCTACGTTTGCACCAGGAGAAATTACGTCGTTGTCGGCTGAATGTTGGGTAAGCCGAGTTGAAAACCTAAAAAACATCTATGGCTGGGATGAAATGGCGTTGCTGTTGGCAGCCTCGTCAAAGATGCTTGGCCCAGCAAGGCATTGGTGGGACTCTTGCTGTAGAGATGGTCTAAATCAGAAACACCCTATACTCTCCCTATACTCTCCATTCTCTTAGATTAAGATATTGCATTGTCAATTAGCTATTAAGTGACACATCAGATCAGTTGTAATAAAGCAATCACGACAAGCACAACTCTCTTTATTTTATAATAATACATGGCGCAGTCGTCGATCTGAACATATAAATGTACAGTAAATTGATGAAAAATTGAAGTTTCATGGGAATAAGTAAGCGGATTCGTAAGAGTCCCGTTGAACATACAAAACGACCTCGTGGAAGACCACCAAAATCGAAAATAATTTACCACAACACTAATATGGAGTATGTACTTAAAAAAAATTGACGAGCTTAAACTGGATGGAAACATTTCCGAAAATTGGAGGGTATTTTGGCAAAATTTCGTGGTCTTTGGTGCAGCCATTGAACTAGAAAAGAAGCAGGATTCTGTCAAGGTGGCTATATTATTAAATGCATTGGGACCAGAAGCAATTGAAGTGTTCAACTCATTTGATATAGCTGAAGAAAAGAAAAAAATATATGGAGATGTAGTAAAAGCTTTTCAAGACTTTTGTAAGCCAAAAACTAATGAAGTATACGAGAGTTTTTTGTTTCATAGCCGTAAACAAGGGATTGGCGAACCTTTTGATCAATTTTTAATGGAACTAAAAAAAATTGTACGAAAATGTGGATTCAATGCACAAGAGAATAGAATGCTACGTGATCGAATTGTGCACGGAGTGTGTGACACCAATTTACAGAAGAGATTGCTGGAGATTGATAACTTAACCTCAGAAAAGGCGGTGGAGATGGCTAGAGCGGCAGAAGCATCGAGTGAGCAGATGAGGAAACTAGGGGAGCATGCAGGATCATCAGTGGGTGCAGTGGTAGATGTTGTTGGGAAGGTTCACAAACGTGGGAATAGATTTAAGGATTATAATATTTCAAATAACAATTCAAAAATGTCTAAAGATCCAAAATTCAAAAATAAAAATAATGATTATTTATTTAATAGGTTTCCCAAGTCAAAGGAAAATGATTTTGATTGTACGTTCTGTGGACAGTCTCATTTGAGAGGGAAATGCCCAGCTTATGGAAAAATGTGTTCATATTGTGGAAAAATAAATCATTTTGCTGCCGCTTGCAGGAAAAAAGGCATAAGAGCAATATCAACTCAGAACCAAACAGGTGACGATAGTGACAGTAGTTTTTATATAGATTCGATCACAAAAATGTGTAAAAATGTTAAAAAATTGCATGCAAATAATAAGAGTGACATGTGTGTCGGGTGGTTCGAAAGTATACAAGTTCAGTCAAAAAACATTAAATTTAAGTTAGATACTGGGGCAGATGCAAACGTGTTGCCAATAAAGTTTTTGGCTGATTTTGAAAACGTGAAGATAGAACAAAATAAAAGCAAACTTGAGGCTTATGGAGGGTCCGAAATAAGAACTATTGGGTGCGCTAAGATGAATTGTTGTGTAAGAAATAAAAAAGCTGATCTGAAATTTTATATTGTAAATGAAGGAACGATACCGATACTGGGTTTAAAGAGTTGTATGGATTTAGGTCTTGTGAAAAGAGTAGATAACATAGGAATAACAGAAAAAGAGAATCTTGTGGACAGATATCCAGAGTTATTTGAGGGACTAGGATGTTTCTGTACAAATTTCAATATCGAGCTTAAAAGCAATGCGGTCCCAATAGCAAGACCTGCAAGAAGAATACCATTGTCTTTGCGAGAACCGTTAAAGGAAAGATTAAAGACATTATGTGAAAATCACATTATAGAAAAAGTATAGAAGAGCCCTCAGAATGGGTTTCAAATATTGTGTTAGTAGAAAAATGTAATAAGCAACTAAGAATTTGCTTAGATCCGAAAGCGTTAAATGATTCAATTCAAGATTATGTATATGAAATCCCTTCATTTGAAGATATAAAGTCTAAATTTGTTAAGAAAAAAGTTTTTTCGGTATTTGACCTTAAAGATGGGTACTGGCAAATTAAGCTTAGTGCCAAATCAAAGAAGCTATGTACGTTTAGTACTCCCTTTGGGTGTTACCGTTTTAAAAGACTTCCTTTTGGGATCAGGATAGCTGCCGAAGCGTATCAAATGTTAATGGAAAGAGTTTTTAATGGAATTAATGGATTGGTAATATATATAGATGATTTGTTAGTAGTAGCAGAGAATGAAAAAGAGCATGATGAAATTGTAGAATTAGTTATGAAAAGAGCTTTAGAAAAGGGAATTAGGTTCAACAAAGACAAAATCCAATATAAACAAAAAAGTGTAGCATTTTTAGGTCATGTTATAGATGAAGATGGGATACACTGCGACAAATCGAGAATGGAAGCTATAAATAAGTTAGGAATTCCAAAAACTAAAACTGAATTACAAAAACTGCTTGGACTTGTGAATTATGTTAGAGATTACATACCAAATCTAGCGGAGGTTTCAATGGAATAATGGAATTAATGGATTGGTAATATATATAGATGATTTGTTAGTAGTAGCAGAGAATGAAAAAGAGCATGATGAAATTGTAGAATTAGTTATGAAAAGAGCTTTAGAAAAGGGAATTAGGTTCAACAAAGACAAAATCCAATATAAACAAAAAAGTGTAGCATTTTTAGGTCATGTTATAGATGAAGATGGGATACACTGCGACAAATCGAGAATGGAAGCTATAAATAAGTTAGGAATTCCAAAAACTAAAACTGAATTACAAAAACTGCTTGGACTTGTGAATTATGTTAGAGATTACATACCAAATCTAGCGGAGGTTTCAAATCCGTTGAGAGAGTTACTCTCGAAAGATTTCATTTTTCAATGGTTAGATATTCATTCCAAATGTCTAGAACAAATAAAAGAATGCATTATAAATGCACCAACATTGCGGCCGTTTGATTGCAAAGAAAATATTTCAATTCAAACTGATGCATCCCAGTACGGATTGGGATGCTGCTTGTTGCAAAAAGGAAGACCAGTATGTTTTGCATCTCGCAGTTTGTCTAGTACGGAAGTACAATATGCACAAATAGAAAAAGAATTTTAAGCCGTAGTATTCGCTTGTCAAAAATTTCATTCGTATATTTATGGCAGAGAATGTGAAATAATTACTGACCATAAGCCTCTATTAGGAATTATGCGGAAGGATTATCATAAAATACCCTCAGTTAGGCTTCAGAGAATGAAATTAAAACTGCAAAAATATCGGTTAACTTTTAAGTATTTGCCTGGTAAGTTTTTGTATATTGCAGACTTACTTTCGCGGAACTTTGGGCATGAAAAGAATGATGGTGAAATAAAGGGTCTAAATGAAATGGTACATTCAATAAATATTAGTGATGAGAAAAAAGAAATATATAAAGCAGAAACTGAAAAGGATGACATTTTAAGAATTTTGAAGAGGTATATTAAAGAAGGGTGGCCAATCGACAAATCAAAAGTAGCTGAGCATATACGATATTTTTGGAATAAAAGGCATGATTTGTTTGTAGCGGATGATTTGGTATTTTTGGAAGACAGAATTTTTGTTCCTACGGTTTTGAGGGTTGAGGTGTTAAACAAACTTCATAGTGCTCATTTAGGCATTGAGAAGACAAAAGCCCGGGCTAAAACACTAATTTACTGGCCATCACTTAATGATGACATAGAGAGCTTGGTACAAAAATGTAAAATATGCCAGAAATACAGGCAAACAAGTAAAAAAGAACCAATGATTTCGCATGAGATTACGGACATACCTTTCTTTAAAATAGGAATGGATTTTATGGAGGCAGAGGGAAAAAACTATTTGATTGTTGCAGATTACTATACGAAATATCTAGAAATTATACCAGTTATAAAGAAAACCAGCCAAACAGTTATACATAATTTATTACCCCTTTTTGCCACTCACGGTATACCCAGATATATAATTGCAGACAATGTACCCTTTGGGTCTTTCGAATTCGAAAACTTTTGCAAAAAGTATGACATTGTAATAATAACAACGAGCCCAAGGTATCCTAGATCCAACGGTTTCGCTGAGCGTATGGTACAGGTGGCTAAAAATTTAATTTTGAAATGCAAGGAAGAAAAAAGTAGTTTATGGATGGCATTACTTGAATATAGGAATACTCCAATAAAAAATTCATTGCTCTCTCCAACTGAATTAATTATGGGAAGGAAAACAAGAAGCCAAATACCAGGAAAAATTGATATTTATAAAAATGAAATGCTAAGCCAACAAATAAAACCAGTTTTAGATGAAAATAATCGAAAAAATAAAATGAATTTTGATAAAACCACAGAAATTAAAAGGGAATTTGAAAATGGTGACGTTGTCTGGGTTAAGGAAGATAAAGTTTGGGTACCAGGAAAAGTGAAATACAAACATTTGAAGACGCCGCGGTCGTATTGGATTGAACTTGTAGACGGACGAACTCTCCGAAGAAACTCGTTTTTCCTAAGACCCCGAAAATGAAAAAAAAAAAACAGAATTATTGTCATTTGGTCCAGTTTTGGTATGGAGTGATATATTTTTCCATAATGGTAGATAAAAATGAACTAAACAAAATACAGAACAGACAAAGTACAAAGAAAATCATAAAACAATACAGAGATGTATATACATATGTACAGTGTACACGTATGTACATACTTATATTAAATGATGTACATTCCACTTGTAATATAACAGGTACATGTGTGTATGTATATTTGTATTGTTCATTAGTTTATATGAAATAATAATGTTAAAGTATACACATCACATTTAAAAAAAAAAAAAAAACAAAAACCAAAAAAAATATAAACACAAAAAAAAAAAAAGGAAGTAAATAGTTGAATTACAAACTCGAAAAGATATTGAATATGAATATGAATTAAACTAATATTATTGTGGTTTTTTGCTTTGAACTTAACTTAGTAAAAGTGATGGATCCTTTAGATTAAATTAAGATACACTTATTGAATTTAAAAGGGGAGATGTAGAGATGGTCTAAATCAGAAACACCCTATACTCTCCCTATACTCTCCATTCTCTTAGATTAAGATATTGCATTGTCAATTAGCTATTAAGTGACACATCAGATCAGTTGTAATAAAGCAATCACGACAAGCACAACTCTCTTTATTTTATAATAATACACTTGCCAGGAAGTTGCAACATCATGGAGCCAGTTAGCCTCGGGACTAACAACAAATTTCCCACATCATTACAATGAGGTAGAGATACACCAACAGTTGATACGGCGGACTAGAAAAGCATCGGAAACTATAGAAACCTTCTGTTTCGAAATGAATTTGTTAGGTAAAAGGATTAATCTCTCCGAAAAAACCATCATCCAATATATCCTAACTGGCTTGAACGACTCCCAGATGAGTACCACGCTAGCTGCTGGAGATTTTAATAATATCGCCGAATTGATCGAAAAAATCAAATGGTATGAAGGCATCCGCATGAATTCCCGACAAACTAACAGCCCAATTATACCTAGACCTGCCACATCAACTAGACCTTCAACCAGTGAACCTTCCAAATGGCAACCTTATCGTCAACCAGTTCCGAAAAATCATATCTCGTGTTATAACTGCAATCAGTCAGGACACTACTCGAAAAACTGCCTTCAACCCAGGAAAAGGCATTGGAATGATAATAAGAAGATATATCAACACCCAGCAGCAAAAACCGAAAAGATGCAAGAGAAGAATTATCGTGTGAATTTAATCTCCAATAAAGAACAGACAGACTGTTACCATAAAGATGTTTTCATACATGATAAGAAGTACGCAGCCCTTCTAGATTCTGGAAGTGAGAAGACAATTATTTCAAAAGAAGTAGCAGCAAAAGCAAACTGTAAGATGGAAAAATGCGAAGCCACTTTGCACGGGTTCGGGGGTGGAAGTTGTAGAGCAATCGGAAGCATTGCATGCGAAATCCAGATAGATCTAGCTTTCTTTCCAGTTCAAGCAATAGTGGTCGAAGATAATTGGCTTTCGAAACCGGTATTGGTTGGAAAAGATGTCCTGAACAACCCCATGTGTAATATGCTAAAAAGGGGGGAAAGTTTGACGGTGCAAAGGATGGAGGTTGACGTTTGTTCTACTAAGCCAATATCCAAGTTCGACATCCAATCAGACGAAGAGGTTGAAACATCTGTCCTTGTCACACTCCTTAACAAATACCGTGACCAGTGTTGCCGGACAAAAACATTTGAAGGTAGTACCGATGCAAAATAAAGGGAGTATTTTCGACTAAATAGTAGTACCGTTTTTTTTTTCTTTTCAAAATAAGTGTTTGCGCACATATTGTGCGGTGGCGATGGCGACTTCATGAACTTAGAATGTCGTCCTTTTTCAGCATTATTCAATGCGAAGTGTCAAAATTTAACCAAACGTCAAGTTTTAACCACATTTTAACCCAATTCGCACACGACCTTAGCGTCAAAGGAATCTTTTTTTCACTAAAAATCTATATATATATATCAAATTAAAGTACTTTGAATTAAATAAACTAAAGATATTTTCACCATCAATTTAACAATACTTTTCATTTGATTGAAAAGTTACAAATAGCTGGACTCAAAACGCGAAAAAGAAACAACCACTAAACGACAATCTTTGAGTAACAATAGGTTTGTTCGATGTGCGCTCTGGATCGCTCTGTGGCGCCCTGATTTCGCACTAAGGTGTTCGATGTCACTCTTTTTTCGCCCCGGTGCGTTCCAACCGTGTTCGATGTGTATTCAGTGCTTGCACCGGGAGCGCTCTTTATCACCCCATGTTTTTTTCGGGGCAATAATTTTGGAGCTGTTCGAATCAGCTGTTGCTATACAACAAAGGGAAAAAACAGGGCACTACTAATGCGTTCCATGTGAAATCAAACCCAGAGACATTTTTCAGTTTTTTGACAGCTCCGTTCAGGTTAATGACAAGCACTGGAGCGCCCCGGGGCTGGTAACATCGAACGAACATAATGAAATAAATAACGAACGGCGAACGGTGTTGGTGTGTGGTCACAACGAAAAACAGAAGAAGGAAAACAATAATGAGGGAAATTCCCTTTTCAAAGACAGTTTTGAAGGCAAAAAAGCTGCCAACTTTGCATTAAATGTAAAGTGAATTGAATTTATTCAGGTTGTCATTGAACTTTTACTAGAAGTGGAAGATATTTTAGGGCTTTCAAAAAATAGGAGTACGAATGTGAAAGGAGGAGTATGGGAGTACGGTAGTGCTGAAAGGAGTACAATACTCCGAAGGGAGTACTTTCGGCAACACTGACCGTGACTGTATTGCCATGAACCAGAAAGAATTAGGACGAACAAAACTCGTCGAAATGGAAATCGAGCTTGTAAAACAAGAACCAATAGTGTATCCACCCTACAAAGTCCCTTATGCAAAAAGACAGGTAATATCTACAATGATCTCCGAGTTATTGGATTGTGGCCTTGTTGTCGAATCACAGTCTGACTATGCTTCGCCAGTGGTTTTGGTAAAAAAAAAGAATGGCGAAGATAGAATGTGTGTTGACTACCGGAAACTAAACTCCATCACGAAGAAAATCCGATACCCGATGCCATTAGTCGAAGAACAACTCAACGCCTTAGTAGGTTACAAATATTACTGTGTCCTTGATTTAGCCTCTGGATACTATCAAATACCGATAAAAAAGGAACACACGCATTACACTGCATTCATCACACATGACGGCTTGTATGAATTTACTTCAATGCCGTTCGGTCTTGTAAATGCGCCTTCCATTTTTCAAAAACTTATGAACAACATTGTAAGAAAGATGAAACCGTCCAAAATCGTTTGCTATATGGATGACATAGTAATCCCATCGAAAACCTTTGAAGAGGGAGTAGAAACGTTAGAAAGCTTCCTAAAAATATTAAAAGACGCAAACCTAACCCTCAATCTCCGAAAATGTGTCTTCTTCAATAGACAAATAGAATTCCTAGGACACTTAGTTAAAGACGGAATGATCCAACCTGGGAGAACCAAAACTAACGCTGTTGAAAAATTCGAGACTCCAAAAAACGAACATGAAGTTCGGCAGTTCATTGGACTGACCAGCTATTTTCGGAAATTCATTGAAAACTATTCACTGATCGCTCTACCTCTTGTAACGGAACCGGTGTTCGGCCCTCTCCAACCTATACCACCTTTACGACCTTTAGTCTACAGGCCACTAGAAGGCCGATCCAGGCAGCAGGTTGGAGAGGGTGTCCAGGCTACGGCTGTGCGGCATGCTGGCTATTGGGCTTAGCTCGTCGGTGGGGGGGGTTCTTGCTGCCGCAGCACTGGACGGTGTTACGTCATTCTTCATGCCATAGAATTTAAAATTGGGTTTCAAAGATCCTGGGGCCCTATGTTGAATTGAGGGGAATGATGGGTGTTTCTGTAGAGGGGGAGGGTCGTAGATGGGGATGACCCTCGGAGGCTTTCCCACCCATGTATCGCAGCGATACCACCATGGCTAATGCTTCCTCCAAATTGTGCACTAGCCCCTAGCCTAAATCTTTAAATGGCTTACCCTGTCCTCATGCTATCCCAATCGAATCACTTCCACCGCTGACCTGTCAAAATCTAACCTAAGCCTTCATGGCCATTTATCCAGAAATCGCTTCACCCAAATATCCAGATTGACATCAGTGATGTCATTAAAAGCTTTTAATTAATTTATATATTATAATACCAATATTTATTTTTATTAAGCCAAAAGTTAAGTAATAAGAATAGTAAGTAGTAAAAATAGGAATTAAGGCATGCGATAGAATAATATTAAGTTATAAAACAAACATAAATATAAAGGAAATATTATAATTAATGAATCGAAGTGTGCGAATGAAATTTAAAATAAATTATGTGGTCATTGACAAAACAGAGAAAGAAAAAATAAATAATATCAACATCGATTATTTTAACACGGTGGCAACACTGTTAACACATCTATATTTATATATGTAATTATTAGAATCCCAAATTCAAGGTTCTACATGCCTTTCAGGGCATACACAAACAACAACACCAAAAAAATATTAAAAGAAAAAATTACCTTACCAGAATAACAGCCAGTATCCGCCGTGGTGCACCGCGCTGGAACCTTTTGTTTTTGCTGAGAACTCAATTAATTAGTTATAAATGGATATGTAAAATCTTAATTTGGGGATTGACTACACTTGTCTTTTATATGAACACTTTCGTTTTATAGTTTTTTTTTCTTCTTTGTCGTAAACCACATGAACATCAAATTTGTTAGATTTATATGTAAAGGTATTGAACTAGTAGTGTTGTAAAAATATGCAAAAATTAAGTACTCAAAATGACATTATACGAACAGGGATAATCTAAAGCACAATACTTTTATTATATTAACACAAAATTATTCATAAATGTAACTGCACTGAACAAAACAGATTTCGTTTATTTTTTTTCTTGCTTTTTCCGATTTCTTTTTCTTTAAAATTCCAGGGTATCCGAGTTGCGTAGTTATGTGTGTACGAAAGTACGTATATAAATGACTCTAATATTTTTTGTTTTGCAGAACCACATCAAAATTCATTAAATGACTTTATTTCCGTTGTTTTTTTTTTCGGCTAAATATTGTTTTATTTGCCTCAATTTTATTACTTTAGATATACATATATATATACGTATGTACGTTTTTCACTAGCACTTGTAGTGTTGGGATTAAGGAACCACAAAACTGATCGGAATCCACACTTTATTTAGGCTGAATTATTGTGTGTTTGTTTTTTTTTTCACATTTATGAATGATTATTCCTTTTTTTTGTTGAAAATTTCGTTATTTCGCTCGTGATATTTATCCACATTAATTATTTCTTATCATTTCCTTGTTTAACAATCCGAATTCTTTACTACCATTAGCATTAGGTATCAAACGACAAACTCAAAACTAAAGAGACAAACCGTAAACAACTATCTCGCACAAAACCCAAAAACAGAATCTCTAGAATAATCTTTTTTTTTCAAAGCTATGTTTGTTTACGTTTTCCCAACGTACTTGATCAAAAAAATTTGCATAGCGTTAGTTGTTGCAAGGTAGTTTAGTGTACAGTAGTTTTATAGTGTTGTATCGTGTATTATTGTTAGTGTTGTAAGTATTTTACGTGGTTAATAAATTTATGTTATTTTGTTGTAATATATGTAGGGTATATATTGTTTAGTGTTATCAGTAGTTATATGTTCTTAGGGTATGTCTTTTAATGTTTTTGTAGTGTAAGTTGTGCGGTCTAGTATCGTTCCCCACAAAACTTATCCTTTCTCTAAAAAATCCTTTGCAGAGAAAGGAAAAGAAAAGGAACGACGACGGTGGAAGCTAAAGGAATAAATGAAAGTCTCATGCGCAGACTAGAAGCCGGGTAAGTTGTTGATTATCTTTTGAGATCCTTGGCATGATAAACACCAATTCTTTTTCCTGTCAAGTCCTCAAGCTCGTACAAGCTATTGCCCACGACCCTCGATACTCTCATTTTCAAAAATGTCGGGCTGAGTTTCGCGTTGAACTTCTTTGTGGCGTCGCTTAAAGCAAAGTTTCTCCTGAACACGACGTCGCCTACAGAAAACTTCACGTCCTTGCTGCGCAAGTTGTAATTGTTTTCGTAACGATTATGGGTTTTAGCTAAGGAGTTCTTTATTTGTGCGTGCAAAATGTTCATGCGAGATGATTTCGATACAACATCGATCTCCGAGTTGTTAAGGGCATTCAATTTTCGCAGCAACGCGTAGTCTGAACCATGTTCAATGCAAGCTTGCCCAAATAAAGCCTCGTAAGGTGAAATGTTGATTGCAGAGTGCACTGTGGTTCGAAGTGGAAATCCCAATTCCTTTGGTCTGCGTCAATGTAGCCCCTGATGGCTGCGAGAATCGACCTGTTCACTCTTTCGCTGGCGTTCGCTTGTGGGGAGTAAACACCTGTCCTGACATGAGTCACGCCATAAGTAGTCATTCGTTTTTCGAACTCTCTACTTGTGAACTGTTTCCCATTGTCAGTCAGAACAGTTTCAGGGATTCCAAAGACGCAAAAGACTTCTTCGTGAAGGAATTTTAGTACAGTCTCTGTGGTTGCCTTTCGGAGCGCCTTGACCACCACAAACTTGGTCAACTGGTCCAGCGCAACTACAATATGGGTATTTCCGTTCCGCGAGCGTGGGTAGGGTCCCAAGAAATCGACGAACAACATCTGGAAAGGTCTCTCAACCACGAAAGCTTTACCCATCGGTGGGCGAAGGATAGAGTTCGGGGCTTTCGAGGCCTTACAGACATCACAACTTTCTAAGAACGCCTTAACCTGGGCTGCCATGTTCGGCCAGAAGAATCGTTGCCTAAGTCGATAGAGCGTTTTTGCAACGCCACCATGCGATGCTCGAGGCGGTTGATGAGCAAGAGCGATTAAGCGCTCGGTTAGCGGTTCTGGTACCCAAAGCTTCCATACTTGGTCATCTTCAATTGGATGACCTGTGCAGTGTCTGACCTTCTTGTAGACGAAATTTTCCGACACTCGAAGGTCAGGTAGCTGCTCATTTTGCTCTTTGATGCTGTCGATGATCCTGCAGTATTCCCCAGATTGAAAGCTAGGGTCTCCAAGATCAATGTGCAACACATCACAAGGATCATCCAACATCAAATCATCGCAGGAAAGAGCGTCGACCTCATGCACTCGCGAGAGAGCATCAGGCACGACATTCTGACTTCCTTTGCGATGTTCGATGGAGAAATCAAATCCTTGAAGCTTTAAGCTCCAACGCGCTAGCCGTCCACTCAAATCCTTTTGGCTCATCAGCCACTTCAAACTCGAATGGTCCGTAACAATCCTGAAGGGATGCCCCTCGACGTAAGCTCTAAACTTCTGAACGCCCATGACCGCAGCCAGACACTCACGCTCGGTCACACTGTAGTTCCGCTGGGCCGTATTGAGTTTCTGTGAGTGGTAATAAATAGGCCTCTCATTTCCTTGGTCGTCCAGTTGTGCAAGAACACAACCAATTCCCGTATTCGATGCATCGCACAAAATAAGGAATTCTTTTGTAAAGTCCGGGTTAATAAGCAAGGGTGCTGTCGTCAGGGCTGTCTTTAGTTTGATAAACGATTCCATAGCCTCGTCAGTGAAAGCAAACTTTTTTCCCTTCTTGAGAGTATCTGTGATTGGACTTGACAAAGTTTAAAAGTCCTTCACGAAACGACGATACCAACCAGCCATACCCATGAAACGCCGCACCTGTTTTGCCGAAGTAGGCGTTGGAAAATCAGAAATGGCCGTCAACTTTCCCACATCTGTCTTAAGACAGCCGTCGCCAACGATGTATCCCAAATACTTTAGCTCTTTGAAGCAGAACTTCGACTTTTGAATATTGATCGTCAATCCCGCCTCATTCAACCGTCCGGCAAGTATCCTCAACAACTCCACATGCTCTTCAAATGTACTCGACACTACCAGCAAATCATCCAGGTACGGAAAGATCTTTTCCCTCAGTTGATGAGGTACTACTTTGTCGATCAACCTGACCAATCGCTGTGGCGCATTACAAAGTCCGAAGGGCATGACCGTAAATTGAAACAGGGGCATGCCAGGCACAGTAAACGCAGTCTTTTCCCTTGACGATTTCTCCAATGGGATCTGCCAAAAAGCGTCTTTCAGATCTATGCTCGATATGAAGCGCGTATCTGAAAGTCGCGATAGCAATCCTCCTATATGGGCAAGTGGATACGCATCTTTTTTCGTTTTGGCGTTAACTTTCCTGTAGTCTATGCATAAGCGATTTTTGCCGGGCTTTCGCACTAGGACTACAGGAGAGCTCCACGCACTGTTGCTTTCCTCGATAACGCCGAGTTTAAGCATGCGCTCCAATTCCTCATATACGAGTTTCTGCACCGCTGGAGAAATCGGGTAGTGACGCTGTTTAATGGGCTCAGCATCTCCTGTGTCAATGGTATGCACCTCTAACGTCGTCTTCCCCAAACCTTGAATGGCACTGGATTGGAACAGGTCGACGGCATCCTTTAGGCACCTTGACTGTTGCTCAGTAAGATCGTGTGCATTCGAATCTGAGTCTGTGATGAGAGGTGAGGATAGTTCCGACAACAAATGAGGAGCGATCTCGAACTCTCTCCAGAAGTCTATACCGAGATATAGTCTTTGTTGCAAAGTTGGTACGAGGTATAGGGGAATTTTTTTCGTCATCCCTTTATACGAAACATCCACATAGACTTTGCCTACTATGGCTTGATGTTTCCCATCGGCTGTCTTAACACCAGATGTGAGTTTGGAATAATCTTGGCCGTGCTTTTGGAGAAACTCAATTCCATCCATACCAAGGCAACTTATGCTTGCTCCACTATCCAATAATCCCAGCAGTGGTTCATTGAAAATCCGAACAGTAGCGTAGGGACGTGGATCGTCGGAGCTGCACAGAGTAGTTGCTTCGATGGCCTTGTATGCCTCTCTCCTGTCGCGGAACTTTTTCCGTAACTTCGCAACTTTATCGGAGACAATAGTATGTTGGCTTCCGAAAATTCTCTTCCTCACTTCGATGTAGTTTTGAAGTCGTTCATGAAAACTTTTCATGGGCTGTTTCAATTTTTCAGGCATAGGTAGTGGTTCGGTCTTGTCGTTGTTCGTCAATGGTCGGGGCAGGATTCGTTTAGTCAGTGTTGGTGTTGGTGAAGAATCTAATTCGGATTCAAGTTGTCTAGCAGCTGGGAGAAGATTGGCAGTTGCAATTATTCGCGGTCCGGGTTCATCTCCAATGAGCAATTTCCCCGGGGCTTCAAATTGCTCCTTGACCCGTTTTCCGAGCATCGGGAACACTGAGGTGACGTGGTGTTTTCCATACCACACCTAAAACAAAAGAGAGTCCTCTGAGGGTTGGGACATTCGAAAAAAGAATGACCCTTTGCCTTGCAGTTCCAACAGGTGAAACTGCGAGTATCTCTCTCCCTTTTAGGGTGGATGGCCTCGAGCTCAGGTAAGATATCTTTCTCTTCAAGTTCTCTAGGTACTTCAAGAATTTCGGCAACTCTACGTGTCGTTGGAGTAGCTACAATTCGAGATTTTTGGGTCTCACGGTCGGCAATAAACTTTTCAATCTTCCGACAAACGTGGACAATCTCTGCCAAGTTGTTTGAATGGAAGGTGATCAACAACATTCCAATTTGACGCCGAACATTATTTCTCACGACGTCGATGATTTCCTCATTCGATTTAGGCACTCGCAATTTACCATTAAGTTGTTGTATTGCAGAAAAAAAATCGTCAAAGGTTTCCCCATAACGCTGTTGTCGCTCATACAACATCCTGGAAAGTTCGGAGTCTGTTGCCAGACTCCTGAATTGCTCAATGAGTGCAGTTTTTAGTGCCGACCAAGTGACATGAGGATTTGCCTTCAGGTACATCCAAAACCAGGTGTCAACGGAACCCGTGATGAAGTGGTGAAAATTAGTAACCACATCATCCCACGTTGCGCCATAACTAGTCTTTAGACGTTCCAAACGGAACAAAAAGTCATCGACGGACATGTTGTGGTTGTCGAATTTTAGGCCCCATTTATGAAAATTCTGAAGCCTATGGCCAGAAGGATTAGGGACAGATTGGGAAGCGATATTTGGGTCATTTAATGTCAAGTCATCGAGTTGACTTAAAAAGTCATTCATATTGGAATGAACCGTTGTGAAGTTGTGTCTGAGAGTTGGCCGGGGTGGTGATCGAAATCGAGGAGCAGGAGCTGGGTTTTCTGAATTGCGACGAGGTGTCGGAACAGAAGCCAAGGTATCTCGTATGATACCGGCCAACTCGTCTCTCAATCCCGTCCTTGTGCGCTCCATTTCAGACGCGAAAATGCGGAAGTCTTCAGCGCGGCTTACACCAACTGCTGCAGTCACAACATTTTGTATATAGCCTGTTAATTCACTTGGCTGTACCCCAATAAGCTCACGTTCTGTGGTTCTTATTTGACTAGTCGAAGCTTGATCGTCAAATCCTGGAACGGTTTCATCGGAAACAGTTGACTTACGAAGTTTTTGGGACCGAAGAACGCGTGAAGCTGAAGGTATTTTTGCCTTCTTAGTCCTTCGCAAACTCGACATTTTTGTTTCTTTTGCTTAGATACTTTTATGTTTAAGGTATGGATTAAGGAAAATAACTTAAAGGTAAGTGTTTCTATTATATAGAGTTAAATATAGGTATATGTGTATTTACAGTTGGGTTAAGATTTTCTTAAAAGATAAGTGTACGTAAAGAAAAATATGTGTAGGTATTAGTGAGTTTTTTATGTAAAAGAAATTTGATAACGTTGGTTAAACTGTATATATATGATTGAGTAAATCTAAATATATGAGTAAGTAAGAATGTATGAAGTATCTACCTAGGTAAAGTTAACAAAAAAAATTTTTTTTCTCTATCTTTTGTTTCGGTCTTGGTGGAAGTGAACAATGAAGATACAGAAGACAGGGAACCCTCTCAGAAAACACCACAGTCTGATGCGGTGAAGTTTTCTCTCTGTACTGACAATACTGTGCCTTGGCAAATGGATGACGGAGCATAGGACTTGCAAATTTTTCATAGGCATTGCATAACCATGAAAAAGTCAAGCGCCTGAACCATGAGAAGCAAAACTTTAAACCTGAGTTCAAATATAAAATTGAACTAAACAACTGAAGCTGAAGTTAAGGAAAAATCATCAAGCTTAGGATTTAGCCAAATTAATTATTGAAAAGGATTTTTCAAGAGTATTGAGTCCAATACGCAACAGCGTGAATCGGGATAACGTCCCATTCACCGGACGATTGAACTACTCTCCACAAAAAATAAAAGCTGTTAGTTTTTAAAGTGTTTATCCATCAAATCATGACCAAGACACAATAAGTGTCTACAGTTCGTTGACCTCACCGCATCAAACCTCCCTCAAACGTTGGGCGCCACCTGTAACGGAACCGGTGTTCGGCCCTCTCCAACCTATACCACCTTTACGACCTTTAGTCTACAGGCCACTAGAAGGCCGATCCAGGCAGCAGGTTGGAGAGGGTGTCCAGGCTACGGCTGTGCGGCATGCTGGCTATTGGGCTTAGCTCGTCGGTGGGGGGGGTTCTTGCTGCCGCAGCACTGGACGGTGTTACGTCATTCTTCATGCCATAGAATTTAAAATTGGGTTTCAAAGATCCTGGGGCCCTATGTTGAATTGAGGGGAATGATGGGTGTTTCTGTAGAGGGGGAGGGTCGTAGATGGGGATGACCCTCGGAGGCTTTCCCACCCATGTATCGCAGCGATACCACCATGGCTAATGCTTCCTCCAAATTGTGCACTAGCCCCTAGCCTAAATCTTTAAATGGCTTACCCTGTCCTCATGCTATCCCAATCGAATCACTTCCACCGCTGACCTGTCAAAATCTAACCTAAGCCTTCATGGCTATTTATTCAGAAATCGCTTCACCCAAATATCCAGTTTGACATCAGTGATGTCATTAAAAGCTTTTAATTAATTTATATATTATAATACCAATATTTATTTTTATTAAGCCAAAAGTTAAGTAATAAGAATAGTAAGTAGTAAAAATAGGAATTAAGGCATGCGATAGAATAATATTAAGTTATAAAACAAACATAAATATAAAGGAAATATTATAATTAATGAATCGAAGTGTGCGAATGAAATTTAAAATAAATTATGTGGTCATTGACAAAACAGAGAAAGAAAAAATAAATAATATCAACATCGATTATTTTAACACGGTGGCAACACTGTTAACACATCTATATTTATATATGTAATTATTAGAATCCCAAATTCAAGGTTCTACATGCCTTTCAGGGCATACACAAACAACAACACCAAAAAAATATTAAAAGAAAAAATTACCTTACCAGAATAACAGCCAGTATCCGCCGTGGTGCACCGCGCTGGAACCTTTTGTTTTTGCTGAGAACTCAATTAATTAGTTATAAATGGATATGTAAAATCTTAATTTGGGGATTGACTACACTTGTCTTTTATATGAACACTTTCGTTTCATAGTTTTTTTTTTTTTTCTTCTTTGTCGTAAACCACATGAACATCAAATTTGTTAGATTTATATGTAAAGGTATTGAACTAGTAGTGTTGTAAAAATATGCAAAAATTAAGTACTCAAAATGACATTATACGAACAGGGATAATCTAAAGCACAATACTTTTATTATATTAACACAAAATTATTCATAAATGTAACTGCACTGAACAAAACAGATTTCGTTTATTTTTTTTTCTTGCTTTTTCCGATTTCTTTTTCTTTAAAATTCCAGGGTATCCGAGTTGCGTAGTTATGTGTGTACGAAAGTACGTATATAAATGACTCTAATATTTTTTGTTTTGCAGAACCACATCAAAATTCATTAAATGACTTTATTTCCGTTGTTTTTTTTTCGGCTAAATATTGTTTTATTTGCCTCAATTTTATTACTTTAGATATACATATATATATACGTATGTACGTTTTTCACTAGCACTTGTAGTGTTGGGATTAAGGAACCACAAAACTGATCGGAATCCACACTTTATTTAGGCTGAATTATTGTGTGTTTGTTTTTTTTTTTTTCACATTTATGAATGATTATTCCTTTTTTTTGTTGAAAATTTCGTTATTTCGCTCGTGATATTTATCCACATTAATTATTTCTTATCATTTCCTTGTTTAACAATCCGAATTCTTTACTACCATTAGCATTAGGTATCAAACGACAAACTCAAAACTAAAGAGACAAACCGTAAACAACTATCTCGCACAAAACCCAAAAAACAGAATCTCTAGAATAATCTTTTTTTTTCAAAGCTATGTTTGTTTACGTTTTCCCAACGTACTTGATCAAAAAAATTTGCATAGCGTTAGTTGTTGCAAGGTAGTTTAGTGTACAGTAGTTTTATAGTGTTGTATCGTGTATTATTGTTAGTGTTGTAAGTATTTTACGTGGTTAATAAATTTATGTTATTTTGTTGTAATATATGTAGGGTATATATTGTTTAGTGTTATGATAAGTAGTTATATGTTCTTAGGGTATGTCTTTTAATGTTTTTGTAGTGTAAGTTGAGCGGTCTAGTATCGTTCCCCACACTCTGACCAATTTGACAAAGAAGAATTGTGAGTTCCAGTGGGGTCAAGAGCAGCAAAATGCATTTGAAACGCTGAAGAGATGTCTGGTCAATAGACCACTACTTGCCCTTTATGATCCGAATAGTGACCATGAGCTCCATACTGACGCCAGTTCTCATGGGATAGCAGGAGTATTGTTGCAACGTGAAAATAATTCACTTCGTCCAGTGGCTTATTACAGTAGAAAAACTTCTAAGGATGAGAGCTTCTTTCACAGCTATGAACTTGAGGCCTTAGCTGTTGTGGAATCTACTCATCGATTTCGACAGTTTCTTCTGGGTAAACACTTCAAAATAACAACGGACTGTGAAGCTCTCAAAACAGCGATGAGCAAAAAGGAATTGATCCCTAGAATCGCCCGGTGGTGGCTTAAGATGCTGGAATTTGACTACGAGATAAATCACCGTTCTGGAAAACTAATGGCGCACGTAGATACCTTGTCCAGGCATCCAACTGAAGAGGCACGAGAACCAGAAGTTGTAGAGATGAGCGTGCTCAAAGTTAACATCGATGATTCTGATTGGATATATTCATTACAACTTCAAGATGGGCAGATATCGGATATAATGAAATGTCTCAACAAAAAGCCAAGTAATAATGCAGAAAAACAAATTCATACGGATTATGAATTGAAGAATGGTCGAGTATACAGAAAAGTAAAAGGTGAGCTAAGGCTTTACGTGCCGAAAGGGGTTCGAAATCGAGTAATGAGAAACAGTCATGACCTCATGGGACATTATTCTGAAAAAAAGACCATTGAACATTTGAGTAACAGATATTGGTTCCCCAGAATGACCCAAATAGTCAAAAAATACCTACTATCATGTGTCGAATGTGTTTACAATAAAAATCAAATGCAACCACGTGGAGAACTACACCTCATAGAGAAAAAGGAAATTCCCTTTTACACTATCCATATTGACCATTTGGGACCGTTTATAAAATCTACCAAAGGTAATTCATACCTTATAGTCCTGGTAGACGCATTTACTAAGTACGTCATCATGAAGGCCCTACCGAGTACTCAAACAAAACCGGTTCTAAATTTTCTAACAGAAGTATTCCATACATTCGGAACTCCACATCGAATCATTTCAGATAAAGGAACCTCTTTTACGTCGAAACTATTCATGAATTTTATCCAAGACTTCGGAATTGTGCATGTACAGAACGCCACAAGAACTCCCAGGGCGAATGGCCAGGTCGAAAGATATAATCGAACTATACTGCACGCTCTATTAACGACAGTTGAAGACGATGAACGATGGGACCAGAAAGTAAAGGACGTACAATGGGGTATAAATAATACTTTTAATGAGTCTATCGGGAAGACAGCACATCAAATGATGATGGGATATATTCCTCGTGACCCATGGCCGGATGTATTAGTACAGGAACTTGATTTAAACCAAAAACCCCAAAACATTGAAGAAATACGAGCTGATGGTAAGAATCATATTGTCAAGATCCAGACACACCAAAAATCACGTCATGACAATAAGCACGGGAAGGCCAGAGAATACCAGTTAGGTAATTTGGTAATGTTAAAAAATGATGCTATTATGTCCACAGGTTCCTCAAGAAAGCTGGAGACGAAATATAGAGGGCCGTATGTGGTGATTGCAAAACTTCCTCATGACCGATACCAAGTAGCCGACGTACCCTTTGCTCAACGGAATCAGAAGCCATATTCATCAGTCTGGTCAGCCGACAGAATGAAACCATGGATAGTGTTTGATGAAGAACTCGACGAGGACGTCGATGAGGTCAGTATGGCCGAATCTGTAACCGAAAACAATGAATGTGGCATCACTGGAGGAGAAAACGATGAGAATCAGAACACGGCGTCAACTGTATTCATTCGTCATTAAAGTGCGTTGTGTGAAAGACAAACAATTATCACAAGCAATAAAGTGAATTTGGTTAATTAAAGAAAAGACAATAAATAGTTTTATTATAAGATTTGTTAAACAAATTTGTGACCTGCCTCAGACCAGGTAACAAGAAATATATTGCTATTATTTTGAAATTTCGATTTGAGGTTCCATGTTTGAGAAATTTTTTACAATATGAATGGTCATTTACTGCTAAGAAAAATATCTTTTACCTTGCATTTTTTAATTTCAAAGATTTTTTTCACTTCTTCAGAAAGCAGAATTTATTGATTTCAACTAGACAGGTGAAACCAGAGACGAAAGAAGATCGGATACTGACATACCACAAATTTTATTTAACCATTACCTCGTGTATAAGAATAAATGAGAAAAAAAGCAACAAAAATCAGGTGGCATTTCGAAGTTTACTGAGATAGTATTGGTAAAAACACGCAATCTCTTGCAGTAAACTTGTAGACATTGTCATTTTGACAGCTTGATTTCCAATCTCCCTTTTGACTCATCTGATGTGGTTGAAACAACAATAATTTTACTCACCACGCTGAGTTGAATATTGTTGTCAGTTTTCTTGTGACTGTTATTTCAGAATTCCTATTTGTAATCGAGTCACAACTATCCTCACAAGAAATCAGTCAAAAGGGCTTGTGACTTGTGACTCGTCACAACTGCAGAATCGGGCTGTAAGAAACATCTTAGCCAATAAATATTTTTATTATGAATGTTCTTCTGAAACGTTTTCTCGTGAGTTTTCAAATGAATTGGCGCCTTTTATGGTAGCGTGGCTAACTTCACAGTTTGCAATCAAAACATTGAAAGAACAACAGTCCATTGTTGATTTCAGTGTAGTTGGAATCAAGATAGTTTTTATATAATTTTGCAATAAAAAAAGAAGATAACAAAATTAAAACCAGAACATAAACAGCAAAAGTAAGAAGATAAAACAAGGATTAATGCTTAATTACCGTACCCGATCACAGCAAATCAAATAAGTTTTAATTGAGGTGATGTTTTTTCATAGACACCCCTATCGCAGAGTTCCTCGTAGCCGAACGTAGAGCTCCGCTACGAATACGAAATAATTATAATCATAAGTCCCGAACGAAATGAAAAGGAGCATTGCCAAATACAAATCAATTATTCTGACTTTCGGAATCATTAGTCAACTTCAAAACTTGATATTCAAAACAAATTAAATTTCTACGACGTGTATTCAGTGTAAATTTTAGGGTTTTTTTTTTTTTACTAAAGATGAATTTGATAGCAATTTTTTTGTATTTCTGTATTTATTCGGCGCAGTCACCATTTACAACATCATCAATTTTTTGATTTTGCGGATCTGCAACATGTAAAAAACAATTAACTCCAAAAAAACGAGTGAATTGGATGCCATTTGTTGGCATTTCCAGCCCATTTAGATACAGCTTATTCTATGAAGGTCCAAAAAATTGTGCTTTAACTTTTCTCTTTCTTAAAAAAATGTTTGTATCTTCCCATAAAAAGTATATTAATGAGGACTGAACTATTTACACAGTTGTTTATAAAGGAAAAGTAAGATGAATATGTGGCTAAATTAGTTTTTTTTTTTAATGTCTCAAAAAGATTACCACTTTTATTTGTTTTACAGTTTTTCCAACATTTTCCATTGGTCGTGTGGATTGGTTCTACAGTTAAAAATTCTGGTTCTAGAATTTTTTCAGAGGGCAGAAAAGTATGTTAATTGTGGTCATTTGGTTATTTTCCGGTTCTTAAGTTAGCAAAAACTAGGTTTTGTTTGTTTGTTTTTTTTCTATTCGGCTTGCAAAATATCAATTTAGTTCTATTTTTTCAAATGCGGCCTGTTTGGGGGGGTCATGACCCCCGTGACCCCCCCCCCCCTTGAATCCGCGCTTGGGACAGATGTTGCTTTGTTTGTTGATAGCATGTACTTCGTTTTGTCCTCATTCACTTCAAGATCAACGAGTTTCGCCTGTTCTTCAATCGCTGTGAAGGCCTCAAGCACAGCTCTCTTGGATCGAACGATGAAGTCAATGTCGTCCGCATAGCCTAGGAGCTGGGTGGATTTGTTAAAGATAGTGTTTTCCGTGCTCACTCCTGCTCTGCGCACTATCTGCTCCAGGATTATGTTGAAGAAGTCACATGACAGCGCATCTCCTTGTCTAAACCCTGCGCATGTTTGAAATAACACGGATGAGCTGTTACCCATTTTCACACTGCATTATGCGGCGCAGCTGGATCAATTATTTCGGGAACCCGAATTCACTCATCGCTATCATAAGCTCTTGGCGGTGTATGCTATCATATGCATTGCATATGTTTCGACTTGAAATTCGTTGGTCTTTTCCAGGATCTGCCTCAGTGTGAATATTTGGTCTATTGTTGTTCTGCCCGGCCTAAAGCCACACTGGTACGTGCCGACATGACATGCAAGACATCGGATCGCCTTTTTTGTAGATCGGGCATATGAAGCTTATCTACCAGTCAGTGGGCATGCATTCTTCCTCCCAAACTTTGGTAGTGACCTAGTGCATGCGGTTCATCAAAACACCTCCTCTATATTTAAAGGTCTTAAGAAGTGCATTTGGTTTACAAATCTAAGGATTGAAAAATTATGTACATGGTCATCATGGGACAAATTCTTATGAAAAGAAATCAAATACTGAGGACGTCAAAACAATCGTCGTCAACGAGATCGTCGCAAATTTGCTCTATCGAATCGACTGCAGGTATCTTAACTTTTTACCAACAACAGCAATAAAAATTGTTTTTAGGTTTTGTAACTGCAGTACAGTTATGAAGAGGATACATTTTTGTATGGCGTAGTTAACAAAAATGTGCAAAAAACAATACCCAACAGTCAAATACATAATTTGTTTGTTGTTTTCTCATTATTATATATTTCCTTGAGTTGACTTTCAAAGCAAGTTTTTAAAATAAACTAAATGTTAACATTTTGAAAACTACATAAAATTAAACTTAATCCTCTCCTGGAGGCAGGGGTTGACTGTTATCAGTTATTAATGTTTCCAAAGGTTCTTCTTTTTCGGTTTTTATATTTTCAAGCGTCATAAATCCACCTGAATCATCCTGAAAGTAAAGAAATTTCAAAATTAGTACTGATGCGTAACAATTGGAAATTAAAAACAAAAAAACTCACAGTTATCACAACATCCAGTGCATTACCAGTCAGAACATCCATTGTCTGTTGAGATATAATTCCTGCTTGATTTTCCTCAACGGACTCTGCATATTCCAACAGCGGTAAACGAAGATCTGGGCATTGATTAAGGGCATCTTGCAGCTGTGGCAAGGGCAATTGTATTAGTACTGATGATGACTGTGGTTTCAATCGCTGGCAACATTTCAGAAAGCCTTCCCATATAAGTTTTTGTTTCCAGACTTGTTTTAAAACCAATCGTTGCAGCAGCCCAATAATGAAATTTGAAAGTCTCGGATATAGCGCTAAACTCTGAATGACGGTTCTCATGAATAGTGTTGGGATCGGTATAATATCAACCAGTTGCTGCAAACACGCTCCGAGTACATCCTGGGTATAAACTTCTTTTTCCGCTAGGCACAATGAAGTGGCCTTAACAATAAATTTAAGTTCACACTTAGTTTGGTCAATTGTATGAAGCGATACAAGTATCTCACTTGGTGTTATTGGCATTTTTTGGGTGGCGAATTCTGCACCAATTCCCAATAGTCTGTTGAATACTTCTTTCACAACAATTGGATTGAGTTTCAATAGTTTGGGCAATGCATTTAGGATCTCGGTTTTAGTCAAGCCGCTCAGAACGGGTATCAACAAACGAACATCATTCACTTTAGTTTGATAAAGTTCACGTACTTTTTTCACTAGCTCTGCTGTTGGAACCATATTTTCTGAGAGAATGTAAATTATTCGTGTTACAAGAGTTTCAACTCCTTTCGGACAGTCTTCAATAAGTTTAAGCAGTGTTGGATTTTCTACACCAATTTTTTTTATTGGCAGTTCTATTGAACGCAAAATTGTTCGTTTAAGATCTGGCGAAGTTTTCGTGTATACAACGCAAAGATCTTCAATCAAATCTGCAAAAAGAAAGCAAAAATTGAAAAAAATAACTTTAAATTCAATATCGGTAAACTGTACATATTTGAATTCATTCAATTACATGTACCCTGTTGAATGACTAACAAATCAACATTCACCTAAACACAATGCAACGCATATAATATAGCTAGAACAAAGATTTCAATCACCAATTGTATAGTTAAAAAAAAAAAAAAAAACGCGCCCCCGGGTGGGCTCGAACCACCAACCTTTCGGTTAACAGCCGAACGCGCTAGCCAATTGCGCCACGGAGGCCACAAATAAGAAATGATAATTGCATATTGTAGAGTGTATGTTTACTCATATAAATATAATAATACAGAATATAGCAGTTGCTGTACAAATAGTCTAGAGAACTTCAATAAATAAAAATATACTTAAATTTCTCCGTAAATATACACATTGTGTTTTCAATATAAAATATAATTAAACATGGCGCAGCCGAATACGAACAGAATTTTTTAATTGCCTTAATTCTGGTAATGGTAAGAACGCCTTAACAATAGAGATATAGACGGAAGAATTACACGAAATCAAACAGTGGTCAAAATTGACTCAGATTTAGAATCAGAATTAAGCGACCAAAGGGAGACCAATCAACGCACGCCGAAAATGGAGATTAAACCACCAGCTCCATTATTGATGGATGGAAATTTATCCGAAAAATTTAAGAAGTTCAAACAAAGGTTTGACATATTTATGCTGGCTTCTGAGAGTAATAAAAAAGAAGAAGAAATAAAAAAAGCAATACTGGGGTATACGAAAGATACAAATTTTACAGCCGCACTCAAAGAGAAGATGAAAGTTTTGATCATTTCTTAACTGATATAAAACATCTATCAGCCTCGTGTGAATTTTCATCAAACGAGTTAAATAAAGCTATTCGGGATCGTATCATATTTGGCATTAAACTATTAGGCGTATGAAATATCAGCTTGGAGGAAACAATTAAAAAATGCCGCTTATTTGAGCTGGACAAACACAGACTGGAGGAGGTACAGAACAAAAAATCAGCACAGCCATCATTAAACGGGAATCATACAGTTAATGCTATTACATCAAATTTTAAACAACTCAATACTAACAAAAGACTATTTAGAGATACTAACAATTTACCGAGGTACAGAACAAAAAATCAGCACAGCCATCATTAAACGGGAATCATACAGTTAATGCTATGTATTACATCAAATTTTAAACAACTCAATACTAACAAAAGACTATTTAGAGATACTAACAATTTACGAATTTTAACAACAGCTCACAACAAAATAAAAAAGCAAATTTTAATAGAAATTACTATAGAACTAAATTTTCTAAAAATTACTCTAATTTTTCTAATCCAAGACAGGCATATGGAAGACATGGTGGTGGTGGAGAGTGTTGTGAACGGTGTTACACAGGTCATGAATCGGGATATTGCCCAGCCAAAGGTAAATTTTGCGCAAAATGTAAAAAAGCAGACCATTTTGCGATTGCATGCAAAACAAAACAAAACGTTTCGGAAATTTGTGTGAATGAACCTTCGAACAATTCAGATGAATCAAGTTCAGGTGAGGAAAACTTTTTCGTATATTCTTTAACTAGCAAACCAAAATCTTGTTGGAGTGAAAACATTAAAATAGAAGATATTCAAATTTCATTCAAACTTGATACCGGGGCTGAAATTAATGTGCTTCCGTATAAATATATTACTTTACTAAAGAATAAATTGCTGAAAGCTAATAAAGGGATTTTGGAAGTGTATGGTGGTAAAAAATTATATCCGCTTGGTTCTGTTACCCTTGATTATATGCTTAACAATAAAATTTATAGTGTAGAATCACAGATAATATAGTTACATAGATATCGCAGCCAGTGCAAATAAAAATGACCACTTTCTGTATCCCTTATTTTCAAGAGATTTGTTATAATCAAACCTTGCAACCAAAATCAACATTACAAAATCAAACAACAAGAACAAGATCCAGACATTAATAGCGTTTTTTTTTGGTCGTCCGGAACTGTTCCGAACGATTCTGAATTCGTTCACTTGGCACAAGATGACAGTTCTTGTTCTGTATAGAACAGAAAAACGATTCCGAATTTGAAGTCGGAATCAAAAACAGAATCACGCATACATGCACATATTTGCACATACGTACTCGCCACCATGTCTACAAACAAAGAAAATAAAAACAATGTAATGTCATCTGCAATTCTGCATATGATGTTTTACAAATACATAGGAATTCAACCATTAGAAGCAAAAAAATGTATTTGCGTGTTCGTTTGGTATCCAGAATCGGACAGTTCTATGTACCAATTCCGGATTACCAAAAAAAACGCTATAACGCTAGCTTGCAACTTGCAAGTTGCATTCGGAAGATACAAACATTTTCTTTTTGCCATTCCTTTTCGAGCTCGAGCCAACACAACTTTTAACTGTGCACGTGCAGGTAGTTTTTTTTCTATATAATTTTGGTACGGACAGCCAAAAACCAACCCCTTTTAATTTTTTCTTTTCTCTCTTTTAAAGCGGTTGAGCGAACGACTTATTTCATTGATGGGATGGGGATGGCTGAAGTGCGTTTTTGCGCTGACGATAGTTGACTATAGTTTTTATGTCAAAAAGAAAATGGTTGATGTGTCATAGTTGAAATAGTTAGAAATAGTTGAAATCATCCAAAAACGCTTTTTAGTTAGGTTTGGTTGATGTGTCAAACAAGAAAAAAAAAAAACAAATCTTTTGAGGTTACATTTTCCTTTTCTTTTGATCATAACAATTTTTGTTGCTCTAAATTTATTTCAAAAATTCAAGAATGATCTTGATATGGTAAGATTTTAAAGCCAATTGAGATGAGAAAATATTTATTTATTTTTGAACAACCCACAGCAAGAAAAGAAAAGAGAAAGAGAAAGAGACTGAAGACCACCCTCCATAAAGAAATCTTCAAGCTGTTTCAAGTAAGCCAGCTCCTGATATTCTCCTATTTGCGGCTCCCAGATTCAGTGAAAAACTCTCAATACCAATATCTAGTTCGTGTTATATAAATAAACGAAAAAAGTCTTTATTCTCCGAAACTAAATTAACATTTTTTATTGCTGACAGACAAACATAAAAACAATGAATTCAAATATGTATGCCGATTTCGTCCTTCAATCATTGATTTGGGTTTCCTTATGCTTGACTTCTGCGGGAGCGTCATTGAGCTTCCTCTCCAAATTGTCCTTTTCTCCTGTGATCTTCGTAATTTTCTCCTCAGTCAGCTCCATTCACCGCTGCGTCAATTTCTTCTCATGCAGAGTAACTTCCATTTGCCGTTCCTGCGGACTGACGTTCGACAATCATTATGCTCATGGGCAGTGGCCAACTTGTCCTCCAAAACCATGTCCATGTCCTCGAGTTTTTCGATGACTTTTTGTAAACTAACCGAACGTAGACGCTGACTGTTTTGGCCATCTTTGGCAGCCTGCAAGTCGCCACGCAGTTGCAGTTGAAATAGGAGTGTTTGCGGATTGCAGTATAGCCAATTCGATTGGAAGGGTTTGTGACCGGTAAGAGAATGATTCTTGAAATTGGTGCTGAATTTTAAGCCACTTGGAAATGCGATCATTTCCTTGGTGTGTATCTCCTCGTAGTGACTGAGGATTTTCAGTTTGACTCGTGAAGCTTTAAAATTTGTAAGGGGAATCTTATTTCCTTTATATTTTTGAAATTAAATATTTTTAATTGAAGACGAACAGAAATCTTTTGATTGAATTAAATTTGCGGCGGCACGGATACGGACAACTACGACGGTAAAAAATGCACGAACAGAATGTTTTTTTTTTGAGTCATTAAAAACACCATTAAACAGAAAAAAAAAAGACTTTGACACATCAACCATTTTCAACTCACCTCCTGAGTAGAGTTGGGAATAGTTAGAAATAGTTACAATTTGACACTTTAACACTGACCGCAAAAACGACAATTGTGGTTACGAAACGTAACTATTGGCGTGCAAAAACGAGAAATAGTCAACTATAGTCAGCGCAAAAACGCACTTCTGGTGTGCGTAAAATACATAATAACATAATGTATGTTTGTTTTTTTTTTTATGTGATTGAGCTATTTTCTTTCTAAATTTTATTGTCAGCGGTAATTTTTTTCAGCGATTTATTTTTCAGTGCTATTTTTTTATGCAATAGGTGATAAGAGATTATCTGGAGTTTCTTGTTCCATTTGTAAGAAAACAAAAAGAGAATATCCTAATTTGAAAATTTTTCAATGCCCTTCCAGGGAAAAAAAGGAAATTTTAAGTAGTTTGTGGAGGCAGGCAAGAGTAATTTTTGCCCGGAGTTTTTGGGAAGAAAATATAGAAGGATGCTGTTCCTTCTTTGACTTCTGATTAGGATTCAGATTTAAATTTAGAAGATCATAAAGCTCCTCCAACTAAACGAAGAAGAACTTCGAGCAGTTGTAGCATTTCGTGTGCAAGGTGCGATTAATTATTATAGAGATGTGTCAAAGCGGAGAAAAAATGCGATTTTGAAAAAAACTTTATTAAGTTACAAGATTAAAATAAAAAATCTAAAATCAAAACATTCCAAAAAAAACTAGGGCCCATACTGCTTTAAAACTTTCAAAAAAACGAGAATTATCTTTACTGCTCAAATACAAAGGCAAAGGCTTAATATTTCCGACCATTCAAAAACATTATGCGATATGTTGATGGGTTTGTCGAAATATACAAAATACAACAACAACGAAAAAGAACTTTCCCAAAATAGGTCGCAAAGTGCCTATAAATTTCTTAGAGATGGACTGGGCTTCAGGCAATGCGATATTTCTTGTATTTAAAATGCTTTTGAGGAGTAAATGCTCAAACTGTTCTGAACTTTTCCTAAAAACTGATGAAAAAATAACGTGTCCTTTGGATTTTTTTATTTTCGCTTAAAACTTTTCGCAGAACAGTGACTTTGGAAGTCTGAAGGCACCGAGTGATGAATTGTTCAATACGTGCAAGCTACATTTTAAGGTCTTTAATCGGGTTTTCCGAGATCCCCCACAAGAAAGAAACATAAGGGAGAAAATGGCTTTGGAATGCATGAGGAAAATAAACGTCAGGAACCCAGGCTGGTTTGATGAAAAAAATTGTTGCTATGGCCATCGTAAGGACCTACTTTACTTTGGCCTCCTCGTTCTGTTGCGAAAACATTGTTCGTGGAAAATACAAAAAAGAATAATATCTACAAATCAAAAAGTTCAAATATTATCAGGCATAAAACGAAAAAAACGCCTAGCAAGAAGAGTGAGAGACGTAGGGTTAAATCAAGCACCCCAAGAGTGAGAGGCACGGGGACCTCTTTGCACTTTAAAGATTTTTGTTCATCCAAATATAAAGAAAGAACTGATTTTTGAAGAAGCAAATATCTATCATATCATTTTCATTCAGAATAAATGTCAATACAAAAATAAACTTTTATTCGTAGGTATTAAACTAAACTGGGGTTTATCTGGCTATTGAAAAATTTGCTCTTAGTAAAAATTAAATCCTCAGTTTATAACTTTTCTTTCGTTAATTTTAAGTAAACACTTAAAATATCTAATTTGATGGCCTAAAAAATAGACAAGAAAAATACCTTTTTTTTAATATCAATATGATTTGTGTAAGTTACTACTTACTACGCATCCTACAATCAATTATTTAAAAAACAGCTCATATATCTTGAATTTGAGGTCAGCAACTTCAACCTTCAATATCTCGTTTTTCTCATGAATGATTTTGAAAAAAAATTAACACACAACAACCTCTTTTATTTAATAATTAACTCATTCATGTAGGTATACTCTAGTATCTAGACCTATGAATAAATGCAATCTGAACATGCCTAGCTGCATTAATGAAAAATAATTTTTTCGCCTCATTATTTTCTTTTCATAATTCAATACAATTAAGGTCCCGTCACACACTGAAAGGAAATTACTTTCAGAAAGCAAAAAGCTTTTTGAAAGTGAACATTTCACAGTGTGACGACCCGAAAATTACTTTCCTGAAAGCGTTTCTCAAAATGATTTGCTTTCTCGAAAACACTTTCAGAAAAAAACTTTCACAGTGTAACTAGTTCCTGAAATCGTTTTGAAGAAAGCAAATCACTTTCAAACAGAAAACGCTTACTACTTTCAGCAACTGTTTGTAAAAGTTTTTTGCTTTCTTGAAAGCGAATAATCTGAAATATCACAACCGTTTACAAACAAAAAGCTTTCAGGAAGCAATCTTAGGAAACGTTTTCGCTTTTATAGTGTGACGACCCAAAAAATGTTTTTTTAGAAAATTTAATTTCTTGAAATTAAAATGTTTTCAGAAAGCACTTTCAGAAAGCACTTTCCTTTCATAGTGTGACTGCTCTCTGAAAACAATTTCAAAAAAATAACAAACTCTCAAATTTGGAAACGCTTTCTGAAAGTATTTTCCTTTCAGTGTGTGACGGCTCTTTTAACCACACGAAATTTTACTGAAATCCTGTTACGTGTTGAATTTAAAATTTTAAATTATATCTATGTAAACAAATATTCATCTCCGTCCTAAATGTGAAACAGTTCATTGCGAACCAAGAAGTTAGAAAAAAAAAGAAAACACAACAAGCAACTTGACAATACAATACAAATAAGAAACAAGATAAGGTCTGAGTATGACTCACGCTAGTTTGATCGAACTGGGACGTAGTGGTACGTCCCATGGAATTGAAAAATGGTAATTTTTTTTTCCTCTGCGTGCGATATCTATGTAACTATATTATCTGTGCTCTGACGCTACCGCTGTATTCCATATTATTATTCTAAGCATTTATGTTTGTTTAATAAAATAATAATAATAATAATATTAGTTTTTGGCGTAAGCCTCCCCCAAGGCGGCCCATATGTCTCAATTTTTGGCTTCACTGTACCAATTTGTGTTTATTTGGCAAAGATCGTCGCTCCATCTCTTGTTCGGTCGGACTGTTGGTCTCTTGCTCTCCGGTCTCCATTTTGTTGCCAATTTTGTCCATCTTTGATCCTGTAGTCTTGAAATATGTCCTGCCCAACTCCATTTTTGTCTTTTGGTTCTATTTATCACGTCAATTATTCGAGTATTGTTTCGGATGTCTTCATTTCTTATCCTTTCGCTGGGTCTTATTCTGAGGATTTTTCTTTCCCTTTTGGATTGACAGATCCTTAGCTGGTCAAGAGATTTCGCAATCAAGCTTAGGGTTTGTAGTCCATAAGTAAGCACCGGTAAAATAGCGGAGTCGAAGAGATATTTTCGTGTTTCTACACTTTGGTCCAGTTCTAAAATCTGTTTGAGGCTCCAGAATTGCTTCCAGCTGTTTGTGATGCGTCTGTTGATTTCTTTTTTCTCTTGGTCCTTAAAAGATTTTAGTTGTCCCAAGTATATGTAGTCTTCTATGTATTCTATTTTTTCATGGTCCATTATATCCTCTCTGATGTGGTTTGTCATGACTTTTGTTTTTGACTTGTTAATTTGTAGTCCATAGTTCTTGCACAAGTAAGTAAGTTCTTGTATATAGCTTTTGTAGATATGAGTACTATATCGTCCGCAAATCTTAGGTTGTTTAGAACTTGTCCACATACCTTATACCATATTTTGTCTTCCATTTCATCTTTTGGAAAATGTCCTCTAAAACTGCACTAAATAGTGGTGGTGAAAGCGGGTCTCCTTGTCTGACGCCTCTTGTTATTTTAAATTTACGTCCCGTACTCTCTGTTTTTATTTGTGCTACATTATTTTTGTCAAAAACATATTGATAGTCCTTATAACGTTTGAGTCCATATTTTGGTTTGTTAGGGATGTCCATATTGTTTCGTGTTCAACGCTGTCAAATACTTTACTAAAGTCTATGAATAGAAAGTATATTGGTTGTTGAAATTCATTGCACTTTTCTATTAGTTGATTCATCGTAGGTGGTCTGTTGTTGAGAAACCTTCTCTGAATCCAGCTTGTTCCCTAGGTTGTTTGTTGTTAAAATCTTGTTTGATGTTCCTGTAGATTGTTTTTGAAAACAGCTTATAAATTGTCGAAATGTTACTTATAGGTCTATAGTTGTTCAAATCGTCTTTTTTTCCTTTTTTATGTATAAGTGTAATGGTTGTTTCTTTCCATTGCTTAGGGATTTGCTGAGTTCTTATGATCTCATTAAACATAAAGGTTAAGATTTCGGAGAGCGATTCTTTCCCGTATATTATCATTTTTGCAGAGATTCCATCATTTCCAGTGCATTTGTCCTTTTCAAATCGTCTATGGTTCTTTTCAATATTTTTTTTGCTAAACATGGGAGTTTTTGTTGTAAGAAGATTGATATCTATGATGTCAGTATTCTCTTCTTCAATTGTATTCTTGGTCGAGGAGAATAGTTTTTCGAAGAACTTAGTAGCATTTTCGTTTAACTCTTTTCTATTTGTTATGTTGCTTGCATTTTGGCGTTTTAAGCTCATTATCCATTCATGTTGATTGTTAAGTAATGATTTTGTTTTCCTTATTGATTTTGTTTGTCTAATCGTATCTCTAGCTATTGTTTCGTTGAACTTGTGGATATCTTTCCTTATTTCTAGTTTGATAGTTTTCCTTAATTCTTTTAGTTCAGTTTTTTCTTGGTCAAGTAATTGTTGCTTGGTTCGAAGAGTATCTCTTCTTGAGATTAAGATTTTTAGTGCAAAAAGAATTTTACTACAAACGATAAAAATGTCATTTTAAGCGATATAGAGGTTAGTAGTGAAAATTACTCCTACTACGAAACTTTGCGATAACAAGCTAATAGACGTTTGTAGTGAAAAAATTACTTCACTACAAACGAAAGCAACCCTCATAGAGGTTTGTAGAGAAAAAAGAATTTTACTATTTTTTAGTGCAAAAAGAATTTTACTACAAACGATAAAAATGTCATTTTAAGCCATATAGAGGTTAGTAGTGAAAATTACTCCTACTACGAAACTTTGCGATAACAAGCTAATAGACGTTTGTAGTGAAAAAATTACTTCACTACAAACGAAAGCAACCCTCATAGAGGTTTGTAGAGAAAAAAGATTTTTACTACAAACGATAAATATGTCATTTTAAGCCATATAGAGGTAAGTAGTGAAAATTACTCCTACTACGAAACTTTAAAATGCGATAACAAGCTAATGGACGTTTGTAGTGAAAAAATTACTTCACTACAAACGAAAGCAACCCTCATAGAGGTTTGTAGTGAAAAAAGAATTTTACTACAAACGATAAAAATGTCATTTTAAGCCATATAGAGGTTAGTAGTGAAAATTAATCCTACTACGAAACTTTAAAATGCGATAACAAGCTAATGGACGTTTGTAGTGAAAAAATTACTTCACTACAAACGCAAGCAACCCTCATAGAGGTTTGTAGTGAAAAAAGAATTTTACTACAAACGATAAAAATGTCATTTTAAGCCATATAGAGGTTAGTAGTGAAAATTACTCCTACTACGAAACTTTAAAATGCGATAACAAGCTAATGGACGTTTGTAGTGAAAAAATTACTTCACTACAAACGAAAGCAACCCTCATAGAGGTTTGTAGTGAAAAAAGAATTTTACTACAAACGATAAAAATGTCATTTTAAGCCATATAGAGGTTAGTAGTGAAAATTACTCCTACTACGAAACTTTAAAATGCGATAACAAGCTAATGGACGTTTGTAGTGAAAAAATTACTTCACTACAAACGAAAGCAACCCTCATAGAGGTTTGTAGTGAAAAAAGAATTTTACTACAAACGATAAAAATGTCATTTTAAGCCATTTAGAGGTTAGTAGTGAAAATTACTCCTGCTACGAAACTTTCAAATGCGATAACAAGCTAACGGACGTTTGTAGTGAAAAAATTACTTCACTACAAACGAAAGCAACCCTAATAGAGGTTTGTAGTGAAAAAAGAATTTTACTACAAACGATAAAAATGTCATTTTAAGCCATTTAGAGGTTAGTAGTGAAAATTACTCCTACTACGAAACTTTAAAATGCGATAACAAGCTAATGGACGTTTGCACTGAAAAAATTACTTCACTACAAACGAAAGCAACCCCCATGAAGGTTTGTAGTGAAAAAAGAATTTTACTACAAACGATAAAAATGTCATTTTAAGCCATATAGAGGTTAGTAGTGAAAATTAGTCCTACTACGAAACTTTAAAATTCGATAACAAGCTAATTGACGTTTGTAGTGAAAAAATTACTTCCTTACAAACGAAAGCAACCCTCATAGAGGTTTGTAGTGAAAAAAAGAATTTTACTACAAACGATAAAAATGTCATTTTATGCCATATAGAGGTTAGCAGTGAAAATTACTCCTACTACGAAACTTTAAAATGCGATAACAAGCTAATGGACGTTTGTAGTGAAAAAATTACTTCACCACAAACGAAAGCAACCTTCATAGAGGTTTGTAGTGAAAAAAGAATTTTACTACAAACGATAAAAATGTAATTTTAAGCCATATCGAAGTTAGTAGTGAAAATTATTCCTACTACGAAACTTTAAAATGCGATAACAAGTTAATGGACGTTTGTAGTGAAAAAATTAGTTCACTACAAACGAAAGCAACCCTCAGAGAGGTTTGCAGTGAAAAAACAATTTTACTACAAACGATAAAAATGTCATTTTAAGCCATATAGAGGTTAGTAGTGAAAATTATTCCTACTACGAAACTTTAAAATGCGATAACAAGTTAATGTTAGAGTTCTCTTGTGACGTTGTGGGGTGCACTCATATCGGGAGCTTTATTTTTTTATTTTTATATCTACATTTAAAAATACTGAGAATGTCGTGTGCATTTTGTAAGAAAAAGGTTGAAAGAATTGACCTTAAAGTCAGTTGTATTGATTGTTCTAAATATTCGCATGGAAAATGTGCAAAAATCACTGCAAACGAGCTTGATTTTATGAAGAATTCTAAAGCAACCTGGAGATGCCCTAGTTGTACGACAGAGAGGAGAGGATCTACATCTGGTACTACTCCAAATAAATTCTATTCAGTTGCATCCTAACGCATCTAACTCTTCATCACTGAACCTAAGAGGCAAATTGACTGCTGTCACCTCCACCGCCGCCATCAACTCCACCGCCACCATCAACACCACCGCCACCTCTTCCACCACCTCTTCCGGCACCGCTGCCACCATGACAACTATATCCACCACCACCTCTACCACCGCCACCGAGATGAAGAAAAAATTAGCTCCAGCCGTTACTTTGGAGATGGTTTACGCTGAAATTCTTCAACTCAAGAATTACCATAAAATTCAAATCGATGAAATGGTTGCCAAAAACAAAGAAAATGAACAAAAAATCTTTACACTCGAAGAAAAAGTAAATAACTTAGAGCAGCAACTTCTGTCGAACAGCATTGAAGTGTATAATGTTCCTATTATCAAAGACACTCCAAACATCGATCTTGCACTTGGTATCTTTCGTGAAGCATTAAATGTTAACGTAAATGAGAATGACATCGATCAATGCTTTGTTAAACAAATTAAAAAAGGAAAACCTGTTTCTAATGGTAATTCAAAAACCACCAACATTCTGCACGTTAAATTTGTGTCTCACCGGTTGAAAGAGAAAATTATGCAAAGCAAACGAGAAAAGAAAGAACAGCTAACAACAACTACAACATTTTTTGGAGTACGAGGTAAACAAGAGAAAGTATACATCAACGAATGTCTGACACATCAGCGGCGTCAACTTCTTAATGCTGCGATGTCAATGAAAACAACGAAAGGAGTCAAGTACGTTTAGACTAGGAATGGGAATATATTTATGAGGAAGAGTGAGGGTGACAATTTAGTAAGAATTAATTGTAGTTTAGATCATAGAGAATATATAATACCTAGAGTCACGACTTCGGGTGTTCGCTCTCTTTTTGCCTACAAGCTGCAATTTGGTCGTTTTGTACTAACCCAGTGAGGATGTGTTAGTTTTCAATGCTTTTTAAATGAGAAACTGCACCAATACATTCGCACTGAGTTAGATACAATGCTCAGGTTGGAGTCGAGGTGGGTTTCATGGGCTCAGATTTCGAAAATAAGATTCCGTTGAGCTCAGCATTTTCAAAAAATAACTTAAACATACAAAAAATGCATGTAATATGAAAAATAAATACGTACATATAATTGCACTATAATTTACAAATATTTGTATCAAAAATCTTAATAAATCTTAAGAAAAAAGTCGTGCGTTTAGTCTCGTATTTCCTGTGGTGGAAGTCTGTCACTTTGGGTTTGTGCATCAGGAAAAAAATTTTGTCACGGCTCAGTGCTCAATCTTTTGTCACCTCTTACACAGGTTCACGGACACGACAAAAAGAAAGGATTGTGTGAGTTCACCTCAGAAAAATTTTGAGGGTGTTTTCGGCAAGGGAGGAAAAGGTCGCGACTCTAGGTATTATATATTCTCTATGGTTTAGATTTTGATAAATTATGAATATTGTTAATCCCATTCTTTCTTCAGTCCCAAACATTTGTGAAATTCCAGTTTCTCGTAGTTTTCCCGATAATTGTTTTTTTATTCAGCAAAACATCCGTACTTTGAGGAAGAACTTTTCCATTTTTTTAGCTCACATTGAGTCACTTAAAAACAACAATTAACAATTGCCAGTTATAATTGTCTTAAACAATTTAGTATTATTGCAGCACTGATTGTCACCCCACATCAGTTTTTAATTCAAGTTATTTCAATTCGCTATGTATCATTCAACTCTAGCTTTCAAGCTAAAGGATGATAACTAATATTTATTCTTTGTATCTTTGTTTTTTGTAACTAGTTGTAAAATGAAAATGAATGAATAAAATGTATTTCTAATCTAATCTAATCTAAATGGACGTTTGTAGTGAAAAAATTACTTCACTACAAACGAAAGCAACCCTCATAGAGGTTTGTAGGGAAAAAAGAATTTTACTACAAACGATAAAAATGTCATTTTAAGCCATATAGAGGTTAGTAGTGAAAATTACTCCTACTACGAAACTTTAAAATGCGATAACAAGCTAATGGACGTTTGTAGTGAAAAAATTACTTCACTCCAAACAAAAGCAACCCTCATAGAGGTTTGTAGTGAAATTCTTTTTTCACTCCAGACGTCCATTAGCTTGTTATCGAATTTTAAAGTTTCGTAGTAGGACTAATTTTCACTACTAACCTCTATATGGCTTAAAATGACATTTTTATCGTTTGTAGTAAAATTCTTTTGTAACTACAAACCTCTATGAGGGCTTCTTTCTATTGTAGAGTAATTAGTTACTGGTTTAAAGTTAACTAACTTCATTACTTTTTCTTTGGATGAAAATAAAAAAGTGTCAAAAAAGGGAGTGGTAGTAAAATTTGGTCGGAAGTTAATTATTTTTTTTTTATAATTTTTCTGTAGAATTAAAAAAAAAAAAAAAACTGAACTACAATCAACTAAACACGTATATCTATGAGAAACAAGCAAACAAATTGGAAATTTTATTTTGGGGGGCTGACATTTTTTTGACGGTCAAATTTTTTTTCTGTACAACTACAAAAAAAAAACTTAATTCTCTACAATCAACTACCTACCCTAACCTATCAAAATAAATAAAGAAAGAATTTGTTTTCAAAAGTCGGGTGCCGGAGCTCTTTTTTTCAATATTTTTGGCACCGGCTCCCGAGCTCTTTTTTAGCTCGGAGCCAAATAGGCTCCCGAGTCGGAGCTGTTTTTCAAAATTTTTGGCTCCGGCTCCCGAGCTCTTTTTCAGCTCGGAGCCAAATAGGCTCCCGAGCCAGAGCTTTGTTTTCATTTTTTTGGGGCTCCGGCTCCTGAGCTCTTTTTGGGATCTTAGCAGGGTACAGAAAAACTCGCTCCCGAGCGCTCTTTTTAGCTCTTTTAGCTCTCAGCTCGCGAGCCGGAACTCTTTTTTCTATATTTTTGGCTCCGGCTCGCGAGCTCTTTTTTAGCTCGGAGCCAAATAGGCTCCCGAGCCGGAACTCTTTTTTCTATATTTTTGGCTCCGGCTCGCGAGCTCTTTTTTAGCTCGGAGCCAAATAGGCTACCGAGCCGGAGCTCTTTTTCAATATTTTTGGCTCCGGACATTTTAATATATTTTCTCTTCGACGGGTCTCCACCTTGACGTTGGTGAGGAGGCTTACACCCAAACCTCAATCAGGCCAGTTATAGACTTTAGCTCTCGGGCAATCTCTCAGCTACCTGCTAGGGTTTGGGCAAACTTAGAGAGGCCCACCCCTATGAAAATATGGAAAATTTAAAGAAAAAAATGAACTTAACCATAACGGGGATATACGTTATACGGTCGGTAGGGGTCACGACTATCTGCTTAGGCTTTGCCTCCCGATCTCAATATCGAGAGGAGAAGTCGCCAGTGACAAAAATTTTACATATTCATTTATTTATTATGAACATCCTTCTTATCTTTTCGAAACCGTTTCTCTTTTCTTTTTCTTTTTTCTTTTTTGTTTTCTTTTTCTCTCCATTTTTCCCTACAGATTCGAAATTTAAGAAGAGTAAAACGCGCATCAAAAGATGACCGAGGAAGAAGAAAAACTTCTCCTCGACCCCCCGATATGGGAGATGGAGCCAGTGAGATTGACGTCGATAACGTCAGCGAGGTGTCCTCAATCGCTAGCTCTAGCATCTCGAACACTTCCAGGAGGAGTAGAATCTCCAACTGCAAGAGAACCATAAAGAGGTTAGGGAAGTTGAATTGGGACCAGATGTCGGAGACCGACAGAATGAGGTTGCACAACGCTCGGGCCTTCATGGACAGGGAAGGCTTAGGGAAGGGCAATCCGGTACCACCCCCCTCCCCTCCAAAGAAACCGAGCGAGAAGACGCCAATGGGCCCACCCGCTCCCTATGCTGACTCCAAGCATGGAAAAGGGTGCACCCCATCTACATCCAGCGCCAGTGCAAATACCGAGGGTAGCAAAAGACCTGACCAGATTGGGCGGACGCACATTAAGGAGTCCACCGACCCATCCACCAAACTAATCCCGGAACCCAGGGTTCCGATTAGCCAAGTGGATGAGGAAGGCACTCCTGATGAGGGAAAAGACAAAAAGGAGTGTGGGGTTAACTTGGTAGGCCTTTGCCCACAGGATAACCCCAACACAACCTCTTTATCCGAACCTGAAAACCGCACGATCGACACGACCATAAATAGTACAGAGACAGTTATACGTAAAAAGACTAGACAACGAATAACTGGTACACTTAACGAGAACGAAATACGAAGACGACAAATACGCAATGCTGAAAGGATCGTTCGACGCTTTGCCAAAAGAACCCCAGAGTCTCTCACGGCAAAGGAGAAGACAGCGCTCGATAGATCCAGGAAGCGGTTGCAAACAACGACGGACACCACGGAACAAAACGTACAAACAACAAAAGCTGGCAGCACTGGTGCAAGGATCACAGGCACCTCACCCACTCAAGAAGCGCCATGCTCCTCAAAAAGGGCAAGGAACGCCAGCAATTCACCAACCACCTCTTTTCCGAACAAAGAAACGAAGAGGATGAAGATGTCTCGGGCTATCATCAAAGGTCACAAAGTCGCTATAGCTGACTATGGTAAACCTACACGAAGACTGACCGAAGACCAATGGCAACTCCTTGAACTAAGAATCCTGGAGGAAGTCAATGAGGCTATCGTCAAGAATAGGCAAGTGCCTCTCTTCGGTAACCTCACGACTACCCACGGTTTCAAGGTGATGAACTGTGAGAATGACGTGACTCTCGAGTGGCTACGAGAGTTTATTAAAAATACGTCAGCTCCATGGCAAGGCGCCGACCTTCGCCTCATAGAGGTAAAGGAAATAAAGGAGTTGAGCAGACCAGTAGGCAAACTAATGGTCAAAGGCCCAACCATCCCCAGTGAACGGCTAGGAAGATATATTATATCACTGAATAGTGATCTTCAAAGCCAAGACTGGGAGATCATGAAAACGGAGAAAACAAAGGAAGGCACCGAGGTGGAAGTCAGACTGACTCACAGATCTATTCCACTCCTCAGGAAAGTCAACTTTAAAGTTCGCGTCGGGATAACTAGATGCAAGCTGAGGTTGATTGCCAACAAAAAGAAACAGGTTAGTAAAGCGTTGAACAAATACTTTATTATATGATGGAATTGAAAATTTTACAAATCAATTTTCAACATAGTAAAGCCGCCAGCGCTAACCTGGTCTACCTCATGGAGAGTAGACAATATGATGTAGCCCTTATACAGGAACCCTGGGTATCAGGTGGCAAAATTAAGGGTCTACACTCCAAAGAACTCATGATGTATAAGTCCAACCCGGACAACCAAAATAGTAGTCCTAGAACTTGTATAGTAGCCAGGAAACAGATTAATCTTTTTCTTCTGACTACTTACAGCAACACTGACCAAACAGCGGTAAAACTGGAACGAGAAGGGCTCCTATCGCTCATTCTCTCTTCAACATACATGCCGTATGACGGTACAGAAGGACCACCAGCGGATATCACAAATCTATTGATATCCTTTGCAAGTAAGAACAATTTTGACGTAGTCTTAGGGTGCGACTCCAACTCACATCATGTGCAGTGGGGAAGTACCGATACTAACACTAGGGGCGAGTCCCTTTTTGAGTATATTATTGAGAATAACCTTCTTGTAGCTAACAGAGGTAACACCCCCACCTTTGTTACGAAAAACCGTAAGGAGGTACTCGATATCACCTTAACAAGTAATTCAAACACTTGTCAGGTAGAACAGTGGAAAGTATTAGATGACGCTTCCTTCGCAGACCATCGTCTAATTGAATTCTGTATCCCTGACATTGATCGGATACACAAGCCATTTAGAAATAACAAACGTACCAATTGGTATGTCTTTAACAATGAAATAATTAAGAATATAGGTCAGCTTAGTGCTGAAACTAATCTTAGCATAGATAGTTCAGAGAAACTTACTACAGAATTCACGGGAATTCTACAGAATGCCTTTGACAAAAGCTGTCCTCTCATTACAACGGCGAAGAAAAATAATAAACCGCCCTGGTGGACTGCTGAGCTCAGCATTATTAGAAAAGAGACTAGGAAACTTTTCAATCGGGCTAAACGCACCGGAGCAGAAAGTGATTGGGAAGGCTACAAAACTAGTCAAAGAAAATTTAAATCAGAAACTCAAAGGGCGAAACGCAGTTCATGGAGAAACTTCTGTAGTAGCATTGAATGTACAAACCATTCAGCGAGACTAAGGAAGATCCTCTCCAAAGCTAATACACCCATAGGCTTCTTAAAAGGCCCTGATAACCAATGGACAGAATCCTGTCAGGAAAGTCTAAAACTCCTGGTTCGAACACACTTCCCAGGATGTAACGCAGACCTAGATAACGAGTCAACAAACATCACATACTCGGCTCTTGAAATACCTGGGGAAATTATAACGGAAGAAAAGTTAACTTGGGCTATAAACTCCTTCTCTGCTTATAAATCTCCGGGCTTAGAGGCATCTTCCCCTTGATGCTGCAAAAAAGCAGCAGTATCATAACACCACATCTAATGAACATCTTCCAAAACTGCCTAAGGTTAGGATATGTTCCGAAGAAGTGGCGTGAAGTCAAAGTCGTCTTTATACCAAAAGCTGGCAAGCCCAGTCATACAGAACCAAAAGATTTCAGACCAATCAGTCTAGCCTCTTTTGCACTCAAAACACTTGAGAGAGTAATTGATATGCACATCCGTAGCAACTTAAAGCCGGAATCAATATCACCATTTCAGCACGCCTATACAAAAGGCAAAAGTGTAGAAACAGCCCTACACTGTGCAGTAAGAACAATAGAGAAGTCGCTTGAGGTTAAAGAATATACCCTGGCTTCTTTTCTAGATATCGAAGGAGCATTCAATAATGTCCACAACAGTGCCATAGAAAAAGCACTCACTGACCTTAAAATAGAACCCCCACTTATAAGATGGATTACGTGTATGTTGAAAAACAGACAAATCCATTCTAAATTAGGTAACTCCGATATAAAAATGTTCACATCTAGAGGATCCCCACAGGGTGGGATACTCTCACTTCTTCTCTGGACTTTGGTGATGAATGAGGTTCTCATCAAACTCAAGAACAGTGGTGTTAGAGTTGTAGCACATGCCGATGATTTAGCGCTTCTGGCGACAGGAAAATACCTAACCACAGTAAGCGAACAATTAGAAAACGCATTAACTACGGTCAATAACTGGACCAAGAAATGCGGTCTTAAAGTAAACCCCCAGAAAACAGAACTGGTACTTTTCACCAATAGAAGGAAAATCCCTTCTTTCGAACTGCCTAAAATTGAAAACACCCCACTTAAACTCTCAGAAAAAGCGAGATATCTTGGAGTTATCTTGGATAAGAAACTCAACTGGGGTCCTAACATACAAGAAAGATACAAGAAGGCCACGATTGCACTCTACTCGTGTAATAGGATTCTTGGAAGAAATTGGGGACCAAATCCTAAGATAATCATGTGGATGTACACAGCCATAGTTAGACCCATTCTAACTTATGGTAGTCTGGTTTGGTGGCAAGCTCTGGAGAAATCCACGAACTTTAAAACCCTTACCAAAGTACAAAGAATGGCATGCATTAGCACTACGGGGGTAATGAGGACCACCCCCACAGCGGGTCTCGAAACGATCCTAAATCTCACCCCCATAGACTTATTTGCACAGGAATCAGCAGCAAACAGCGCTCTAAGACTTAGTCAGACCAATATTTGGAGATCTAGTCAATATGGCCATACCACGATCCTTACAAAATACGTTGGCAATAACGTTTGTACTGATTACATGACCCCTTAGACTTCAATAAGAACTTTACTACCAGCTTCCCTAATAGAGAAGATTGGGAGAACAATGTACCCTACACAAACGAATCGAACTTTACCATCTTTACCGATGGTTCGAAAATGACTACTGGGGTAGGGGCAGGTTGCTACTCAGAAAATCTTAGCCTTGCCAGTTCATTCAGACTTCCTGACCATAGCAGCGTCTTCCAAGCTGAGATCTTGGCAGTGAAAAACGCTGCTACTCAAATATCCATGATGGCGATACCACACGCTGATATCACCTTTTTCATTGATAGCCAAGCAGCAATAAAAGCGATCTCTGCCACGCAAATCAAGTCAAAGCTTGTTTCTTGCTGTCGCGAAGAGTTAAGGGTTCTTGGTATGCAGCATAACGTAAGACTCTGCTGGGTTCCCGGTCACAGTGGTGTGCCAGGAAATGAAAAAGCGGATGAGCTCGCAAGAGAAGGCTCGGTACTTGATCCCTCTCTCATAGACCATAACATTAGAATCCCTCAATGCGAACTAAAAAGCAACATTAGTAATAACATCATTCAAAAAACAAATGATAGATGGAACCTACTAGAAACCTGCGGTAACACCAGGAAACTCTGGCCTCATTATGACAAGATAAAATCAAATAAGATTTTACTTCTCAATAAACCGTCCCTAAGATGCCTCATAGGTGTCATAACGGGACATAACCTATTTGGCTACCACAAAAAGAAGTTGGGGCTTAGTACGGACGACATATGCAGAGGCTGTGGCGACGAGGAAGAGCACGAAAATACAGCTCACTTCCTATGCCACTGTCCAGCACTCTGCCGTGCTAGATCAAAATTCCTAGGCAACTATTTCTTCAATGAACTAGAAGACCTATCTGAACTCCCAGGCAATCGCCTATTGAACTTTATCAAGTCCACCAAATGGCTCGATTAACCATAGAATTCATAGGTTAAACCACTTTCAGAAGTTACAACACTTCAGGGTATCACAAGGGATCTACATTGATCTAAGTGTGACGGTAATAATATCAACTGTCAGCCCATATAACCTAACCTAACCTAATATGTTGGTATAATAGCTCTTTACATTGTGCTATATTTAAAAGAGACATAGATTGGTTCGATTTGTTATTGCTTTTGAAATTTTTATAGTTGTAAATATGAGGAGATTTCTAGGAGAGTTTAATTGTTTTCAGATGGAATTCGATTTGTGCGTGGTACCATATGCAATTTCAAGTTGATACCTTTCACATGTTATCCGCAAGGGTAGGTAGTTACTTTACCTAGTATGGTTGTTTCTATGGAATACGAATTTTGTTTTTTTTTTTTTTTTCAAGGAGTAGGTATACGCTAATGACCTTTTTTTTTATTAGGGTTCGATTTTTGTGGTCTTGTGACAGGAAAAAAACAAGAAAGAGGCAATAAAATAATAATAATTGAAGAATTAAAAAAATAAAAGAATATGATGAAATCGCAAAGAGTGTGCATGTTCTTTTATTAAAAAAAATTGAATGGACTTTGGTACCCGCGAATAAAGAGAGATGTGAGTTATGTTATTTTATATATTGTGCATCTGCAAGGGCGGGTGGTTACTCTAACTCGTAGGCAGGTAGACAAAAGTAATATAATGCACATTTGAGTTTTTCTTGTGGTAGATATACGCTAGGATCTGATTTTTGTGGCTTGGAAAGTTTGACCGTAAACATGTAACGCACAGGAAAAAAATTAGAAAGCGGCAATAATTTGATTGAAGAATGAAAAAAATTAAGGCAATGGAGTAATAAATGTGCATCAGAAATCGTTCCCATATTTTATGATACCTTATCTAATATACAAAAAGCTAGAGTGTGTAGGTTGAGTTGAGACAAGAAAAAAAAATCGTATGGGAGGGGGGGGGTCCATTCCCCCCCCCGTTTAGCCGGGAGGGGCAATTTTCTGAAAAATTGACTTATTTTATAAAAAAAAATATTAAAAATCAACGGCTTCGTTTACAACACCGTGTTGTACCTTTTTGAAAAGCCAGAAATATCTTCTTTCATTTGGTTTTTAAAATAAATTGTTTTAATGAATAGTTTAAAAAATATTAATTCTCAAACTCAAAATTTTCAAAAAAAAAACCAAAAAAATCATTTTTGAACCAAGTTTTTTCAAAATTTTATGTAATTAAGTACTAATTTTGTTTTCAAAATTCAATGCCATTGTTAATTTTTAGTCGAAAACAGAAAACCGGATGCAAAAATGTCTTTTCGTTTTTGAGAAATAAAAAAAAGACCAGGACTACATTTTTCTAAGAAAATCTTTGTTTTTATTATTAACTATCACGACTTTTAGTTTTATTAATTTATTATGACACATTAACCTTTCTTTTAATATTTGTTCTGTAATTGGAATTTTATGAGGCCTCAATTAAGTAGAAAAGTATTGGATTTTCCCTGAATTAATCATTTTGTTCATTGATAACCACTGAAAACTGACCTGAAATTTTACTTATTATGCCTGGGGGCCGCGGCCACCTGTCGGTGAAGGGTTCTACCTGCTAGGAGCTTAAGATGACTAAATTTTTTTCTTGAACGAAAAGACCTAAAGGTAAATAAAAGGCATCGCATATTTAGTAAACAACCATTTCCAATTGAAATATTGACTCATCAACACATAACAATGTCAAACTCATACTCTCGAGAAGAGTTAACGGGCATGCACTTCTGCTACGGTTTATTGTTTTTTCATTCAAGAAAAATTGCGGTTTAATCATCTTAAGCTCCTATCAGGTAGAACCCTAAACCGTCAGGTAGCCGCGACCCCCAGGCATAATAAGAAAAATTTCAGGTCAGTTTACAGTGGTTATCAATGAACAAAATGATTAATCCAATACTTTTCTACTTTATTGAGACCTCATAAAATTCCAATTACAGAACAAATATTAAAAGAAAGGTTAATGTGTCATAATAAATTAATAAAACTAAAAGTCGAGATAGGTAATAATAAAAACAAAGATTTTCTTAGAAAAAAGTGGTCCTGGTCTTTTTTTTATTTCTCAAAAACGAAAAGACATTTTTGCATCCGGTTTTCTGTTTTCGACTAAAAATTAACAATGGCATTGAATTTTGAAATTAAAATTAATACTTAATTACATAAAATTTTGAAAAAACTTGGTTCAAAAATGATTTTTTTGGTTTTTTTTTTGAAAATTTTGAGTTTGAGAATTAATATTTTTTAAACTATTCATTAAAACAATTTATTTTAAAAACCAAATGAAAGAAGATATTTCTGGCTTTTCAAAAAGGTACAACACGGTGTTGTAAACGAAGCCGTTGATTTTTAATATTTTTTTTATAAAATAAGTCAATTTTTCAGAAAATTGCCCCTCCCGGCTAAACGGGGGGGAATAGACCCCCCTCCCATACGATTTTTTTCTTGTCTCAACTCAACCTACACGCTCTAGCTTTTTGGCACAACGCTCGTGAATCACCCTGTATAAAATTCTTCTGTCACAGTTTTAGTGGTCATACTCCTCCGAAACGGCTTGACCGATTTTGACGAAATTGTATGTGTATATTCAGTAGGTATGAGAATATGTTCATATCAATTTATTTAATTCAATTTATACCGCTAATTGTAAAAGAAGGCTCATCCCCATATTTTGTTTTGGCATTTTTTTGGCAGTTTTTTTATTATAATTTTTGTATGGTGCGGCATTAAGAAATACAATCAATCCTTTATTTTCAACTTCCTACTACTTACACCTACTTTTTAAGAGCCACTACCTAATGATCGCAGTAGTGATAGTGACATTGAAGCTTATAATTGTGAAAGGTAGGTTAAATAATAAAAGATAAATAAACATAAGCAAACAATGCCATGCTAATGCGGGGTAGAGGTCGGTAATGGTAGTGGGGTAAGCGGTAAGCGGAATGACGGGTTTTGGGTAATGGGTGATGGGAACCGGGGTAACGGTGTAGCGGGTATGGGTAGACATAGCGGGAATCGGTTACTGGGTTATCGCAGAGCGGGTAGCGGGTAGAGGGTAGTGGGTTAACGGCTAGAGGGTTGCGGGTAGTGTAGTATCGAGATACCAAAGCCTAGAATTCTTATTAATCGATTGAGGCAGTACGAAGACTGCAGGGTCAGCTTGTAGTTATATATTTTTTTAAAGTAGGTATCGGTTATTTGCAACACCAGAATCGACAGACGAGTCACTTGTTTTATATGAAAGACCTCAAGTATCAACAAATCAGTACAACAAACTTGAACAACATTAGGTGTGTTTTTGTGACTATCAAGTAAAGTAAAGTAAACAAAAGGTCCAGAAAACGATCGAGATTCAAACTCGATTTTACTGTCAATATTTATTCCAATTCAATTGCTTTCAGAAAACAGACTGACAAATTTTGACATTTTCCATACTAAATTAATTCAAAAATTGACTTCAGCTCCCTCTGAGTTTGAAAAAATTTATCAACATTTCAAGTAAGTTTTACTCTCGATGAAAAGCTAAAGTAGAAGCAAGTAAATTTTTATTGTTGTTTTCCTTGTAAAAATTTTACTTTGCTTTACTGGGTTGTCACGAAAACACGCCTATTATTAAATACTTGTCCAGTTCAAATCGATCTACATCAAAATCAGAAAGGAGCATAACCAGCAGTACCAGCCACCAAAGTATCCGTTGAGAGAGCATTTAGTGCCCTTGCCACCATTTTAACAAAGCCAAGATCAAAACTCTCCAAAAAAAACTGTCAAACATAAACTAATTCATAATTTAATTTAGGTATATAAAAATACCTAAATTAAATTATGATTTAGTTCAATCTTCAAACATAAATTTATTAGAAAATGTTGATATGTAATAAAGTTCCTATTAGTGTACTTAAATGATATAATACTTTTTATTTTTATTTTAAAATCGAGTTGTGGAAAATGCATATCTTCTGAGCTAATATGTTCAAGTTTGTTTCCATGCTCATTAATGATACACACAACTTTAGGATTTTTCAAAAAGCGACTTCACAGAAACAAGAGGACCACCTATCATAAAAATGGGAAGGATTTCTGGTGCACATTTATTACTCCATTTCCTAAATTTTTTTCATTCTTCAATCAAATTATTGCCGCTTTCTAATTTTCTTCCTGTGCGTTACATGTTTACGGTCGAAATTTTCAAGCCACAAAAATCAGATCCTAGCGTATATCTACAAGAAAAACCCAAATGTGCATTATATTACGTTTGTCTACCTACCTACGACTTAGAGTAACCACCCGCCCTTGCAGATACACAATATCTAAAATATGCATAACTCACATATGAAAAGAATTCTCTATATTCGCGGGTACCAAATTCCATTCTATTTTTTTTAATAAATGAACAGGCACACTTCGCGAGATCCTCATATTCCTTTATTTTTTTAATTCTTCAATTGTTATTTTATTGCCTCTTTCTTGTTTTTTTCCTGTCACAAGACCACAAAAATCGAACTCTAATAAAACAAAAAATGTCATTAGTGTACTCATTGAAAAAAAAAAAACAAAATGTTTTTTCACCACAAAAATGTGAAAAGCATCAACTTGAAATTGCATATGGTACCACGAATTCCATTTAATTTTTGAAAACAACTAAACACTGCTAGAAATCTCCACATATTAAAAACTATAAAAATTTCAAAAGCAATACAAATCGAACCAATCTATGTCTCTTTTAAATATATTTTAAAATGTCCAAGTAGCAGTGATCATTAAACATTGCAAGAAAAACATATAGAATATCTAAAACAGGGGTTTGAATACTTCCTTACCTACCTTAACCACAACCATATACCAAAATTATTTGAATGTCCGCCAATCTCTTTTCATAATTTTATAATAACAAAATATCAATATATTTATGAAAGAGCTCAAACGAGCTCGCTTGCTAGAGCCAAACATTTGTAAAATTGCTCCGACTCTCTAACCTAATTTGCTAAGTTCCCAAAAATAGCTCAGGAGCCGGAGCCCAAAAAATTGAAAACAAAGCTCTGGCTCCGGAGCCTATTTGGCTCCGAGCTGAAAAAGGGCTCGGGAGCCGGAGCCAAAAATATTGAAAAAAGAGCTCCGACTCGGGAGCCTATTTGGCTCCGAGCTAAAAAAGAGCTCGGGAGCCGGAGCCAAATATATTGAAAAAAGAGCTCCGACTCGGGAGCCGGAGCCAAAAATATTGAAAAAATAGCTCCGCCTCGGGAGCCTATTTGGCTCCGAGCTAAAAAAGAGCTCGCGAGCCGGAGCCAAATATATTGAAAAAAGAGCTCCGGCTCGGGAGCCTATTTGGCTCCGAGCTAAAAAAGAGCTCGCGAGCCGGAGCCAAAAAAATTGAAAAAGGAGCTCTGGTTCGCGAGCTGAGATCTAAAAGAGCTAAAAAAGACCGCTCGGGAGCGAGTTTTTCTGTACCCTGGTCATTATACACTTATACGTAAATTAACGCTTTTAGGATTTAATGATAATTTTTTAAATTGGATTGGCTCATACTTAAAAAATCGTAGTTACTGTGTTTTGTTTCGTAATGAGTGTTCTAACCAATTTGTTGTAAACTCTGGCGTCCCTCAGGGGAGCCATTTAGGACCTATTTTATTTATTTTATTTATTAATGACTTGACTACTACCATCAAAAACTCTTCTGTTATTATTTATGCGGACGATATTAAGTATAAAATCTAACACTGACTGTTTCCTATTACAAGAAGACTTGACAACTTTTAGGGAATGGTGCAATAATAATCGTCTCGTCTTAAATGCTGACAAATGTAAAACCATGAGTTTTACACGCAAAAAGTCCCGTTTTCGTACTGCTATACGTTTCCATTGAGTAGGTTTCCGTCTTTTCTGACTTAGGTGTAGTTCTTGACCCAAAACTAACATTTATTGATCATATAAATTATACAATTAAAAAAGCAAATAGGGTTCTTGGATTCATTAAAAGATTCGGTAGTGATTTCCACGACCCTTATGTTCTCAAGCTTTTATTTGTTTCATTTGTAAGACCGATACTAGAATACGCATGTGTTGTATGGTCACCATATTACTCAATACATATAACAAGAATTGAGTCAATCCAAAAAAAGTTTCTACGTTACTGTCTTCGATCTCTTTCTTGGTTTAGAGGGATTCTCCTCCCCCTTTATTCTGATAGACTAACTTTTATCAACCTTCCATCTTTGACTAATCACAGAAAATATATTCAATTTTGTTTTGTTGCTGGAATAATTAATGGGTCGATATCTTCAACGTCAGTTCTTAGTCAATTAAATTTCAGTTTTAGTCGCTCAAGTTTAAGACGGCAGCAAAATATAAATCAAATATTAGTAGATCAAACTATGGTGTAAATAGCCCGCTTAATCAATTAATAACAAATTATAATGAATTTTATGTTTGTTTAGAATCCGCTAATGATAACTTAAAATGCAAAAAGTTTAAAGATTCATTTTTAAATAGTTTTATATAATATATTATCTAGATTATAAGAATTAGATTAAGCACTGTCACGATAGATATTAACGAATTGAATAAATAATAAGAAACTGAAGACAGCTAGCTCGGGACCGAGCTGGCTGGAGAAGTTTGTTGGGTGACGCCCTGGTCCGACCTGGACTGTATGAGTAAGCATAAGTAAGTAAGTAAGTATTTTGGCTTGAAATTGAAACATCATGGTAAAACTTCAAAGTCTTATTGTTATAAGTTTACTTGGGATGCCGAATTCTCTCATGGCTGTGAACAGTTCTACCCTAGCTTTCTGCCGGCGCGGCGGCAACAATTTTTATTAACAGAAATGATATGTGGGGATTTTAAATTTTAGATATTTTTCCATCGCCTGCCCTGGAGTGAATGATCAATTGTCGATTTGCTTTTTTTCTGTTTCCATTAGTTGGTGAAGTGATGGTCCTCCACTAGTCCTCGGCTGCTATGCTATCGGCCGCGGCTGTGTTGTCCTTTTGCTAGTTGACAGCTTTTTTGACTTACTCAATAACACCAAGGCTGCAGCATGATATTATCATCTGAAATGTTGGAATTGGAGCTCTCATTTTTTCGGTTAGCTGACCGTTTAGCAACCCTTGCGTAAGCTTTTCCATCTATCCTATTCTTCTTGGCTCGTTCCGAGCAGTTGGAAAACAGCATTTGTTCAGCCTATTCCAAAAAAAAGCGAATCTTCTTCTCCCTCCAGTTATCGTCCGATTGCACTTACACCCTTCTTTCTAGGGTCATGGAAACGCTGATAAACTATCAGCTCAAGAAATATCTCGAAGACCGAAAGCTTCTTAATGACCGGCAGTACGGCTTTCGCAGCAACAAGTCCACTGGTGATTTGATGGTTTATCTCACCGAACAGTGGAACAAATCTTTACATCGTTTTGGAGAAAGTAAGATTGTTGCACTTGATATTTCAAAGGCATTTGATAAAGTCTGGCATCTTGCTCTTTTATCGAAAATGCGTGCCTTCGGTATCGACGAATCCCTTCTTCGTTGGATTAGAAACTTTCTTTCGAACCTTCCCCACCCATAATATTAAAATTTAACAGTGTTCAAGAGAGAAACACACTACTGAAGTGCATTTCTGTGTTCAGGAAACAGCAACAAAATCGTCAACTCTCATTGCGTGACTTTGGCATAGAATCCGATGATGCCTGTTTCTTGAATGAAAGCTTAACGAAAAACACACGCACTCTTCTTCAAAATGCTATCCGCTTGAGGAACAATCATCAACTGTATAGTGCATACACAATGCATGGATCTGTTTGGATAAAGCTTGCAGCTGATGGAGACAGTTTTGTTGTAAACAGCATTGAGAACTTAGAAGCTGCCGTGACGTCAAACTAAACTTGCTGTAAGAAACGATGATGAAAACTTCTTTTAAATTTTTTTATTTTGTTATTGCGATATATTCCCTCTTTCTATTAACTTTTTCTTTTTCTGTAACGGTGTTTTGCCAAATACTGTCTTTTGTCTTTACAATTCTCGTTTGTCAAATTATATTACTTATTTTGTGTTATACCTTGATGGGCTCTTTTTCTTTCTCATGCTACTGCTACTTCTGTAGCTTTAAGACCTACGAGCGCAGCTAACAATAGCAGGGGGTTCACTGGAAATAACATGAACACTAATTTGTATAATATGATCCGAATTTTGCGAGCTCAAAATAATGGTTTACGTATATGTCACTTAAACGCACAGAGCTTAACAAATAAATTAGGGGAATTCAGGTACTTGTTTGTAGATTCCAAAATAGATGTTGTTTCCGTTTCCGAGACATGGTTCCGACCAGATATAAGTGATGATTTTTATTGTTTAAATGGCTATAAGCTTTTCCGTGCCGATCGATTATCAAGGTCTGGTGGAGGTTCCGCTCTGTATGTGCGTGATGGATTAAGCTGCAAGTTCGTAGATAAATCTGATGACGACTGTCCATTGGAATATTTATTCATTAGCGTCATATGCAACAATGAAACTGTTTTGGTCGGATCAGTTTATAGACCATACAATCACGTCAGCACTGCTCCATTGATTGCATCATTGGAGTCAATCTCTTGGTGCTATTCGTATACAATACTTTGTGGTGACTTTAATTGTAATTTGTTGGACGAAGATACATCCGTACACTTTTTAAGTAATTTTGAGGCCCTCAATCTGAAACCCATTAACCGCTCCACACCTACTCACTTTACTGAATCATCGAGTTCTCTGCTCGACTTATATCTCGCTAGTGACGTCGATAGGGTTTTGGCTTACAGCCAGCTCCAAGCATCTGGTTTCTCCAAGCATGATTTGATCTTTACCTGTTTGGATATAGCTTGTCAGGTTGGTCAGCAAAGTTTTCAATATCGTGATTTCAAAAACATAAACCTATCAGCATTGTTGCAAGATTTTAATGATATAGACTGGAACTCACTTTACCTGATGAGAAATGTAAACGAACAGGTATCCTTTTTAGGGCGTAACGTCAACATATTGTTTAATATGCATGTCCCAATTAAAACCTGTTTAGTAAGGAATACGGCTCCACCTTGGCTGAATGGCGACATTTTATCTGCAATGTCACGACGAGATGCCGCCTACAGTCAGTGGAGGCGATATAAGGTAGAACATTTTCACCAAACTTATCGCAGACTTCGAAACCAAGTAGTCAGAATGATAAGATCAGCAAAAGTGCATTTTTATGAACAAAAGCTTGGTTCTTCAGCTTCAAGTAAAAATGTATGGACAAATCTGAAAGAAATCGGAATTGGTAAAAGAACTAAGGCACCATCTGATGACATTGATTGTGATGCTCTCAACAGGAAGTTCACTTCAATGCCACCATCTACACTCACCGAAAATTACATACACAGTGAAGATGAACTAACTGATGTCAGCAGTACTTTCAATTTTATTGGGCTACAAGATGTAGATGTTGTTGAGGCAATCCTATCGATTAAATCAAATGCTATTGGTCTCGACCTTATAAACCCAAAATTTGTAAAACTTCTGCTTCCGTACTTACTGCCATTTGTAACCCATATTTTCAACAGTATACTGACAACCTCGGAATATCCTATGGAATGGAAAAAAGCCAAAATTATCCCTTTTCCCAAAAAAGCTTCAGGCACGGTGTCAGAATTTCGTCCAATAGCCATACTTCCTTTTCTTTCAAAGGCTTTTGAAAAAGCAATTTTTAAGCAGATTCAACATTATTTATCTTCGAACAATCTTTTGAGCACATGTCAGTCTGGCTTTCGTCCACAACGCAGTTGTAAATCCGCATTACTTTTAGTGACAGACGAAATACGAAGTAGAATGGACAGTGACCACTTAACTCTTCTAACCCTCTTAGACTTCTCTAAGGCGTTCGACACTGTCAACCATTCGATACTGTGTAGAAAACTAAGTAATAACTTCGGATTCTCTTTTGAGACTTGTAAGTTGATGCTTTCGTATCTTAGTGGAAGACAACAACGCGTTGTCATGAATGATCAATCATCCAGCTTTATGAGTGTTCTAACTGGTGTACCACAAGGATCTATACTTGGACCGATCCTCTTTTCCCTTTATATCAACGAGCTCCCGCTAGTTGTTAAAAATAGTCTAGTTCACCCATATGCAGATGATGTACAGCTTTTGATAAGTCGCCCATTCCTTGCTAAAAATGACATGGTTTCTTTAATGAACGAGGACCTACTTCGTATCTCCAGTTGGTCAAAGAAAAATAATCTCTGCTTAAATCCTGTAAAATCGAAAACCCTGCCCATCTACCGCAAAGCATTTGATTTATCAGTTCTAAACCCGTTGAAGCTGGATGACAGAAACATTGATTATGTCTGCTCCGTTAGGAATCTAGGAATCGTTTTCAATCGTACCCTTACATGGAAAGATCATGTTAACAGCGCGATTGGGAAGATTTATGGTAGCCTTCGTGTTCTCCAGGTCACTCAAAGGTTCCTTCCTAAAAAAACCAAAATGTTGCTAGCCAAAACCATATTACTTCCTGTTTTATTGTATGGATGTGAAGTTTTCTGTGACTTGGACTATGCCACGACCCGCAAACTTAATGTTGTATACAACAATATTGCCCGGTATGTATTTAACTAACGCCGATACGACCATGTTTCTACCTTTTCAATTCAAATTTGCGGTTGCAGCCTAGATAATTTATTGAAATTTCGTCAAATCAGCTACTTGCATCAAATTATTCAAACTCAAGAACCCGATTATCTACACAGTAGACTGAATTTCCCTCATTCAACCAGGTCTCTCGCTCTAATACCATCTCGTTTTAAATATCTTAATACTCAACGCCAGTTTTTTATTCATGTTATACGCCTCTGGAACTCCCTGCCAATCGCTTTGAGAGGAATAAGAGCCACAGGAAGATTTAGATGTTTACTTTTCACTTATTTGGCAAACCATTGAAAATTTATTTTAAATTCTGTTTCACATGTAGTAAAATAATTTTAATTAAATTTCAATTATCTATATAAATCAAATTAAACCTATTCTTGTAATAAATTAATGTAATAATTTAAAAGCTTGTAACATTTTATAAGACAAATGTCTTAAGTTGTAAGTGATTATTGTTTTCAAATAAATAAATAAAAAAAAAAAACCTTTTAATACAAGTTGTATTGGACGGATTCAAGTCTGAAACCCACAATATAAATGCTGGTGTGCCCCAGGGCTCCGTTTTGTCTCCGACCCTCTTTCTCATTTTTATTAATGATCTCTTGTCTATTACTCCTAATCCAATAAATTGTTTCGCTGACGATAACCCTTAGCTTCTCATATTCGTTCCCAGATTCACATCCCTCCTCTTCGGATGCGGAACTGCAACGGCAAAATATGATAAGCTCATTAAACTCTGACTTAAACAGCATTGTACAATGGGGAATTAAAAACCGTGTAGAGTTTAATGCTTCGAAAACCCAATGCTGTCTTGTATCGTTAAAGCGAGATATACCCCCCTGCCACTGTCCATGAGTGGCACTTGCATCAATGAGACCGAACATCTCGAGATTCTCGGTTTGTGCATCACTGACCACCTCTTGTGGTCCGAGCACATACGCGATGTCGCCAAAAATGCCGCAAGATGTTTGGGTTTCTTAAGACGGTGCAAGAAATTTTTCTCCCCGTCTGATCTGGCTATTATCTATAAAACCTATATCCGTCCAAAGCTTGAGTATAATTCCCACCTTTGGGCTGGTGCTCCAGCTACTTACTTAAGCCTCTTGGATGGAATACAAAAAAGAGCTGTTAGAATGATTGGTGATAGAGAGATCACTGACGCATTCACCTCTTTAGACCACCGTCGTAACGTAGCGTGTCTCTCCTTGTTCTATCGCTACTTTAACGGTAATTGCTCTAGTGAAATAGCCAGTTGCATTCCTCCCCTCAAACAATTCGCCCGTAATACTCGCGCTTCTAGGAATGGTCATCAGTTTACCCTTGAGCCCAACTTCGGACGTACTCTCAAGTATAGAGAATCATTTTTTAGCCGTACTACGCGAATGTGGAACTCTCTTCCACTCTCTGTCTTTCCCAGTCATTACAATGTTCAAGAATTTAAGACCAATGTACACCTCCTTTCCAACCCCTTCTCTTCTTCCTAATGCACTCACTGTGCCTCTGGCATAAAAAGGGTATAAAAATCCCTTGAGTGGGTGCAAATTATAAAAAAAAAAGGCTGAGAACACCTTTTTTTTTATAATTTTCACCCACTCAAGAGATTTTTTCATACCCTTTTTATGCCAGAGACACAATGAGAGCATTAGGAAGAAAGGAAGGGGTAGGAAAGGAAGTGTCGGTGTACATTCGTCTTAAATTCTTGAACATTGTAAAGACTGGGAAAGACAGAGTGTGGAAGAGAGTTCCACATTCGCGTAGTACGGCTACAACTTAAAAAGATGATTCCCCATACTTGAGAGTACTTCCGAAGTTGGGCTCGAGGGTAAACTGATGGGCATTCCTAGAAGCGCTAGTATTACGGGCGATTTCTTGAGGGGAGGAATGCAACTGGCTATTTCACTAGAGCACTTACCGTAGAAGTAACGATAAAACAGAGAGAGACCCGAAACGTTACGACGGTGGTCTAAAGGCGTGAATGGATCAGTGATGTCTCTATCACCAATCATTTTTACGGCTCTTCTTTGTATACCATTCAAGAGGCTTAAGTATGTTACTGGTACACCAGCCCAAAATGGGATTGTACTCAAGCTTTGGACGGATATAAATCTTATAGATAATAGCCAGATCAGATAAGAAGAAACCCAAACATTTTGCGGCATTTTTGGCGACATCGCGTATGTGCTTGGTTCACAATAGGTGATCAGTGATGAACATACCGAGAATCTCGAGATGTTCGGTCTCATTGATGCAAGTGCCACTCATGGAGCTAACGATATAAGACAGCATTGAGTTTTCGAAGCTTTAAACTCTACGCGATTTTTTATTCCCCATTGTACAATGCTGTGTAAGTCAGAGTTTAATGAGCTTATCATTTTGCAGTTCCAGTTCTACATCCGAAGAGGAGGGATGAGAATCTGGAAACGAATAAGAAAAGCTAAGGGTACTGTCGTCAGCGAAACAATTTATTGGATTTGAAGTAACAGACAAGAGATCATTTATGAAAATGAGAGAGAGGGTCGGAGACAAAACGGAACCCTGGGGCACACCAGCATTTATATTGTGGGTTTCAGACTTGAACCCATCCAATACAACTTGTATAGACAGGTTCGAAAAAGTTTCTAATCCAACGAATGAGGGACTCATCAATACCGAAAGCACGCATTTTCGATAAAAGAGCCTGGTGCCAAACTCTATCAAACGCCTTTCTTTAAAACGATGTAAAGATTTGTTCCACTGTGAGATAAACCATCAAATAACCAGTACACCTGTTGCTGCGAAAGCCGTACTGCCGGTCATTAAGAAGCTTTCGGTCTTCGAGATATTTCTTGAGCTGATAGTTTATCAGCGTTTCCATGAACTTAGGAAGAAGGGACGTAAGTGCAACCGAACGATAATTGAAGGGAGAAGACGATTCGCCTCTTTTTGGGATTGGCTGGACAAATGCTGGGAACGAGCCCATAAGAATAGGATAGATGGAAAAGCTTACGCAAGAGTTTTGCGAGCGTGGAAGAACACCTCTTCAGAATAATAGCGGGGATACCATCCGGACCAGCGGATTTATGTATGTTGAGATCCTTTAAGACTCTCGCCAATGCAAGAGTGCGGAAGAAGATTTGTCCAATGGAATCATTGACGCGCTCACGAACAGGCGGAGTCATGACACTCTCTGGCAGGGAAGAGTTGGCGGTGAACTGCCTAGCAAAAGGTTAGCTTTCGCGAGGGAGCTAACAACTGGAGTATCATTGACAACGAGCGTAGGGACCGAGGAAGAAGAAGACTTCTTTATATTTTTTTTTACAAATGACCAAAAATTCTTACTGCCTTTGGGACATTGCAGAATTTTTCGCCTTAATTTTTGGTCTTGTAAAAATTTGTTCCGTCGAATATGGGCATTGCGGGCCTTCCTGGCTTGTTGAACCTTGTTCCGGTTTTCCTCAGTTGGGTTGGCTCTAAAACACCGGAACTTTATTTCTTTTACCTTTAGGATCGGTGATAAACACATATCTGCATATCGGACGATGAATACTACGAATATCTCGGATGGATTGGGAGAACTTCCGTCCCTGGTATGCCCTCCCTCTTTGAATTTCACGGACAGTTGTTATAATTTTATTCATCTGCGGACTCTACCAGCCCGTTTACAACAGAGTTACGTTATGATGACAATTCCACCAGCCAGAGATAGCAGTTGACAGCTCCAAAAAAAAAGACAATACTTTGTTTACTTAACACTAACAATAATTACAAGTCTCCCCATTTTACACCGAGAAAAAAAATACATACATATTTACAATGTTATTGCGAATGCGTAAAATGTCGAGCGAGTTAATGACGAAGGAGAAGCAAGACCAGTCAATGAAGACCCAGTCCCAGCCCCCAGCGCAGAAGAGGTAGAAAGAGGCATCCAAAAGCTAAAAAATACCAAGTCCGCCGGATCGGATGGCATAACTGCGGAACTCTTTAAATATGGAGGAGATGTTTTGATGACTCACATGCATCAGGTCATCAACAACGTGTGAGGAGAAGAATGCATGCCCACTGACTGGTCGATAAGCTCCATATGTCCTATCTTAAAAAAAGGCGATCCTATATCAGCAAAAACTACAGCGGCATATCCCTGCTTAATGTTGCAACACCTTAACCCTTTAACCTTTTTGCAACACAACACAATAATCGGCACGTGCCAGTGTGGCTTTAGGCCAGGCAGAACAACGATAGACCAAATATTCAAACTGAGGCAGATCCTGCAAAAGACAAACGAATTTCAAGTCGAAACCCACCATCTTTTAATCGACTCTAAAGCTGCTTATGATAGCTTATGATTTTTTTTAAATAAAATACAAAGTTATAGTTTAAAATTCGCGCGAATTTTATGCATCAGCGTGTCCTACCCTTAGCATGAACAATCTGGAACTGACTGATTTTGGGTTGCTTAAACATCGATAGTCTATCGATAGTATCGATAGTAAAAAACTATCGCGTACATTCGATGGTCTTCAAAAACTATCGATTGTTTTTGCCAAACAATCTTTACTGTAGGCGTCGCCTTTGTATATAAATTTAACAGGTATAATCAAAATGGAATTCGATTGGTTTTCGATCTAATCTTGAACATCTCATAAGGCGGTTTTGGGTAGTAGATTAAAGACGGTGGCACCATCTTGAGACCTTTCACAGAAGCAATTTTTTCACATTAGTTTGTATTGCCCGCTTGAAATGTCAGAAGCTAGCAGAGAAAAGGTTTGTTCGTGTAACCAGCCCCGGGGCGTTCCGGTGCTTGTCATACTGCGAACGGAGCTTTCAAAAAAACTGAACAATTTCTCTCGGTTTGGTTACACATCGAACGCGTTAGTAGTACTCTGTTTTTTTCTCTTTGTTGTATAGCAACAGCTGATTCGAACAGCTCAAAAATTCTCGCCCCGAAAAAAAAACTTGTGGTGATTCAGAGCGCTCACGGTGCGATCACTGGATACCCATCGAACATGGTGGAAATGCACCGGGACGAAAAAAGAGCGACATCGAACAGCTCAGTTCGAAATCAGAGTGCTCAAGAGTGACCCAGAGCGCACATCGAACAAACCTAATATTGAAACGCTAATCTGATAATACTAGTCATTCCATACAAAAAGGTTCTTCGTTTTATGTTCTATATGTTGACTTACTATATGCTGATTCACTGACACTGACACTAATCACGAGATTTAGGGAAATAGATTAAGGGCAGATAAAACGTTGTACAATATACCAAACGTTTCATTGTTGACTTACGAATATGTACCCTATAAAAGTGAAGATTTGTTCTTAATCTACTTTGCTGAATCAAGTGATTAGCGTCAGTGAAATCAGCATATTACATAAAGTTGGAATTGAGAAAAAATGACCAACTTATTGCTTTCTCTGCTTCTAACTAGGATGGCGACACCTCCTGATAACACCTTTCAAATATATGTACAAATACAAAGGTTCAGGTTCATGCATGCTGAGCACGCTCTGAATCTGAGTATTTTATGCTCATTCCGAACGTTGACGCGATCAACAAACTGAATTAAAAAAGAAATATAATTTTAGTTCTATTCAGATGTAAAAAGAAAAACGGCTAATAGCCGTTTTTCTTTTTACATCTTTTATTTTACTCAATTCTTCTGATCCCCACTGATCTCTATATTACAGAGATCAGTCTGATCCCTGATTTTTGTTCCTTTCTCTCACTATTTTTTCTCGTCTATGCCCTGGCCGGTTATGGTTACTCCGTTATATTTTGAATTTGTTTCTGCCGGTTACTTTACTGTTGCTTTTGGACTTATGGAATTTTGGTATTTAAGTTTTAAGTTTTTTTTTATAAATTGATAATTTCTTTTCGTTTAATTAAAGTAAAGAAAATGTATTATCTTTAGTATAATATTTTATCCGAATCCAAACCCTAGTTTAGAAATTTAAGCAACAAAACTCTCTTCTGTCAAATTTATTAAAATGAAAACAAAATCAAATAAGAGTTGTCAAAGAAAACTAAAACGTGTTTTTTAGAGAGGAATATTAATAGTTAAATTAATTAAAAACTTTAAATGTCGTTTCTGTATTTACAGGTAAATTAAAAATTGTAATTAAAAAACAAGAACAATAAATAAACTCTGTATTTACAGCAACTTAATTAAGTTTTTATTAATTTGAACAACATTCCCGGATATTTTATTGCAACATTATATGTTCTTTTATGTTTTGAAATAAATTTTATTTATTTGCTTATTAGTGTTTTTGTACGTAATTGAATAAATGTATTGCTCCTTAATATGCTGTTTGTTGTTTTTGGATTTCTTATATTACTGTTTTTTTGACTGTGACCGATTTTTTAAAACCTCTTTTTCGAAAAAAAACTATTTTGTAGAGACCTTTTTTTGATTTTTCAAAAACTATCGATACTATCGATACTATCGATTGTTTTTTCGAAAACTATCGATATTATCGATAGCCCCGAAAACCGATGTTTAAGCAACCCTATGATTTCCCAAAAAAGCAACTGCTTATATAGAAATATTTGAACGAAAAATTGGAATGATTCGTTCTCCATGATTCTCAGCACTTGGTGTCTCATAAAATTTCTGTTTTTCAGCAAGGGTGTGGCCTAATTCAGGGTTGTTAGAAAAATCCAAAAAGGTATCAGATTTCGATCTCCTTAATTCTCAAAACTTTGAGTGACAAAAAAGGAGTAGTTTCCTATGAAAAAAGGTAGGATTTTCTCCGGGCAAACGTTACACTGGAAAAAGTAGTGCGGGAAAGTGTTTTCCGGGCAATCGTTATCCGGGAAATCGTGATCCAGTCAGTCGATTTCCGGGAACGCACTACCAACCCATAGCATACACCGCCAGGAGCTTATGATGGCGATGTCTGAATTCGGGATCCCAAAAAAGTGATACAGCTGTGCAACATGACGTTAAACAATACGCAGTGCAGAGTGCAAATGGGTAATAGCTCATCCGAGTTGTTTCAAACATGCGCAAGGTTTAGACAGGGAGATGAGCTGTCATGTGACTTCTTCAACATAATCCTGGAGCAGATAGTGCGCAGAGCAGGTGTGAGCACGGAAAACACTATCTTCAACAAGAGAACTGTGCTTGAGGCCTTCACAGCGATTGAAGAACAGGTAAAACTCGTTGGACTTGAAGTGAATGAGGACAAAACAAAGTACATGCTATCAACAAACAAAGCAACATCTGTCCATCGCCTAGGACAAAACGTCACTGTTGGAAGGAGCAATTTCGAGGTAGTTAAGGAGTTCACCTACCTTGGAACAAACATCAATCCCACAAACGACACCTTAGTGGAGATCCGAAGAAGAATTATCCTAGCGAACAGCTGCTGCTTCGGTTTGGCCAAACAATTGGGTTCAAAACTCCTCACACGAAAGACAAAGTGCCTACTATACAAAACTTTGATTTTACAAGTCCTACTCTACGGCGCCGAGTGCCGAGTTCACCTACCTTGGAACAAACAGTAATCCCACAAACGACACCTTAGTGGAGATCCGAAGAAGAATTACCCTAGCGAACTTCTGCTGCTTCGGTTTGGCAAAACAACTGGGTTCAAAACTCTTCACTCGAAAGACAAAGTGTCTGCTATACAAAACTTTGATTTTCCCAGTCCTACTCTCCGGCGCTGAGTGCTGGACGATTATTAAAAAAGGGGAATTGATACTCGGCACTTTCGAAAGAAAAATTCTTCGACGGATTTTTGGTCTGGTATGCGACGAAGGCGAATGGAGAAGAAGGTTCAACCGAGAACTGTATGAGCTGTACCAAGATGATGATGTAGTCCAGCAGGCCAAAAAAAGACGACTACATTGGCTCGGCGACATCGAGTGAATGGACCACAACGCTCCAGCCAAGAAAGTCTTCTCATCCCAGCCCCCAGGTTCGAGACGACAAGGAAGACCGAACCTACGGTACAAGGACCAAGCGACTGTGGATACCAGAGCGCTTGGTTTCGGCGACAGGAGAGTGAATGCGAGGGACCGATCACGCTGGAAGACTGAGATCCTTCATGGATTGTGACCCGGATAAGTAAGTAAGTAATGTTATTGCGAAAAATTTTAAAAAATTCAGCCCTCAACTTTAAATATTATTTTAAATATATTGATTATTTCTACTTACTCTCTGAATACGGCATCAAAATTAAGATTGGACCTAAACAGATCTTAGCAAGTTCTTCGTTCCAGGCGATATCAACTGAATCACGCCCATAATCTGCACCGAAAACTTGAGCTGGTGGAGTTTCTTTAACAAGATAGCTTAGCCATTCGATAGCAAATTCTTCAATTTTTGCCGATAGCACCTTATGTTCGATACACAAACTTCGGACATGTTCCAAGGCTCGTTCCCGTACTGCAGGTTTTTCGTGCACACACAAATTCATTAAGATCCGAACGAAACGAAGTTTCCTTGGTGGTCGCAATAAAGCCAAATCTTTGACTAAATCAAGACAGTAAATGGTAATATCCTCACTCAAACACATTTCAACCAAAAGGTTGACCGATTCATCCGATAGCAAAGGCGCCTCTAGATAAACCTTTCTCAAGAGGATGAGCTTATCTTTGAACTCACACTTCGTACAAATTCCATTGATAATTTGATTGAGCAGCTCGTTGTAGGCATAATCTGGACGATGTTCTGATTTGACATATGAATGTCTGGTGAAACCTTGAAGAAGACAGTACTCCTCGTAGAGCCAAGAGAAAGCAAGGTCAATGCGCCCCTTGATATCCATCATAATAAAATCAAAAACTAAAACCCTAACAGCGTCAGGAAACGTTGCAGCCATTACTGTAAGAATTTTTCGTCGCTTAACGGAAACACCTCCTACAATACATTGGCGTTCTGCATTTAGAATTCGTTTAACAGCATCTACTAAAAATTTTGCCTTCGTAGCTCTGGGAAATGGCTTCGTTACTTCTTGGAGTTTCAGTGTCTTAGCGCGCTGTTTCATATGTTCCAAAAGAGCTTGTTCTCCTTTCACTCTCTCCATGTTTTCACGAAGTTTTTTCGTAGCTTCTTCCTTTCGTTGCTGTTCATCCATTTCCTGAGGGGATTCTCTCATTTCAACATCATTCAACACTTCAGTTTCCTTTGGTAAGACCGAAGCACCAGGACCAGCTCTTTTCTCAATCATCTGAGCGGCGAGTAAATTTGCAATTTTTGTTATTTGTGCAGGCAATGGAGTGTCTTTCACAGGGACGTATTCTTCCAAGAATGTGTCCGGAATTTCATTGGGTAGATTCTTCATAAAAGCCAAAACTACACTGATTGCAATTTCAGGGTTTTTTATATTTTCTGCAATGAACTTCTCATTGATTTTGATTGCCTTTTCGATGTTTTTCTCAAGCGATTCACTTTCTATTTCCATTGGATCATCTCCATCTTTTGACGTAACCTCGTCCCTATCTAGACGCATTTTTTTGCTCAAATTATGAGCAGCGTTCTCAACAATTCTTTTTTGACGCATTGTAACTTCATGTTTATCCATCTTGGGAACGGCACGACTTATTTCTGATTGCGAAGTCCCCAATTCGAGCAACATTCTTTTGATTTGATTTTGGAATTCAAATGAACCCTTGTTCTTGAGTAATCCGATTAATTGCATTTTCAAACTCTTACGGACAGAACTGACTTGTGAATCTGTGAGGGTGGGAGGTAAATTAGCGTTCAGACTCTTAAACGCTTCAACCACTGGGGCCATAAGGCTTGGTCTCATTTTTGCAATTGTACTCAAGCTGCCCGTACAAGCAATTAAATTGACAGACGATACATGCGTTGCAGCATGGAACTTAAGTAAAATATCGAAGATGTTCATTGCTTCTTCTTCAAGCTTCCTTCGTCGCATAATTTTCAATGTGAGTGGTATATCCTCAAGGGAAAAGTCATTTTCTTTCTTTTGACTGTCTTCATCCGGGTATGTTTGGAGAATTATGACTCCTTCGAGAAATTTGAGGGCATTTGTTCGAATACCATCATTGTCGTTGTCGATCATGTCTAGAATTTGTGCTTTGACCAAACTTAGAATATTCCACGCTTGCTCTGTACTGTCTGTAATCTCGGTGCGAGTGCAAATC
>CAKKXW010000004.1:57025051-57101997 GCA_920937365.1 Sphaerophoria rueppellii | reverse complement strand
AAATAAAAATAACAAACTGGCAAACAAACTTATCTGAGTATTCATCGGTCGAATAAATTAGAGCGTTTTTGTCAGATAAAGTTTATCTGATGATTGAAAAATCCAATATTTGGTTGTTTGTCGAATAAACATTATTTGCCTGTTTATCTGACGATTGAAAAATCGCCTCTAAATATAATAAAAGTAAGTAAAAAATCATTTTTTTTATAAAATATTTAAAATAAATTAAAAACTAAAAATATCACTCATTTTAAATACAATTCATTCTTTAAAATGACTAATTAAGACCATGAGAAACTTATTCATTTTCCTCTTAAAAGATCAGAATCCATTTCAAATAATATTAAGGTTCAGTGTTCAGTCTCTGAAATTACAATTACGTTCTTACAAATTCTCCGTTTACAAATTTGAACTCTTTAAAAAAAAAATAATTATTCCGGGAGAGTCTGAAGGGGACCAACAAACAATTTTTGGGTCTGAGAGTTCATTGGCCAAAATTAAATTTTGTAGAGTTTTAGTGCTGAGGTGAAAACTTTCGCTCGGCAGCTGCGCTGCTATGAGGCAACGAACAAAGAAGAAGCATACATTTTGCCAGTCTGCCAACACAGAAAGATATCTGCGTTTTTAAGATTGAAAGCTTTTGCCCAAAACTTGGTAATGTCCAATAGGTCATGGAATTTTTCAACCATTTCGCCATTTCCTATTAAAATTCTCCATTGTATATTAAATGGCGATTGACAACATTTTCCATCGAAAGCCAACGAGTGAAAGACAAAACTAAGATATTGGTATTTTTACATTAAAACATTCTTGAAACTCTTTATATGCTCCAATGCGTTTTGGGCTATGCGCGAAGTAATTATAAATTGCACTGATAGAATTTTCTATATAATGAGGAAATCTTTCGGTGCAGCCGAAGCACAAAGATGTAACGAGTGAGGTACATCCAAGAAAATAAATATTCTTATCTATCTGGCGAAACTTTACTTTGCTTTACTTTACCCCACCAAGGTTAGATTAGGTTATGAGGGGTGTGCACAGCGTGAACTGTTGCATACACGGGGGCCTACTGGTCCATTGTGATCCCCTATAAAAATAAAAGTTAGCATCGATGCTATTCAAAGTTGTCGATTAACGTAGACCGGCTCGTTAACGAACCAGCCTGTGCTATCTATGATCACAGATATGGTGAGGGGAATATCTTTTTCTTCGAAAACGGATTTTATTCCCTAGAATATTGCTGTTCTAATAAAGCAAGAAAAAGGTCAGTGATTTTATTTGCCTCAAAACCAAAAAATCGAGTTACAATAACTAGACAATTAATTGAGGAAACATGCGTCGTCTCGTCAATAATAATTATTTAGGTTCATATTACTGTCTTTGAATGTCTATAGCATTTCTACGTGTAGAATTTTTATAGTTCTAGGTCTGATCCCTAGAGGTGCTGCTTGAGAAAAGCGGTGACGTGAAATAACGCCCGACGAAATAAGGCCCCATCTTAAAAGGGGCCTTATTTCCATGCTGAAATTGAAATAACACCCAACGGGCCTTATTTCAATTGCATTATGGAAATAAAGCCGCATTTTACATGGAAATAAGGCCGCATTTACAAAACACATAAGAAAACTTGAAATAGGGCCTGGTTTCCATGCCAACTTGGAGATAAGACCCCTTTTTACCGCTGTTGGCAAGCTCTTAAACAGAGATTTACTCTCAATTGCACCAATATGCTTAACAATAACTGTTGTTTAAATGTGAAGAACATCTCTTTCATGATTTATGAATCAGTTGTTTATGAAAAAGTGCAGTGATAAGTGCTCCATTTAAAAGAAAAAAAAGTATTTTGAAGAGTAAATGATGGAGAACAATTTTTTGATTATTTGCAAAATTTCAAAGTTTCAAAAATTTTAGCGCTCAAAAACTGAGCTTCAAAAGTGATTTACCTCTGAAAACTTTGTACAGTTTTTTTACTTTAAATTCACCCTTTTACAAATCAATTTCACCCTTTTACAAGTCAAATTCACCTTTATTTCGTTTTTCTGTTTTGGTTAAGCCTCGATTTTTTTGATTAGTTGTTTGTTTTTTTATTAAAAAAATCGCGCGATTTTTTGATTATTTGCAAAGCCTTCATAGTCGAGTTTTCAAAAATGTTAACGCTCAAAAACTGAGCTTCAAAAGTGATTTACCTTTGAAAACTTTTTAGAATTGTATTTTATAACTCAGTTTTTTGAGAGTTAAATTTTTTTAAGACTCGACTATGAAGGCTTTGCAACTAATCAAAAAAATCGAGGCTTAACTAAAACAGAAAAACGAAATAAGGCCCCACGGGCTTTATTTCGTACTTGCAATGGAAATAAGACCGCAACCCTGGTAAGGGTCTTATTTCCATAAGAAATGGAAATAAGGCCCTATTGGGCCTTATTTCGTCGGGCGTTATTTCACGTCACCGACGTCGTTTTGAGTTTGAAACTCGAAATGGACGTGTTAAGAACTAACTTTGAACATTCATCTGAAAAAAAGAGCAGATTCGTTTTACTGCGCAGTAGATTTTCATTTGAGCCAAATCGCAGTAGATCTACTGCTAAAGGAGCAAAGTGGCAGCGTTGGGTTCGACCCACAGAGGAGGTATACCGTATACCTAGAGTCGCAACTCAAGGCATTTTACTCTCTTTCGACTAAAAAAATTGAATTTGATAAAATATACTACCCAATGCAAATGTATATGTTTTTCAATGCATTTCAAATGGGAGGCCGAACCAATACATTTGCAATGGGTAGGCCTGTGTGCTGGGCTCAATAAGGTGAAAAATGCTGTCCTGCGACAAAGGTTTTGTAAGTTAAAGGGTCAGGTTTCTTACAGTTCTATTTGTAGTAATTGAATTTTATTTATTTCATTACAAAATTATATCTAATTTTCAACTTTTACCTTTATATTAATGCTTATAATTTCGTTTCTGGATCTTCAGGTTCAAGGCTGTAGTGATCCAAAATCATAACCGAAACTACAAATGCAGACTTAACTGATCCATGAAAGCGTGTTTCAAAAAATGCTGGCTCATTTTTTTTACATTTTCGAGTATTTAAGGTATCGAATTAGGCTTTTAGTGGTTACTATGACTTAAATTTAGACCAACAATCTCACTCATTGAATTGAGCTAAGAGATGTGAGAATATTAATTTTCGTCTCTTGTTTTAACTCATAATAGCTATATGGAAGATATTTTATTCACTGAGTTTGGGGAGTATATTTCGTCTATGGGTAGTAGAGTAGTATTTGACTCTCGAAAGGAGTAAAATACTACTATAGTAGCAAAAACGACAACAGTGGGTATACCTAGAGTCGCAACTCAAGGCATTTTACTCTCTTTCGACTAAAAAAATTAAATTTGATAAAATATACTACCCAATGCAAATGTATATGTTTTTCAATGCATTTCAAATGGGAGGCCGAACCAATACATTTGCAATGGGTAGGCCTGTGTGCTGGGCTCAATAAGGTGAAAAGCCTAGGCTCAATTTTAAAAGCCTGAGCTCAAAATTCAAAAATAAGAGCCAGTTAAATTCAAAAATTTTAAAAATAAAAAATAATTGTATGAAATTCATGTTTTAAGTATTTAAATAACAGTACAAAGTGCAGTGCATAGTGTTTTTTGCTTTTTAAATGGAATTCAACTATGATTTACGAATAAATAACTAAAAAAACACATTTAAACACGTTGGCAGAGTTTATTTCACCCTTAAAACAGTGTGGTCATGTCCTTATTGTAATATAATAGGTAAATAGGTTCTCTATGGTTCGACCGATGAGAATATAATAATTTATAATGAGTAAAGTAGATACAAATGTATCTGTTTTTTTTTTTTTTACTTTTGCATATGTGTGTAAGAGTAGTTCGTGGCTCTGAAAGTGAGAAAGGTAAGAGCAGGTTGGTTCAAAAGCAAAGTGATTTTTGTTTTTTTTTTTTTTTTAAGTTTTTTTTCAATGTTATTTTGATCATACAGCATAACAATTGCCTATATTATTTATTGAAATAAAAACTGTGGCTTATCAGATGTAAGTACATATATCAAATTATCAACAAAAAATGCTGTCCTCAAAGAAATTATCTTCAGACAAAAGTAATATAAAATTTTTAAAATGATTTGTTTTAAATGCTTCAGTGCTCATTTTGAAGTTTTTATTTGAACTATCACTAGAATTCGGATCAACTCTTTTCATGCGTTTGTGTGTATGTGCGTATAGGTATGTTCGTACGTGCGTATTGGCGTTCTTGATATTGACATGAAATTGGTCTCATTTGACGCACAATAACTTTCTTAAGAACTGATTAAGACTGAAGTGAAATTCGTTTACTTGCTTTTAAGAGGAAGGAACGAAAAAATTGACAGTTCTTCGCGAGAGGCAGTGCCTGTGAAAGATGAAGTAAAAACTATGGACTCGAACCAACGGCATTCTGCAGCCAACGCACCTAACCACTAAGCCACGGACACTACGGTGTGTTTTGACAATTTCACAAAAATCAGAATTCGATACAGCTTGTGAAGGGATCACACTAGCGACCACTTCATAATACATTTTATTCCGGTCATTGATCCACATTATGCTTCACAATAGCCAACCTCTATTTTAATGCACTCGCATTTATTTCCCATTTCGAATAGTGCACTCGTATTTCATTCATGGTCATGAGTATCAACCTCATGCACTAAAATATTAAGTAATAATATCAATGCCACTGACGACGACGGGACGCGACGCTTCAGATTACTCTGGTCAAGTGTATCTACCTACTCACTAAGGTTCAATGCACTGCATGCTGTGTAGTGCATATGGCTGGATGTATTTGGATACATTTGAGCATTGTATTAGAAGGGCTATGCATCGACTATTAATTTGATGACATAGCAAATATGCTGCCTGGTTCCGTTGTTCGTTAATTTCCCACAGAGTTCGGAATACACAATATTTCTATAATATGTATATCTCATATAGGCTTAAGATGTTAGTGTGTAAGTTGATTATTTTGTATAAATAGCTTAAGTTTAACTGAATAAATTCACTTTCAGTTTGGAAGTAGAACGTAACACTTTGGCTCTTCAGCCTTGTTTCTTTTCTAACAGATAGGCTTTCTAGCCAGCAAACATATTACTTGGGGAAGCCTTCCAATATCCCCCACAGCTTTGTAGGAGAGGTAGACGACCCTTCAGTACTTAGGTCATCATTACAAGCTTACGATTTTCTCTTTATTTGCTGAATTTTCCGTTAGATTGTCCCAAAAATTAGTTTTAACTCAGGCTATATTATATATTATATTATATATACTATAAAAATACATTGAGGATTGAGCGGATAAAGTGTCCCCACCGGACATAATATAAAAATAGAAAAAAATTCAATTTTTCCATTTGAAAAACAATGCACCTGCAATAATAAGAACATTCTATTTTCCATTCGAATTTTTCCGATTTTCCATTTGAAAACCTTGCACTGTTGTGTGAGTGAGTTTTCCGAGTGTTTCATCAAGAACTTTAATTTTTCCATTTGAAAACCCATTTTGAAACAAAAAATTTCAAGCAAAAAAATTGTATTCCCAACCTTTGTTTGATTTTCCTAGTTTTCCCACTCTTCCATGAGATTTTTACAATTTCTGTTTTCACAGAAATCATCACTGAATACAACAGTATTAACCATGAACATTTCACAAATATCTGTTATCCCCAACATGAGGTGACCTGAAATAACGCCCAACGTTTTCCAAAACGAAATAGAATAGAAATTTGGTTTTATTTCACCTGCTAAAACGAAACAAGGCCATTTTGGTCTTATTTCGTTTAAATTCATATAAACTTTGTTCAAATATTTGTCAACACTTAAATTTTCCTGGCGTATAGAAGAATTCGCGCGAATTTTCTGATTTACCTAATTGGCCCCTTTGCAATGGCTTAGTAGTATTTGATATCTTTTTGACAGCTTGCGAAGTGGTGCCTGGTCATATGGCCATGTGTCACAAGGCCATGTATCCAAATATGGTCATATTTGTAAAAGTGTTAAACATTGTTAAGGTCATGTGGTCATATTTACTTGCGACGTTTTGGAATAAATGGTCACTATAGAAAAAATTCGCGCAGGGAAATTTTTTTTTGCCCCAGAGAGAATCAATTTTGGGTGTTAAAATAAAAAAAAATCGCCCGAATTTTTCCACTGCGCGAATGACGATTATATTTCTCTTAATTTAAATTTCATATCAAGTAAATAAATTAAAATCTATCCTCTGATATTCATAATTTTTTCAATAGATAAATTCGTGTAAAAATAACGATGACATTCTCTGCAAAATTTGCAGAGGAATAGTATAAAACATCAAAACTTTTTAGAGTTGAAATACATGTTAATGTATATACTTTAGTTAGTTTAGTTAAATGTTTTTTATTAATTATTATCATTTTTTCGTTACTTAGACATTTTTTTTATTTAAACTTTGGAATTCTTCAAGTTTTTGTTCAGCAAAAAATGATTTGGAAGTGTCATTTGGCTATAATGGCCATATGACGTTTTAGAAGATTAACATAAGGCCATATGTTCAAATATAAGAAGAGTGTTGCCGAAATTAGCTTTAATAATGTAATAATTAAAATAAGGTCAAATGTAATGTAGGTTAAGAAAGCGAAAGAATGCGAACATGCAAAACAATGCAGGTGGTCATTGTAATTGCATGAGTTGCATCTTTTTGTGAACTAGATTAAGATATAAATATGTTATGTTTGTAGGTTAATAAACCATTCAGTACGTTCAGCTCTTCAAGTCAAAGTGCTGTTTAATAAACCAACACAAAGGGTGTTTTTATTACTGAACATTTGGCGATCTTGCCAGGAGATTAACTAAGAATCGAAATGAAGTTTCAATTTTAGTACAAAATGGAAGCGTTATTATCGGAGCAACAGGCATCGGGGAAACGCATCGAATCGATCTGCACCAATTTTGGGAAGGATGGCCCCAAGAGGTGGACGAAACCATACCTCATCCAGAAGATGAGTCAGCTTCACAAGGAATGGAGCAAATTCCGATTGAGGCATCGGAATCAAACTTAGAGAAGCAATCCGGTGGTGACGAAGATTATTTCAAAAGGAAATGTTATGAGAATATTGAACTGCAATGAGTTGAAATATTCCGATAAGCTTGAGCGCATTCAAGATGACACCAAGGAACAATCAAAAAGCGATGATAAGAACGAACGGTCACATCTCAATATTTTTCGCCATCAGCGAGCAGCTATAGATGCCATGACGAGACTCATTCGTCAACCTGCTCCTGACCATATTTCAAGAGCATTTTATGAAAAAAGACAAGAGGCCATAAAGAATTACTGGAACATCAACGTTGAAGGTCATCAGCAAATAATGACTTTTGAACGCACCAATGACTATGATGTTGAAGAACACTTCAAGGTAGAGACGAATACCTGAAGGCTTCTATAAAGCTACAAGAGGCCATCGATAAATTAAACGATACGAGCAAGGTCTCCGATGTAAAGTTACCTAGGATAACCTTGCCAACGTTTAATGGCCAATACACAAAATGGATAGAGTTCAAGGACCTATACACTGAATTATCCACAAACGTCAAATAAGTGGAGCACAAAAGCTGCATTATTTAAAGGCGAATCTGGTTGGAGAACCCAGCAAAATGCTACAGCATTTTTCTACTACTGATACGAATTATGATGCTGCGTGGAACACCCTTCTTGATCCGATATGACAATAAGAGATTACTTGTAACTGCTTTCCTAAACAATATTTGTCAACAAGAAAGTATCACCACGGAGAGTTCTGGATCCATCAAACGACTTCTAGATACTACCAAGGACTGCATGTCCACCATTCACAACATCGGAGTGGATGTAAGCTCTTGGGACCCAATCGTTTTACACCTAATTCTACAAAAACTCGACAAAGAAAGTCGAAGATTGTATGACCAGTCATTAAAATCCTGCAAGGAACTACAAACCTTAGCAGATTTTTATGTATTTCTAACATCGAGATACCAAACAATTGAAGCCATATCATCTAAGGAAGAAAAACGACGTCCCACGAGTTTGATGACATCAGCATCTGAAGGATGCGCAATCCGCGAAATAAATGGACATTCCATTAAACTTGAACTTACTTTAGTTGTTTTTTTTTTTTTACAAAATTTTGCTATGCGGCATTGCAGTTTATTAAAACAATAATAGCAGTTATAACAAAAACTGCACTGTTATGCAAAGAAAATAAAAAAACAATTTTTTGTACAAATTTTAAATATAGAAAATCAGCTTTTTTGTTGTCAAAGAATTAATCGGTTTTAATTCTTTTTTAAGATTGCAATAAAGCCAAAAAACTTGTTTTGAAAATTTGGTCTTATTTCCAAATTTTTTTGGCACAATTTCTAATAGACCTAAGAATTAAAGCCAAATTGGGGTAGTTTCCTTTTTGAAAAGGAAATAAGACCGAATTTCAAATTCGGTTCTATTTCTTTTGGTTGGGCGTTATTTCATGTCACCCCAACATGATATTGTCAGGCGGACTAACGTGCGAAAAAAATGTTTGGTAAGTTTGATTGATCGAAAAAGAGAAACGGTTAATTGTATTGATGCGAAATTTTTACTAAAATCAAGGAAATTTTATGGGCTTTAATAATTAAGCCTCAGATTAGTTAAGTCACTAAATGCCATTAGATAACGGCAGTTTTTATGAAAAAATTGGAAAATGCATACATATTTTGGACCTTTTCTTAAATTGATAGAAAAGATTGAAAAAACAATATTTTTATTTTTTCAAAATGTTTTTGTGTAGCATATTTAAAATTTTTCAAATCCGTCTTTTTACTTTCTTGCAAGTCAATTTTTAGCAGAGACATTAGGATCCGAATTCAAATTTGTGTTTTTGCATGTAAACCCACTTTTTCATTAGAAAAAACTTGAAGCGATCTTAAACAAATAGGAATTAATGCCACAAAAATTCTCAAATTGAATCTTAGATCGATTGGATTGAAAAAAAAATTCCGCTCACTTTATGACAAAGCAAACTTTATTTTTTTTCTTATTTTGGAACGCTCAAGCGAAAACGACTTACGGTATTTTCTTAACTCAAAATAATTTGAAAAGAAAAAATGATTACCTTTTATAAACTTTTTATTTTACTTCAATTCGACTTTTTTTTTACTGAGTTACAGCCCTATAAAAACCACTAAATTTTTAAGCTGTTCAAGTGTTCCTTTAATTTTTATACTAGCGTTAATTTAACACATTTGTAAGTTTATGTTTTAACTTTTAAATAACGTACCTAAAGAGTTTTGAATTCAAAATATAATTACATACAAATCTTGCTCGTATCGTTTAATTTATCGATGGCCTCTTGTAGCTTTATAGAAGCCTTCAGGTATTCGTCCTCTTCCTTGAAGTGTTCTTCAACATCATAGTCATTGGTGCGTTCAAAAGTCATTATTTGCTGATGACCTTCAACGTTGATGTTCCAGTAATTCTTTATGGCCTCTTGCCTTTTTTCATAAAATGCTCTTGAAATATGGTCAGGAGCAGGTTGACGAATGAGTCTCGTCAAGGCATCTATAGCTGCTCGCTGATGGCGAAAAATATTGAGATGTGACCGTTCGTTCTTATCATCGCTTTTTGATTGTTCCTTGGTGTCATCTTGAATGCGCTCAAGCTTATCGGAATATTTCAACTCATTGCAGTTCAATATTCTCATAACATTTCCTTTTGAAATAATCTTCGTCACCACCGGATTGCTTCTCTAAGTTTGATTCCGATGCCTCAATCGGAATTTGCTCCATTCCTTGTGAAGCTGACTCATCTTCTGGATGAGGTATGGTTTCGTCCACCTCTTGGGGCCATCCTTCCCAAAATTGGTGCAGATCGATTCGATGCGTTTCCCCGATGCCTGTTGCTCCGATAATAACGCTTCCATTTTGTACTAAAATTGAAACTTCATTTCGATTCTAGTTAATCTCCTGGCAAGATCGCCAAATGTTCAGTAATAAAAACACCCTTTGTGTTGGTTTATTAAACAGCACTTTGACTTGAAGAGCTGAACGTACTGAATGGTTTATTAACCTACAAACATAACATATTTATATCTTAATCTAGTTCACAAAAAGATGCAACTCATGCAATTACAATGACCACCTGCATTGTTTTGCATGTTCGCATTCTTTCGCTTTCTTAACCTACATTACATTTGACCTTATTTTAATTATTACATTATTAAAGCTAATTTCGGCAACACTCTTCTTATATTTGAACATATGGCCTTATGTTAATCTTCTAAAACGTCATATGGCCATTATAGCCAAATGACACTTCCAAATCATTTTTTGCTGAACAAAAACTTGAAGAATTCCAAAGTTTAAATAAAAAAAATGTCTAAGTAACGACAAAATGATAATAATTAATAGAAAACATTTAACTAAACTAACTAAAGTATATAAATTAACATGTATTTCAACTCTAAAAAGTTTTGATGTTTTATACTATTCCTCTGCAAATTTTGCAGAGAATGTCATCGTTATTTTTACACGAATTTATCTATTGAAAAAATTATGAATATCAGAGGATAGATTTTAATTTATTTACTTGATATGAAATTTAAATTAAGAGAAATATAATCGTCATTCGCGCAGTGGAAAAATTCGGGCGATTTTTTTTATTTTAACACCCAAAATTGATTCTCTCTGGGGCAAAAAAAAATTTCCCCTGCGCGAATTTTTTCTATAGTGACCATTTATTCCAAAACGTCGCAAGTAAATATGACCACATGACCTTAACAATGTTTAACACTTTTACAAATATGACCATATTTGGATACATGGCCTTGTGACACATGGCCATATGACCAGGCACCACTTCGCAAGCTGTCAAAAAGATATCAAATACTACTAAGCCATTGCAAAGGGGCCAATTAGGTAAATCAGAAAATTCGCGCGAATTCTTCTATACGCCAGGAAAATTTAAGTGTTGACAAATATTTGAACAAAGTTTATATGAATTTAAACGAAATAAGACCAAAATGGCCTTGTTTCGTTTTAGCAAGTGAAATAAAACCAAATTTCTATTCTATTTCGTTTTCGAAAACGAAATAAGACAAAATTTTCGAATTTTGGCCTTATTTCGTTGGGCGTTATTTCACGTCACCTCATGTTGGGGATAACAGATATTTGTGAAATGTTCATGGTTAATACTGTTGTATTCAGTGATGATTTCTGTGAAAACAGAAATTGTAAAAATCTCATGGAAGAGTGGGAAAACTAGGAAAATCAAACAAAGGTTGGGAATACAATTTTTTTGCTTGAAATTTTTTGTTTCAAAATGGATTTTCAAATGGAAAAATTAAAGTTCTTGATGAAACACTCGGAAAACTCACTCACACAACAGTGCAAGGTTTTCAAATGGAAAATCGGAAAAATTCGAATGGAAAATAGAATGTTCTTATTATTGCAGGTGCATTGTTTTTCAAATGGAAAAATTGAATTTTTTTCTATTTTTATATTATGTCCGGTGGGGACACTTTATCCGCTCAATCCTCAATGTATTTTTATAGTATATATAATATAATATATAATATAGCCTGAGTTAAAACTAATTTTTGGACAATCTAACGGAAAATTCAGCAAATAAAGAGAAAATCGTAAGCTTGTAATGATGACCTAAGTACTGAAGGGTCGTCTACCTCTCCTACAAAGCTGTGGGGGATATTGGAAGGCTTCCCCAAGTAATATGTTTGCTGGCTAGAAAGCCTATCTGTTAGAAAAGAAACAAGGCTGAAGAGCCAAAGTGTTACGTTCTACTTCCAAACTGAAAGTGAATTTATTCAGTTAAACTTAAGCTATTTATACAAAATAATCAACTTACACACTAACATCTTAAGCCTATATGAGATATACATATTATAGAAATATTGTGTATTCCGAACTCTGTGGGAAATTAACGAACAACGGAACCAGGCAGCATATTTGCTATGTCATCAAATTAATAGTCGATGCATAGCCCTTCTAATACAATGCTCAAATGTATCCAAATACATCCAGCCATATGCACTACACAGCATGCAGTGCATTGAACCTTAGTGAGTAGGTAGATACACTTGACCAGAGTAATCTGAAGCGTCGCGTCCCGTCGTCGTCAGTGGCATTGATATTATTACTTAATATTTTAGTGCATGAGGTTGATACTCATGACCATGAATGAAATACGAGTGCACTATTCGAAATGGGAAATAAATGCGAGTGCATTAAAATAGAGGTTGGCTATTGTGAAGCATAATGTGGATCAATGACCGGAATAAAATGTATTATGAAGTGGTCGCTAGTGTGATCCCTTCACAAGCTGTATCGAATTCTGATTTTTGTGAAATTGTCAAAACACACCGTAGTGCCCGTGGCTTATTGGTTAGGTGCGTTGGCTGCAGAATTCCGTTGGTTCGAGTCCATAGTTTTTACTTCATCTTTCACGGGCACTGCCTCTCGCGAAGAACTGTCAATTTTTTCGTTCCTTCCTCTTAAAAGCCAGTAAATGAATTTCACTTCAGTCTTAATCAGTTCTTAAGAAAGTTATTGTGCGTCAAATGAGACCAATTTCATGTCAATATCAAGAACGCCAATACGCACGTACGAACATACCTATACGCACATACACACAAACGCATGAAAAGAGTTGATCCGAATTCTAGTGATAGTTCAAATAAAAACTTCAAAATGAGCACTGAAGCATTTAAAACAAATCATTTTAAAAATTTTACATTACTTTTGTCTGAAGATAATTTCTTTGAGGACAGCATTTTTTGTTGATAATTTGATATATGTACTTACATCTGATAAGCCACAGTTTTTATTTCAATAAATAATATAGGCAATTGTTATGCTGTATGATCAAAATAAAAAAAAAAAAACAGATACATTTGTATCTACTTTACTCATTATAAATTATTATATTCTCATCGGTCGAACCTTAGAAAAAGAAGAGAAACCAAAAGATTTGAGAGAAAGAGGAAACAGAGAGAATATTTCAATAAATCAAGAGAGCTTTAAAAGCTTTCGTAAGAACAGGCATGGAGCTTTTCTATGAACAGACAAAGAGCTTTTTTGCATGTTCATATTCGATCATCAATGAAAAAAATATGAGCCACTTTTTACTATGGGGATGAGACATCTGTATAATTACTTGTCTGTGCTTAAAGTAATACAGGCTTCGGTATTATCCGAAAACTACAGTGTGGCCGTCTTAAAGTGACCTTCTCGCATTCGGCCACAAATCTCTTTTTGGTTTGTTTTCGATTTCCTTAATATACATAAATTAAGAAAATGGTACTTATCGGTATTCGTTTCCAGCGATCCAAAATGGCGCTTGACGAATGACCGCTCGTTGGCACGGAAACCTAAAGGTACAAATTCATATGTCATTAACAAGTAGTCAACGAGTGAAATAAACTTTCCCGCCAATTTATCCCAAAATTTCGTGTAACGAATTTTCTTCAAACTCACCTCAAACTTTTTCGCCGAATCACTTACTGAAAGTTCTATTTCTCCTCGAATTTCGTTTCTTGTATGCCTTGACCCTTGACTTCAACTTTTCCACAAACCACAGCGACCACTTTCTATCGAAAACTGATCCCTCGTACAATTCGCTCTTCCTTCGAGGCTATCTTTTTTTCTAACTGAACCCAAACCTTTGTTTCCGATATACATAAGGTCCGTTGCTATCATTTTTCCACGTTTGCTGAATTTGGAATTAGGAGAAACGTACTTATTCGCTCCGAACACCCTCTACGACGAGTCTCGAGCAGATCGGCCATCTTTCGACCTTCGCAATTCGAAAGACGACTGTCATCTACATGCTGCAATGTCAATATAGACTGTCATAATTGTGACGTCACATCTCGAAGTAGAGATGGCAAAACATTAAAAACCATTTTTTTTTTTTCTACTTCTTCTAAAGTAGGATAAGTAAAGTTTTCACCGGCTGACGTTAAAATTCGGCACTACCATGAACATCATCAACAGATTTGGCTACGTTTCTGTTATTAAATCACTGCTAACAGAAAATAATCGCATTATATTGTTGCAAGTTGGTAAGTTATTTCCATCCTGTAACAATAATGAAAATTAACTATTTATTAAAGTTAAAAGTTCACCATTTTATCTTCTTTGTTCATTGTTTGTGTTTAAATGCAACAAAAAAGCCTCATTTGTGCTGTGTTTTTGGTATTAGTTGTCCAACTTCCTTCCCCTTGCATCCAATCTCCCGCGCACCACAAAAACTTCATTTCCTGAACAAAAACCTTTGCTCTTCCTTTATACATCAATTATTGAAATATTAAAACGAAACAGCTGAGACTGGTCGAAATTTATGCGCTGTCAAAAGGGAATGAGCCCTATTCGAGTCAGTACTCTGTTTGTCGGCGATCAAAAGGTAAACATTTCCAAATTTTGCACAACTATTACTAATTAATCTCTTTTATCATTTTACAGAAGCCCGTTGGTGTAATGCTAAGGCAACTCGAATTTCCCAAACAGCTGCCGCTACATTATTTCTAAAAGAAATTAAACTTACTGGAATAAATCTACCTCCCCCAAGATAGACCAATCCTTTACCATTCTCTATTATTTGTTTACAAATTTAAATCCTCGCGTCGATGTGCTGAGCATTCGCAAAAATAATCCTGATAATTAGCAACACCTCATTTGAATAGAGAATCTTTTGGCATTCTTTATAGATTGAATACAAATATTATTGACGAGGATTCTTAGTTGTTGTTTTAAATTTTAACTAATAGATTTTTTTAGTTTTAAAGTACCTAATTACTTTTTAACGTAAAAGAAATTTCCAAATTTTACTTCTAAAACGAAAACTAAATTGACGAGTTGAAATAAATATAACTTGCTGTCATGTCACAGTGAAAAATCTGTCAATATTATATAAGTAGTTACAAATAGCAATTATTTCGAAGTTTTTGTTTTTCAATTTTGGCTACAGTGAAACTAGGCAGAAAATTTAGAAATATGCTCAAAACAGATGTGCAGAACTTCTGCACGCAGCGCTGCATGCAGCGCTTCAAGCAACACACACGTGCAGAAACTCTGCCAAGTTTTGTCAAAACAAAAACGACGATGATAAACATTCAAATTATCTTTATATGAAACCAAAAATGTTTATAGTTTATAAGCCCCCAAAAATTAAGCAATAGTGATGATAGAAAACTTTGGCGCAAAATTATAGTCCGCTAATGAACAACTTTAGTGTGATACTAGCTTCAAATGACGTTTCAGCCATGACTCAAACGTCATTTTAAGCTAGTACCACACTAAATTCTCTTAAAATTGTTCATTAGCGGACTATAATTTTGTGCCTTTGAGTTTAAAAAAAGACTTATGTAGGCTTATGTCGTTTCAATTGCAGCAGCTTAGTCGAAAAAAAGATACAGACAAATCTGTAATATGTTTATTTTAATATCACACCAAACAAATGCGTTTTTTCCACTGATCTCTATAATACACTGGATAGTGTATCCATACAGAAAAAGTGACTCCATTTGAAGATTGTTATAAAGTCGAAAAGGGAAAAATTCGTATAACAGTATAACAAAAATAAACGACAAAGAATCCCTTATCTCTATATTACTGATCTCTGTATCGGTGCAAAAAACCGGTACACGACTTTTCACCACCGCCGGTTTGTCACTGCCAGTTCACCACCGCCAGTTCACCTCCGGACAGTTTGACACCGCCAGTTTGCCACCGTCAGTTTGCCACGGGACAGTTTGCCACCGCCGGTTCACCACCGGACAGTTTGACGCCAGAGCAGATAAGGTAGTGTGAAATAATGAGATATCTTTCCACAGGGTGCCTGTTTTTTTTTTTTTTGGCAGAAATTTATTTTGAAAAAAATATCGCTGCCAATAAATAAGGAAGGTGTAGTAAAAATGTCGTGCCGTTCTCCTCAGCGAACATTTTAGTTTTTTTTTTCAGCAAATAATTTGCACAAAATATGGCATATAATCTCAAAAATATAGATTGTCTTTGCATTCTGGTTTTAAAATCAGAAGCGAATTCTGTTCTTTTTAGAATCAGATATGTCACTTTTGCTCAATTGAACGCATTCAGAATGCTTTTTTTAACATCCAGATTGACAATTAAAAACGCCATGACAATATTCTTGCGCTTATTTACTTTATTTGTGGAAATTATACTTATTGTCAAATCTGGCAATGCCAACTGGTAAGCACTGAACCGGATAACAAAATCTGGCTCGCTACATTGTGCAGACAACTATTAACTACACTAACCTCACTTTACAAGAGACGTCCGATCAGAAAGAGCAAATTTACCAATAATATTTGATATTTTTCTATAACTGCATGTAATTAATCGTAAAAAAATAAAGATTGAAAGAAAACTAAATGTAAGTTAAGAATAACCATATTAAGAAAACAAAATACATGTAAAATATTTGTAGGAAATAAAAGTCACTTAAATTAAGAAAACAAAATACATGTAAAATATTTGTAGGAAATAAAGTCACGTAAATTACAACATTGTATCTATGTGCTGAACAATCTTTAAGAAATATTCTTTTATTTCATTTATATCCTATCATTTCACAATTCATTCAAACACATCGGAGCACGTCTCATTAAATTCATCGACTGCAAGACATAACTGGTGTCCACAATTGGAGTGTCAAAGACTGCAACGTAACAGACAAAAAAGCAAGGTAAGTCAAAGCCTATATTTAGTATTACTATCTCTCTGCTTCCGCGACATAAAAACCTACGTGTTGAATAACTATGCCCAACCACCACGATATGGTCCAATGTGACACGTGTTATGACTGGTATCATTACGTATGTGTAGGTGTGAATGATGAAATCAAGGACCACGATTGGGACTGTATCAACTGTCGAACTCATCCCCCAGAAAAACCCCAAAATTCCGCTGAAAGAACAGATACCAGTCTCACAGGCACAGGTCAATCCTTAGACCAGCGTTCCCTACCAACATCATTCATTGCAACATGCAGACCCCCCACATAATAGCCCTATAACCCAATCTCCATCGCATAGAAGCCAATCGGCTGCCGTATCAGCTCCACACAATGGTTCTTCAACCCAATCTCCGTCACATGGTAGTTAATCGGCCACCTCATCAGCTCCACGAATTCAACCCACTGAATCCACGGACAGCAGTACACTATCTACAAATATGTGTTCAAAACGATGTGATTCCTTCAACAATTGGAGGAAGAAAGGCTCCTGCAAGCTCAACGTGACAAGGAGTACATCCAAAAGAAGTATGCCTTGTTGAAGGAATTCCTAACTAGTGGCGACGACAACGACAAGATGTTTCAACAATGTTCTACAGTGCAACAAAATACAAGCAAAAGTATTTCCCTTGCTACGATGAAACCATACTCCTTTATGAATTCTCGGGATATCAGCGGGTGGAACAGCATATTCTACTGCAAAGCAAGTGACCAACCTCTGATTTCAACCAACTAGCAAGATAGTGGTTCAGCACCAACTACAACTGTTAATTCTAGGCCTTATGCGGATGTTTCCTTCGGCTACAGACCAGCAACAAATCAATTCAACTTAAGCAAATCGACTGAAACGCTGATACCGAGTAAGCAGCAACTGGCAGCCAGGCAGGTTATGTCAAAGGAACATATAACCTTCAGTGGACGCATCGAGGAATGGCCTAGGTTTACAGTTGGTTTAACAGTACCACAGTGTCGTGCAGGTATAGGGATACCGATAATTTACGGCGGAAACAACATTGCTTGAAAGACGATGCGTTGCAAAACAGTTGGGGAAACACTATTTACAGCACAACAAGTTCCAGACACTATGAAGTCCATTCAAATTTTTTATGGCCGGCCCGAAGCTATCATCGACAGTGTTATTTATCAGATTAGAAAAGAACCAGCATCTCTGCAGTACAAAATGCATGCGCTGTGATGATGGGTAGTGCTTAAGCCACGAGCATTTGTCTAACCCATCACTACTTTGCGAGCTCATTGAAAAGCTGCCACCTCAAATTCGTTTGAACTTGGGAAATTTTCGTCGGAGTTTAGGTACTGTTAGCCTTTTAACCTTTAGTGAGAGGTACAAAGCACAGTCGGCATCTGAAGATGCGCCTTTAAATAACATCCGCACAATGAAGTCGGAACGCCTCATACACAAATCGTCGTTAAATGTTCATCAAGGTTCAGAAATACAACAATCAACACATTCACATCCAACGCAGCCACAACAGGCGCGGTTAACGGCAGCGGTACAGTCAACCAAAGAAATGCCCAATATGCATTAAACTTACTTGTTTGTGCAACCATTTTATTGAAAGTTTTGTTTTTACCTCGTCGCTCTTCAAAAACTTGTGCATTTGTATTTTTTCATATTACCTGATCCTGACAACTCAACAATAATATGTTTAAGAAAAAAATGTAAATTTCTTGTCGTTCTCACAGAAAATTAATTATTGATAACTGAGGCGGTATGCAAATTGGATGAATTGTGGTTAAAAATGGATGAATTTTTAACCATATTTTCATATTTTAACGTTTAACCTGCTCCGCGACTAGTCTAATTTTTACACATTTTATTCAATGTGAAATGTCAAAATTTAACGAAATGTCAAGTTTTAACCACTCATACGGCCTTAAACAGAACGAAATCGAACTCTCTTCGAAAGTCAAAATTCAAATTTTGTGTCATATTTTGTTACAACCATAAAAAGGAAAAGAGAAAGCCATACAATATACTCGTTTTTGTACTTTTCTAATGTAAGAATAAGATGAAATAACACTGTAACAGAGAACAAAAAGACTCAATAAAATTTCGTTTCATTTCATTTAATAAATTTCTGAATTAATCTCAAGGTTTTCATAAATGTCAAGCTAAGTTAGGTAAAACGCCGATCGTAATTCACAAATCATATGAGCGAAATCATGTCGGTGAGAACAGACTATTAAATAACTTAAATGCGGTCTCGCCCTTATTGAACTACATTGCCGATCGGTGAAATCACCATTTATTGAACTTCCTTATCGCCGCTGTCATTTTTCTATTGCAATTTTAAAAATACAAATTTACAAATTAACTTCTGCAGCAAATAAAATTGGAAAACAGGTAAACAAATTAATAACAAATTTGTACAGTATCCAAAATAATCGAAATATCTCTTTGCAGGGACTGCAACAAAGAAGTTAATTAAAAATCAACATCAGCAAAACCGATATGCAAAATTCGAAAATGAACAACAAAAACATACTTCCCAGTGATGAAAACTATCGCACTTCCCACAGATTGTCGAGCTCGTTTCAACACTGCAAGTTTCATTCCCTACGAGCAGAGGCAATGGCAGCTCAACAAATTCCTCTTCTATGGGCATAACTTCTTGGAGAAGCAGGAAAAGACTACGATATTCCTGGTCGAGCAACACGACAACAAACCCTTCAATCGAGCGAAAGTTACTAAACATCGGAGCCGAAATCGCTTTGGGCTTAGAGTTTCTGTGTCTGGAATATTGGCCAGTTGTATGCCTGTTCGAGTTCACCACGGCATATGTGTCAGTTTCAACTAGTGAAAGGATGTCAAATATGTTCAGCACAGATTAGTTTAAAAGGGAGATGGGAAACCGAGCTGTCAAAATGACAATGCCTACAAGCTGCGGTCAACGTTTACTGCAAGAGTATGTGTGTTTTCACCAATACTATCTCAGTAAAGTTAGGCACCCCATCTGGGGAAAAAAATTAACCGGTAAATTTGAAAAATTGTAATTTTAACGTACGAAAGGTGAGTAAAAGTGAGCAGAAGAGGGATATGTTCAGAACGATAGCAAGAAAGTAAAACTGCATAAAAGCAGCAAATGGCATCAAATGTATCAAGCAGTCGAATTTCCGACATCAAAATTGAACATAAATGAAACTGAAGAAAAAATTTCAGTTCAATAAAGGGCCGGTAATAGGTATTAGAAAAATCTATCATTAAATATTGGAATAGTGGAGAAATATCAAATTTTTTGTCATCAGAAATATGTAGGTATATCAGATGTGTTCGGATGTGTGGCAGTTTTTTTTCCCCTTATTGAATTACATTGGAAAAAGTATTGAATTTTTTACATGAAGAATTGATATCTCTGAAATCTCTTTTGGGAGACAGATTTACACATATTCTCACACGAATTTTCAAACACACAACGAGTTTGACATTTCGACTGTTTGATATTTGTTAATATTCAAAATGTATGGAGTTGGTTGCAAGATTTGCTTGCAAAATTATTTTGCCGAAAATAAATTTACGAATTGTGTTTAATTTCAAGTTATTAAACATTTTAAATTGAAGAATATTCAATCACATTCAAAAAAGAGATTGCTACTTTTGCCTTTACAAATTGCAATGAACACAAAAACCATTGAATTTTAGTAGCGATTAGTGGTGATTGAATGTAAAATCCCATTAGGGACAAAAAGATATGTCTTCGGTCTAAAGTTTCGGAACGCATCCAAACCATAAGTTCTAGTATTGTCGTGGTGAGTTTAAGAAAAACGTGTCTGACAATTTCAAAATTCAATCTAGCAATCCACGTAAAATTTGAAAATGCGAAAACAAACAAAAGAGAAAGTGTAAAAATAGAAAAATCTCACCTCATCTCTTTGTTTTTGTAACTCACATGTATTCATATAGACGAAAAGAAAATGAAAATGAAGAAATACGAAAATTGCGGGATCTAGGGAGTGAAACGTAAGTCAGTATCCGATCAGGATAGATTGAAGAATTTGTAATCGGAACCGCTGCGGTATCATTCGTATGGCTTGAATTCGCTGACCTATACGAAGCTCACACAACGTTTGTATACTCTGCTCATGTTCTAGTCGGCACGTAGTATTTTGTTTTTAGGGAGAAAAGTTTGTAATTAATTTGATTGGTTTTGAAGGAGTAGCTACTAGAGCTCTTGATACCCGGGTACCCGGTCCATGGAACGATCGTTACGTTTCGAGTACCCGGGTATCTGAATACCATGCAAATACCCGGGTACCCGGGTAATTTGGAATAATTCGAGTACCCGGGTACCCGGGTATTGTTTCGGGTACCCGGTCAGAATCAAGAGCTCTAGTCGCTACCCAGAGTATTAAAATTGTTTTCAGTTACGGAAGAGATTTTGTATGTTTCGGTCTTTTTATTTTTTTGTAAGCGCCACCCAAATGGCTGTTATTTTCATGAAATAAATTCTCAAGTTTATTTTCAAATGAACAAGTTTGTCTTGTTTCCACTGACCTGAAAACTGGAATTCTTGCAATCTCGACATTCGAAAACAAGAGAAGTCGTTTGTTGATCAGCTTTTAATTTCTGAACGTTTAGACGGCGATCGGGTAGGTAGATAGGTAGAAATGGCTGTCCACGGAACACAATTAGTACCTGTTAGGTGCATTGAGGAGGTATGGCTTCATTGGTAGAAATTAGTGGTACACCTTTTATTGAAGGAGGTACAATTATTGGGATCTTGTATTTCCTTGTGAAAAGGACTAGGTCTGTTTTTTGGGGATTAATACTAAGTCCACAGTGATCAGCTCATCTAGTGAGCATATAAAGTGTGTTTTGGAGGAGGTCTCTCAGTGTATTAGGATGTTTTCCTGTGACGGCGATAGCAACATCATCGGCATACGCAATCACTCTGTAGCCTTCAATCTCGAAGGATATTAGCAGTTCGTTTGACGGACCTTTTCGTACAAAAATCCCCCATCTTAGAATTGATGATCTTGCTTTTTAGCATTTAATCAACTCACAGAGTGAGTGTTCGACGTTTAGGGTCTTTAGAGCAGAAGTGATAGCTGATGTGTCAACTTTGTTGAAAGCACCTTCAATATCCAGGAAGGCAACCATAGTAAGTATATTCCTTTTGCTCTAGGGAGTATTCGATAGTTCTTAACAGAGTATGCAAGGCTGTTTCTACCGATTTCCCTTTGCAGTAAGCATGCTGAGACATCGATAGTCTCTTATCAATGCTATTACGTATATGGATATCAATCAATCGTATACCAACGTTTTGAGAATGAAAGATGATAGGCTAATAGGTCTTTAGGGTTGACATGCGAGCATTTGCCCGCCTTGGGAATGAATACTACCTTTACTTCTCTCCATCGCTGAGGTATATAGACCAGATCTAGACAACTTTTGAAAGTTATACCGATGGTATATTGTAGCTCAGCTGGTACCTGGTAGCTTATCCCCGTCATTCACAAAACCAGTCACAGCCACGTCATCAACTTTGACTAGACCTGTAACAGTAATTAGCGACTCAGTTACAAGAGACGATGCAATATAACGGTTTTATATTGAATTCAAATTCACTTGCTACATCAACCTCGACAGCACAACTCTCCTGAAAAAAACAAAGGTGCCGATCGAAATAAAAGAGATTGCATGGTTTGTATATGGGAAAGAGATTGCTTTATTATTTACAATTTTTTTTTTTCAAATTTAATTTCAAGCGAACATCTAATATGTAAATTTAATTCATAATAATATAGTTGTTTTAAATGGAATTTGTGAAATGAATTTTGTTAATAAAACTTAAAATTACTATAGCTCTACGATTTGTTATAACTTCACATCTATGTCTTATCTTGGCCTTGCAGAAGGCTTCGATCTTAATGCATTTTATATTGGATATTTGCCTTTTCCATTACGGCGTAGTCTTGAAAATAGCCAAGATCGACTGGTTTTGAAGCACTTGCAGCAGCGGCAGTGTTTGTGATGGTTATGTTGTATTATGTCTTTGTTGGACTCTGCTTTTTCATCATCGTCATCGTAGTCATTCTCTTCTGAATCGAACATTCTCATGCCAGCAGTACAATCGAAGTGAGGTGCTGCTTGTTTCTCATTCTATGTTGATTGCTTGACATCGAAGAAACTAGACTTGAGGTCGATTTCATCGGGTTGGACGAGATAATCATCGCCACTGCTTTCTGAATCACTTAGGACAGCCCGTTTATTTGTGGTGCCTTCTTTTCACCTTCCGCAGTGTTTTGCTTTTGTTGCTCGCCCTGGTTTGATTGATTGGCACGTTGGCGGAGGTTAGTATTTGTTGAAAAGTTTTGTCCTCAGAGATATGCCAGTGGATTTGCGTTTCTTCATATATTGTTTTGTAGAAGCACCATTCTTGGAAGATGATTATTTTGCATCCCTGTGAGAGCATGAAAAACATATCGTTAATGTTCGCTTGAAGGTGGAGTTTCAAAATCGATTACACTTACTTTCTCTTCGAACTTGTAGTATCTTCACCAAAATCGCTATCGTCGTCGTCAGATTCATCGGATGCGTGCCGACTACGATTTGAGGATGATTTTCCTGGTTTCCATTCGTCCTCGCTGGCCGAGAAATCTTCTTCTTAAGATAGCTATTGGAATTGTTCATCGGACATTCTGCTTTTGTTTAAAAACGCCTTATTTTGTTGTCTTGCTTATGGCCCTTTACCATGAATATAAGAATTTTGAATATTAAATTATCTTTTTTTGTAAATTGCAAAGGGCCAGTTCTGTGTTCTAATATTTGGAAACGTGGCGCAAGGTTTTCACATAATCACTCAAATAGATAAATAAAACTGATATTTCTTAATTCTCACTCACGAAAATTCGTCTTTTTTGTAAATAAATAATTTTGCGATAACACAATACAATACTGGCGGTGTCAAACTGTCCGGAGGTGAACTGTGGTGGTGAACTGGCGGTGGCAAACCGGCGGCGTCAAACAGTCCTGATTCGGCAAAAAACAGAGTAGTTTTGTTTTCAATTATAGGCGTTTTTCTTTTTTAGTTGGGAGCATTATATATAGAGAATTAATATTAAGGCGTTTTTTTTTTTCCATTTGTATAATTGTATAAATAAATAATAGGAAAGACCATTATTAATTACAAAACTGATATTCTCTGCTATAAACAACTTGTTTTTCTTCACCATTTAAATTATTCCAAATATTTCTATTCATTTTTCAGGCACTGCTCAGATGTAAAAAAGAAAAATGACTTAATTTTTGCTTTTTTTTGTTGTGTTTGACGTCAAAAAGTCGAAAAGGGACATTGACTGTCATCTTCAAATGGAGTCAAAAAAACTGTTATACTTTGTAGGTAATACACTATCCAGTGTAATAAAGAGATCAGTGGTTTTTTTCGGAAAAGAGAATTACGAGTTTTTTTTTTTTTTTTCAATATAACTGAGGTCAAGCAGATAGACCGAGGCTCTACACATAGGACGCGTGAACTTTTTTTCCAGCCAGACATCCCAATCTAATTCATTTTGACGGGCAGCAAACTAACTAGCGGCTAGATTCTAGCCAAACACTCAACACACCACATTGGCCGACAGTAGCAATTGGTGTAGCGATTCTGTTCTGGTATCTCCGTATAATGTGGTCGTCGGGCGTTCATCGTGGCATAGTTTGTGAGTTTTGATATTAGGTTCGGTTATCATGCAGGCAAAGAATTTGTCAGTTATTTGATCTGCCGCATAGATTCAGGGAGACTTGATTTTTGAAGACATCGATGAATGTTTACTCTGGAAACGAGAAGGAAAAGAATCTTGTTTATGGGGCATTTCACGTGAAGCGGGCAACCAAAATGAAGTTGAGGTTTTGAATTTTGTTTATACTCTCTTCATTTATACATCTAGTAGACAATGATGTATAGACACATATTTTTTTGTCGTATGACGCTTTATTGCTGAGTTATGAGCTTTTCAAAATTTAACAAAAACGAATTCTTAATTTCTTGGATGTTTTTAATTTGTATCAATTAATTTTTGAATATGAATTGAAAACACTGTTTCTTATGGAAAAAAGGTTGAAGATTTCAAATTTTTTGTCGAATTTTAATTTAAAATTTCCTAACGTTTAGTAAACCGGAAATGAACATTTCAAATCAATATTTTAGTAACTTCGACCCTTTTTTTTCTTAACTTCCTTAACTTCAATTAAAGCTCTAAATGTACTTATTATACACACAAAAACTTAAAAACGTGATCTTCAATAGTTTAAGAGTTAGAGCACATAGAGTACCTACATATAGCTTATACCTACAAGCACTTACTTTCTACGCAGTTAATTAATTAAAAACAGTATAAATACGAACCAAAATAGAGAGATTTATTTCGTAATTTTAACAATCTTAAAATGTTTGCTAGCACTTATTTTCCTTACACATAAGCCTCCATGGGAAGGAAGAAAAGAATGAAGTTGCTTAGTTCCTGGAACGGTGATAGCGGAAGCGAAACGGTCTCGTAGAAATTCTCGTTCTTGTTGAATACTTTCCTTCGAGCAATAGTAAATGGGAAGTCTCAGTCATTGATGTCTTGGCCCATTCATATAATTTAATGGGTGTGGTGATAGCGTTATTCGTATTTATTTTATTTTTTTGTAAAATCAAATTATTATTGGTATATAAATTAAATAATTTAATTTAGTATGACGGGTTGCCAAACGTTTAAGGTTTCCCCCAAGTCCATAACATGGCCCTTTTCCATGAGCGGTGGCATGGAAGTGTAACTGTGCTTCTTTCTTAAAATCTTGTTTGTAGTAAAATAGATTCACAAAATTAAACCTATTCTTAAAATGTTGAGGAGCCCCGTCTGTGAGGTATTTCATGACAGAAACAACTATTCTGTGCTCATCAAGGTGCTGGTGCAATATTTTTGAAAAGCCTAAAATTTTGCAGTATCATGCCTTAAATCGTCCGAAATCATGATAATGCTTCCATGTTTTATGTCATTTCCATCCTTTTAATAATAGACAGATGTCAAAAGCGTGGCTTGATTATTATTCCAATGGAATAATTGAACAGCATCTTGTACGACAAAACTATAATTTTCACCAAAATCACATTGAACGAGAATTTCGCCTACAGAAATGGTTTCCTTCAGACATCTAAAATAAAGTGCTTGTTGTTCAGCGATGTAAGCATGCGGCTTCAAAATGTCCAAAGCGGTGCACAAACAGTCAACAAAATCATCAGAAGAAAGAACCTGGGTGGCTATTGTGAAGCGGTCTGTACCTTCCCATTTTTCAAACTGAATATTTGTCACCTGATTTTCATCAAATACCATTTTTAAATGCTCACGTATTCCGCTAAGACCAGGGCAAGAAGAACAACATTCATTTTCAAATGTTGCTGTCTTTGCAGACATTAAATGACATTTCGGCGTTGGATTGGCACACATCATCATTTCTAGGCATACTTTATAGGATGAAAGATGCATGGCTGTTCGACATGTTAGATTGGCCACGTCCCCTCCTCTCAACATTAATTTAACATTCTGGTGATACATACAAACACAAACCATATGTGTTCCAGAGTCTCCAGCGAATACGCATTGTTTTGGTCTTAATGTAAAGAACTTTGTTAAGCCGACTTTTATATTCGGATATTCTAATTTTGAACTTTTGATAAAGTTCATCTATGTTGCACATCAGAAGTTGTTTTTGTAGGTGCGTTCTTATTCCATCTTCTAATTTAAGGGATACAAAATCTCTTTTGCCTGGCATCACTCGACTAATATCTTCGCGAAGGTAATAATTTTTTACCAAGCTTTCAGTTTCCGCAGGTAATTTACGACCGTCGCGAGGATTTGGTGAAGTCAAGACGCCAAACTGTTCTACCAGTTGCTTTGCTTTTTTTGCTTGGCGTCGAGATGTTCTGAATTCTTGAGCCACTTTACTTTCACTCCAGGACTTTGGTAAAACGGTGAGTATCATGGTCTTGATGGAGGTGGAAGTGGAGGGATTATTGAATTTTTCTTTGAGTTGATTTAAAATTTCTTCGTTTTCCATTGAAGCGTCTGTCTGCGTTGCAATATGTTGGTACTTGTCTTCTGGAAGAAAAGTTTCATCCTTGCTAATTTGTGAATACCCACTTGATGCTTGACTTGACGGAATGAATGTTTCATCTTTTGTCGTTTGTGAATACATACTCCCTTGATTGCGACTGGATAATATTTGTCTCTGAAAGGGATTCACGTAAAAGCCGTTTCCTGCACGACTCACACACATAAATATTCGGCGAAAATTTCCACTTTTCACTTAATTGTTTAGATATTTTTCTAATTTTCCCACGTTTTTTATGACGAGTCAACAGGAATGGATTAAAATACCGATCACCAAAGGGAGCCATATTACTATGGGAAGGCAATGGTAACGCGTCCAGTTGGAGAGCAGTCAGAGTTTCAACTAAAAATAACACACTAACGAGACAGTTTGGCTTCATATAACTGTCTAGCAAACAAGAAAATTAGTATTGTTTGTTGATTTATCGTTGTAGCATAGTTCTCAATAGTACGAGAACTTGTCATGATAATAACAAATTAATGGCATTTAATTTAAAAAAAAATCGTTTATTTTTATTAGAATGAAGAAATAATTATCAACAGAGAAATATTTAAGCATGTTTGCCTATAAAAATGGTTGTTAAGAAAGTGCTTAAAGCATTGTGTAGGTGCTCTATGTGCTCTAACTCTTAAACTATTGGAGATCACGTTTTAATTTTTTTTGTGTATAATAAGTACATTTAGAGCTTTAATTGAAGTTAATGAAGTTAAGAAAAAAAGGGTCGAAGTTACTAAAATATTGATTTGAAATGTTCATTTCCGGTTTACTAAACGTTAGGAAATTTTAAATTAAAATTCGACAAAAAAATTGAAATCTTCAACTTTTTCTCCATAAGAAACAGTGTTTTTCAATTCATATTCAAAAATTAATTGATACAAATTAAAAACATCCAAGAAATTAAGAATTCGTTTTTGTTAAATTTTGAAAAGCTCATAACTCAGCAATAAAGCGTCATACGACAAAAAAATATGTGTCTATACATCATTGTCTACTAGATGTATAAATGAAGAGAGTATAAACAAAATTCAAAACCTCAACTTTTTTTGGTTGCCCGCTTCACGTGAAATGCCCCTTATATTTGATTGGTTTGTATAATGAAGGAACTTACCTTGTCCACGCTGAGAGTTGATTTTCTTCATGTTCGTATTATATTAATTTTCGAACTGACAAGTTGAAATAAAAATAAATTGTCAACAGCGTCAACAATCTTTCAATTTTAGTAGTGCCAGATAGCAATTATTTGGAAAATTTAGTTTTTCAATTATGGCTGCCATGCAGGGTTGCCAGGTCCTGAACTAGTTTAATAGCCCAATTTGAAAAAAAATGTAGCCCAAAATCGGAGCCAAAAAATAGCCCAAATAGTAGCCCAATACCAAATAAAAAAAACATTTCTGATAACTTCACAATTTATTTTAATTTTAAGAACAACCAAAACTACATTTTTGTTAAAAAAAAAGAAAGAAAAACAAAATAAATAAGTTCATTTAATTAAGAAGAGTTAATAATATTATCACATTAAACATAAATATTTCATTAAATATTTAACTGTTGAAAATCAGTCTATTAGGGCAATATCCTCATCAGAATCATCACCACTGTCATCCTCATGATCATTGTCATTACATTGGTAATTCGTTGGATATTTGGAGGGAAAATACGGACTTCAATCGAATAAAGGGGCTTATTCCAATGTTCTTCCAAACTTTGAATATTTGCCACAGTATTTTTTGTTTTTTGGAATTATCTCCAAGAATAGATCCTTAAGATTTGGACAATTTTCATTAAGGCATACAGTCGGACTTAAAAATCAAATGTCGGACTACTTTAAGGATATGTTTAGAGAGAGAAAAGTGATTTATTCATATACATATGATTTATTTGAATGAAAAAATATCGCCCAAGATGAGATTTGGGCTATTTATAGCCCAATTAGGATTGGGCTGTCATACCAAAATTGTTGTCGGCAATTTTGGAAAAATATAGCCCAATTTCCGATAAATAGCCCAATCTGGCAAGCCTGCTGCAATGAAACTAGGCAGAAAATTTAGAAATATGCTCAAAACAGATGTGCAGAATTTCTGCACGCAGCGCTGCATACAGCGCTTCAAGCAAAACACATGTGCAGAAACATATGCCAAGTTTTGTCAAAACAAAAACGACACCTGCCAAATTTTGTTGTGGTTGCCTCGTTGTTTGTTAAAATTTGAAAAAACGAACCTGCCAAGAACCATTTTCAAATTTAGATTTCAAAGAGGACAAAGACGTTATTCAAGAAATGCATGATGTTTCATGCAGATTAAAGCATGTTTTAAATTCTTTGTTCTTCACTTTTTAATAATAAATTATTATTTGTAATGTAATAATAAGATTACACTGAATTCAAAAACTAGTCTCGTCTACGGTGAATTAAATTGCATGACCACCTGGCTAGGCATGGGTAAAATACCGATTGGAAAGCAGATGTATAATGTGAGATGCGGGTAGCTGTTGTAATTCGCGATGAAGTTATCGATGCCGCAATTGAGGTTATGTTGCGGACGCTCGGCAATCTTTCCATTTATCTTTTCTTCAGCAAATAATCCTCGTTTCAAGCCAATAGTAGTACCCAAAGTCTCGGTCTTAAAGAATTGTCGAATTCAATCGTGCCGAATTGTCCATTATAACAATTGATCCATTTTCCTAGCATGTTGTAGCATGCGAGATGTGATTTTGTCTCTTCTTTGCGGCCATCCAACTTGAAACGAAAATATTTTTCCGCCTTCATCTTAAAATAATAAAGAGAATTTTGATGTTTTTCTTATATTTGTAATTATACGAATTAATTACCTTTAAAATCAATCAAACAGAATATCATGAATTCTTTATGTTCGTGCGTGTATTTTCCAAATTCAAGTATATATTGTATATTTTCCAAACTGACAAGTTTGTATAAAAATAAAATGTCAATAGTATCAACAATCTTTCAATTTAAGTACTGCCAGATGGCAATTATTTGGAAAATTTTGTTTTTCAATTTTGGCTGCAATGAAACTAGGCAGAAAATTTAGAAATATGCTCAAAACAGATGTGCAGAATTTCTGCACGCAGCGCTGCATGCAGAGTTTCAAGCAAAACACACGTGCAGAAACTCTGCCAAGTTTTGTCAAGAAAAAAACGACACCTGCCAGCATTTTATTGATTTGGTTTTCTTGAATTGTTTCTAAAGTCAAAGGGGGTTGAAACGAAAAACATCCATGCAATGGAATCTATTGCCCTAAAGGAACCTATCAAGAACCAAATTGTTATTCTTATTTATTCTGGTACCGAAAAGAGAAAAACAAGACCTGTCAATGTTATAAAATATTACTGTCTTTATTTAACAGAAAGCATACATAGGTTCACCCATGTTCTCCTTCAGGGCCGCCCATTCCCAGAGGTCGGTTGGAGTTTTATTCCAAATATCCTATTGTAGGATTCCCTTGTTCATCCGTACGCCTTATTCGTATGTTTCATAGGCACCATCCTAAGCGGCCAGTTCGCAACTGGCTTCCAGAGCTCCATAATAGAATGTCTTGAACATTTTTTGGTTAAGTAAGACTCTCGAACGGATGACGTATAGTATTCATCATCATCAGCCAAACCTTGGACTCCAATTCCAATTGGACGATATCGCATATTGGGCTTCTAAGCCTCCGGCACTGAATAATAGTTGACATCGATGACTTTGTTTGATTTTTCGTCACTACTTTGGTGGCTTCTTTGAGCTTCTGGAAATCGACGAATTGCAGACAGCTTTTTCATCTGGAGCTGAATACTCGACAATTTCTGTGCACAGATTACTGCTTTTAATTGTTCCGGTATTTTGTTGATTCGATTTGCGATTGCAGGCATCCTTGTAGAGCTTGTAGAGTGTTCCTATCTCTTCCTGAGATTCGATAAAGGCAAACGTTTCGCAAACAAATCAGGAATCCACAGGGCATAGAAAAAAATCTACAGCGTGATTTTCCTCCATACCGGTTTTCTTCTTCAATTCAAGGAACTCAAAAATGTCCGAACAGATGACTCTATGTTCATCTAAAGCTCTATTCTGGCCGGCAATAAGAACTACAAACAGAGTACCAGACAAATAAATAAAATAAACAAAACTAATTTAAGTTTACCTATTATTTTTCTTATTTATTTTTTTTAAACTGACAATTTGAAATGACACACAGTGCCAATATTGTGTCAATATAAGTATTGCCAGATAAAAATTATTTGAAAAATTTAGTTTTTCAATTATGGCTGCAATGAAACTCGGCAGAAAATTTAGAAATAGAGACATCACGCAGCGCTGTTCTGCATGCAGAATTTACTCCCATAAGAGCCTGTGTATTTTGAATTTTGCTGCGCAGCAATTCTGCACATCTGTTTTGCCCTATAGAGACATCACGCAGCGCTGTTCTGCATGCAGAATTTGCTCCCATAAGAGCCTGTGTATTTTTAATTTTGCTGCGCAGCAATTCTGCACATCTGTTTTGCCCTATAGAGACATCACGCAGCGCAGTTCTGCACGCAGAATTTGCTCCCATAAGAGCCTGTGTATTTTTAATTTTGCTGCGCAGCAATTCTGCACATCTGTTTTGCCCTATAGAGACATCACGCAGCGCTGTTCTGCATGCAGAACTTGCTCCCATAAGAGCCTGTGTATTTCTAATTTTGCTGCGCAGCAATTCTGCAATGATGGAAAGTTGTTGACTATCATATTTGACAGTCAAAAATTTGATAGTCAACTATCATCTTACACGATTCCACCCCTGGTTCTGGTTCTTCTAATACAATTAAATATTAATTAATTCTCTTTTCAGGTGTCTCAGGCTCAGAATGATCTTAGACAGCACTAGCATCGCGATAAAGGATGTAAATGGTGAGTAAAAAAAGCACATCAAATCTCCATAGGTTACACAAATTATTATTATCTACTATTCTTTTTTTCCAGCCACGCATCTTCCCAGTAACTAAGGCGAAAACCAGCAAGCGGAAAAATTGGATTGGACACGCAGGAATGGGTGAGACTACGGAATTTTTGTGTGTTTTGTTTTTTTTTGCTAATAATCATTTGACTATTTCAGGTCCACAACATTTTAGCGCAATTCACACACGGCCTTTACAATAAAACGAGTTAGATCACGTACATATAAATCATTGAAAATATATAGTTAGTCAAATAATTTATTATAGGTCTGCTCCAGACTTTTTGTGCACTAAATTAGGCAATCTGTCAAATTCTGAGGAGTGGGGAGAAAACACTCTCAGAGAGAAAAAAATCTTTTTATCACTAAAATTTACAAATTCAAGAAACCAAATTCAAGAAAAAATTTACAAAACTTGAGTGTTTTTTTTTTCTGTGTATGTCAAATTCTCATTTGACAGAACTCATATTTCTGCCGGAAGAAATTCTCTGGGCTAAATTTGTCAGGGTGGGGTAGGTTAGGTTAGGTTGGAGTGGCTGTCTGGATGTAATTGACTCACTTAGACCTCAAGGGTCCATTGTTATACCACTTATGATGTTACTCATGGGAGAGTAATGAAATTAAACAAACCATTTTGTACTTTTAATGAAGTTAGAAAGACATTTTGTGTCTATCTTTGCCAGTTCACTGGTATTATCGAAGAAGGGATTACCGAGATAGTTATTCCTTCTATTGGAGAGTGCCGGACATGTACACAGAAGGTGTTGGATTGTTTCCTCCTCCTCCTCATCCATGCAGCTTCTACAGAAGTCGTTTGCGTAGACTCCAAGCCTCAAGGCATGTCTGCCTGTGAGGCAGTGTCCTGTTACGACTCCAGTTGTAGAGCTTATATTTTGTCTGCTCAGGGAAATCAGACCTTTTGACCGTTTCAGGGCTATGCTTGGCCATGTAGTGACATGTCTTTATGCTTGTTCAATAACAACTAATAATTAAGATAAAGTGGCATCACTTAGTAAGTAAGTTACTCTCTACACTATTATAATGTATTATGATATAAGAGGGCATTAGTAAAGAAACCATCAACCGAATCACTTGTGTTTCATTACATGGCGACCGTGACATTGGTCAAGAAAAATTAAAGTAGAATGGACAGAACAGAGCTTGATTAAATAAGAGAAAAAGGAACGAAAAAAAAAGTCTTGATTGCTTCCAAGGTGTTAAAGCATATCAGCAATAACTAATAATGCAAAAAAAAATAAAAAAAATAATAAGAATAATAATTCTGTGAATTCCTTAATTTGTGACTAGTTAATGATTTATAATCATTGAAAAAAAAAAATAAAACTGAAAAAAAAACCTCGTGATTAACATTGAACTTAATCAATTTATGAGTTTTATTGCTTGATTAACTAGTGAATATAAATACAATAAATAAAAGTAAATTATAGTAAAAAGAAAAAAAAATCCAAGCTTATGTTATGTGCTAGAACAGTTAAAAAAAAAAAGCATATAAATGTTATATATATTTTTGCTTTGTCCTAAAACAGTACTTTGCTGTTCTTAAATAACTGTCAGCATATGATGATTTATGAACAAAGACAATTTTAAATGAAAAAAATACAACAAAACGGAAAACTAATGAGTAATGACCTAATGTGATTGAGCAGTACATAACATAACAGATATTAAATCGTACACGTTAACTCATTGGTAAGAAGAACACGAACAACGACTAGCGGCGCAGCAAGCAACCGATGCAGAATTACACGAATTAAATATCGATCACTCAAATTGAAATCAAAAATAGAAATTTCAAGAATAGTTATGATTTAAAATTAGAAATATTTATTATAATGAGAAACTAATTGCACTATTCTCTGATTATTTGAAACTACCTACTCACCTTTTATTCTTTATTTTAATTTTTTTATGTAGATAATTGAATTCTTATCCTTACAAAAAAAAAAAAAAATAAATAAAAATAATAACAACTTGAATTATTATTACTGTAATAAAATTTGCATGCTTTTGATAAGAAGTTTGCATGCTTTTGATAAGAAAAGAACTATACTAGTTGAATGTAGCCACAAATTCAATTTACTTCCATTATACAAAATTGTCGAAATGACGTTTGAATTTTCGTAATGCTTTTAATGCCTAACTACGACCAAATAAAAAAGGGCTATGACGGAAGAACCCGAAAAAATTAACATTTGGCCGACAAGTTGTGAAATAAATTTTTTAAAATCCTACAAGTGTCTTAACAAAAGTACACCAATAAAAAAAGAAACAGTCGTATACCACCTACATATTTTATATGAAAATTTAGAAGAAATAAGACAAAACGTTTTTGAAAAATTAATCAATCTAGACAAATCAGAGCAGGATTTAGCTAATAACAAATTTCTTGACTTAAAAAATAAATTAACAAAAATACTTTCAAAATATAATTTCAAAGCAGAAGTCCCACTCACAATAGAAAGCCCTTTAATATACAATCTTGAACAACAGGAAGATAATATAAACGTTAGCATCGAAAATTCCAAAACAAATTTAAAAATGGCACAAAATTCTTCAGAGTTCTTAGGATTAGCAAGCAAATTATTACCTGAGTTTGATGGTAAGCCGGAAAACTTACAAAGTTTCATAAATGCAATAAATTTAGAGCAAACAATACTAGGGGAACATGAGTCTATTGCAGTTCTCCTTATTAAAACTAAACTTAAAGGTACAGTACAAAATATTATAGCAAATGAAAGAACTGTTGACGCGATCCTTAATAAACTCAAATCTTCTATACGCAAGGAATCAGTCGAATCCATAACCACAAAACTTGCTCATTCGCAACAAAATACAAAATCAGCTACAGAATACGCAAAAGAAGTCGAAGACCTAACCCACGCGTTAGAAAATGCCTATATAAATGATGGCTTGACAACGGATCTGGCAACACGTTATGCCACACAAACTGCAGTCAAGGCGTTAATAAGAGGTGCTAATAATGACAGAGCAAAGATTATTATGGAAGCAGGACAGTTTTTGAACATTCATTCAGCAGTTACCAAATTTGTGGATTGTTCCACCAATTCTAACACGGAGAATAATGTTTTCTATTATGGCAATAAACAGCAGAGTTGGAACCAATATTATAATCGAAGTCGTAGTCAAAATTTTTATAGGGGTCGCGGATATGGACGTGGAGGTAGAAATAATCGCGGTAGGGGACGAGGACACTTTACTAAAGGAGAAATGGCACCACGAAATCAATACTACCAAGCAACCGATAGGCAAAACAACCGTAACATACGAATCATAAATGACGAACAGTCAAAAAACTTAGAAGTCCCCTTAGACTCATCGCAAGAGAATTAAATCAAAGTCATAAAATCTATAACCTAAATCTATATATGTCTAGCTTCATAAAATTGAAAACAACGGCTTGTGACACATTAAATAGTTTCTTAGTTGACTCCGGTACAGATATTTCAATTCTTAAAATAAAGAAACTAAATCCCAATATAAATATTGATACCTCCTACACAACTACAATAAGTGGAATTGGAACAGGCTTAGTAAAAACGATTGGTACAGTAAACGTAGATATAATTCTCGGTAATGTTCGATTACCTCACATTTTTCATGTAGTTCAAAACAATTTTTCAATTCCGACAGATGGCATCTTAGGGTTAGATTTTCTCAAAATGTATAACTGTGTGTTAGATTACAAAACAAATCAAGACTGGTTAATAATACGGTGCCAAGATCTGCATGAAGACTTAGCTATTGCTATGACAAATGGAATAAAGGCTAATTCGCTGTCATTACCGGCTAGAGCTGAAGTGATTCGGCAAATAACATTGGATACTGAAGGTGATAATGATAATGTATTAATTCCCCACCAAGAAATTTCTAAGGGAGTGTATATTGCCAATACAATTGTATCCAAACAAAGCCCTTTTGTTCGAATCATTAACACTACACATGAAGATATATCTATAGACAATGTAAACGTTGAAATAGAAAGGCTTTCTGATTATGAAATATATTGTAATAGTAAAGTAAGTAAACGAAATCAAAAAGTTTTAAAACAACTCTCTACGCGTTTTCCAAGTTTTGCTAAAGAAAAACTAATTAAGTTATGTTCTGAGTTCTCAGATATTTTTAATTTAGAATCCGAAAAAATAACAAGCAATAATTTTTATAAACAAAAGTTAAAAGTTAAAGATGATACACCAACATATGTTAAAAATTACAGAATACCTCAATCTCAGAAAGAAGAAGTAAATAACCAAGTAAGGAAACTGCTACAAGATGATATTATTGAACCATCTATATCAGCCTATAATAGTCCAATCTTACTTGTACCGAAAAAACCACTCCCAGGCAATGATAAAAAAAGATGGCGCCTCGTAATAGATTATAGGCAGATTAATAAAAAACTAGTAGCAGACAAATTTCCACTTCCGAGAATTGATGATATCTTGGACCAGCTAGGTAGAACCAAATATTTTTCTTGTGTAGATTTGATGTCTGGTTTTCATCAGATAGAGTTGGAAGAAACTTCAAGGGATATAACATCATTCTCATGTGAAAAAGGATCATTTCGATTTAAAAGGTTACCGTATGGCTTAAAAATAGCACCAAACTCGTTTCAAAGAATGATGTCTATTGCTTTTTCAGGTTTGAATCCATCACAAGCATTTTTGTACATGGATGATTTAGTTGTAGTTGGATGTTCCGAAAATCACATGTTGAAAAATCTTAGAGATGTTTTCCAAATCTGTAGAAAATATAATCTTAAGCTTCATCCACAAAAATGTTCCTTTTTCTGTCATGAAGTAACATTTCTGGGACACAAATGTACCGATAAAGGTATTTTACCAGATGAGTCAAAATTTTCGATTATTAAAGACTATCCTATTCCTAAAAATGGAGAGGAGGCTAAGCGATTTGTGGCCTTCTGTAATTATTATAGAAGATTCATACCCAATTTTGCAGAGTATTCACGTCACTTAACACGTCTGTCGAAGAAAAATGTTCAATTCGTTTGGACTAAAGAATGTCAATCTGCCTTCGAGTTCCTAAAACATCATTTAACAAGTCCGTCTATTTTGAAATATCCTGATTTCAAAAAGAAATTTTGCATAACAACTGATGCAAGCAAATACGCATGTGGGGCAGTACTTAGCCAAGAATATGAGGATAAACTGTTGCCAGTAGCGTATGCATCAAGGTCCTTTACAAAAGGAGAGAGTAATAAATCGACAATTGAACAGGAGTTAGCAGCCATACACTGGGCAATTTTACATTTTAAACCATATATTTATGGAAACAAATTTCTTGTCAAGACAGACACCGGCCGTTGTCATATTTGTTTTCCATGAAAAATCCGTCATCAAAACTAATGAGAATAAGACTAGATTTAGAAGAATATGACTTTGAGATAGAATATCTAAGGGGAAAAGAAAACTGTGTTGCGGATGCATTATCACGAATTGATTTTAATGACATCAAAAACATATACCAAAACAATACAATTTTACGTGTTCAAACTCGACAAAACATAAAAAATACTGAAAAAATAAAAGATAAAACATATTCAAATACATTGAAACACTCAGATCCGAATGTCTACGAAGTGAGTAATCCCTTAGAAGTAAAAAAATATATTGCTCTGAAGTTTCGACCACAGACATTTTATTTAAAAAATGGGAAAAATATTCTGAAAGAAGTAGATTTACAAAATTGCATCATTAATGGAAATATCTGTTTAGAAACGTTTTTTCCTGTGCTTCAAAAGGAAGCCAATAATCTCAACATATCAAAACTACAGTTATCTACACACGAACTTTTGTTTAATAATGTCACCTTGAATAAGTTCAAGGAGATAGGGAACAAGTTATTAAAAAATGTTAAAATAGCGTTGAAACCTAAAATTGAAATACTAACAGGCAATGACAAGGAAAAGATTAAGATTTTAGAGAAATTTCATGACGATCCAATGTTTGGTGGTCATCCTGGAATACGAAGGACACTTGCTAAAATACAGCAGTATTATTTTTGGAAAGACATGACAAAGGACGTAAAGAAATACGTTAAAACCTGTGCCAACTGCCAGTCGAATAAAGCACTGCTTAAAACAAAGGAACCCCTTATTATAACTCCTACACCTGTTGCTCCTTTTGATAGAGTTTTAATAGATACAATAGGTCCTTTACCAAAAAGCGAAAGAAATAATCAGTATGCTGTTACGATTGTTTGTGACCTAACAAAGTATTTAGTGGCAGTACCCATACAAAACAAATGCGCTAAAACTGTTGCCAAAGCTATTTTTGACAATTTTATTTTGTATTATGGCCCTGTTAAAACGATATTAACTGATATGGGCACAGAATATAAAAATGCAATCCTTAATGAACTGTGTGCTTTACTTAAAATAGATAATAAAACATCCACAGCTTACCATCACGAAACAGTAGGCACAGTCGAACGCAACCATAGAACATTCAACGAGTATCTACGAACATATGTAACTTTGGACAAATCCGATTGGGATGAGTGGCTTAAATATTTTGTCTATTGCTATAATACAACACCATCTACTGTACATAACTATTGTCCCTTTGAACTAGTTTTTGGAAAAATTCCATCTAACTTCAACTTTTTAAAACAAAATAATATAGATCCTCTCTATAACATTGAAATGTATGCTAAGGAAATAAAATACAGACTCCAAATTGCTCACCAAAGAGCACAAAAATTAGTAGCAAGGCAAAAAATTAAACAAAAGGAGATATACGACAAAAGTTTGAACAAAACAGAATTAAAAATAGGAGACTTAGTCCTATTATTCTTTAATAGGACTAGGATCAAGGTCATAAAATAGACAGAATGTTTGTAGGTCCCTACACAATAGTTCAAATGGATAGACAAAATAATTGTATTCTGGAAGATAAAAATAAAAAGCGTTGCGTAGTTCACAAAAATAGACTTAAAAAATTCTATGACCGATAAAAAAAAAAAAAAAAACAGAGAATAAATTTCTTATATTTCTTATTATTTTTTGAGTATGTATGTATATTGTATGTATATAAAATGAAAAAAAAAGCAACGTATTTATGTTTAGTTTCTCATATACGATTGAATTATCTTTTTACATTAATTGTTTATGAATTACGTTATTATTTAAGATAATCAAAAAAAAAAAAAAAAAAAAAAAAAAAGACAACTAAAAACAATGAATTATAATAATTTGAAGATTGACCTTATAAAATTTTATAATTGTTAATTACAAAATTAGTGTATACGTCCAATCTTTCTATGAAAAGGAGGTGTAGTGACATGTCTTTATGCTTGTTCAATAACAACTAATAATTAAGATAAAGTGGCATCACTTAGTAAGTAAGTTACTCTCTACACTATTATAATGTATTATGATATAAGAGGGCATTAGTAAAGAAACCATCAACCGAATCACTTGTGTTTCATTACAGCCATATTTGTTTGGTTGCTTGGCAGGTGGTACTCTGTGACCATCTAGCATTTGCTGATTCTAGAGCATATTGTTTGAGAAGATATTTGCATGTAGCAAGTGGTGTTCCTATGTTATGTTTTTGTCTAACATGAGGCAGAAGTGTTCCGTTTTTGGCAAGCTCATCGGCTTTGCAATTTCCCGGAATGTCTCTGTGGCCCGGCACCCAAATGAGGTTAGGAAGGTGGGGTAATTTTTTAATCTCTCGTGAGCGCTCTCCTCTACACAATTTTTGAAATTGGGAACAGACTCTGACCAAAAATAACCAAGGTTACTAAATTCGGCAGTTTCAAACTGAGTGTGGAACGGACCTTATGTGTTTGGGCTTGGATTTGAACATTATCCATTTACTCACCTTTTTAAAGCCTAGTATACAGTTCTTCAAAAAAAAAAAAAAAAACTAATGTATTTCTTATGGGAGAGATTTTTGCCAAAAAAAAATATTTTTTCATTTCACCACTGTGATCCGAGCTGTAAACCAAAATCGAAGAAAAAAATTATACTCACATCAATTTTTTTCACACAAAACAATGTGATTCTCATTGTTTTGGCAGAAAAAATTTAAAATATTCGAGAGTGACAGCTAATTTATTTCTCAGAAATTTTTTCATGAAAAAAAATTGTTTGTTTCACCACTTAATTTTTTTTTTGTCACAACGAACTGTATACTAGGCTTACAAAAAAAAATCAAATTTAACTGCCCAAATTATTCCCCTTTGGTGAATAGACGAATGGAAAGAATGCATTAATGAAAAACACACACACGTTTGTCACTTTGTATAAAAATTTAACAGGTAGGTATAAATCCATTTTGACAGCTTTGTTTCCTATCTCCTTGTTGTTCCATTGAATAAGAAGTACAGGAAGCGATGTTAGCTTCATGTACAGTGTACGTGAGTGTAGCAACAAAAATGTCTGATGATGTCATTGAATAAGAAGTACAGGACGCGATGTTATGTCGTTTTCTATTGACTTTTGAGATTTGTGTGTAAAAATCTCAGATTCTCCACTGCAAATAGAAAATAGAATATGAAATCTCGAATCTTTTTTTGTAATTGTGTGCGTGAAATGTCAAATTTGATCGATAAAAGCAGTGTTAGTAGACGTAAACAAAATATCATTTTCTGACAATAAAAACGATTACATTTTTATTTAATATTTAGGGCTATTCTACGAAATCTTTTATTCTTTTATTCTGTTATTCTGTTATGAATTCCCATACAAAAGTTTAAGTTGTCAAAAAATCTTTTATGAATAACAGATTTGGTATTCGGCAAGCAAAATCTGTTATAAAATCTGTTAAGAAATCTGTTATGAACTGTCAAAAAATTCGAACATACTGAAAATCTTTTATGAATATCAGATTTGGTATTCAGCAAGCCAAAATCTTTTAAGAAATCTGTTAAGAATCATAAAAGAATAACAGGCAACTTTTCGGCACTTTTATGATAAAAGATTTCGATAAGTTCAACGTTTTCAGTTAAATATTGCATTTCAACTTAGTTGATACATTTTATTAATCTTCAAATTTGACACATCTCGTTCATAGGTACACAAAATTGTTTTATTTTATGTTCAATCCTAATTAATGATTTTGGCTAAAAGTGAAGAAGTGTTACCTGCAGCGTATTAAAAAGATTTTATAACAAATTTGTACGTATCGACGTTGAGAAGGACTTCAATTAAATTGATGAATATTCACAAAAATGCTTTTTTAAAGGTTTTTTTTTAGATACGTTTCAAGAGATATATGTCCTTCCAATCTTCTGCTAGTGTTGTGGAAAACCAGTATAAATGGAACAAAACAGAATGCATGCTTTGGTATAAACATTTTTTGACTTACAGAGACAAAAATTATTATTAACGAACAATTTACCAACAGATAACGATTCGGGAAATAGCGCAACTCTTACATATGTAATGGAGATATGCAGTGAAATGCGAGACAGCTCAAACTCTGCTCGATGCTTAAGTTCGTCTGCAGGGATCAAATATTTCACAGATGTGGTCCACTTGTTTATTAATAAAAAAGTGAAATGATTTTTCTTTTTCAAAATGCTGCACAAGAGTGTAGGGACCATAGATTGGCTGAATTGCTTAGAACCCCTATCTGTTAGGATCAATATGAAACGAGTTGTCGAAGAGCTCTATAGCATTGAAAGCGTCATTGCTAACTTGTACGAGCAAGGGTCGCACACCCAGCAGCGATTCAAGCCGCAAAAGGCATTTCAGCAATGTCACCCAATCGAAGCAGCAATATTGATCGAATTGGTCCAACTACACACCATCCCAATTAAAATCGAGTTAAGTGTCGAATATCCATCGACTGTTTTCGGACCGAATCGATATTTTTACATCGGTTGAATTTTCAATTATGTTTGTCCATAAGTAAAATAGAATTTATTTTAAATTAAGAACAAATAAATACTTAATTTATTATTTGTATCATATGTACATGCATTTAGATTACAAAAAATATTGTTGCATTTTCAATAGCTACAGCAGAAACAGCTCGTTCAGGACGAGAGCAATGTGAACGACAGGTGTACGGTATTTCTCAGTTCGTGATAGGAATTCAATAGCAGCTTCAAATTGTCCAGTAGGCGCAAGAACCTGGAAGTACAGATGATGTTGTTCGCCGGGGCCGGCATTGAAATGTTTCTCGCCGTATTTCTCAAAAATCATTGTTTGCAGACCGGATCATGTTAAGATGTTAAGATCCGAGTGGTTTTGGCAACTTCGAGATGTTGTTCGTTTATCTCTACAGGTAATAATGCAATAGACCTGAAAGGCTGAATTGGATGGTGGCTTCGAGAGACCGAAGTCACGTTAACCGTGTACTTCATGATCTCCCAAATTCCAGAGATTTTTTGGTCAGTTCGAACTGCTCAGCGACTTGGTGAATTTCTGTACGAGATAGCTCCTTTGTTGTTAACAAGGGTATTGTACTCGCATACCATGCCATTTCCTAATAAAGCAAAAATTATTGTTTGTGAAAGTTCATAAAAACCTACTTACAATGTGATTCAAGCAGGAACGACTTCCGCAAGTTCCATTGAGAATTGTTTGTTCTGGAATCGTTTGAATGTCTATCCAGTTCCGCGATGGTCCAATGAGGGCATTCAACAACTTCAATTTTTCCTGTCGCCAGTCTTCCTTTATGTGTTCCCATTTCTGCTTCTGTGCCAATTGGTAGGACTGTGAAGGGATTGCTTTTCTGCAATTTTATTGATTGCTTCGCCAATTTTCGGGTGTTGAACATGAAATCATTACACAATGCTTCGGCATTCAATGATCTAAGTTGAGCAGATAAAGGTGAAGTCCAATAAATAGAAGAACAAACATACATACTTGTCCTTGTATTCCGCCAAGGCGATTTCAGGAAACTGGCCATTCAAAACAGCAGTTCCGGAAAGTGCAGGGGCTGGTTTCTGGAAAGATAGCATCTTCATATAAAATAGATAAATTATAACTCAATTGAATTGAAATTAAACTTACCATCAGTCGTGGTTTTCCATGTTCTTCATTTATATATTTGACAATTTGCAATTATTCACAAATAACAAACAATTTAAATTGTAGTAACAGCTGATAAATGACAGATGTCTCATAACAGATTTCTTTTTCGAAAAATTCATAACAGAATTTTATAAAAGTTCGAAGTTCTGAATACCAATTATAAAAGATCTTTTATTTCTAAATCTTTTATGATTCATAACAGAAAATTCATAACAGAATAACAGAAATGGCAGAATAGCCCCAATTGTTTAAAATGCGTAAGTTCAAAAAAAAAAAAAAAAAATCACGTTTGTCGTTTCGCACATGTCACTTTTTGAAAGTGTGTGTGAAAGTCTGTGTGCAAATAGGTGTGAATCTTGTTAAAAATCCAGATTCAGATTTCTGATTCTCAGATTCATTTTTTTGTCATTTTCTTGAATCTCAAGACGCAAATAGAACATGAAATCTGAGATTTTTCCACTATTTCCTCTCTTCACCCCCCCTTTCAGCTGTCAGATTCACAAATCTCATTCTGAGATTCGTCAATGGAAAACGACATTAGCTAAATCAAAGATTAAATAAGTAGCAAGATGGGAAACTGACTTACGTTTCACTCCCTAGATCCCGCAATTTTCATTTTCTTTCATTTTATTTTCTTTCCTTGTACATGAATAATATAAAAACAAAAACAAAATGGTAGGACCATATTTACTGTGTAAAAACACGCATACTTTCACAAAAACTATGGTCCAAACTGTGATAGTATTGGTAAAACCACGCATACTTTCACAGTAACTATGGTCCGAAGCTTGTAGGCAACTGTCACTTTGACAGCCTTGTTTCCCATCTTGTTACTTATTTAATCTTTGAGCTAAATGTACAGTGTACGCATTGACATATTATATATGGACTGCTAGTTGCCAACTTCACGCGTGTTCCAGAGTAAAGAGCGCTATTGGTTTTTGGTGGCCAAAAATAGAACGATTCCAGCTGTAAAAAATCAAAGAAAACAAAAACATAAACAAGATGTCGCTGTTTTCTTGATTTTTTGGCTAAAGAAAATATACAAAATAATCAAAGGTGAACAGTGTTAAATACATAAATTTGTTTTGTTTTTATAGAACGGTCAAATTTAGCAGATAACGTTACTTGTTTTTTCAATTATTTAAATTCAAACATATTTCTTGGGACTAATTTGGCCACTTCGAACCAATGGCGCTGTTGTAGCTGGTACCTTTTTTCTTCGCATGAAATGTATGGAAATGACAAATGACTAGCAGTCCATATATATTATGTCAATGAGTGTACGTGAGTGAAGCAACAAAAATGTCTGATGATGTCATTGAATAAGAAGTACAGGAAGGGGTCTTATGAACAAGAATTGAAGCATTTTTCTAAGTAGTGTGAGTTTCACAAACACAAACGCATTACAAAAGGGCTGGTCTGCAGTTGAATAGTTAATCTCAGGGGCGCCATGCAAAATCAAGATTTCATCGATTTTGCTTCAACTTTTTTTTTCAATCTCAATTCTTTTTTAGGAAGCATAGTGTTTTTACACTAAAGATGCACTGCACGGTTTTTACAGCCGTATTTATAAAGATTCCTAAAGAGCGCTTTAAGACGTTAATTAGCTAAGCATGCTTAAATATTTAAGCGGCCTTTAAGTAACGGTGCTTAAATTCTTATTTATTTCGATTATCGACTGTTACTTAGCTAAGCGACGTCAAAATCAAAAATGTAATAGAAACGACGATTCTATTACAGGAAATCTAAGTTTTATGTGTCAAATTTAACGTCAATAAAAAGAAATACTAACAAAATAAGGCAGAAAGTTTATTTAAAGTGTGCTAGGCAAGAAATTATTGTCCCATAAATGATGATGATGACGGTAACCGACGATGATACCAAAAGAGGACCACACGCTACACCGCGCCGCTGCTTCAGCGAAACTAACCGAATGCAGACGAACGGAAAATGAGAATATCAACCATCCAGTAATGAAATAAATTCATATGGAGAATTCCAACATTTCGTCATTTATTAAAACTGTGTGTGAACTTAATGGGAATGATAAATATATTTTGTGAAGATTTTTCTTGAAGAGAATATTATTAAGGTTGATTTTGTTAACACTGGCAGCTAGGATTGATTATGTGTACATGATTTTTCTCTTGGCGGAGTATCTCAGCACGAAATAATTTTATTTTCGTCTTAAATCAGGCAGGAGTCACGCCTGGTCATTACGTGTGGGCTTTATGGATTCCATTCATTCCTGAAGTGCGTTTTTGCGCTGACGATAGTTGACTATAGTTTTTATGTCAAAAAGAAAATGGTTGATGTGTCATAGTTGAAATAGTTAGAAATAGTTGAAATCATCCAAAAACGCTTTTTAGTTAGGTTTGGTTGATCTGTCAAACAAGAAAAAAAAAACAAATCTTTTGAGGTTACATTTTCCTTTTCTTTTGATCATAACAATTTTTGTTGCTCTAAATTTGTTTCAAAAATTCAAAAATCATCTTGATATGGTAAGATTTTAAAGCCAATTGAGATTAGAAAATATTTATTTATTTTTGAACAACCCACAGCAAGAAAAGAAAAGAGAAAGAGACTGAAGACCACCCTCCATAAAGAAATCTTCAAGCTGTTCCAAGTAAGCCAGCTCCTGATATTCTCCTAATTGCGGCTCCCAGATTCAGTGAAAAACTCTCAATACCAATATCTAGTTCGTGATTTTATATAAATAAATGAAAAAAGTCTTTATTCTCCGAAACTAATTAAACATTTTTTATTGCAAACATAAAACAAACATAAAAACAATGAATTCAAATATGTATGCTGATTTCGTCCTTCAATCATTGATTTGGGTTTCCTAATGCTTGACTTCTGCGGGAGCGTCATTGAGCTTCCTCTCCAAATTGTCCTTTTCTCCTGTGATCTTCGTAATTTTCTCCTCAGTCAGCTCCATTCACCGCTGCGTCAATTTCTTCTCATGCAGAGTAACTTCCATTTGCCGTTCCTGCGGACTGACGTTCGACAATCATTATGCTCATGGGCAGTGGCCAACTTACCCTCCAAAACCATGTCCATGTCCTCGAGTTTTTCGATGACTTTTTGTAAACTAACCGAACGTAGACGCTGACTGTTTTGGCCATCTTTGGCAGCCTGCAAGTCGCCACGCAGTTGCAGTTGAAATAGGAGTGTTTGCGGATTGCAGTATAGCCAATTCGATTGGAAGGGTTTGTGACCGCTCGACTATCTTGAAATTCTTGAAATTGGTGGTGAATTTTAAGCCACTTGGAAATGCGATCACTTCCTTGGTGTGTATCTCCTCGTAGTGACTGAGGATTTTCAGTTTGACTCGTGGAGCTTTAAAATTTGTAAGGGAATCTTATTTTCTTTATATTTTTGAAATTAATTATTTTTAATTGAAGACGAACAGAAATCTTTTGATTGGAATTAAATTTGCGGCGGCACGGATACGGACAACTACGACGATAAAAAATGCACGAACAGAATGTTTTTTTTTTTTTGAGTCATTAAAAACACCATTAAACAGAAAAAAAAGACTTTGACACATCAACCATTTTCAACTCACCTCCTGGGTAGAGTTGGGAATAGTTAGAAATAGTTACAATTTGACACTTTAACACTGACCGCAAAAACGACAATTGTGGTTACGAAACGTAACTATTGGCGTGCAAAAACGAGAAATAGTCAACTATAGTCACTGCGCAAAAAACGCACTTCTGGTGCATCGTGCCCGATTTCAATTTTCCATTTGACTTCATCGTATATCGTAGTGAAGAAATTGTGGTTGTTTTTTTCTTCTTTCATAGAGTCTTTCTTTCTAATCCCTCACAATAATTATTGTTTTTAATTACATATCTTTATAAAAAAAAAACACTAAAATAACCAACCAAAAAACACAATTTCTCTAATGATACAGATGTCACCATTTAAGCAACATTTAATCAACCTTTAAACAACAAATTGGGCGTTTAAGTTAAGAGAGCTTTAAGTAAAGTTCCTTAAATCTTCAAATTGATTATAAATATGAGTTGTGTTCACTGACGATGTGCTGGACTGTTCTAGACAGAAAAAAACAGCTTTTTGCTGTTCATTGAGGTTTTTTCTGTGCTGATCTGTTCTACTTTCCTGTTCATTGACAAACCTAGAACAGTTTAGAACATGATTTTCTGTTCTTGCTTTTGAGTTAGAACAGGTTAGAACAGACTCGTGAGAAATGTCATGTTTGTTTACGTTTTCATTTGGCTGTGCTTTGTGTTTTTTTTTTCTCGTGATTTGAAAAAATTAAAATAAAGTTATTTTGCCAATTTGTTTAATTTGTTTTATTAGATAATAATAAAATACATTGAAAAAAAAATGCATCAAATTATTTTACATTTCATCAAATAAAAGGTTATAACATTCGTCACACTTGCATTCCAATCATCTGAAGAGGAATCCGACGAAAAATCACTATCGGTGTCTGAACCACTAACATTTTCATTTAGTATTATCTTAGCAATCACTTGATTTTCCATTTCAATAATTTTTAATAATATTTTTCACGGCCTTAGGCCGTGTGTGAATTGCGTTAAAATTTGTATTAAAACTTGACGTTTGGTTAAAATTTGACGTTTGGTTAAAAAAGGGAACAAATTTAGCCATTTGCTGTGTGAATTGCGTTAAAAGGGATTTTTTTAACCAATATTTCTGCGTAGTATTGAGAAATTTCCCCCATGATTTAAGAAATTTCCTTCAACAAAAAATGTTTTTATTCTTCTAGGTAAAATAATATTGTGTACAAAACCAAACTTTAAGCAACAAATTTCATGAAAAGTCACTAAAAATAACAAACATACTGTTGCGAGGCAAGAGGAGGGGAGCCTTAGGAAAATCTGACAAGTCAGATTTTGGAGAGGAAGGAAACTAGGAATGGGATTCTAGGGTCGGAAAAGGAAAGAATGCTAAGTTCCGGGGACGCGGCCTGCTTGCGATGCACGGCGTCAGCTCGTCGGACGGGGGGGATCTTGCCCCCGAAACCTAACCTCACCTGCAAACAAATACACAGATCAGGCCTAAACACTTAAGGGAAAAATAGGACTTGGAATGGACGGACGGACTACCTCTACGTCAGAGGCACTGCTGGTGTTAGTGCAGTGAGGCCATTACCCACCCTACCATAGGAATCTTCGGCCATTTTTAGATTCCCCCAAGATGGCAGATGGTCGGCTTCAGCTTACCACATCCTCACCTGTCAAAAACTTCGGCCACTTTGGGCACCCCTAGGAAAAACTTCCTACTTCATGTTGCTTCGTCGGAGCAACAAAAAACAAGAAATTGAACTTTATACCGATATAATTAACAAAAAAAGAAAGTTCACATAATTGGCAATTGCTTTTTATCCAATTTTGAATTAATTTGAAAATATAAGGATCAATTTTCCCAAAACAAAATTAAATAAAAAAACTAAATCAGACTGGGGCACCCTGTTTGGTGTTTTCACCCAGACAACAGAAAAAAAAAAAACAAAACAAAAAAACGCGTTCAAACAAAACCCTACCTCAAAGAGCTCTCTGACGGCGGAGTATATGGCATACAAAAACACACTAAATTCGACCAAAAACCAATACTGGGAAAAAAGAACTTACAAAAGAACTATCAAATGTGAATCAATAAATAAATAAATAACAAAAATATAATAAATAACAACAAAATAAATAATAATTATAATTAATATAAATAAATTAATAAATCAATAAATAACAAAATAAACAACTTAATACTAAAGGACAAACACGAACACAAACAATATTTCTTGTTTTTTATTTTCCTAAGTGCCAGTAACCAAAAACCTGATTGTGGGGCCTTTATGGCGCGCAAAATGGAACGCACCCACCGGTTTCGGCGGTTTCTATATTGACAGCGTGGGGGTCTCTGTGGCTTTACTTCGACGTCTTTTTTGTTGCATCTGTGGCTGTTCGGTGAGAATTCGGCTAACCTCAAAATTATATATATTGCCACCAAAAATAAAATGTTCACGGTGGCCCAGTAAATGGGTCCACCGACATTCCACCGTTCCAAACTCCTTCACTTGCCAATGTTTTTTTTTTCTGCACAGTGACTCTTCCTTATTAATTTTTGTTTGTGTTTCAAATTATATGTTTTCGTTAGATATTATTCTTTTTGTATTGTGTGACCACTTTTTGTTTTTTTTTCTCTTAGTCTTTAGTTTTTTCTTGCTTTTTTTTCCACTAGTTACGTTTTCCTTTTTGTTTTTTCTTTATCAACGTTTTATTATTTTAGGCCACACCACGAAAACACTAACTAGGCAATTTTTCCCATTCTTTCATGAGTCCTTAAGCCCATGCCGACATCTGTCAGAACTCGGAACAGACAATTCATCCCAAACTCCGATCAACGAGTCCGATCTCTGATCTTTTGTGTCCCCATCGACCTCGACCTAGCGCCACCTACTAACAAGCAGACAAAGCTATATTTTTGCATGGGTTTGTATTGAGGAGATATGAAGCAGAGAAAATTGAATGTTAATCTTGATAATACCAGTAATAGATATACTAATCTTAACCCTTTGTATACATATTTGGGAAATAGTCTCAAGTTGGCAGGCGATGGTGGCGCGATCTTCAGAATTTTGACCGAAACAGATGTTTTTACCTAAGTTTGTATTGTATGCTCTCTGCTTGGTCGGCCTTCGTAACAAAATGTTCGGATTTTTTTGATTTGATTCAGACAAATACGAACACAAAAGAAGGTCGGCCTTGTTCTGAACCGTTTGTTAGTGGGGAGCTACCCACGTTACAGCCGGGCACAGAAAGCGTAAAACAAAAAAGAACATGAAATTATCTAAAACATAAACATGCATTTAAAAAGTCTAAATAAAACTTAAGTCTAATATCACAGTAGCAACTTAAAGTTATATCACAATATTGACAATATAACATCGGTAAAATATCACAGTTGGAAATAATTAAATAAATATCACAGATAATAAACCATACTAAAGGTTGTAAATATCACAGTTTGAGCTAATAAAAATAGTATCACAGTTTTCAAAAGGTGTAAATATCACAGTTGTCGAAGTATAAATAAAATAAATAAAACGTAAAACGTTGAAATAGAATAAATAACCTTAAAATAACACAGCATGCAATAAATAAATAAATTAACATAAAGAACTACAGATAAGCAATGAGAAATCTATATCACAAATTAGGAATCGCGACTTTATTGTTTTAAGTCTTTGGCGTGGAAAATTCCGATTCGTCTTCCCTTTAAATTTTCCACTTCGTACATTTGATTCCCGACGGTCTTAAGTATTCGGCATTTTATATACTTAGGGCTCAATTTTGAGGACAGATACTTCGACGAATCGCTCAAGACGAAGTTCCTTCTGTATATTTCTTGACCGGGGAAATACTGGACCGTCTTCGTACGAACGTTGTACGTTTTTGCCGACTTTTCATTGGATTTCAAAATATTAGCGCGAATTTGGTTCCTTATGCACTGCAATCGACTTTGTCGGGGAAGAGTCAACAACTCGTTGTCGTCCATCGCGTTCAACTTATTAGCTAGTTCATAACTACTACCGTGCATCATCATATTGGTACCGAATAAGGCATAATATGGTGACACACCTGTAGAGCTATGAACAGCGCTCCTCAACGCACAAGCGATATCACCCAAGTGGGCATCCCAATCGCGTTGATCGTCTTTGAGGTATGAACGTATGGCTGCTAACAACGAGCGGTTCACCCTCTCCGACGCATTCGATTGCGGTGCATAATTCGCCGTCTTGAAATGTCTAATGCCGTACTTAATTATCAGTGATTGGAACTCTTTACTCAAAAATTGTTTCCCATTGTCTGAATGAATTATCTGGGGAACACCAAACATATCAAACACTTCTTTTAAAAAGGAAACGACATTAGACGCGTTTGCGTTTCTCATCGCTTTTAATAACACATACTTGGACAAATGGTCAAGGACAACAAAAACATATACATTGCCTGTTTTAGACCTTGGGTAAGGACCTAAAAAGTCAACATATAGTTTTTCAAACGGACGATTACTACAGTAAGACGTAACAATAGGAGGACGAGATACCTGATTAGACGCCTTACACTGTTTACAAATACTACAATTAAACACATAATCACGCACATGCACAGTCATATTGGGCCAGTAAAAATATTGCCTAATCCTATTTAATGTTTTGGCTATGCCTCCATGAGCAGCGTTAGGGGGATCATGGGCCCTACGGATGATGCTTTCCGTGAGTTCAAAAGGAACCCACAGAAGCCAAGCATGCTCATGCATCGCTTCATCTCCTATCTTTTTGAAGGCTTTCTTATATATGAAGCCATCTTCTACCTTCAGATCAGGCAATTCTTCCTGGTGATCGCCTATCGTCCGAACCAAGTCCGTATACTCGTCGGATTTGAATTCCGCCGACTCCAAGTCAATCATCGGAGCAACGTCTTCCAGAACCAAAGAATCTACGTGTACCCGAGAAAGAGTATCCGGTACTACGTTCTGACTGCCTTTACGGTGCTGTATGTCGAAGGCATAGGACTGCAGTAGCAGACTCCACCTGGCGAGTTTACCGCTCAGGTCCTTCATGCTCATTAGCCATTGAAGGCTGGAATGGTCAGTTATGACACTGAAGTCCATCCCCTCGACATACGGCCTGAATTTCTTCACAGCCATCACTGCGGCCATACACTCCTTCTCAGTGACACTGTAGTTCCTCTGGCTCTTATTAAATTTTTGGGAAAAATACGCGATCGGAACTTCCTCATCTTCCTCGTTCTTTTGGAACAGTACCGCACCGATTCCCGCGTCAGAAGCATCACATTGGATATAAAATCTTCTTGTGAAGTCCGGGCGCGAAAGAACCGGCGCTGAGGTCAACGCTTTCTTCAGATCTTCGAATGCCTTCAGCGCTTCGTCCGACATAACGAACTTTTCGCTCCTCTTCTTCAACATGTCCGTCAAAGGAGCAGTCAGGGTCGAGAAATCTTTTATGAATTTACGATACCACCCTGCTAAACCAAGTAGCCGCCGAATCTGCCTTGGGGATTTGGGAGTGGGGAAATCCACAATCGCCTCCACCTTAGCAGGATCGGTCTTAAGCTTCCCACCACCAACTATGAAGCCCAAATATTTCAGCTCCTTGAAGCAAAACTTTGATTTCTTCATGTTGATGGTAAGATTAGCTCTGCGCAAGCAGTCAGCTACTCGTTCAACAAAGCGATATGCGTCTCGAAATCAGGCGCCATGATCAGCAGATCGTCAAGATACACGAAAACACGCTCCCGGAGTCGTGCAGGAATCACCTTGTCCATCAACTGACTCAACCGCTGGGCTGCATTACACAATCCAAACGGCATCACAGTAAATTGGTACAAGGGTCGTCCCGGTACCGCAAATGCAGTCTTTTCCCTACTCTGTTTTTCCAGCGGTATTTGCCAAAATGCTTCTTTTAGATCGATACTACTCATGTAGATCGCATCCGGTAGTCGACTGGTGAGTCCCTCGATATGGGGGAGAGGGTTAGCGTTCTTCTTCGTCAGTGAGTTCACCTTGCGAGAATCCAGACACAGTCTGTTCTTGCCGGGCTTTCGCAAGAGAACCACTGGCGAACACCACGGGCTTTCACTCTCCTCGATAACGCCAAGACTCAACATTCGATCTAGCTCTTCGTACAGAATGGCTTGTATCGCTGGGGAAACAGGGTAGTGACGCTGCTTCACTGGAAGTGCATCTCCTGTATCAATGACGTGCTCCATGAGCGACGTCTTTCCTAGACCATGTCGTTCAAAACATAAAAATCTCTCTCTGGCTGCATCTAATCTGGCCTGTTGATCAGAGTTCAACTGATGGGCATTTAAAGAATCTGATTGTTCGTCAACCGTGATACTACTTATGAGGTTTGGAGCTAATTGGAATAGTTTCCAAAAGTCCACCCCAAGGTAGATCTCCTGGTCCAAACTTGGAACGAGAAAGAAAGTCATTCCTTCCGCTTTTCCCTTATATTTAATTTTAACGTCGACTTTGCCCACGATTGACTGACTTTTTCCGTCAGCGGTCTTCACTCCGGAAGAGAAGGGGGTTACAGGACAGCCGAGCTCGTGGACAAACTGCATACAGTTCTTCCCGAGTATGCTCACACTGGCTCCACTGTCCAACAAACCTAACACCTCCTTTCCCTCCATCTGGATCCGAGCATACGGCCGAGGATCCGAAGTCAAATTGACCACCGAGGAAGAAATCCTGATCCTGACTTCTCTCCTCTTCCTATACCTTTCCCTGGCCTTTAAAATTCTTTTAGACACTAAACACAAGGACGAATTAAAAATGCGTGCCCTAGCCTCCTCATATTCCCTAATGCGTATATGTAGGGGTTTTAAAATTTTCAATTTTTTTCTTTTTCATTATTTTCTCCCGTCTTACTCTCTTGTTCCCTTCTCAGTATGGTTCGCTCTTCTTCTTTAGCTCTCGGCTTCTTCTATAGTTCTTGCCTCAGTTCCCTCCTCTACTGGGGATTCTGCTGAGCCCCCGAACGCGAGGTCCCCAGACCCTTCGCGTTCCTGGCCCCGTTTCCCGGATGACACTTGGGACAGCATGGAGTCTTCACCCCCTCCAACCCGCAACGGTAGCAAAACAAGTTTCGCACCTCGGCTTCGCAATCGAAGTATGTATGGCCCTGCACCCTGCAGTTCCAACACACCAGAGCGGATGCGTTAGCATATTTCCTGGGAGGTACACTTGCACGCGCAGTCCCGAATTGGTACGCTGCAACTTGCTCGTCGGAGGGATCCTCAATGGGATCGTCGAACTCTAGCTCGTTAGCAGCGTACTTCGGATACGGTTTTGACGTCTGCCGCGGCACTTCTCTCCTCGGAAATGCTGCCTCCGCTTCCATACAAGCCGTCCTAAGCTGATCCAAGGAGAAGATCTGCTGAGGATACACCAGCTTACCTATCCTTTCATTGAGGTTACGCTTGAGTATCCTCACCATTTCTATTTCCGGGATTTGGACTCTCAACTGGAACCTCATCTTGTTGATGGCCCCAAAGAACTCCTCGCTGCTCTCCCAAGAACTCTGCCTACGATCCATTATGTCTCGGAGGATTTCATAGTCGGACCGCGTATTGCGATACCGCCTAAGAAACGCCTCCTTGAGCCTGGGCCAGTCTGGTCTTGGACAGTCTCGTTGAAACTGCCAGAACCACTCGTAGGCTGAATCCTTGAGGAGCAGGTGGAAGTCCCTCAAGACCTCAATCCATGGGCAACCATACTGCCTCTGGAGAGTTTCCAGCCGAAAGACAAAATCCTCCGCAGTCATCGTCGAAGTCACCCCGTCAAACTTGAGACCCCACTTGTCGACGTGGATAGGTGGCCTAAACGTCGACTGTGGAACCGGACTCGGATACATCGGCCAATCGTACGGACCTGGGTTGCCATATGGCGGTCCGGAGTAATGTAACTCGTGTGGAGTTGGCTGATGGTTTCGAGTCCCGTTTGGAGCCCCAACAAAGTCGTTGTGCCTCCGACGATGTTGCGGATTTATCGGGACGAACGCATTTCTCCCTGGATGAGCCTGAACGCCTTGAGGCTCCTGTGAGGGACCTGACGGAACAGGGTCATCCGAGGGTCGGACCTGCCTCGGTGCCGCACCGGTTGAAGAAGGTGCTGCCGTACCTAAGTTTAAACTTTTAAGGAACCCACTCAATTGGTCCTTAATTTCTTGATGTAGGGTGGCCGAAATATCGGCCTTCAACGCTTGTCGGCAGGACTCCATGCCATCCTCAAGCGTCTCTTTCACATACGCCTTCAATTCGGGTGCTACTAATTCGTTTTCCATCCGAGGAGGAAACTGAGCCAAACTGTTCAGAATGTCCCTATAGCCCCCCTGGTTGGGGTCTGAAGTGGGTCGCTCTTGGGTCCCAGGCCTTACGGTGCTGTTAAGTGAGGAGTCTCTTCCAGCAGCTCCCATACCGCTTAACTCGCTATAGGGAGGTGCTGTAAGAGATTCCTCACTGCTCCTTTCCCTATTGTCCGAGATCCCTGAACTACCCCCGGGGACCATTGATTCGGATCGAACCCGACGATCGGAGACTAGGGGTGAGTGCATCACTCGATGTCGGTGGGCCGGATCTAAATTTTGGGTGGTGGACCTGGTTAGCCTGCGGGACTCTTCAATTTCCGCATCTCTTATTAATTTGTTGATGCGCTCCTCTTCCTCTTTATTGGAGTACGCCATTTTTGTATTTAGTTAACAAAAAACAGTGGTGAGGGGCAAAGGCAATAAAAAAAAAACTCCTAACAGTAAAAAAACAAAAAACAAAATCCTACACGGAAAGTATATAAATATATAAGAAAGATATGTGGAAAATTAAATATTCAACAACAAAGATTATAAATCTTTATATATAAAAATAAATAAATAAATAAACAAAACCCAACACCAAAATAAATAAATATAATAAAAACAAATGTATAAATAAATAAATAAATAAATAAATAGGTAAAATATGAAATAAATAAATAAATAAATAAACATACAAGAATACAAAAAAATTAATAAATAAATAAATAATTAAATAAATATGTTTTTATAAAAAACTAAATAAATAAATAAATATCGGTGTAAATAAATGAATAAATAAATATTGAGACAAAAAGATGAAGTTACTAACTACACAATGATAACGAAAACAATAAATAAATAAATAAATAGTTAACTAACAAGAAAAATATAACTTACACCTAACAAATAAATAAGTACTAAATTAATAAATATATAACGCTTAAAATAAATAAACAAAACTAACAAATAATCCTAACACTAACACTAACTATCTATTTCCTAATTCCTAATAAACTAAAGCTTAAAATGATTTTTCGTTTGTCGAAAAAACACTAAACTATTGCAATTTATTAGAAATTACTTTCTTTTGAATTTCCTACTAAGAATTTTGGTCCTATCAAAAAAACTATTAGGATTAAAAAAAAAAAAAGATTAGTAAAGAAAAATAAATAACAAAAACAAACACTACAAAATCTTTAACAAGTCTTTCGTTCTAATATAAGCATACGGGGTGCTTACGGTGGCTTTCTGTTTTCCAAGTGAGAACGCATGAGCCTACTCACGACCATCTTTAAATAACAGGGACGTCAGACGGACTTACGGACCCCTCTGACGTAAAGATAATTTAAGGAATGTTGAAAACACTAACAAAATACATTACCATGTTTCCCTCATCGTTCCCGCAATTCCAGACGGTCTCAAGGACCTTGCTGGAAGACATGAAACGATGAAGCAAACGAAAACAAAAAGAATTGGCGTGGAGCAACGATGTCCGACGTAAAGTCAGACACGGACACCACGACCAAGTATCAAGACGCACTAAAGGGATGGAAAATGAAAATAAAGAAATAGAAAAGTTAAAAAAAAAATAGAAAGGATGGGAAAAAGGATGAACAAAACAAATAGTGAAGGCTGCTGCCGCTACAGGACTCCGAAAGATCACGTCGCAATACACCTAGGTACGTCAGAGACCTTCCTGGTGCAGACATACGTGTCTTTCAAAGGCCTGCATCAGCCACAGACAAACACTAACACACATGAACCGCAGTCACTGTGAATTTTCAAACACTCGTCGCAATTTATCTAGGTCCGCCTGTGGCCTTCCTGATAAAGACTTACGAGTTTTAAAAATTCACAGTAAGTTTGGTTCCTAATTACACAACATAAAAAACTGATACTAAGACATAAATCTTAAGCGAAACTGCTCAAGACGTTGGGCGCCAATTTGTTGCGAGGCAAGAGGAGGGGAGCCTTAGGAAAATCTGACAAGTCAGATTTTGGAGAGGAAGGAAACTAGGAATGGGATTCTAGGGTCGGAAAAGGAAAGAATGCTAAGTTCCGGGGACGCGGCCTGCTTGCGATGCACGGCGTCAGCTCGTCGGACGGGGGGGATCTTGCCCCCGAAACCTAACCTCACCTGCAAACAAATACACAGATCAGGCCTAAACACTTAAGGGAAAAATAGGACTTGGAATGGACGGACGGACTACCTCTACGTCAGAGGCACTGCTGGTGTTAGTGCAGTGAGGCCATTACCCACCCTACCATAGGAATCTTCGGCCATTTTTAGATTCCCCCAAGATGGCAGATGGTCGGCTTCAGCTTACCACATCCTCACCTGTCAAAAACTTCGGCCACTTTGGGCACCCCTAGGAAAAACTTCCTACTTCATGTTGCTTCGTCGGAGCAACAAAAAAAACAAGAAATTGAACTTTATACCGATATAATTAACAAAAAAAGAAAGTTCACATAATTGGCAATTGCTTTTTATCCAATTTTGAATTAATTTGAAAATATAAGGATCAATTTTCCCAAAACAAAATTAAATAAAAAAACTAAATCAGACTGGGGCACCCTGTTTGGTGTTTTCACCCAGACAACAGAAAAAAAAAACAAAACAAAAAAACGCGTTCAAACAAAACCCTACCTCAAGAGCATACAAAAACACACTAAATTCGACCAAAAACCAATACTGGGAAAAAAGACCTTACAAAAGAACTATCAAATGTGAATCAATAAATAAATAAATAACAAAAATATAATAAATAACAACAAAATAAATAATAATTATAATTAATATAAATAAATTAATAAATCAATAAATAACAAAATAAATAACTTAATACTAAAGGACAAACACGAACACAAACAATATTTCTTGTTTTTATTTTCCTAAGTGGCAATTATAACCAAAAACCTGATTGTGGGGCCTTTATGGCGCGCAAAATGGAACGCACCCACCGGTTTCGGCGTTTTCTATATTGACAGCGTGGGGGTCTCTGTGGCTTTACTTCGACGTCTTTTTTGTTGCATCTGTGGCTGTTCGGTGAGAATTCGGCTAACCTCAAAATTATATATATTGCCACCAAAAATAAAATGTTCACGGTGGCCCAGCAAATGGGTCCACCGACATTCCACAGTTCCAAACTCCTTCACTTGCCAATGTTTTTTTTTTCTGCACAGTGACTCTTCCTTATTAATTTTTGTTTGTGTTTCAAATTATATGTTTTCGTTAGATATTATTCTTTTTGTATTGTGTGACCACTTTTTGTTTTTTTTTCTCTTAGTCTTTAGTTTTTTCTTGCTTTTTTTTCCACTAGTTACGTTTTCCTTTTTGTTTTTTCTTTATCAACGTTTTATTATTTTAGGCCACACCACGAAAACACTAACTAGGCAATTTTTCCCATTCTTTCATGAGTCCTTAAGCCCATGCCGACATCTGTCAGAACTCGGAACAGACAATTCATCCCAAACTCCGATCAACGAGTCCGATCTCTGATCTTTTGTGTCCCCATCGACCTCGACCTAGCGCCACCTACTAACAAGCAGACAAAGCTATATTTTTGCATGGGTTTGTATTGAGGAGATATGAAGCAGAGAAAATTGAATGTTAATCTTGATAATACCAGTAATAGATATACTAATCTTAACCCTTTGTATACATATTTGGGAAATAGTCTCAAGTTGGCAGGCGATGGTGGCGCGATCTTCAGAATTTTGACCGAAACAGATGTTTTTACCTAAGTTTGTATTGTATGCTCTCTGCTTGGTCGGCCTTCGTAACAATACTTTGTTTTATTTATTTTTCTAGATTTTTCAGTGGTAATATGATATTTTGAAGTAACAGTAAGCAAATCTTCAAACAAAAATTTCCCTTTTCGGATGATTGTTTTTTCCATGTGGTAACACTGCAAAACATGTTTTCATAGCTGACATCTGTTATATTTCTCAGAACAAAAAACAATTATTTCGTTTTTCGATTTTAAAATATGATGAATTTAAAGTTTTTTATTTTAAGCTCTTGAAATATCTTGAAATAGAACTAAATAAACGTAGAAGAACACAACAAAACAACAAAATAGAAGCAAATTTCTCTATCATTCATGAGAAAAAAAAACACGTCAAAATTTTAACCCATTTAACCTGCTCCACAGCAGGATAAATTTTAACCCATTTTATTCACCACGCTAGTGTCAAGTTTTAACCAAACGTCAAGTTTTAATACACATTTTAACGCAATTCACACACGGCCTTAAAACACAAAAAATGAAAAAAAAGGCGAGAAATGAAAAATTCACACAATTTGCAATTTGTTTTGTTTTGTTTTTTTTTTTTACAACTGACGTTTAACTGACTGTTCTAACTTGATCTGACGTTTCTCACGAAACTGTGCTGTGCTGTGCTGTTCGGATCTAGAAAAACCTCAGTGAACACAACTATGGATTCTCTACTTAAATCATACTTAAAGGTTGCTTAAGGTTAAGCAAACTTTAAGATTTGTTTATAAATATGGCTGTGAATGTTTAATTTTTTTCTTTTCCAGTACATTTTCTTGATTTTTCATCCGTAATTCATCACGTTTATTACGCCTATTGTAATACAACCAACAAATAAAAACGTTTCGAAACACGATGGAAGAACTATTCACAGCAACCGTGCACACTACGGGAACTCAACGAATTGCAGCGCCTTACCATCACGAACAGAAATAATACACCCCTGAACTCGACTGACAACACAGTCAAGAGGTCTGTTTGTTTACCTCAACAAACTGCAACGAAGTAAAACAAAGTAAAACGTTTTTACATTTTCTGTTTGTTTACTCGAATTAGTTGAAAAGATAAGAGAAATCGAGAGAGCAAAACATTTCCCCTCCAGAGAAAAATGTTCAACTTTTTGCAACAGAAATTTCTTGTTGCATTTTGTTTTTAAATGTATCTTGCTCTTCGAATTTGAAATTGAATTGAAACGGTTCGCTGAAATTCGGAAAGAACATGCTTTGTGCTGAGCAATAAAGATTTCATTTATGTTATTAATAATTTATTTTGTAAGGACTTGATAAACAAACCAAAGAAAAAGTGTTAAGTGCTTCCTTGTTCATTCCAATAATTCTTTTATGCCGAGGGGAGATAAGTATACTTCTCCGAAGTGATTTTTCAAAGTTGATTCAAAAATATTTTATATAATTGGAATGAGTCTTTTTATTTCCAAATCAGTGTTCTGAGAAAGAAGTTTTCTACACAATTTCACCTATTTTGTTGTCCTGTTTCCATAATGAAATTGAAGAGCTCGTCAATTCTTCATCGCCGTCGTCAGGAATGTTAAGCAGTTTCGCTCTAAAACTGCACCACAGTATTCTTCTCCGCTGAGCGAAGAATTAATTTCATACACTCCATCACCAAAATCAAAAATTCATTATTTTTCGATATACATATGCATGTATGTATGAAGAAATTTAAAATACAATCATATATGTACCAGATAAGTAACGTACAGTGTACACTATTGTCAATCGTATTGAAAAAAATAAAAACAAACTGCAACAAATTACTTCAACGTGTTTGTTTATTCTGTAGCAAATTTCTCTCTTGCGGAGAGAATTTTTTCTCTTTTCCGAATTTGACAGATTTCAAACAAACTGCAAAAATGTGCCCAAACAGACCTAAGGTTTGACAGCACATAGCCTAAAAATGGACATTATCAGACATTTTTGTTGCTTCACTCACGTACACTGTACATGTAGCTAACACCGCTTCCTGTACTTCTTATTCAATGGATGATGTCCATTTTTAGAGTATGTGCTGTCAATTTTTGGGGTATGTGCTGTCAAACTCTGTATTATTTCTGTTCGTAATGGTAAGGCGCTGCAATTCGTTCGCGTACTGTGCACGGTTGTTTTAAATAGTTCTTCCATCGTGTTTCGAAATTTTTATCTGTCGGTTGTATTACAATAGGCGTAGTAAACGTGATGAATTACGGATGAAAAATGAAGAAAATGTACTGGAAAATAAAAAAAATTAATCATTAAAAACCGTGCAGTGCACCTTTAGTGTTAAAACACCATGCTTCCTATAAAAATAGGGGCAACTTTCCTATACGAGCTCTTTGAGGTCAGAATTTTGTTTTTTTTTTTTTGCTTTTTTTTTACTTATCTGTCAAATAGTGAGGAAACAACTTCAGGTTGAAGTATGTTAGTGTTGGCAGATGAGTAATATTTTACACAATGCAGCTTTTTGTAGCAAACCTCAGTGTAGTGCACAACTCTGGCTACGCTAGCAAACAGCGAGTATACGCGGCGGCTTCGCCGCTCAAGGGGTTTTAACCCTCCATGTGGGGTGCACGACTCTGGCTACGCTAGCAAACTCTAAATGTCCTCAAAGGGAAATATTTAAGAAAATTCCCGCCCTAAAAAAATCCCATAAATATACGCAGTCTGCCAGTACTAAAATTGACATTAAATCGTGTATTCTGTGCGTGCAGAAAGTGCAAATTTATTTAATTAATAGAAATATTTATTTCCTAAGAAAAAAAACAGTTTATTTGTGCTTAAATAACTGGTATCTATCGATTGAGACCATTTTCATGTCCAAATTCAGGAGCCCGTATAAGAAAGTCAAGCCAAAAAATAATTGAGATTGGCCTTGTTCACATGTGAAGAACGATTGTGTTCATACGTGAGTATTTTTCTTCTGTAGATTTTGCTTACTCCTATATGTTTTTATTTTCTTTAAATAAAATTTTGTGTTTGTATCTGATTTTTTCATTCAGTTTTGAAGAGAAAAAAAAAAATAAAAGACGATGATAGAAAAACAAAAAGAAAAACGTCAAATTTCTACACTCAATCTTTTTAAATTTTTTTATTTTTGTTCTTCCCCTTACGTCTTCTGCAAGCAAACCCTTTTCCATCACTAATCAAAGAAAAATTTCAATTTTCTCCACGTGTGAACAAGGCCATTGAGATTGAAAGTTGAAGCAAAATCGATGAAATCTTGATTCAATCAAATTTCGCTTGACGCCCCTGAGATTAACCATTCAACTGCAGACCAGCCCTGTTGTAATGCGTTTGGGTTTGTGAAAAATGCTTCAATTCTTTTTTCATAAGACCCCCTCCTGTACTTTTTATTCAATTTGTTTTTCTATTTCTTATCTCTGCCTATTGAATAAGAAGTACATCAAGCGTATAGCGTAAGCCAAAGATTAAATATGTAACAAGATGGGAAACTGACTTACGTTTCACTCCCTAGATCCCGCAATTTTCATATTCCTTCATTTTCTTTTTCTTTCCGTCTACATGAATACATGTGAGTTACAAAAACAAAGCGATGAGGTGAGATTTTTCTATTTTTCACAGTTCTCTTTTGTTTGTTTTCGCATTTTCAACAGTTCTCTTTTGTTTGTTTTCGCTTTTTCAAATTTAACGTGGATTACTAGATTGAATTTTGAAATTGTCAAACACGTTCTTCTTAAACTCACCACGAAAAGACTTGAATTATGATTTTGGATGCGTTCCGTAACTTTAGACCGAAAATATATTTTTTGTGCCTTACATTAAGGTATGCTTATATGCAGAAACGCATTAAAATGTTTAAAAGTATTGGCTCAAAATTATAGTCTGATAATGAACAATGTTAATTTACAGTTAAAACTTACAAAATGAGCCGAAAAATTAGTCGGTATTTTCATATAACTATATGTTTTAGAACGTGTCATAAGTGCCCGTGAGATCGTTTCCAAAAACAAGTAGAACAAAATTGAAAATCCTTCATCTTTATGTCTTATTTTAAAAAAAATCATAAAACATTCAATTGTTAGTTTGAAAGAAAACAAAAAAATTGAATTTCTTTAGATATCGAGAAAATACAGATATGTATTGATCTGATTTAACATGTTTTCTTACTATAATTAATACACTTTCTATTCCTACCTCTCTATATCTCTGTATGTCAATCTATTGTAATGTGTACACACTTTGTAACTCCGCCTCTTTATATCTCTATACTTAAATGTGCAAACACTATCTATCTCTGTCACTCTAATATTGTCTAATTGCTGAATAGTTATGTAGCAAAAGTTTTATTTGTAGTTGTAAGTAATTGTGTATACACTCTAGTGGTTAAGAGGAGAACTTCGTTAAGCATCGAGAAGTTTCAGCGCGTACTAGAACCTAGTAGTTTCTCGAACTTATTTGAGTTATATAAATACCCGCTTGGTGTCGAAAATTAATTAATTGAATGTGAACTGCTATAAAGTAAGGACACTGCGTTTGACAGTAATAATTGAAAGTGTTGAATAAATAAGTTTGTGAGTGATTTGAATAAAGTGAATTTGTGTTTTATTTGAAAAGTGAATAAGTTTTAATTATCGGACCAAGCCGAATATTACACTATTTATTTTAAATAGATAAAGATGTACACATTTTCCATCACCGTCAAAATTTGAACGAAGCAAATAATAAAATATCACGACCAATTTCTACGCCGTTTTATTTTTTTTTTTTCGTTGATATTTGCGTACCAAATTTACACTCTTTGTGAACATATCCATTAACTCAACTTTTTTTTCAAATCTAACTGCCAAAATTATTCCCCTTTGGTGAAAAGACGGATTGAAAGAATGTATTTGTGAAAACACGCACACATCTTAACAATCCGTAAATTTTAGCTTGTAGGCAACTGTCACTTTGACAGCCTTGTTTCCCATCTTGTTACTTATTTAATCTTTGGCGTAAGCTCTCAGCTGTAACTTTATTAAAAACTAGAAACCTGAACTTGAAATTAGATAGTGGAAGCAGAATTTAATTTCGTGCTTTGAAAAATAAAGATAAACTTATCGTTGATACAACTATTGTCTAACTCGGATAAAAACAATCAAAATTGTGAAACATGTCTGGAATACTGGGACGAACTCAATTTTTGGGTGAAACTTCAAATCTCTTTACAGATGAAAGAACCGCCACAGCTCGTTCCAGGGTAATGCAAACGCAAAATCAATGCATGTACGAGACGGTTAATGAAAAATTACCTTTATTTCAATTTATAGGTTGTTGAATGGTTCAATGAAATGATGGTTGCCGAACCAAGCACAAAATGCGAACTACTTGCTAAAATACAAGAAGTTATTTTGAGTAGTTGTCCGGAATTGATTGAAGAATTTCTCGACCATATCTTATCGTTTTCCCATGATCCTCATACGGATGTACGGAAACAAATAATTGGCTTCATGGAACAAATATGGTTTGTACAAAAGAAAAACACAAATGCAAATCAATTTCTAATGTTATCTAAATGATTTTCAATTTAGTAAACTGAAACCAGAATACCTGCCACAAATCGTAAACATAATTTCTATGCTTCTTCGTGATTCAGCAGCGCAAGTCATAAAACGCGTCATACAGGCATGTGGACTCATTTATAAAACTGGCTTGCAGTGGATTTGCACTCGCACCGAGATTACAGACAGTACAGAGCAAGCGTGGAATATTCTAAGTTTGGTCAAAGCACAAATTCTAGACATGATCGACAACGACAATGATGGTATTCGAACAAATGCCCTCAAATTTCTCGAAGGAGTCATAATTCTCCAAACATACCCGGATGAAGACAGTCAAAAGAAAGAAAATGACTTTTCCCTTGAGGATATACCACTCACATTGAAAATTATGCGACGAAGGAAGCTTGAAGAAGAAGCAATGAACATCTTCGATATTTTACTTAAGTTCCATGCTGCAACGCATGTATCGTCTGTCAATTTAATTGCTTGTACGGGCAGCTTGAGTACAATTGCAAAAATGAGACCAAGCCTTATGGCCCCAGTGGTTGAAGCGTTTAAGAGTCTGAACGCTAATTTACCTCCCACCCTCACAGATTCACAAGTCAGTTCTGTCCGTAAGAGTTTGAAAATGCAATTAATCGGATTACTCAAGAACAAGGGTTCATTTGAATTCCAAAATCAAATCAAAAGAATGTTGCTCGAATTGGGGACTTCGCAATCAGAAATAAGTCGTGCCGTTCCCAAGATGGATAAACATGAAGTTACAATGCGTCAAAAAAGAATTGTTGAGAACGCTGCTCATAATTTGAGCAAAAAAATGCGTCTAGATAGGGACGAGGTTACGTCAAAAGATGGAGATGATCCAATGGAAATAGAAAGTGAATCGCTTGAGAAAAACATCGAAAAGGCAATCAAAATCAATGAGAAGTTCATTGCAGAAAATATAAAAAACCCTGAAATTGCAATCAGTGTAGTTTTGGCTTTTATGAAGAATCTACCCAATGAAATTCCGGACACATTCTTGGAAGAATACGTCCCTGTGAAAGACACTCCATTGCCTGCACAAATAACAAAAATTGCAAATTTACTCGCCGCTCAGATGATTGAGAAAAGAGCTGGTCCTGGTGCTTCGGTCTTACCAAAGGAAACTGAAGTGTTGAATGATGTTGAAATGAGAGAATCCCCTCAGGAAATGGATGAACAGCAACGAAAGGAAGAAGCTACGAAAAAACTTCGTGAAAACATGGAGAGAGTGAAAGGAGAACAAGCTCTTTTGGAACATATGAAACAGCGCGCTAAGACACTGAAACTCCAAGAAGTAACGAAGCCATTTCCCAGAGCTACGAAGGCAAAATTTTTAGTAGATGCTGTTAAACGAATTCTAAATGCAGAACGCCAATGTATTGTAGGAGGTGTTTCCGTTAAGCGACGAAAAATTCTTACAGTAATGGCTGCAACGTTTCCTGACGCTGTTAGGGTTTTAGTTTTTGATTTTATTATGATGGATATCAAGGGGCGCATTGACCTTGCTTTCTCTTGGCTCTACGAGGAGTACTGTCTTCTTCAAGGTTTCACCAGACATTCATATGTCAAATCAGAACATCGTCCAGATTATGCCTACAACGAGCTGCTCAATCAAATTATCAATGGAATTTGTACGAAGTGTGAGTTCAAAGATAAGCTCATCCTCTTGAGAAAGGTTTATCTAGAGGCGCCTTTGCTATCGGATGAATCGGTCAACCTTTTGGTTGAAATGTGTTTGAGTGAGGATATTACCATTTACTGTCTTGATTTAGTCAAAGATTTGGCTTTATTGCGACCACCAAGGAAACTTCGTTTCGTTCGGATCTTAATGAATTTGTGTGTGCACGAAAAACCTGCAGTACGGGAACGAGCCTTGGAACATGTCCGAAGTTTGTGTATCGAACATAAGGTGCTATCGGCAAAAATTGAAGAATTTGCTATCGAATGGCTAAGCTATCTTGTTAAAGAAACTCCACCAGCTCAAGTTTTCGGTGCAGATTATGGGCGTGATTCAGTTGATATCGCCTGGAACGAAGAACTTGCTAAGATCTGTTTAGGTCCAATCTTAATTTTGATGCCGTATTCAGAGAGTAAGTAGAAATAATCAATATATTTAAAATAATATTTAAAGTTGAGGGCTGAATTTTTTAAAATTTTTCGCAATAACATTACTTACTTACTTATCCGGGTCACAATCCATGAAGGATCTCAGTCTTCCAGCGTGATCGGTCCCTCGCATTCACTCTCCTGTCGCCGAAACCAAGCGCTCTGGTATCCACAGTCGCTTGGTCCTTGTACCGTAGGTTCGGTCTTCCTTGTCGTCTCGAACCTGGGGGCTGGGATGAGAAGACTTTCTTGGCTGGAGCGTTGTGGTCCATTCACTCGATGTCGCCGAGCCAATGTAGTCGTCTTTTTTTGGCCTGCTGGACTACATCATCATCTTGGTACAGCTCATACAGTTCTCGGTTGAACCTTCTTCTCCATTCGCCTTCGTCGCATACCAGACCAAAAATCCGTCGAAGAATTTTTCTTTCGAAAGTGCCGAGTATCAATTCCCCTTTTTTAATAATCGTCCAGCACTCGGCGCCGGAGAGTAGGACTGGGAAAATCAAAGTTTTGTATAGCAGACACTTTGTCTTTCGAGTGAAGAGTTTTGAACCCAGTTGTTTTGCCAAACCGAAGCAGCAGAAGTTCGCTAGGGTAATTCTTCTTCGGATCTCCACTAAGGTGTCGTTTGTGGGATTACTGTTTGTTCCAAGGTAGGTGAACTCGGCACTCGGCGCCGTAGAGTAGGACTTGTAAAATCAAAGTTTTGTATAGCAGACACTTTGTCTTTCGCGTGAGGAGTTTTGAACCCAGTTGTTTGGCCAAACCGAAGCAGCTGCTGTTCGCTACGATAATTCTTCTTCGGATCTCCACTAAGGTGTCGTTTGTGGGATTGATGTTTGTTCCAAGGTAGGTGAACTCCTTAACTACCTCGAAATTGCTCCTTCCAACAGTGACGTTTTGTCCTAGGCGATGGACAGATGTTGCTTTGTTTGTTGATAGCATGTACTTTGTTTTGTCCTCATTCACTTCAAGTCCAACGAGTTTTACCTGTTCTTCAATCGCTGTGAAGGCCTCAAGCACAGTTCTCTTGTTGAAGATAGTGTTTTCCGTGCTCACACCTGCTCTGCGCACTATCTGCTCCAGGATTATGTTGAAGAAGTCACATGACAGCTCATCTCCCTGTCTAAACCTTGCGCATGTTTGAAACAACTCGGATGAGCTATTACCCATTTGCACTCTGCACTGCGTATTGTTTAACGTCATGTTGCACAGCTGTATCACTTTTTTGGGATCCCGAATTCAGACATCGCCATCATAAGCTCCTGGCGGTGGATGCTATGGGTTGGTAGTGCGTTCCCGGAAATCGACTGACTGGATCACGATTTCCCGGATAACGATTGCCCGGAAAACACTTTCCCGCACTACTTTTTCCAGTGTAACGTTTGCCCGGAGAAAATCCTACCTTTTTTCATAGGAAACTACTCCTTTTTTGTCACTCAAAGTTTTGAGAATTAAGGAGATCGAAATCTGATACCTTTTTGGATTTTTCTAACAACCCTGAATTAGGCCACACCCTTGCTGAAAAACAGAAATTTTATGAGACACCAAGTGCTGAGAATCATGGAGAACGAATCATTCCAATTTTTCGTTCAAATATTTCTATATAAGCAGTTGCTTTTTTGGGAAATCATAGGGTTGCTTAAACATCGGTTTTGGGGCTATCGATAATATCGATAGTTTTCGAAAAAACAATCGATAGTATCGATAGTATCGATAGTTTTTGAAAAATCAAAAAAGGTCTCTTCAAAATAGTTTTTTTTCGAAAAAGAGGTTTTAAAAAATCGGTCACAGTCAAAAAAACAGTAATATAAGAAATCCAAAAACAACAAACAGCATATTAAGGAGCAATACATTTATTCAATTACGTACAAAAACACTAATAAGCAAATAAATAAAATTTATTTCAAAACATAAAAGAACATATAATGTTGCAATAAAATATCCGGGAATGTTGTTCAAAATTAATAAAAACTTAATTAAGTTGCTGTAAATACAGAGTTTATTTATTGTTCTTGTTTTTTAATTTACAATTTTTAATTTACCTGTAAATACAGAAACGACATTTAAAGTTTTTAATTAATTTAACTATTAATATTCCCTCTCTAAAAAACACGTTTTAGTTTTCTTTGACAACTCTTATTTGATTTTGTTTTCATTTTAATAAATTTGACAGAAGAGAGTTTTGTTGCTTAAATTTCTAAACTAGGGTTTGGATTCGGATAAAATATTATACTAAAGATAATACATTTTCTTTACTTTAATTAAACGAAAAGAAATTATCAATTTATAAAAAAAAACTTAAAACTTAAATACCAAAATTCCATAAGTCCAAAAGCAACAGTAAAGTAACCGGCAGAAACAAATTCAAAATATAACGGAGTAACCATAACCGGCCAGGGCATAGACGAGAAAAAATAGTGAGAGAAAGGAACAAAAATCAGGGATCAGACTGATCTCTGTAATAAAGAGATCAGTGGGGATCAGAAGAATTGAGTAAAATAAAAGGAAAAAAAGAAAAAAAGAAAAACGGCTATTAGCCGTTTTTCTTTTTACATCTGAATAGAACTAAAATTATATTTCTTTTTTAATTCAGTTTGTTGATCGCGTCAACGTTCGGAATGAGCATAAAATACTCAGATTCAGAGCGTGCTCAGCATGCATGAACCTGAACCTTTGTATTTGTACATATATTTGAAGGGTGTTATCAGGAGGTGTCGCCATCCTAGTTAGAAGCAGAGAAAGCAATAAGTTGGTCATTTTTTCTCAATTCCAACTTTATGTAATATGCTGATTTCACTGACGCTAATCACTTGATTCAGGAAAGTAGATTAGGAACAAATCTTCACTTTTATAGGGTACATATTCGTAAGTCAACAATGAAACGTTTGGTATATTGTACAACGTTTTATCTGCTATTAATCTATTTCCCTAAATCTCGTGATTAGTGTCAGTGTCAGTGAATCAGCATATAGTAAGTCAACATATAGAACATAAAACGAAGAACCTTTTTCTATGGAATGACTAGTATTATCAGATTAGCGTTTCAATATTAGGTTTGTTCGATGTGCGCTCTGGGTCACTCTTGAGCACTCTGATTTCGAACTGAGCTGTTCGATGTCGCTCTTTTTTCGTCCCGGTGCATTTCCACCATGTTCGATGGGTATCCAGTGATCGCACCGTGAGCGCTCTGAATCACCACAAGTTTTTTTTTCGGGGCGAGAATTTTTGAGCTGTTCGAATCAGCTGTTGCTATACAACAAAGAGAAAAAAACAGAGTACTACTAACGCGTTCGATGTGTAACCAAACCGAGAGAAATTGTTCAGTTTTTTTGAAAGCTCCGTTCGCAGTATGACAAGCACCGGAACGCCCCGGGGCTGGTTACATTGAACAAACCTTTTCTCTGCTAGCTTCTGACATTTCAAGCGGGCAATACAAACTAATGTGAAAAAATTGCTTCTGTGAAAGGTCTCAAGATGGTGCCACCGTCTTTAATCTACTACCCAAAACCGCCTTATGAGATGTTCAAGATTAGATCGAAAACCAATCGAATTCCATTTTGATTATACCTGTTAAATTTATATACAAAGGCGACGCCTACAGTAAAGATTGTTTGGCAAAAACAATCGATAGTTTTTGAAGACCATCGAATGTACGCGATAGTTTTTTACTATCGATACTATCGATAGACTATCGATGTTTAAGCAACCCTAGAAATCAGTCAGTTCCAGATTGTTCATGCTAAGGGTAGGACACGCTGATGCATAAAATTCGCGCGAATTTTAAACTATAACTTTGTATTTTATTTAAAAAAAATCATAAGCTATCATAAGCAGCTTTAGAGTCGATTAAAAGATGGTGGGTTTCGACTTGAAATTCGTTTGTCTTTTGCAGGATCTGCCTCAGTTTGAATATTTGGTCTATCGTTGTTCTGCCTGGCCTAAAGCCACACTGGTACGTGCCGATTATTGTGTTGTGTTGCAAAAAGGTTAAAGGGTTAAGGTGTTGCAACATTAAGCAGGGATATGCCGCTGTAGTTTTTGCTGATATAGGATCGCCTTTTTTTAAGATAGGACATATGGAGCTTATCGACCAGTCAGTGGGCATGCATTCTTCTCCTCACACGTTGTTGATGACCTGATGCATGTGAGTCATCAAAACATCTCCTCCATATTTAAAGAGTTCCGCAGTTATGCCATCCGATCCGGCGGACTTGGTATTTTTTAGCTTTTGGATGCCTCTTTCTACCTCTTCTGCGCTGGGGGCTGGGACTGGGTCTTCATTGACTGGTCTTGCTTCTCCTTCGTCATTAACTCGCTCGACATTTTACGCATTCGCAATAACATTGTAAATATGTATGTATTTTTTTTCTCGGTGTAAAATGGGGAGACTTGTAATTATTGTTAGTGTTAAGTAAACAAAGTATTGTCTTTTTTTTTGGAGCTGTCAACTGCTATCTCTGGCTGGTGGAATTGTCATCATAACGTAACTCTGCTGTAAACGGGCTGGTAGAGTCCGCAGATGAATAAAATTATAACAACTGTCCGTGAAATTCAAAGAGGGAGGGCATACCAGGGACGGAAGTTCTCCCAATCCATCCGAGATATTCGTAGTATTCATCGTCCGATATGCAGATATGTGTTTATCACCGATCCTAAAGGTAAAAGAAATAAAGTTCCGGTGTTTTAGAGCCAACCCAACTGAGGAAAACCGGAACAAGGTTCAACAAGCCAGGAAGGCCCGCAATGCCCATATTCGACGGAACAAATTTTTACAAGACCAAAAATTAAGGCGAAAAATTCTGCAATGTCCCAAAGGCAGTAAGAATTTTTGGTCATTTGTAAAAAAAAATATAAAGAAGTCTTCTTCTTCCTCGGTCCCTACGCTCGTTGTCAATGATACTCCAGTTGTTAGCTCCCTCGCGAAAGCTAACCTTTTGCTAGGCAGTTCACCGCCAACTCTTCCCTGCCAGAGAGTGTCATGACTCCGCCTGTTCGTGAGCGCGTCAATGATTCCATTGGACAAATCTTCTTCCGCACTCTTGCATTGGCGAGAGTCTTAAAGGATCTCAACATACATAAATCCGCTGGTCCGGATGGTATCCCCGCTATTATTCTGAAGAGGTGTTCTTCCACGCTCGCAAAACTCTTGCGTAAGCTTTTCCATCTATCCTATTCTTATGGGCTCGTTCCCAGCATTTGTCCAGCCAATCCCAAAAAAAGGCGAATCGTCTTCTCCCTTCAATTATCGTTCGGTTGCACTTACGTCCCTTCTTCCTAAGTTCATGGAAACGCTGATAAACTATCAGCTCAAGAAATATCTCGAAGACCGAAAGCTTCTTAATGACCGGCAGTACGGCTTTCGCAGCAACAGGTGTACTGGTTATTTGATGGTTTATCTCACAGTGGAACAAATCTTTACATCGTTTTAAAGAAAGGCGTTTGATAGAGTTTGGCACCAGGCTCTTTTATCGAAAATGCGTGCTTTCGGTATTGATGAGTCCCTCATTCGTTGGATTAGAAACTTTTTCGAACCTGTCTATACAAGTTGTATTGGATGGGTTCAAGTCTGAAACCCACAATATAAATGCTGGTGTGCCCCAGGGTTCCGTTTTGTCTCCGACCCTCTCTCTCATTTTCATAAATGATCTCTTGTCTGTTACTTCAAATCCAATAAATTGTTTCGCTGACGACAGTACCCTTAGCTTTTCTTATTCGTTTCCAGATTCTCATCCCTCCTCTTCGGATGTAGAACTGGAACTGCAAAATGATAAGCTCATTAAACTCTGACTTACACAGCATTGTACAATGGGGAATAAAAAATCGCGTAGAGTTTAAAGCTTCGAAAACTCAATGCTGTCTTATATCGTTAGCTCCATGAGTGGCACTTGCATCAATGAGACCGAACATCTCGAGATTCTCGGTATGTTCATCACTGATCACCTATTGTGAACCAAGCACATACGCGATGTCGCCAAAAATGCCGCAAAATGTTTGGGTTTCTTCTTATCTGATCTGGCTATTATCTATAAGATTTATATCCGTCCAAAGCTTGAGTACAATCCCATTTTGGGCTGGTGTACCAGTAACATACTTAAGCCTCTTGGATGGTATACAAAGAAGAGCCGTAAAAATGATTGGTGATAGAGACATCACTGATCCATTCACGCCTTTAGACCACCGTCGTAACGTTTCGTGTCTCTCTCTGTTTTATCGTTACTTCTACGGTAAGTGCTCTAGTGAAATAGCCAGTTGCATTCCTCCCCTCAAACAATTCGCCCGTAATACTAGCGCTTCTAGGAATGCCCATCAGTTTACCCTCGAGCCCAACTTCGGACGTACTCTCAAGTATGGGGAATCATCTTTTTAAGTTGTAGCCGTACTACGCGAATGTGGAACTCTCTTCCACACTCTGTCTTTCCCAGTCATTACAATGTTCAAGAATTTAAGACCAATGTACACCGACACCTCCTACCCCTTCCTTTCTTCCTAATGCTCTCAGTGTGTCTGGCATAAAAAGGGTATGAAAAAATCTCTTGAGTGGGTGAAAATTATAAAAAAAAGGTGTTCTCAGCCTTTTTTTTTTATAATTTGCACCCACTCAAGGGATTTTTATACCCTTTTTATGCCAGAGGCACAGTGAGTGCATTAGGAAGAAGAGAAGGGGTTGGAAAGGAGGTGTACATTGGTCTTAAATTCTTGAACATTGTAATGACTGGGAAAGACAGAGAGTGGAAGAGAGTTCCACATTCGCGTAGTACGGCTAAAAAATGATTCTCTATACTTGAGAGTACGTCCGAAGTTGGGCTCAAGGGTAAACTGATGACCATTCCTAGAAGCGCGAGTATTACGGGCGAATTGTTTGAGGGGAGGAATGCAACTGGCTATTTCACTAGAGCAATTACCGTAAAAGTAGCGATAGAACAAGGAGAGACACGCTACGTTACGACGGTGGTCTAAAGAGGTGAATGCGTCAGTGATCTCTCTATCACCAATCATTCTAACAGCTCTTTTTTGTATTCCATCCAAGAGGCTTAAGTAAGTAGCTGGAGCACCAGCCCAAAGGTGGGAATTGTACTCAAGCTTTGGACGGATATAGGTTTTATAGATAATAGCCAGATCAGACGGGGAGAAAAATTTCTTGCACCGTCTTAAGAAACCCAAACATCTTGCGGCATTTTTGGCGACATCGCGTATGTGCTCGGACCACAAGAGGTGGTCAGTGATGCACATACCGAGAATCTCGAGATGTTCGGTCTCATTGATGCAAGTGCCACTCATGGACAGTGGCAGGGGGGGTATATCTCGCTTTAACGATACAAGACAGCATTGGGTTTTCGAAGCATTAAACTCTACACGGTTTTTAATTCCCCATTGTACAATGCTGTTTAAGTCAGAGTTTAATGAGCTTATCATATTTTGCCGTTGCAGTTCCGCATCCGAAGAGGAGGGATGTGAATCTGGGAACGAATATGAGAAGCTAAGGGTTATCGTCAGCGAAACAATTTATTGGATTAGGAGTAATAGACAAGAGATCATTAATAAAAATGAGAAAGAGGGTCGGAGACAAAACGGAGCCCTGGGGCACACCAGCATTTATATTGTGGGTTTCAGACTTGAATCCGTCCAATACAACTTGTATTAAAAGGTTTTTTTTTTTTTTTTATTTGAAAACAATAATCACTTACAACTTAAGACATTTGTCTTATAAAATGTTACAAGCTTTTAAATTATTACATTAATTTATTACAAGAATAGGTTTAATTTGATTTATATAGATAATTGAAATTTAATTAAAATTATTTTACTACATGAATAAAAAACTGGCGTTGAGTATTAAGATATTTAAAACGAGATGGTATTAGAGCGAGAGACCTGGTTGAATGAGGGAAATTCAGTCTACTGTGTAGATAATCGGGTTCTTGAGTTTGAATAATTTGATGCAAGTAGCTGATTTGACGAAATTTCAATAAATTATCTAGGCTGCAACCGCAAATTTGAATTGAAAAGGTAGAAACATGGTCGTATCGGCGTTAGTTAAATACATACCGGGCAATATTGTTGTATACAACATTAAGTTTGCGGGTCGTGGCATAGTCCAAGTCACAGAAAACTTCACATCCATACAATAAAACAGGAAGTAATATGGTTTTGGCTAGCAACATTTTGGTTTTTTTAGGAAGGAACCTTTGAGTGACCTGGAGAACACGAAGGCTACCATAAATCTTCCCAATCGCGCTGTTAACATGATCTTTCCATGTAAGGGTACGATTGAAAACGATTCCTAGATTCCTAACGGAGCAGACATAATCAATGTTTCTGTCATCCAGCTTCAACGGGTTTAGAACTGATAAATCAAATGCTTTGCGGTAGATGGGCAGGGTTTTCGATTTTACAGGATTTAAGCAGAGATTATTTTTCTTTGACCAACTGGAGATACGAAGTAGGTCCTCGTTCATTAAAGAAACCATGTCATTTTTAGCAAGGAATGGGCGACTTATCAAAAGCTGTACATCATCTGCATATAGGTGAACTAGACTATTTTTAACAACTAGCGGGAGCTCGTTGATATAAAGGGAAAAGAGGATCGGTCCAAGTATAGATCCTTGTGGTACACCAGTTAGAACACTCATAAAGCTGGATGATTGATCATTCATGACAACGCGTTGTTGTCTTCCACTAAGATACGAAAGCATCAACTTACAAGTCTCAAAAGAGAATCCGAAGTTATTACTTAGTTTTCTACACAGTATCGAATGGTTGACAGTGTCGAACGCCTTAGAGAAGTCTAAGAGGGTTAGAAGAGTTAAGTGGTCACTGTCCATTCTACTTCGTATTTCGTCTGTCACTAAAAGTAATGCGGATTTACAACTGCGTTGTGGACGAAAGCCAGACTGACATGTGCTCAAAAGATTGTTCGAAGATAAATAATGTTGAATCTGCTTAAAAATTGCTTTTTCAAAAGCCTTTGAAAGAAAAGGAAGTATGGCTATTGGACGAAATTCTGACACCGTGCCTGAAGCTTTTTTGGGAAAAGGGATAATTTTGGCTTTTTTCCATTCCATAGGATATTCCGAGGTTGTCAGTATACTGTTGAAAATATGGGTTACAAATGGCAGTAAGTACGGAAGCAGAAGTTTTACAAATTTTGGGTTTATAAGGTCGAGACCAATAGCATTTGATTTAATCGATAGGATTGCCTCAACAACATCTACATCTTGTAGCCCAATAAAATTGAAAGTACTGCTGACATCAGTTAGTTCATCTTCACTGTGTATGTAATTTTCGGTGAGTGTAGATGGTGGCATTGAAGTGAACTTCCTGTTGAGAGCATCACAATCAATGTCATCAGATGGTGCCTTAGTTCTTTTACCAATTCCGATTTCTTTCAGATTTGTCCATACATTTTTACTTGAAGCTGAAGAACCAAGCTTTTGTTCATAAAAATGCACTTTTGCTGATCTTATCATTCTGACTACTTGGTTTCGAAGTCTGCGATAAGTTTGGTGAAAATGTTCTACCTTATATCGCCTCCACTGACTGTAGGCGGCATCTCGTCGTGACATTGCAGATAAAATGTCGCCATTCAGCCAAGGTGGAGCCGTATTCCTTACTAAACAGGTTTTAATTGGGACATGCATATTAAACAATATGTTGACGTTACGCCCTAAAAAGGATACCTGTTCGTTTACATTTCTCATCAGGTAAAGTGAGTTCCAGTCTATATCATTAAAATCTTGCAACAATGCTGATAGGTTTATGTTTTTGAAATCACGATATTGAAAACTTTGCTGACCAACCTGACAAGCTATATCCAAACAGGTAAAGATCAAATCATGCTTGGAGAAACCAGATGCTTGGAGCTGGCTGTAAGCCAAAACCCTATCAACGTCACTAGCGAGATATAAGTCGAGCAGAGAACTCGATGATTCAGTAAAGTGAGTAGGTGTGGAGCGGTTAATGGGTTTCAGATTGAGGGCCTCAAAATTACTTAAAAAGTGTACGGATGTATCTTCGTCCAACAAATTACAATTAAAGTCACCACAAAGTATTGTATACGAATAGCACCAAGAGATTGACTCCAATGATGCAATCAATGGAGCAGTGCTGACGTGATTGTATGGTCTATAAACTGATCCGACCAAAACAGTTTCATTGTTGCATATGACGCTAATGAATAAATATTCCAATGGACAGTCGTCATCAGATTTATCTACGAACTTGCAGCTTAATCCATCACGCACATACAGAGCGGAACCTCCACCAGTCCTTGATAATCGATCGGCACGGAAAAGCTTATAGCCATTTAAACAATAAAAATCATCACTTATATCTGGTCGGAACCATGTCTCGGAAACGGAAACAACATCTATTTTTGAATCTACAAACAAGTACCTGAATTCCCCTAATTTATTTGTTAAGCTCTGTGCGTTTAAATGACATATACGTAAACCATTATTTTGAGCTCGCAAAATTCGGATCATATTATACAAATTAGTGTTCATGTTATTTCCAGTGAACCCCCTGCTATTGTTAGCTGCGCTCGTAGGTCTTAAAGCTACAGAAGTAGCAGTAGCATGAGAAAGAAAAAGAGCCCATCAAGGTATAACACAAAATAAGTAATATAATTTGACAAACGAGAATTGTAAAGACAAAAGACAGTATTTGGCAAAACACCGTTACAGAAAAAGAAAAAGTTAATAGAAAGAGGGAATATATCGCAATAACAAAATAAAAAAATTTAAAAGAAGTTTTCATCATCGTTTCTTAC
>CAKKXW010000004.1:56996792-57024551 GCA_920937365.1 Sphaerophoria rueppellii | reverse complement strand
CAAAGTGGCTTTAGCACCCCCCCCCCCCCCCCACCTTATCTATCCCTCACTAAATGGCTCTTTGAATTAATAGGCCGTAGGGTAGGAGAATAATAAAACATATCCATAACCCATTTTTAAATCTATGTATTTAGAATCTCACGAGGTATGGTATCAAAATGGTTTCCAAGACGAAAGATCTACACAGCAACCTGGCGATCTCCGGATGGTCGAACCACCAACCAAATCGACCATGTGCTTATCGGCGCAGACACGCATCCATATGCTCTAGAAATAAGCTTAATTTTTAACAATTTCCCTCGGTGGTAATAGGAAATGAATGTATTCCTTTCGTTAATGACGTTAAATATTTAGGTTTCAAAATTAATAGTAACTTTAGCTGTTGTAGTGCAATATCTAATTCTGTTAGACTTATCTATGCTAGACTGCGATCCTTGAGATGTTCTTCAAGCTTGTTCCCGCCTTCTATGAAAAAGTACCTTATAAAGACTTTAGTTATGCCGTACTTTTCTTTTAACTGTACAGTCTTCCCAGTCCCTGACTGTGAGTGCAGGCGTAAGCTCAATGTTGCTTTTAATGACTGCATTCGGTTTATCCATAACGTTCCTCGATTTACTAGTGTGTCACATCTCCAAAATACTCTAGTTGGGATGAATCTCGACTCGTATCTTAAGTATAGACTTCTTATTTGATTCCATGATGTTTTTCACAATAGAAGATGCCCTGACTACTTAAGTGAAAAGCTTCAATTTTCCCAATCCCAAAGAGGATTAATGTTTATCCTTCCGCGTTTTTCACACACCATATCTGAACGTTCCTTTTATATATCTGCAGTTCGCTTGTGGAACCTTATTCCTATCGAACTGCAAAGAACAGCCTCACCTATAACCTTCAAGAGAAAATTGTTTTTACACTTCACTAATAATTCATTTTTTTTTTTTTTGCTAAATTGAAATTATTGACATTAAATCATTTTAATAAATAAATAAATGAACTGGACACACTGTGTCCAATAAGCGAGAGATAAATACAAAAGTTCTTAGTGAGAAGGAAGGATTCTTATGCAACAAATGACTAACTTATTATAGATAACAAAAAAAAGTATCATCATTACATATAACATATCTGTATGTACTACCTCAAAGCAAATAATTTGGTTCCACCTTTTCTATATTATGTCCTTATATGTATGTTCTCTTATGTGTTTGTTGGCAATGCATATCCCAATTAGAGACTGCACTTCACCGTCCATGTACGATTAGTGAAATAAAAATGAGATATTACAAAAAAACTTGTTTTCTGTTCTAATAGTCACGAACAACGAAGATCAACGCTTCACACGCTGCCGTCACCACCAACGCGACGCGGCGCCTTGCTATGAATACAAACAACATACATCAAAATAATCGTCCTTGATTGCCTATGTAAATTGCACGTCTTATTTTTTCAATAGCTTCAAGAAATGGTATGACCCTATTGGAAAAAGAATCGTTATTTCAAGGTGTCATCAGTCATCATCTTTACAAACTTATCAGTGAAGGAAAAAAAAATACAAGCTCTTCACATTCATCCCAGTCCTGAGTCCACGATCTCTCAGCGACAGAAAATGATCACAAAAACTCTCCTCTAAAAACGATAATAAAAAATCGGTATCGTTTACCAAACCTGTTGAACTATGCATATTGCTTTGTTGTTGCTGAGTAAAACCAGTCGAGAGAACAAGTAAAAAAAAGAGAAAAGAGAAATGAATAAGCGCCACTTTTGTTAGCGGAAAACTGCTGAACTGCTTGTTCTATGTGTGTGTGACAACTCGAATTATCGAAGTAAAATGTATAGAATAGATAGATTTTACAATATTAAAATATTGAAAACTGAAACCAATTGAACCTTTATTTTTATAAAAAGCAATAAAGAAGATATCAGAAAAAAATTCAAGACAAAAAAATTGGCTGTATTTACTCTGGTTTGTCCACAAACTTGTGACAAAAGTTGTCATTTTGTATTGCATATTAAAAATGTTAGAGAAAGAAAATGAAAAAACTAGCTTCGCGTCGACCTATAAAAACTCAAAAAGTTTTATAGAAAAATAAATTCGACCAAAAAAAAAAGGTTTTTGGCCCTTTCTTGACGGCCCAACCAAAAAATAAGTTAAAAATATCCTCGTTTTTTTGGGTTTTACGCCTCAAAATCAATAAAATATATATGTTAGAAACAAAAAAAAAATTGTGTTTATTTAACTGTTTTCAGGCTTTGAATAACCGTTTATTTGGTTAAATTTGCTTAAATATCTTGGAAGATATACGTGGTTCCGTGGACATACTTTTTCGAAAATTTGCCATTTTTTCATAGTTTTTGGTATAAAATTGAACGAAAATGGTAAACAATTTCGAAAAAAGAAGCTCGTGGCGACCTGTAGCATCATTTTTTCTTGAAAGTTAAGAAATAAAAAAAATAAAAAAATCATATTTACGGATTTCCTGGAGGGGGAACCAAGCCTATGTCAAAATCTTTGGATTTTTTGAGATATTATGAAGTTTTCACGTTGAAGTTAAATTAAAAAGACAAAAATTGTTAACTATATATGTAGCTTAACATTTTTCAAACCAAAATAATTTTATTTCATTAAAATATTCAAACAATTGTGGGCGCTATGACGTTTCGCACAAAGTGCCTTTCATTTTTTTGCCTTGAGACATAGCCTTAACTTTGCTTTTTCTATATAAATTAGTCCATCTTCTATTATGTTTATTTTGATTATTATAATTTTGTAATTATAATTGTTCATTGATTTCATATTCTTGATACTTAGATACTAAGATTTATATCTTAATGTATCGTTGTCAATATTCAGATGTTTTACGAATAAATAAATAAATAAACATCTTGAACGTGCTCACTTTCCGAGGAGCAAATGTCGACTCTAACCACTTTCTGGTAGTGGCTAAGTTTAGAGATCTAATATCAAACGACAAAAAAACACGTGCGGCCCCAAGAAAGAAGTTCAACATCGGTGGCCTTGGCACTCCGGATAATGCCAGAGACTACAGTGAGCGCCTCAGTGAGCCTCTCTCCGCCGTCCTCCCAAATACCACAGATGTCAACACCTTGTGGAATCAATATCGCGAAATAATAAAAAATGTAGCCGAGACCACCATAGGTTACCAGCCAACCCCGAAAAAGAACCCGTGGAATGATGATGAATACGCATTATTGAAAAGAGAAACGAAAAATGCACGTTTGCAGATGCTGCAACGGAAAACAAGAGCAGCAAGAGAAGAGTACCGAACAAAAAGGAGAAATGAGAAACAGACCCTGCGAAGAAAGAAAAGAGCATCCGCAGTTTCTAAGCTCAAAAGATCTACAAGAGTCTCGGGCCATGAACAACACCGGCGTTTTTTTAAAAGATCGAAGTAATTATTTTCTGGGTCGGATGGCAGGCATACCTGCAGAACTCTTTAAATATTTATGAGGTGTTTTGATGAACCGCATGCACCAGGTCATCAACAAAGTGTGGGAGGAAGAATGCATGCCCACTAACTGGTCGAGAAGCTCTATATGCCCCATCTACGAAAAAGGCGATCCGATGTCATGCAAAAACTACCGTGGCATATCCCTGCTTATTGTTACATACAATATCCTATCCAACGTACTGTGTGAGCGTTTAAAACCTTTCTGCAACACAATAATCGGCACGTACCAGTGTGGCCTTAGTCAAGGCAGAACAACGATGGACCAAATATTCAAACTGAGGCAGATCCTGTAAAAGACCAACGAATTTCAAGTCGAAACCCACCATCTTTTCATCGACTCTAAAGCTGCTTATGTTAGCATCCACCGCCAAGAACTTATGATGGCGATATCTGAATTCGGAATCCCGAACAAACTGATCCAGCTGTACCGCATGACGCTAAACAATAAGCAGTGCAGTGTGCAAATGGGTAACAGCTCATCCGAGTTATTCCAAACATGCTCAGGGTTTTCACAAGGAGATACGTTGTCATGTGACATAGTCCTGGAGCAGATAGTGCGCAAAGCATGTGTGAGCACGGAAAACACTATCTTCAACAAATCCACCCAGCTCCTAGGCTATACGGACGACATTGACATCATCGGTCGATCCAAGAGAGCTGTGCTTGAGGCCGATTATTGAACAGGCGAAACTCGTTGGTCTTGTGAATGAGGACAAAACAAAAAACATGCTATCAACAAACAAAGCAACATCTGTCCACCGCCTAGGCCAAACGTCACTGTTGGTAGCAGCAATTTTGAGGTAGTTAAGGAGTTCACCTACCTTGGAACAAACATCAATCCCACAAACGACACCTTCGGTTTGGCGAAACAACTGGGTTCAAAACTCATCTCGCGAAAGACAAAGTGTCTGCTATACAAAAATTTGATTTTCCCAGTCCTACTCTACGTCTCCGAGTGCTGGACGGTAAGTAAAAAGGGGAATTGATACTAGGCACTTTCGAAAGATCTTCGACGGAGTTTTGGTCCCGTATGTGACTATGGCGAATGGAAAAGAAGGTTCAACCGAGAACTGTATGAGCTGAACAAAGATGTGGATGTAGTCCAGAAGGCCAAGAAAAGACGACTACATTGGCTCGGCCACATCTAGCGAATGGACGACAACGCTCCAGCCAAGAAAGTCTTCTCATCCAAGTGACTGTGGATGCTAGAGCGCTTGGTTTCGGCGACTGGAGAGTGCATGCGAGGGACCGATCACGCTTTAAGGCTGCAATATCTCAGGCTGAGATCCTTCATGGATTGTGATCCGGATAAATAAGTAAGTAATTATTCTTTCATGATTGGTCTACCTCTTATTCGGCAGATAGAATAACTAGAATTTTTTTTTATATAATTTGCACCCACTCAAGGGGTTTGTATACCCTTATTATGCCATAGACACAGTGAGTGCTTTAGGAAGGAAGGAAAGGGTTAGAGAGGAGGTGCCGGTGTACATTGGTTTTAAATTCCTGAACATTGCAATGATCGGGAAAAACAGAGTGTGGAAGAGAGTTCCACATTCGCGTAGTACGGCTAAAGAACGATTCTCTATACTTGAGCGTACGACCGCAGTTGGGCTCGAGTGTAAACTGATGAGCATTCCTGGAAGCGCGGGTATTACGGTTGAATTGTTTAAGGGGTGGAATGCAACTGGCTATTTCTCTAGAGCACTTACCGTAGAAGTAACGATAAAACAGTGAAACGTTACGACGGTGGTCTAAAGGAGTGAAAGAATCAGTGATGTCTCTATCACCGATCATTCTCACGGCTCTTCTTTGTATACCATCCATGAGGCTTAAGTAAGTTACTGGAGCATCAGCCCAAAGATGGGAATTGTACTCAAGTTTTGGACGGATATAAGTCTTATAGACAACAGCCAGATCAGACGGGGAGAAAAATGTCTTGCATCGTCTTAAGAAACCCAAACATCTTGCGGCATTTTTGGCTTCATCGCGTATGTGCTCGGTCCACAAGAGGTGGTCAGTGATGCACATACCGAGAATCTCGAGATGTTCGGTCTCTTTGATGCAAGTGCCACTCATGGACAGTGGCAAGGGGGATATATCTCGCTTCAACGATACAAGACAGCGTTGGGTTTTCGAAGCATTAAACTCTACACGGTTTTTAATTCCCCATTTGACAATGCTGTTTAAGTCAGAGTTTAATGAGCTTATCATATTTAACCGTTTCAGTTCCACATCCGAAGAGGAGGGATGTGAATCTGGAAACGAATATGAGAAGCTAAGGGTACTATCGTCATCGAAACAATTTATTGGATTAGAAGTAACAGACAAGAGATCATTAATGAAGATGATAAAGAAGGTCGGAGACAAAACGGAGCCCTGGGGCACACCAGCATTTATATTGTGGGTCTCAGACTTGAATCCGTCCAATACAACTTGTATTGAACGGTTCGAAAGAAAGTTGGCTCAACTTTCCATTACGGAAACCTGAATTTTGACAAAAAAAAAACACTTTTATTTGAAAGATATATGTATTTAATAAACAAATATAAATAATTTGAGGCGAGGAATCACTTCTTTCTATTTTTAATTAATTTTTAAAGTTTCTATTTTTCCTATGAAAACACAAGGGAATGAACAAGATGGACGTATTTTGACAGTTCTTCCAAACACAAACACATAGCAATGTGTATAATTTTCGTCCCTTAAGTGCTCGTATGGGTAGTGTATTATTGGTTCTTTTGGGAAATTTTTGTTATTTTGCTAAGTTTTTTAAAGCAAAATGTTATTTCTTGAGGGTATATTATAATTTTCACTGGGGATTTTTTTTTTGTGTGTCTAATGTTAAGATTTTAGCCAATAAGTAAACAGTTAACATTTTTAACTGTTTAAAATGCCGCAATCTAAACGAAAAATGCAATTCATTTGCAATTTATTTCAATTAAAATGTCGCAAGAGAGTGATTGTGTTGCTGGACCATCGGGTTTATGCATAAAACGCGAAAGTGATCGTTAAAGTGATGTGGATCAGGAAAACCCGTCTTCTAAACGGTTTTTGCTTACATCTGAAGAAGTGCAAGGTCAATGGTAAGTTCAAAAAATATAAAATTGTTAATTTAAATATAAAATAAAATTTCACAAAGGAACTTTTTCAAACTCCAACAACGTATTTTGGAAGAGCATATGGCAGTTAATTTTGCAGAGGAGCTTGGGCTTTTGCCAACAACAAAAAGTTGTAGGATCCATCGAAAACCCATGGTGTTATACAACTATGATGGTGACATTGGGTTTTTTATGTGCAGTCTGGGCACGTGCAAAGGCAAGAAAAAAGTGAATAGAGCAATAGGAACCTGGTTCGAGCAGAGCCGCATTTCGGTCCGTAAAGTTTTCCACATCATGTACTGCTACGCTAGGAAACTTAGCTATGAGAGCGTACGAGTGGAAGACTTTACGGCCGAGAATAGCTCTCTTTCCACGCAAACCATAAGCGATTGGTTCAATTACTGCCGGGAGGTTGTAACAAACTATTATACCGAGTTTGAGACAGAAAAGGGCAAAATTGGAGGCCCTGGCCGCGTCGTCCAAATTGACGAATCTAAATTTGGGCGGCGCAAATTTAACAAAGGTCGCCGAGTCGAGGGTCACTGGGTGATCGGGATGATCGAGGATGGATCTGAAGACCTACGACTCGAAGTATGCCCTGACAACATAAGAAGTGCCGAGGTAATATTTTTGAAACAAATTACTATAAAATTATATTTTAACAAAAATTGTATTTGTAGGTGCTTATACCACTCATCCAGAAACACGTGAAGCCGGGTACAACTATCCATACGGATTATTGGAAGGCTTATGATTGCCTTAGTAGCTGTGGTTTTATACACAAAAAAGTAAACCACAGCGATCCAGACAACCCGTTTGTTTCTGATGACGGCACGCATACTCAGAGAATTGAGTCTCAATGGCGAGTTGTAAAACGGTGTTTTTACAACGACAACTATAGCTCAAACTTTGCCGATTGGGTTATTGAGTTCCAGTGGCGAAGAAATATTTAAAAAAACCATTTGGATCCATTTTTAGAACTCATCAAGGCAATAAAATTTACCTACGGAAATTTTTCCGGTTAAAACAAGGTTAAAAAAGTACTACTCCTTTTTTTTAAAGAACTTTTCAGAAAAAATTGTGATAGCTGATACTTGAGTCAAGTTTATAGTGAAAAAATCGCGCGATCAAATTTCGCGTATACTTGCTGTTTGCTAGCGTAGCCAGAGTCATGCACTACAAATCGAAGGTTAAAACTCCTTGAGCGGCGAAGCCGCCGCACATACTCGCTGTTTGCTACACAAAACTGATAGTGCAAATTCATTAAACAGAAATGTAGAAAAAATACACCGAGCACTATAAAATGAAAGTCAGCCACAAAAAAAAACACATTTTTTGTTAGTTCATTTTCGTGATTGTATTTCGGTCAAAAGCGCGAACTTTAAAAATTGTTTAAAAATATAAATACAGTAAAATTTGTTTCAAAAAATTGTTGTCTGATTAGTTTAAATATGTATTAATTGAATAACACAGTTTGAATATAACTTTTCGGGCAATTTTTGTAGAAATAAGCAAAATAAAAAGGCCCAAATCGGAAAATTAAAAACATTTTTTAATCAATTTTACGGGGTTTCCTCGCCGTAATATTTTAAAGCTGTTCTATTAAGATGCCTACCTCACCGTAAAAAAAAAAATCAAATTTTTTGGGGGGTTTCCGTAAAGGAAATCGGCCCAAGAAAGTTTCTAATCCAACGAAGAAGGGATTCATATATTCCGAAGGCACGCATTTTCGATAAAAGAGCAAGATGCCAGACTTTATCAAATGCCTTTGATATATCAAGCGCAACAATCTTGCTTTCTCCAAAACGAGGTAAAGATTTGTTCCACTGTTCGGTGAGATAAACCATCAAATCACCAGTGGGCCTTTTGCTGCAAAAGCCGTACTGCCGGTCATTAAGAAGCTTTCGGTCTTCGAAATATTTCTTGAGCTGATAGTTTATCAGCGTTTCCATGACCTTGGAAAGAAGGGACGTAAGTGCAATCACTTATAATGAGTTCCATTGACACCATTTTATAAAATTTAAAACATGATTTTCCCAAAGCATTAATTTTGACTTCGAATTGATTCAAAATATACAAAATCTTACAAACCACACAGGAAGAGTTGTAGTCATTTACATAGTTTAAATAGTGCTACTTTGCAAGTTTTGTGTACAAAAGAACCAAACTCAAGATTCGATCAAACAGTTCTCTCCAAACTGTTTTATTGGTAATTTCTTTCAAATGAAAATTAAAACACCACACTCACTTTCTTGGTTAGGAGGGGTTCCAGGCGTCTGTGGAAGTGCAGGAAGTTTCCGTTTTGCTTCAAATGACTCAAATCTTGGACCCATAGATTGAGAACGTTTTGATTTGTTGGAATCTCTTTCAATCGATAATATTGGAATCGTCTCCAAGACCGGTAAATTTCGAACTTCTGATTGAAGATATCGGAGACTGTAATTTAAAAATATAATAATAATACAGAATAATAATAAATACCAATATTAAAATGAATGGAAATCTGATATATTGTTGGTATGTATGTATGTATGTATATGGTTTTCTTAACCTAAATGCACTTGGTGGACGTCCGGCTGGAGCAGCTTTTCCATATAATTGGCGTCGAGAATCCCGAGGTGTTATTGGTCGTCGAGTGCTGACTAATCGAACACCTTTAAAATAACGAAAGAAAAAATACCAAAATTTTGTGTTTTTTTTTTTTGGCGTAATGAGTAATAACTTTTTCGCAAAATTGAACCCACCACTATTATTTGTTCCGAATAACATTGTTCGAGTTTCATTTATCATTTCGGCTGTAGTTTTGTAAAAATTTGGGCTATTTTTGTCATTTCTTTGAATATCATTACGACCTTCTTCTAATACATTTTTATTAAAATCAAACGAACTATTTAGACTGCCCGGGCTACCACTGCATGATGAGGTCATACTAAGGGATCTACGACGCACTTTTTGAAGCTCAGTTTTTAGGTTTTTAAAGTTATCATCTGTTTGGTTTGTATTTGGTTCCATAGCGAGTGTAATTGTTTTTTCACATTTTTATCGTCTTAACCAAAATTTCCATTTTTTAATTCAAACTAACCTCACAGATCCAAGTAGGTACACGATTTCAAATGTCGTCAGTCGGGTGTAAAAATTAGAACTGAAATTGAACTTTTTCGTTTGGACGGTGTTGCGTGCCATGCCAACGACCAATACTTTTGCAGAAGTTAAAATCAATATAAGGACAATATGGGTTCATAGATGGAGAGGATTCTTTTGTGTATATTTCTCACTTAGTTGTGATAAGACTGTCTATTATTTTATTTGGAAAAAAATGTAAACGAATTTTTAAGCTTTCTCCAGAGAGCACTCTTCTCAGAAGTAATTTCAAATGCAAATTGAAAGCCAATTAGTAATTGAATGGACAAGCGGGCTTGTTCACATACAAAGTTATCGTTATTTTTATTATGTTTGAAAGAATATTGAATTTTGATACAAAAAATATATTGTATCTCTCAATTCAAGGTGAGAATGTCAATTTGATTATTGAAAAACGTATCTAATACTGAGGAAAGAATGGAAAAAGCACTATGTGCATTCTACACATGCAAACGGCCCCCGGTGGAAAGCAGTGGAAAAATCAAGCTATCTCAACAACCTGAATAAGGTACAGAGACTAGAGTATAGGAATAACAGGGGCTCAGAGATCCACACCACAAGCTGGGTTGGAAATGATATTGGATTTTGTTATGGCTGCAGACGGGACTTTATTAAAAATTCAAATTATTGACACGTATATTAAAATGTACAATACCAAAGCTCCTGTATACGTCCAAAGATATTTTCGGAGTGAAGTGTCAGTTGTAGAACTTTCATCGGTCGACCGTGTGGTAGCAATAAATTTGAGAACAGGGAAAATCCTTGGGAGACTTAGGATTGATGCGATGGTTGTTAATTCAATTATACAGCTATCCGATTCGCTTGATATAGGGCTTGCATACCGCACAATTAACCTGAAAATAAAATCTGATTTTAGTAAATAGATTTGCATAAAGTAAAAGCTTGAGTTTACCCTGACAGGTTGTGACTTTTCAACTTGCCATCGTTTGACCCGCCGCTGGCTGGACGTACAGTTTGTTGAAGCAGTCGATTGTTGTCGACTGAATCTACGTTTTCCCAAACTGCAATTGTTTTCATTGATCGGATTGTTCTACAAGTACTTCCGTCACCGCTTCCAAAAGATTCAACCGATCTAGAAAGGAATAATTAATTGTAATTGAAAAGTTTAAATTTCCATGATGAATCAATGATTTCCGCCCTAGCTCGACTGTTAGCTCGAACAATTTTGCCACACAAAACAAAGCACAACTCGTCCGATTACTCTCGGATATGGTTTCTGATCATACGGTTTAACGAAGAGTGTGTTGTCTCGAGGGTTGGCATTCTGCATCCAAGTCTAGTCAGTTAGCTAACAGAAGCATTCGAACCCAGAATATTCACTCAGCCTTGATGCTTCTCCATTCTGCCAAGGCAATGTCTTTATCAGGAAACCTCTTCCCCGCAATGGAAACCAGAGTTCAATCGCCACAAGAGAAAGTACTATTTTCAATTATCATGGGACGAGTTAAAAATAGAAAAACGAAAAATAAAAGGTATGAGTGCCTGTTGCCGGTTAAAAAACTATGCTGGAGACATACCTGCTATGGATCATGCCGCACACAGATAGATTGAGTTCTTTACGGTGTATGGATTTGTTGAGCTGTTTGCAACCAGGGACCAAGTCAGAGATGAAAAGACCGTACCATCGCGTGAAGTTAGGCCATGTTTGTCAACGATTGGAAATACAAGAAATATTCACAGACCCGATGAGTTAATGATTCTATAGACGTCGAAACAGAAAGTTTTTCTTTAATCGATTAGAGTTTTAATCGCATAAAATTTAATAAAAAAACAAAACAAACGAAAAGATACACACTTTTGCACTTCTGGTTGTACTCTGTCGAGCCAGCATTATCACCACCATCCTGCTCGCCTTCGATCTAGAAGAAGAAACATAATTTTTATTAACATCTGCTCACTACATTAATTACAACAAAGAGTTGTAGGTCTGTAGCCAAACGATGCAGTGTGTAAAAATATAGAAATATAGTGTAGTGTACTTGGATGAGTTGTCCTCTTCGGTTAGGTTTCTGAATGAAAATGGCGCTTTTAGAAAAAAATAGGAAATGCAATAATTGGTGAATGGTGAAGGGAATGGTGTGGATCCTGGAAGAATGACGGTTAGCTGGTAGGGTAAATATCAAATATCTTCTTCGCTTTATAAAAAGCTCAAAATGGTTCGACTTACTTACTTACTTAAGGTGGCGCTACAGTCCGTTGTGGACTTGGGCCTCAATCAACAGGCTCCGCCAGCTAGCTCGATCCTTAGCTAGTCGTCTCCAGTTTTGCACTCCAAGTTGATTGAGGTCCTCTTCCACTTGAGTGCGCCACCTGAGTCGCGGTCTTCCTCTCCTCCTACGTCCCTCGGGAATAGTGTCGAAGGCTTTCCGGGCCGGAGCATTGGTGTCCATTCGCTCTAAATGACCGAGCCATCTGAGTCTCTGGACCTTGACCCTTCTGGCTAGGTCCATGTCGTTGTACAACCCGTAAAGTTCGCTGTTGTATCTTCTTCGCCATTCCCCTTCAATGCACACGGGGCCAAAGATGACCCGAAGAACTTTCCTCTCGAAACAGCCTAAGGCACTTTCATCCGATTTTGTCAGGGTCCATGCTTCTGCACCATACAGCAGGACTGGGATGATGAGTGTGTTGTACAGTTTTACCTTAGTTGCTCGAGAGAGGGCTTTTCCACTCAATTGCTTTCTAAGCCCAAAGAAACAGCGATTAGCAAGAGTTATTCTTCGTCTGATCTCGGCGCTGGTGTTATTGCCCGTGTTTATAGCGGAGCCTAGGTAGACAAACTCCTCTACTACCTCGAAGTTATACGCGTCTATTGTGACGTTCTGCCCGAGCCGTCGGTGTTGGGTGTCCTTCCTCGAAGACAGCATATACTTCGTTTTTCCCTCATATACCGCTAAACCCATTTTTGCCGCTTCTGTCTCAATTCTCACAAAGGCGCCATTGACATCACGCTGTGTTCTTCCCATTATATCAATATAATCGGCGTACGCGAGAAGTTGAACAGATTTTTGGAAGATAGTGCCTCTGGTGTTGACGTTGGAGTTCTGCACTATATTCTCAAGAACGATGTTAAAGAAATCGCATGACAGTGCATCGCCTTGTCTGAATCCATTTTTGACGTCGAAAGATTCCGTGAGCTCGTTGCCAACCTTTATTTAGCAGCGTGAGTTCTCCATCGTCATTTTGCACAAGCGAGCGAGCTTGGCAGGGACGCCAAAACTAGACATAGCTTTGTACAGTTCGTCTCTGTAGATGCTGTCATACGCGGCCTTAAAATCGATGAAAAGGTGGTGGGTATCGATTTGGAGTTCATAGGTCTTTTCCAGGATCTGCCGCAACGTGAAAATTTGGTCGATGGTTGACTTTCCTGGCCTGAAGCCACATTGATAAGAACCAATCAGATTGTTGACGAAAGGCTTCAGACGTTCACATATTACGGCAGAGAGGATCTTGTAGGCGATGTTTAGTAGACTTATTCCTCTATAGTTGGCGCAGTTTAGAGGATCTCCCTTTTTCAGGATCGGGCAAACAATGCTGAGGTTCCATTCATCGGGCATGCATTCCTCTGACCATATCTTACAGATGATTTGGTGCATGCTCCTATCTAGCTCGTTGCCTGCTGCTTTGAACAACTCAGCAGCTAGTCCATCTGCTCCAGCGGCTTTGTTGGATTTCAGCCGTGATATTGCGGTTTTCACTTCTTCTAGGTCGGGTTCACGGAATTGTTGGCTATCATCGTGTCCGATGAAAGGCTCCTGTCTGACGGCGGTATTTTGTTCGTCGTCGCCGTTATACAATCTACAGAAGTGGTCTTTCCAAATCCCCAGCATTGACTGCGATTCTACAATGATGTTCCCTTGTTTATCTCTGCAGGCATCAGTTCTTGCTCGATGACCTTGAGCCAGCTGTTTAACCTTTCGGTAAAACCTCCGAACTTCATTCCTGCTGTTGGCTCTCTCAACATCCTCGATCTGACGCTTCTCATGCTCTCTCTTTTTCCTCCTGAGAAGCCGGCGTTCCTCTCTCCTCTTTTGCTCGTAGAGCTCACGAGCAGCTCTTGTCCTTCTATGCAGCGCCGCTTTGTATGCCTCCTGCTTGGCTGCATGGGCCTGCCTGCATTCTTCATCAAACCAGGGGTTTCGTTTTGGTGGCTGTGTGAAACCCATGGTTCGACTAGTAAGAAGTAATTCTCTAGATTCATGTGGTATCACAATGGGCCTTTTCTTCTGGCCTAAGTGTGTGAATTCTGTATCCACAGCCACTTTAACCTAACCTAACCTAACCTGGTAGGGTAAAGTGTTTGGAAAATTTTGTCGAGATGGGAAAAAGTTGAAGAAGAAAACTCTTAGACGATGATTAATATTGAATCCATAATCAATCACAATCGAATTTTAGGCTGTAACAACAACTTTTTTTGGGCTCCTGGTTGCTAGGGTTGGGAAAAAGAACGGCTTGCGAGCGGCTAGGATGAATGCGGTCAGGCAACGATGATGCCTTTAGCCGCAGTAGCGGCTCGTAAAATGAGCCGCTCTGCAATAACCTACGGTCGACTGAAGGTCAAATAAGTGCGTAGAGGCGGACAGTCAAACGCTAGGCTAGCGATCATTTTCGCAGCTCCACTGAGAACACTTTTCGTTCAGCGTAGTTGTCAGATTGTGATATCTGTAAGTGAAGTGTTTAATATTTTGAATTGTTTGAATTTGCCAAGAAGGCAAATCAAAATTTCTGAGCTTATAAACTAAAAGGGTGAGTTCGAAGTTATTTCTCAAATTGTCGTTTGGTGTTAGCCCGTTTTGTGATCAATCTAATGGTGGTAATTTTTGCTATGCTAGGGCGAAGGAACTAAATTGTGGTCAGAGTGGGCCAGCGGCCGTTCCAAAACCCAGAAGGTTGAGACAAATTCAGCCCGTGACACTCCGGGTTGTCAAGTAATATAGCTATAAGAAAGATTTAGGACGTCCTTTTTATGTTACCGCATCTTTAGGTTACTTCAGTATAAAGGAAGCGTCGCCCTTTTCTTTTTTTTGCGATGCTTGTGCGAAACCAACGGTAATACCTTTATTACAAGAAACGAAAACAAGCCGCCCGCAGCGCGAACGGCTAAAGATTTCGCTGCGCTTTCAAGACAATTATCCAAAGCAAGCCGCCAGCGGCTGGTGGAAACGCCCAGCGGTCGCGTAACTGTTCCCGTTTGCAAGAAAAAGAAGACCGTCAAGAAATCGCCGAAATCGGCAGAAGAATCTTTGATTGTTTTACCTTTTTTTTTGTGTCGTTGTTCATTTTTTTGTTGGTTTTAAATTGCTATTAACGACACGTCTTTAAATTTTGTCGAGAAATAAATTTTGTCTTGTAAATTCAATTTTTTTGTGCATGCGTCAAAGATTCCGGAAGTTTCCGAAGAAAGGAAGTGGAATACCTTTGAGCCGGCAAGTTTTAAGAGTCCATCGGAGGAATCTTCTCCAACTCTCGCTGCGGGGAAGCAACATTTTGTCCCTTACGCCCCCTTATAAATAGAGCTCTATATATAGGTAGTGGTAAGGGTATGGTTTTGATCTAAGAGGAAGGAATTTAAATCCGACGTGTGTACGATTGCGAGACTTGTTCTTGGGGAAGGATCACATCCGGAGGAACCGGTGTGCAGTGTTCCAAGTTCTTTGTTGTCGGTGGTCTGTTTTCAAGGCTCTTTCATGCTTTTGCGATTTGCCTTAGATTTGCTTTTAAACTTTTTTTTCAATTTCAACTCAAATTTTCTTTGATATTGATTCACAAGAACTAATAATTGTCCAATCATTATTTTCATTAAATACCTCTCGTTGTGCAAGTAACATTCGTTGATATTTGATAAAATTTTTTTGCAATTTTTAATAATCTGTAAAGTTCGGAAGTAGGTATGCTATGGCCTTAAAGCCTCAAATAAATTGTATATGAACAACGAATGTCGGGAAGAAACCTCAGATTTTTTTAATTTTGGAATTTACGTGGCCAATAGCTCGATGGCAGAGTTAGGCAAAATTTTCAGGGGTGACTAAGGTAAGCTGAGGGGAGTGACATGAACATGGCGTGAGCAGCGGTGACGATGATCTATCGACGCAGCATATGGGGTATCCGAACCAACTCAGTAAGAGGTGATCTAGCTGCGGTGGCAGGATCCCCCCCCCCCAGTGTTCCGACGAGCAGAGCCGAGCCCCGCGAGCATGCCTCGACCGCCGCAGCGGATTCAAAGTATTGTGTTGGTTGTCCTGCTTTTCTGTTCTATTCTATCTTTCATAGTGTTCTTTTCTACTCCTTTATTCTGTTATCTTCTTTCACTGACATTCTTCATGTCATTCACTCTTTTCTTCTTTTTCTGATTTCTTTCCTCTCCGACTCCGTCCTGGTGGTGGCAGATCTGTCAGCTTTGAAACTTCTTCCGATCCTGTCTTTCCTGTTTTCCTTTTCAGCGGCGGACATCCAGCATCGAGTATTCTCCATCCTTTATAACTCTCTCCCTCTCTCCATCTTAACACTCGCTCTCATATTTCAAATGGCGCCCAGACGTTGTGCCCGAATGTTAGCCAATTACAAGTTTTCCCTAATGTTCCGACCGTTTCGTGGAAGATGTCAAATCGAGGCGTAAGTCTTAATAACGATAGCTCATGAGAAGGCGTTTTAATTGCGACGCGTGAATTTGGCGTACGAAACGAATACGGTCGAAACATCTATGTGTCGTGTCGGTTGCATTCTTTCGACTCCAGGTGTTCAGGTCTTCATTGGCAAAGTCTTGACATAGCCAATGAATTGCGGTTCACCGGTGGGGGTCACAGGAAATCGCAGCTGACGTTCTCACTTCTCAGTTCAGCTAGTCCTTGTTGTCGGGATCGAACCAAAGCGTAAGTCCATGTCAAGATAGCTCCTAAGAAAGCTTGTCAAAATGCGACGCGTTGTTTCGACCCCGGTGGCAGGAACGAGTTGAAATTTTCTTCGTGTCGTTTCAATGTTTCTTTCGTCACCATACCCCTAGGAAGTTTTTTGTAAGGAATCGTTGTCATTCAGCTACAAGTCATGTTTATCGTCAAAGCAAATTCAGAGAGTCACTTTCTTAGCTACCCAAAACACCCCGAATCTCACATACAAATTATAAACAAAATTCATAACTTAGAAACCCATTATTTAGTCTTTTTAATAGTGATTTTTGAAGTTTTTTGGTGTTAGTTTTTTTTTTAAGAAAAAAATCAATAGGAGTTGAAGACATCGTTTTCACGTTTTCTTTCCTTTTTTCCAAGTTTTTTTTTTCAAAGAAATTGAGTTACTGTTAGTAAGAATTTATATGAATATTTAAATTTTCTTTTCTCTTTTTTTTGGTGGTTGGGAATAGTTAAAGTTTAGGTCATAAGAAAAAAAATATATAAAAACACAAAAAAAGGGACTTACAGTTTCAAATTCATTAATTTTTTTTTTTTTTTGGTTATTTAAATTTCTATTCTTTCTTTTTTGTTATTTATTTATTTATTAATTTATCAATTTACTCATTTTGTTCAATTTTGTTATATTCTTTTTATTTATTAATTTTCTTGTACAAAGTTTTTTTTGGTGTTGGGTTTATTTATTACTTTAATTTCTTTTTATTACTTCTTCCTGTTATTAATTTATTTATTTATGTAATCATTTTTTTCTGTTATTTATTTATTTAAATATCATTGTTTTTTTTTTTTTTATTTATTTATTTAATTAATCATTTTTTTTGTCATTTTTTTATTTATTTTTTATTAATATTTTTATTTGTCATTTCATCATTCATTGTATTATTTACTTGTTTTTTTTTATTTTATTGATTTTCTTATTTATTTTCATATTTATTTATTTATTAGCATATTTATGTATTCGTTTTTTTTTTGCGTCCTTATATATTTTATTTAATTTGCAATCGTTTTTTTTTTCTACACCTCATCTCATAATTTATTTTGTGGGGTGGTCATACTTGAATTCGAATCATTCATTTTGTCAGAATTCGATCTATATTATTATTTATTATTATTATTAGTTATTTTTTTGTGTGGGAAAGTCGCACATTTTGCTTAGAGTAGATTTAGGTGTTTAAGGTTTTGAACAAAAAGTCTGTCGCCAAAAAGTCAAAAACTCTAGGTAAGGTCCAGTTTTTCCACCGTCCAGTCACCCGAAGTCACATAAAATCTTTGGGAGACGACGAAGAAATGCCACTCACACATTCACCACAACGAGGATTGATGGATCCGGCGTCTGAGCAAGACCCACCACCTGCAAGCAACCCGGGTGGATCAAAAAGCCAGGGCGTGGGTGAGGCATCTTTATCAAAGCCGCCATTGCAGACAACATCACGCGGCAATATCGAATCCGAATAAAACACCGATTCGGTTAGGACACCGCCGTACAGCGACCTCACAGCTGCAGTCGATGGAGATGCAGCTAGAGACCAGGGGGTGTTAGCCGGTGTTCAACGGGAACTAGTCGACTACGACAACTTAATCGATTTTGTGCCAGAGCATCCTTTGCGTAATGGAACAGGCTCAGGACCGTCGAGTGCAGTGAAGAATGACCAAGCGCAGGAAGTTACAGCGAGCAGCGTATCGGCTGAGTTAAAAACGCTCATCAACCTAGCGGTCGTAAACGCCTATGAATCCTACACTAGCTCAATAAGTGGAAGTGTTTCCGAGGCAGGCAGGAGTGAAGTCGAGCGAGGTTTCTTGGACTTCATGAAAGAAAGAAATTACGCCACAAAACCAACACCATCGCTCGAAGAAAGAGTGCGACCACCAAAGGTAACCCGGCCGACCGCTACCAGGGTTACACCTGAGATAATACCGGCTCCAATAGCGCAACCACCGGCGAGAAGCCTGCCACCAATGTCGTCGATTAACTCACGAAGGTTGACACCAGAGTTTGAGCATGCGCAAACGAATCAACTTCCAAGAGAAAATGCACCACCGCCGCCGATTCATTCTAGGCGAATGTTCCAAGTGCAAGCTTATTGGAATGGTGACCGTCACTATGGACAGGACTCTAGTGGACACCAGAGACCATATCCACCAGATGGGTACCATCAAATGGAGGACCGGCACCCCGAGCCCCAATTTAGGTAGCCACCTCCGTATCAGCAGAGACCTCCGAGACAGCCAATTAGGATCGACAAATGGGGTATAGTTTTCGAAGGAAAGCCAGACCGCCTGACCGTCGAAGATTTTATATTTCGTGCGGAAGTACTTCAACAGCAACATGGGTGTTCCTGGGCGGAAATCCTAAGGGACTTCCAACTTTTGTTAGCCGGTACGGCTTATGAATGGTACTGGCAGTACTAGCGCACTAGTTACCGTCCAGACTGGCCAGGACTAAGAGACGCACTATTGCGTCAGTTCAGAAACTCCAAGTCCGACCTCGAAATTATGCGAGACATTATGGATAGGCGACAAGGTGCCTGGGAGCCCATGGATACATATTTTGCCTCAATATACAAACTTAAAAGTCAGCTGGGAATTCAGATTTCGGAAGAAGAATTGGTCAGAATACTCAAAAGAAATTTGAATGAACGCGTCGGGAGGTTGGTCTATCCGCAAGCGCTCTTCAACCTCGACCAATTGAGACGCGCTTGTAAGGACGCCGAATGCACTTTTCCGCCAAGAGGAGGAGAACGCGAACGTAACGTCGCTAGGCCGGTTAGGCAACCAAACCGATTCGTAGCAAATGAACTGGATTATGAGAACCCGGATTACGAAGAAGAGCATATAGAGGCGTTCCAAGCAGCCAATAACAATCGTCCCAGAAGTAACAAAACAAGTGGCCAACCAAGACAATTAAAGTGCTGGAATTGTCACGCCGCCGCGCCGTAGGTCACACGTATGTGGATTGTCAATCTCCGTCCAAGAGGATTTATTGTTTCGGGTGCGGAAAAGAGGGCGTTATAAAACCCAACTGCCCGCAGTGTGTCGGCCGGAAAACCCAAGGACGAACGCGAGGAACCTGGGGGAGTCGCGTTCGACCCAGACGCACCAGGAACCACCTCAATCGTCGTAGGCGAAGAACCAGCAGAAAACGAAAACAACAAACGCTTAACAATATTAAAAAGAGACAAATTAAAAGAAACAATAGAGAGTAAGACAACAGAGAATAAACTAAATAATTTTCACGTAAAACCTTTACACGTACGTATAAAAGAGTACAATGAAGCAAGAGAACAGAATATTTAACCCGAAGGTAAATACCATATCAAAACGAATAGCCAAGACACGAGAAAGGTATCGTCTGAGAAAGACGACTAGAAATAATATCTCAGCAACGACTGTTTTTACGAATTCTGATCCTCGGCCTTATGCTAGAATTCAAATAGGTACGAAGGTACTGTATGGTTTACTTGACAGCGGCGCGAGTATCAGCATTCTCGGAAAAAACGGCCTGGAATTTGTCAAAGAATTAGGATTAACAATAATTAAGCATAAGTCGGGAGTTAAAACAGCAGATGGGAAAAGTCAGGAGATAGTTGGGAAAGTTAGGTGTAGGTTAAGTTATAACGGGATGGAGGAGGAAATTATGTTTTATTTAGTTCCAGGTCTTGACCAAGAGTGTAGACTTCTGGAGAGCCTTTCGTGTAGCTCCAAATATTATTAGTGCTATTACTGATCCGGAAGTCATGCCACATCCCAATGCTGATGTCTTGTCTCCTGCACAACATTCTCGGCTAGAAGCCGTCAAAATGACGTTCCTGGAGTACGAGCGCCACGGATTAGGGAAAACGTCCTTAATGAGTCATGTTATTGACATCGGGGACGCGATCCCAGTAAAGCAACGCCATTACCCGGTATCTCCAGCGGTACAAGCGTTGCTCTATAAAGAACTTGATAGGATGCTAAAGATAGGAGTGATAGAGGAAAGCGAAAGCCCCTGGTGTTCACCAGTGGTTTTATTTGAAAAAGTGGGAGAAAATGGGGATATAAAATATCGATTTTGCGGTGCACCGGTAAGGTTCACTAAACATCGTGCCAGACACTCTTTCTCGGGCACACATAGACGCGCTTTTGTTGGAGCAAGTGGCTCCATTGATTGATCTGGAGTCAGAAGAATTCAAGTCTACAAGTATGTAGAACTCATAAAAACCATTCAGCTTCATGAAGAAGAACTGCAAAGAACAACTAAAAGTTGTTCACGACTTTATTTATAAAAGATGTTTCTTGACGAACGACAGCAAGGTTCTAAACGAACACGAATAGTGTTTGTGTCTCAATTCAAACCTCACGCAAGAGATTATCACGAAAGTGCATGACCCTCCACAATAGTCCCATGGGGGCATAGCGAAAACTCTTAGCAGAATTAAGCAGTTTTTCTACTGGCCAAACATGACCATTCAAGTTCATAAATACATAGCTAACTGTAGTGTCTGTAAGCAGTCCAAGTCGTCAAATGTTGTATCACGTCCGCCGATAACGAGCAATTACTCGACGGATAGTAATCCAAAAGTTGCACGTCGATTTTATTGGTCCATATCCGCGTTCCAAAAACGGCAACGCTTATGTGTTTTTAGTTCTTGACCACTTGTCCAAGTTTGTGTTTTTGAAGCCTTTGCGAGCAGCAAACGCTTCTAGTACCGTCCGTTTTTTGCGGGATGAAGTTTTTAATACTTTTGGAGTGCCCAGTTGATCCACTCAGACAATGGCAAACAATTTCTGTCGAAAGAGTTTCAGTCGCTATTGTCGACATACGAGATAAGGCACTTCAAAACCGCTAATAACGCGCCGCAATCAAATGCCTCAGAACGAGTTAACATTACTTTGCTGTCAATAATTCGTGCTTATCTGCAATCCGATCAGCGCGATTGGGATTGTCACCTGAGTGAAATAGCTGCGGCTTTGAGAAGCTCGGTTCATTATGCAACTTCCCCATACTATGCGTTGTTCGAAATGAACATGATGCATGGGGCCAGTTATGAACTTTCGAACAAACTAGGCATTTTATCTGATGGAGAACTATCGACGCTTCCCAGACAAAATAGATTGCAAGTTATTCGCGACAAACTTAAGGAAAACATTCACAAAGCTTACAAAAAGACAGCTAAAGTATATAACTTCCGTACCAGGAACGTTAAGTATCTGCCTGGACAAGAAGTGTTCAAACGAAACTTCATACTTAGTGATTCGTCGAAATTAGTATCAGCAAAGTTGTGTCCAAAATTTGTTAAGTGTCGTGTAGTCCGCGCTGTAGGGAAGAACCTTTACGAGCTAGAAAACCTAGCGGGAAAAGCCATTGGCATCTTTCATGCGAAAGATATAAAGCAGTAAATGGTCCCTCAGTACTTGTCTGTGATACTGACAAAGCTGAATGCCATAAGCACATGAAAGCATGTACCTAAGAAACACCCACTTCAGTACCTGACTAAGAATAAGTTTAGTTGCACTCAGCAAGTAATGTCCATGTGTGATAGAAGTTTTTTTTTTAGTGATTAGAATAGGGCCATCCATCTGTGATATCGACAATTCTTTTGACAAAACCGATTAGTTTAAGTTAGACTAAGGGCAGAATCTGTGATATGAAAACCTTTTACTTAAGGACTACATATAATTTTGTTTATATATACAAGACTGATTAGGGTGGTAGATGGAACTGTGATATTTACAAAATTTTTAAGTAAGACTGGTTAGAACAATAAGTTGCGACTGTGATGAACCAGAATGTGTATTCCTTGTTTTCGTTTTTTTTTTTTACATCGGCTGATTATACTAAAGTCTTAACCATGACGAAACAAACTAAGTTGGTTAAACTTCCATTGAAAATGCGAACTGTGATATGTTATAGACAACTGCATGCAACAAAATATTGTATTTTTAGAGACTGACGACAATAGAAACTCGAATTGTGATAGCAAATTTTTTTTATAAGACTGATTAGATATAGTAAAGACTATAGATTCTGTTATACATTTTTTGTATAACGTTATATGACTAACGACCTTCATAGTGTGCAACTACGACAAGAAAAAAAGTATAATTTCGACCAAAGTTATTTTTTATCGAATTTCCAGATAGAATTCAGAATGCTGATCGCCCGCTAGCCAGCTCACAAGTGTACCGGGTGTTCCCTTTAACAGAGAAACTCCAACTAGATACTAGACACGCAATTTCCGAATTCAATAAAGGGCCACAGCCCAATTTAAATCAACCTTTGTAGTCACACCCAGTATGTTAAGGTTTACGAATCAGAGTATTAGTTAAGAAGCGATTAAGTTTTTTTTGGAACGATTACGCCCGATTTCTTCACAAAGTTCTAGCCCTTAGAACTTGGTTTAGTAAAATTTTGGAACTCATTTGAGTTCTAAATCATTTTTTCACCAAGTTCTTACGCGTTAGAACTTCGATGTAGAACTTTGTTACAGTTAGAACTTCGATAAAATTAGATCCTCGAATTGGGGGGTCTAGTGCCTTAGAACTTGGTTTTATTACAATTTCGTATTTTCAATGAGCGAATTGAATTGAATTTATTATACTTTTTGGGAAATAAAAAAGAGCATACATACACATATAATAGGTAGAAATAAATTAAAGTGGATCTTATTTTTTATGATTTTTCATTTATGGACGATGACTTTTAGTACCTACGTTGCGAACGTTTTTCTGGAAGAACGGCGTATTTATCGAATGCCAATACGTGCCACTATAAATAACTACACGGGACGTTACGATTTTTTCGTCTCTTTCGTCCAGAGTACATATATCTAATAATGAGTAGGGAAACTCTTGCAACTAACAAAGCTTATGTTCTTAGCAGTGCTTCAACTTCAACAGAAGATCTTTAACATCCACAACAACCGTAAAAATGAAACTAATTTATTATGCATATATGCATGTGAAGATACAATAGCCGCGCCGGGTGGAGGATTGGTGAGTTTTGAAGGTGTCTGTGTTAATGTTAATGGCGACGCCTTACAAGGCAAAAACTCGGATATTGGGATATAGCCAATATGGGTGCATATGATTCCACCGGAAAATCCGATCAGGAGCGTTTGTGAAGGGTTATGTCTTTATGGTAAGCAAATGGCCATAATATTTTTGTTAGCTGAGTATATTTCGTAGCCGGTGGTGACAGCTAAAATAATGCCAAAGCTGAAGTGCTAGCCACTCATCATCAACAATTCTCTCAGTGCGTGGGAAAGATTGAGGGGACCAACAATATAACGCCAATTCCGAACGGCTGAGTCGGGAAGCACTTTTGCTTTTCTTTTCTTTGTGAAGAAATTGGGCGTTAGGGTGGCTAATATTTAGGTTTGTTTGTTTGTTTGTAGTTAGCATGAAATACATAAGTGCAAAAAAAAATTTATCCGAATCGAAATATATCAATATACAAGTTAAGTCATACTCACTTACATACATACATAACTAGCTGACCCTGCGACCCTCGTCTCGCACCTTTCAGAGCAACCTTAGAATTATAATTATTATCTTCGTGCTCTCGCAAATTTTGTGAATTCGCAATACAAAATTAATAATTTTTTCTATGAAAAGCAATGAGGTTTCCGAGATTTTCATCAAGAACTTTCTATTTTCAATTCGAAAACCGATTTTGAAATTTTCCAGTTTTCCATTTGAAAACCAATGCACCTGCAATTACGTGCAATTTTCCCGTTAAAAACCAATGAGGTTTCCGAGTTTTTCATAAAGATCTTTCTATTTTCAATTCGAAAACCGATTTTGAAATTTTCCAGTTTTCCATTTGAAAACCAATGCACCTGCAATTACATGCAATTTTCCCGTTAAAATCCAATGAGGTTTCAGAGTTTTTCATAAAGATCTTTCTGTTTTCAATTCGAAAACCGATTTTGAAATTTTCCAATAGATCCGTTATATCGTAAGCTCGTAAATCATCAGATCGTCGGTTTGTTACAAGCAATATTATGGCTAAATATTGAAGTGCGTATTTATATTTAAATTTACTTCCGGATTTTGTTGAAAAAGACTCAACAACGCGAGCGATTCCAATCGTCGCTTCTTCCAAAACACAAGAAAAAATCGTCGACTTTTTTCAGATCAAATAAGTTTAAAAAAATAAGCTTTTTATTTTTAATATTTCAACTCGGTTTGAGCTCGAGATTATTTCCTCAACAAAAAAATCTGACGCTCTTCAACAGACTTTGCTTATTTTACAACATTATTGTTCACGCACTCTTGCAAGGAAGTATTGTTGGGCTTTTAGATGCATACTTGTTGAATTGTTAAGTGAAAGTTATTCAGCTGAAAACCAATTTTGAAAATTCATTAAAATTCAACGCATTGTATCTGTTGCCCACTACTTCAAAACAGAAATGTTTTAATTACCAATCAAAGATTAATTCAGAAAGATTCAACATAAAATGATTAGAATTCAACATAACTGTTGAAAGATAAACATATTCTAAAATTTGTTCCCAAGAGTTTGCTTAAATTTAATCAACAGTAGTTGATTTTTCAACAAATTAACCCTATTTTTCAGCACAAATGCTTAAAATAAAAATAAAAAACCTGAATATTCAACATAAAAAGCTGCTTTTTCAGCAAAAAAAAATAAAAATTCAGGAAAATTAAACAAATTTATTCACTGCCACATTTAGTATTCAACATAAACGTTTAAAAAATGTGAAAAAAAATTGAATTTCCGATTATTTGTTTGGGTATTAAACAAAATTTATTGAAAAAAAAACTGCATTTATTATAGTATTACTATAAACTAAAATGCTGTTTTTTGAATAATATTTTATCAAAATCCAGCCAATTTTATGGAAATTCACAATTTTCTTTACATATTTAAATGATTATTTTGAATAATAAACATTGGCTATAAATTGTTTTATTTTTCATAATTTCCAATACCTTTTTTTGTAAAAAAAAAAACAAGCTATTTAGTTGGAATATTCAGTTTTCATATTTTTTGAGCATTTTATTTGAAAATAGAATTAATATTGAGGAATCTGTAGCTACAGTTAACTAAATATAAGCCCTTTTGGGAACATATTCTAATAATTGCTAGTATCTTTCAAAATTATGTTGAGTTCTCTACCATTTTATACGGGTTGAGTTCTCATCAAAATCAGATTGTTGTCATACAAGCAAACTTCTTGATCCTTAGGTATATTGAAAAGAAAAAAGAACAAGTTAAAGCAATTGAATAATTTGAATACAAACCATTAGAAATCCTGGAAAATTAAACTTCATTCTTCGAAACAATCTTCCCACAAAATTGAATTTCATTCTTAAAAACTATCATAAAAAAAGAAAGATTAAATATGTATTTTAAAAAAAATATATTTTTATTTATTTTTTTTTTTCAATAGTTTCTTAAAATCTAAGAATACATAAACACTATTTTATTAACAAAAAAAAGGTAATTTAAGAAAAAAAAAATGATGACTTCTGTCTGTAAATAAAAGAAAAAAGAAAAGCATTGGTTTATTTGTCAATGAAAATTAAAATAAAATTTATATTAGGATAAGATACAAGGTTATTTAGTTAATGAAAATCTAAAGCCGATACTTATAAAAAAAACAAACTTTGAGGAGGAGATCTAATACTTAACTGAATCAAAAAAATATAAATGAGAGACCATGACCATCATCCAATTGCAATTTTCTCACTGTCACAAGAGAATGATATACATATATTTAAAAGAAAATGTCAATTATTGTATGGAAATATTAGATTATTAACAATTGTAGTTGATAATTCAACATAAAATTATGATTTTTTTTCTAAAAAAGGTTGAATTTTCCAACAGAAATGTTTAATTTCCAACAGAAATGTTATAATTTCCAACAGAAATGTTGATACTTTCCAACAGAAATGTTTAATTTCCAACAGAAATGTTGAATTTCCAACAGAAAATAATGTTTTATTTTCCAACAGAAATGTTATTTCCAACAGAAATGTTTAATTTCCAACGAAATGTTGAATTTCCAACAGAAAATGCTTTATTTTCAACAGAAATGTTGAATTCCCAACAGAAATGTTCTAATTTCCAACAGAAATGTTGAATTTCCAACAGAAATGTTTAATTTCCAACAGAAATGTTGAATTTCCAACAGCAATGTTGAATTTCAACAGCACTGTTGCATTTCCAACAGCAATGTTGAATTTTCCAACAGAAATGTTGAATGTCACATATTTCCACGATAAAAAACCACAATGGCCTTGGTTTAATTCCGTATTTTATTGTATTTATTGCAAAAGAAAATTCCATGTTAAATACAACAACAATACAGAATTAAACCAAGCGGTTGTTGCATTTATCGTGGAAAAAGTGACACAAAAAAACTAAATAAGATACCTATAGTATATAAATAATAATAATAATAATAATAATAATAATAATAATAATAATAACAATAATAATGATATAAAATAATACAAATATTTCACTTACCTCACTATTTTTCAACTTTTTTGTTTTATTTTTTTTTAATAATCACACAACTGACACTCTAAGAACACCAATTCACGACTGATAAATATTGTTTGTTGAAATGCACATTGAAAATTGAACATTATTTACGAGATTAGGAAAACGATCAAATTAAATTAAACCAAAACTGTTGAAAGAGAGAAAAACGATAGCTGTAAAAATACGATCTGGGATGTTGAATTTTTCTATTCTCTTCTTATTTTTCAGATATTTGATTAATATTGAACAAACTTTAACAATTTTTAAGCAAAAATGTTAAATTTTCAGAAAAATCTGTTGAATAAAGAGAAAAAAATGATTTCTCGTAAGAAAAGACGGTGTTGAAATTCATCCACCCCTCTTAATTTAAGCAATCTATTGATTTTTCAACAAAAAGATATGAATTTTCAACAGCGATTGCTTAATTTTCATCGAAAAATGTTTAAATATGTTGAAAATTAAGCAAAAATTCTAAATTTGATTTAATTTTCAACAAAAAACATGCTTATTTTTCAGCAAATGATGAAAATTACTACGATTTCATTTCGATGCTACAATAATTGTAGCAAAATTCAACCGGTGTTGAAAAAACTTTAAACACTTATTGTAGTAAAATTACTATTTTT
>CAKKXW010000004.1:56971372-56982109 GCA_920937365.1 Sphaerophoria rueppellii | reverse complement strand
GAAGACTACAACATTCTCAATTTAATTTGTTGAAACGAGATCAGTTTGGAAGGAGGAAGTGTAGGCTTTTCATATTAAACTAGCATCAATCTATGTAACCGCAGTGTACATTAATTCTAAGAGATAACCTTATGCTATGTATTAAATTACCGTAGGTGTACTCATTTATTCTTCTTCGTGCTGTTTTGTAAGAATCGTATGACTTATTTATAAGAAACAACGGGTAATCGACTCATCCGATATTGTATGTACATGCAATGCGTTAAACAAATGTTTAGTCTTAAGCTCGATTAAGAAAATAAAGATCACTTGTTAAATAGTTTTCGAAGAGCAAAGTTGTTTAATTTAACTCTTACAACATCAGAAGTGGATCGTGTCACCCAATTTCTTTTTAAAGAATTTATTGATTTAAGGCTCATTTTTTTTATGTTTTATGTACAAAAAACAATATATTTTTGATTAAATTAAATTATTGAATTATGGCAAAAGCTCGGGCTGAGAGTTTCGTGCAAGAGGCAACAGTAGCCTTATTAAAAGAGAAATTAAGTAGTTTCGGTCTCAGCACGGACGGAAACAAGGCCTCGTTAAAAATGAGGTTGCAGGAGCAAGTGGACGAGTTAAGCGAACAAGACATTTTAGTTCATTTCCCTGATAACGAAGATGAATCTGGTTCCTTGGATGTAGATGACCTCCAACTGGAAATTGATTCACTTCAGGAAAAAATTAAAAAGCAACAGGAAATTGCTAGGTTGAAAGAACAGCTTGCAGCGTGATGTAAGACAAATGAAAACACCACCACGTCAACGTCGTCATCAGTATTGTACAGAGACGCCGAAGATTCTGTTCCTTGTTTTTCTGGGGACGATAATTTTTCTGTTAAGCAATGGGTACGGACTTTTGAGGAAGCCAAATCATTACACAGATGGGACGAACAGCAATCGTTCATCTTTGCGAGACGATGTCTTACGGGAACAGCCAAACTGTTTCTTCGCTGATCGCGATGCAAAACTTGGAACGACCTTAAGTTAAGTTTACTGCAAGAATTTCACCGCACGATTACGTCCGCCGATGTCCACGATGCACTGAGAAGCCGCAGAAAACGGAAGGACGAAAATATCCATCAATATACGCTGGCCATGCAGGAGATTGCTTTTCATGCTGACATTGAGGATGACGATTTAATTCGCTACATTATAAGAGGTATCCCTGATCCTTTTTGTAATAAACAACTCCCTTTTGACTGCGAGAAGCATGGAAGATTTAAAAGAAATGCTGAAAAAGTACCACAAAATGAGATCCTATGTACCGGATAATTTGACGACATCTTCCACATCATCCTCCACACCAACATCAGCGAACATCATGAAGCGAACATATAATGACAAATGTTTCAATTGGAACTATCCGGGCTATGCGGACGCCAAGGACATCTGGCACCCGTCTGTAAGCTATCTCAGCTACCTGCTGCCTCGTCTGTGACTCGGGTTGCCGTACCGCCAGCAGTTCTTTTGGTAGAGCAACCTGAAAACTACCCGGAACCTGATGATGACGAAGTAATAACGATTGCGTTAAGCGACGACTTTACACTGCATGGTAGGTACAAGTTCTTAAATAATTTTACTAATGCCGTTTTTGATTTTCAAACTAACACTATGGTAGACACAGGAAGCCCTATAAGCTTCATTCAACAAAAGTTTACACCACCTTACGTTACCTTGCCATTGAAAGAAGGCAACACCCAGTACTTTGGAATTAATAAGTCAAAATTGACCATACTCGGAAAAGTAGAATGTATTATATATGTAAGTGAAAGTTTTTTTAATTGTACATTGCATGTAGTCGAAAATGAAACTATGTATAATTCTGTAGTCCTGGGTAGAGATTTTTTGAAAACTAGTAATATTAAATTATATTATAATAATTCTAAAACATATTCAAACAACATATCCAAAGAAATTTTAACAAATTATCGAAAAGATTCAAACAATTTTAGTGAAATAAAACCAAACAAATGTAATAGTTATTTTAAAAGCAAAAACGACACACTCGAGTTCAGTAACGATAGCTTCTTGAACGATATCTTGAATATCGACACCTCTCATGATAAAAATGATTTTAACCTTGAAATTAATGCTAATTTATCATACGAAGAAACTAAATTAGCTTACGATATCATGAAAACAATCAATTTAAATAAAAATTATTCCAATTTTGGTTCAGCATACGAAATGAAAATCAATCTTTTAAACGAAAATTCAAATTTTAATTGTGCACCACGTCGGTTACCGTATATGCATACAATCGAATTGCGAGATATTTAAGACGATCTTTTGGAACGGACAATCATTAGGGAAAGTAGTTCACCTTTCGCGTCACCCATTGTACTAACAAAGAAGAAAAATGGTACCTTTAGACTTTGTATTGACTATAGACAGTTGAATCGAGTGACGCAAAAAGATAACTACCCTCTCCCTCTCATCGAGGACCATCTTGATAGGCTGAGGAGTAAGAATTTCTTCTAATTACTTGACCGACCTCAAAAATGGATTCCATCACGTCAAAATGGCGGATGAATCTGTTAAGTTCACCTCGTTCGTCACGCCTTTAGGACAGTTCGAGTACCTATTTATGCCATTCGGCCTTAAGAACGCCCCCGCTACATTTCAGCGTTACAGTAACTCTATTTTTAAAAACTTGATTTCCGAATTCCGATGGCAAAATATTAATTTATATTGATGATCTGCTCGTGGCCACTGAGACTAAAGAGGAACATTTCGCTATTTTGAAAGAAGAGGCTAAGCTTATTTCAGAACATTACCTTGAATTGAGGTATGACAAATGTCTATTGATGGTTGAAGAAATAAAGTATCTTGGGTATCAGGTTGACAGAAACGGTATCAAACCTAGTTCAAATGGCCTCACTGCAGTGCAAAATTTTCCAACACCAAAAAACATAAAGCAGCTCCATTCATTTCTAGGCTTAACACAAGCCTAGAAATGAATGGAGCTACTTTAGTAAATTTATTCAAAATTTTTCAATGATCTCAAAACCACTTTACGATCTTTTGAAGCAAAATATTCAATTTACATTCGGTGAAAAAGAGATACTCACTTTTGAAACATTAAAACAAAAGCTGCTTGAAGCACCAGTCCTATGCATTTATTCTTCAAAAGCGAAAACTGAGTTGCACTGCGATGGCAGTGCGGTAGGATTTGGTGTGGTTTTGCTTCAAAAGCAGCAGGACGGAAACTTTCATCCCGTCTTCTTCTTCTCCAAACGAGCAACATCTACGGAATCAAGATATCATTCGTTTGAACTTGAGACCCTGGCAATTATATATGCTTTGATAAGATTTTGTACTTACCTTATGGGCTTGAGCTTCAAAATTGTTACAGACTGCAAGTCTTTGACGCTCACTCTTAGCAAGAAAATGATTAACCCTCGAATTTCAAGGTGGGCTTTAGAGCTGCAGGAATATGACTACGAGGTTGAGCATCGAGACTCTAGCAGGATGAATCACGTGGATGCATTAAGCAGGTCTCATAATATTCTTTTAATTGAATCAGACTCCTTTGAAAATGCACTTGCTTGTGCTCAAAATAAAGACCCAGAAATTCAAAAAATCGTGAAGGCTTTGGAAGAAAATCAACATCCATTTTTTGAAATGATTAATGGACTAATTTACCGAAAATTCAAAGATTACATTGCATTTTATGTGCCAAAACAAATGGAAACCATAGTTATCCAAAGCCATCATGATGCTCTTTGTCATGTGGGTGCCGATAAGGTCTTTGAGTACTTGAAAAAAACGTACTGGTTTCCATCAATGAAACTAAAAATAAAGGAATACATTAAATCATGTTTGAAATGTATTTATTTTTCAGTTCCCTCTGAAAAAAAAGAGGGCGAGCTGCACAGTATTCCAAAAGGCAATTTACCCTTTGAAACAAAAGAAGCAATAAATTGCTTGCAAGAATATTTTTCAACTTACAGTCGCCCAAAACGACTTATTTTAGACAGGGGATCATGCTTCACGTCCGAAGAATTCTCATTTTTCTGTAATAATTATGAGGTGACTCATATTAAAGTGGCAACTCATTCTCCGCAATCAAAAGGCCAAGTTGAGGGAATTAACAGGCTGTTGACTGCCATGTTATCGAAAGAGACTGAAGCCGATCCTGGTGAGTGGTCAAAACACCTAAGTAAAATAGAATTTTCCATTAATAACACAATTTACAGAAGTACTGGTACTTGCCCAAGTATGTTGCTGTTTGGAATTTTACAAAGAGGTGAAAATTATGATAAGATCTGAGACTACCTCGAATCCGAAGCTTTTGAAAAACACCCATTGAGCTTATCTGAAGCAAGAGACAACGCAAGCTCTAAAATAATGCACAGTCAAGAAGTTAATAAAATTTATTACGATAAGAGTCACAAGAAACCACATCAATACAATGTAGGGGCTAGGGGATTACGTTGCCATAAGAAATGTTGTCACTACTGCTGGCGTTAACAAAAAACTTCTTCCAAAATACAAGGGCCCTTACGTAGTAGAACAAGTTTTGCCTAATGACCGGTACAGAATAAAGGATCCAGAAAATTTACAAATTTCAAGAACACGTTATGAAGGCATTTGCTGTGCGCAAAACATGAAGCCTTACGTGGTGGACAAATAAATATACGAAATATATCAACACAATTCGGTAATTCGATATAACTATTTTGTTTTCGTTATATGTCATAAACTTTCATTCTTCCCTTACATTCTAAGAATCATTTTTTAATGATAACATAACATGAAAGTTCGTTTGCATTAAAAATAACTAAAAAAAAAAAAACAACAAAAAACGAATTAAAATCGAGTCGATTTAATGTCAGGTATGGCCGAAATGTAGGCTTTTCATATTAAACTAAACATCAATCTATGTAACCGCAGTGTATATTAATTCTAAGAGATTACCTTATGCTATGTATTAAATTACCGTAGGTATACTCATTTATTCTTTTTCGTGCTGTTTTGTAAGAATCGTATGGCTTATTTATAAGAAACAACGGGTAATCGACTCATCCAATATTGTATGTACATGCAATGCGTTAAACAAATGTTTAGTCTTAAGCTCGATTAAGAAAATAAAGATCACTTGTTAAATAGTTTACGAAGAGCAAAGTTGTTTAATTTAACTCTTACAGAAGTGATGTTTTGCTCGATCGGGTACTTATCTCACCTGCGGATTGGAATTGAACAAGTCGCGCGAACAATCCGGAATATTTATTTGCTTAATGGTAAATGTTTATTGAGTTTCATTGTACTTTTCCTAACGGATTGATATCTGTTTCTTTACTTTTACCAGGAACTTTTACCGCAAAAGGAAATTGGTAGATCTATCAAGAGGATCGAATCTCAATACACTTTGGCATGAAGTATAAAATCAAGGAGATGCAGTGCGGCGAAAACGAATGCCTTTTTGGAGGGAGGGCGATTTAATTTTGGTAAGCTGCTGCTTTCATAAAAAAACTAACTATCGTAGTAATTTATTAAATAGTATGAATAGTGTTTTTTAAATAATTAAATACAGATAACGTTAGATATCTATTGATAAATAATAAAAAAAGGCATTTCTGTACAAAGAACATATGTACATAATACACGCATTTTATATGAAAGTATCTCAGTTAAGGTATCAGGATCAAAAAGTTCCTTTTATGATTTATGATGGTTAAACTGACTCTTATTGAACAGCTTAAGGAATAAGTAATCACGATTGCTTTTGAAATAGGCAACTCAATTACAATTATTGTTTGCATGATCAGCTTGAGATATATAACCAAAAAAAATTTTCGTGATTTGGGAAATTTAGCGTGAATGATCACTTTCGATTTTCGAAAAGTTGAAGTTTCCTTTACTTTCACCTTATCAGGTATTGCGTGGACAGGAAAATAAAAACAACTCCATTGTTAAGTAAATAAGTAGTTAATCTGACAATCAACATATAATTAAATAAACAATCGGAATTATAAATAAATAAATATTCTGAAAAATAAATAATCTGACCAAATAAATAAATAAATAAATAATCTCATAAATAAATAATTTGATAAATAAATATAAAAATAAATAAATAATAAATAAATAAATAAATAATCTGAATAAATAAATAAATAAATAGACCGTAAATACTTTGAATAAATAAGTACTCTAAAAAAATAAATAAATAAGTAATCTAAACAAATAAATAAATAAATAAATAAATGATCTGATGATAAATAAATAAGTAATTACTCTGACTAAATAGATAAACAAAAATCGGTATAAATCAACACATTTTAAGCAAAATAAATTAACATAAAAATTGTTAAATTATTACTAATAAGTGCAATAGATGAGTAAAAAACAACATGATCTATATGCAAATATAATAAATAAATAAATACACTAAACGAATAAATTAAAAAACATAATAAACCAGTACGTATAATAATCAGATAAATAATGAAATGAATAAATTAACAACTATAGTTAATAAATAAACAATGAAATGAATAAATAAACAAAATAATAAATAAATAAATATAAAATGAATATAAACAAGATAATAAATAAATAAATAACGAAAATGAATAAATAATCAAAAAAAATATGTGAATCAATCAACTAAATCAACAAATCTCTGATAACAATAATTGAGAAACAAGGTAATAATAAATTAGCAATAAATAAATAAAAACTCCGATAAATAGAATTGATAAACTAAATCAATAACATGCTTATAAATATAATTCTAAATAAATATATAAATATAATTCTGGAATGCTTAAATCAATAAAGAGCTGACAACTGAGCAGATAACTGGATCACAAAAGTAAATAATGGATTGTGGGCGCTTTAGAATAAGGTTTTAGGGGTTTAGTGAGAGGGCGATTTAAAATAAAGATGGAGATTTTCCTACTGATAGAAACTAATTCTCTTCTGGGTACCGATTAGTTCATTCTTGAAAGTTTTTAGGCTTTGAATCGCTACGGCTAATATCACAGATTTTTACTTTTTTTTCTTGAGGTTTTATTGCTTTATGTCTTTCGAGTGGAATATACCTATCTTCTTTCCGGACAGGTTTTCCAACTCATACATGTTTTTACCGACGGCTTTGGTGATTCGACACTTGATGTATTTAGGGCAGAGCTTTGCCGAGACGTACTTAGACGAATCGCTCAATACAAAGTTTCGTCGAAAAACCTCTTGCCCTGGTACGAAATGGGCTTTTCTACTTCGCATATTATAAACCTTAGCGCTTCTTTCGTTAGCCAGCAAAATCTTCTCCTTAACCTTTTCGTGAATTAGCTGTAATGTACTGGATCTAGCCAGTTCATAGTTTTTACCGTGGGTCATAATGTTAACATCGAAAAGAGCGTAGTATGGCGTTACTCCTGTGGATGAGTGAACAGAGCTCCTAAGGGCGCACGCGATGTCACTAACATGCATGTCCCAATCTCGCTGGTCGGTTTTCAAATACGAACGTATCGCGGCCAGTAGGGTTCTATTCACCCTTTCGGATGAGTTAGACTGTGGGGAATAGCTCGCCGTCTTAAAATGTCTAATACCATAGTTTTGCAGAAAGGTTTGGAAGTCTTTAGCAATAAATTGCTTCCCATTATCGGAGTGAATTATTTCGGGTATTCCGAATACATTAAAAATTGCGTTCCTTAAAAATTTTATAACACTTGTGGTATTGGCGGATCGCAAAGGGTGTAAAAACACGAATTTTGATAGGTGATCAAGAACGACAAATATATACGAATTTCCGTTTTTCGAACGAGGATATGGGCCGAGGAAATCTATGTATAGTTTCTGAAATGGCAGGTCGGCTTCATAGGATGACGTTATTGGCGGACGGAGGACTTGGTTTGAGGATTTACTACTTTTGCAAACTTCACACTGAGCAATAAAATGTTTGATCTGCACGGTCAGTTTTGGCCAATAGCAAAACTGTCTAACCCGATGCAGTGTTTTTGATATGCCACCGTGTGCAGCTTGAGGAGGTTCGTGTGCATTGCGAATTATTTCTTCCGTCAAGCCGGACGGAATCCATAGTCGCCAAGTGGTTGGGTCTAAGATTTCCAAAGAGGATTCGCCTTCCCGCGGTAAAGCCTTTTTGTAAACGTAATTGTCTACTACTTTTAGATCGGGTAACTCGTCTTTATGGTTTTGAATAACTCCTATTAACTGGGTATATTCCTCACTTTGAAACTCTTCCGAATCAAAATCTAGCCACGAAGCAGTACCATCTAACCCTAATGAATCTATATGGGCCCGAGAAAGAGTGTCTGGCACGATATTTAGAGTTCCTTTGCGGTGCTCTATGTCGAAGGCATAGCTTTGTAATTCAAGACTCCACCTAGCTAGGCATTGGATATAAAATCTTTTGCTGAAATCCGGATGCACTAAAACGGGAGCGGAGGTCAGAGCTTCTTTTAATTTTTGAACAGCTTCGGTGGCTTCAGACGTCATCCTTAACTTCTCGTTCTTCTTCTTTAATTTTTCTGTCAGGGGAGCAGTCAAACTTGAGAAGTCTTTGATGAAACGCCTATACCAGCTGGCCATTCCTAATAATCGGCGCACTTGTCGCAGGTTTTTCGGCTCGGGAAAATTAATGACGGCATCGATTTTTGCAGGATCAGGTTTCAACTTTCCCCCTCCTACTATGAACCCTAAGTATTTAAGCTCTTTGAAGCAGAATTTAGATTTTTTTAAATTAATCGTCAGATTGGCTTTTCTCAAACATTCGGCCACTTCGGCCAGTAAGGAGACATGAGTCTCGAAGTCGGTCGATACGATGAGCAGGTCGTCTAAATACACGAAAACGCTCTCCCTGAGTCGTGCAGGGATCACCTTGTCCATTAACCGACATAACCTTTGGGCTGCGTTACACAAACCAAAGGGCACGACGGTAAACTGGTACAAGGGTCTCCCCGGTACCGCAAACGCAGTTTTTTCCCTACTCCATTTCTCAAGCGGTATTTGCCAGAATGCTTCCTTTAAATCCACACTACTAATGTAGTGGGTTTCTGTTTGTCTACTAAGAAGTCCTTCAATATGGGGCAGTGGATTGGCGTCCTTCTTGGTCAACGCGTTGAATCTCCTGGAATCAAGGCAGAAACGGTGTTTAATGATCCCGTCCTCCTGGGGTTTTTTCAACAAAACAACGGGTGAGCACCAGGGATTCTCGCTTTCTTCAATGACCCCTAACTTCAACATTCTACCTAATTCTTGGAATAGCAACGCTTGTACCGCCGGAGAAACGGGGTAGTGTCTCTGCTTCACAGGGATCGCGTCTCCCGTATCGATGACATGCTCCATCATATCGGTCTTACCAAGACCATGCCTTTCAAAATCAAGAAACTTCAACCTAACTGCATCTAATTGGGCCTGTTGTTCCGGTAGTAGGATATGAGCATTTAATAACTCCCTACTTTGCTCAGGGAGCGAAATAGAACTAATTATATTTGGGGCAAGTTCGAAAGCTTTCCAAAAATCGATACCTAGATATAATTTTTGTTCTAAGGTAGGCGCGAGATAAGACATAATACTTTCCGTCCTACCCAGATACGTCACCGGGATGGTAACTTTCCCGATTATTGTTTGGCTTTTGCCATCAGCCGTTTTAACCGCCGACTTAAGAGGCTGTAAGGCGGTGAATATGAAATTAATACACATAAATCTTCAACACAGTAAAGCCGCCAGCTCCAATCTTGTCTACATCTTGGGAAGTAGACAAATAGACATTGCCCTGATTCAAGAACCCTGGTTTTCAGGTGGCAGAATTAGAGGACTACATACACCAGACTTTATACTATACAAAGCCACACAATGCAAATAGTAATATGAGATCCTGTATTTTAGCCAGGAAGAAGTTTAATCTCTTTCTTTTAGCAAATTACAGTGATCCAGACCAGTGTGCTGTCAAGCTTGAAAGGGAGGGACTCCCACCACTGATCCTGACATCGTGTTATATGCCATATGACGGAACAGAAGAACCTCCCGCAAACATTACAAGCCAGCTTGTGGAGAAAGCTGCCTCTGAGAAATGGGACGTGGTACTAGGTTGTGATACAAACTCACATCATACCCAATGGGGTAGTACCGACATCAACAACAGAGGTGAGTCTCTTTTTGAATTTATTCTAGACCAAAATCCTATCAGGAGACAGGAGGACAGGGGCAAAGAACCCACATTTGTAACTAAAAATAGAAAAGAAGTGCTTGACGTTACCCTAACCAATAACTCAAACACAATAGTAATAGATCAATGGAATGTTCTTAGAGAGGAATCATTCTCAGACCATAAACTGATAGGCTTCTTGATACAAAATGAAGTAGCAACTCCAAAACCCTTCAGGAATTTCAGGAAAACAAACTGGACTCACTTCTAATTCAAGACCCTTCCGACATAGACCTTGCGTCAGAAAAACTCAGAGTTGTTCTGAACCACGCTTTAGAAAAAAGCTGTCCCATCAATCATATGGGAAAAGGTAGGAAAAAACCAACCTGGTGGACTACTGAAATAGACAACTTAAGAAAAGAAACTAGAAGACTTTTCAACGTTGCAAAAAGAACTAGTAAAGAAGCTGACTGGGAACATTATAAGACCAGTCAACGTATGTTTAAGGCCGAAACACAACGAGCAAAACGTAGCTCTTGGAGGGCCTTTTGCGACGAAATAGAAAGCACAAATGAATCGGCA
>CAKKXW010000004.1:56960621-56970872 GCA_920937365.1 Sphaerophoria rueppellii | reverse complement strand
TAACATATATATATCCAGTATAAGAGAGAGGTATGAAACCTACATTATATAACATTCTTATAAAACTTTCACTGAAGGTAAAGTTATATGGAATTTCATCGAAAAATCATCTTGACCGATGAGGCCCGTTTCCACCTCGGAGGCTACGTCAACAAGCAAAACTGTTGCATCTGGTGCTCGGAAAACCCAAGAGTTATTGTTGAAAAGCCTCTTCATCCTCAACGCGTGACTGTTTGGTGCGGTTTATGGTCCGGCGGGGTCATTGGACAGTCAATGGATTGCGCTATCGAGAGATGTTTAATGATTTTTTATGGCCGGAATTGGATAGTATAGATCTGGACAACGTTTATTTTCAACAAGACGGCGCTACGTTCCACACAAACAATGAAACCATCGATCTTTTACGGGAAAAGTTTCCGGACCGTGTTATCTTTCGAAGAGGTGATCACAATTGGCCACCGAGATCTTGTGATTTAACACCTTGCAACTTCTTCCTTTGGGGCCACGTGAAAGATAAGGTCTACGCCTACAGCCCAGCGTCGATTCAAGACCTCAAAGATGGAATTCGTGAGGCTATCGAGGACATAGGGCAGCCACTTTGCGATTTGGTTATGGAAAATTTTATGAAAAGGATATGGTCCTGTAAGCGTTGTCGTGGCAGCCATTTGGCTGATGATGTGTTTCATTATTAATGGCATACCTTTCTCTTTATAATGAAATAAAAATGCGGCCATTTATCTCAAAAAATGCCATTTTTCATTGAATATCAAAATAATACCTCTTATTGGAAAACCCTATACTAAAGGGGCCGACCCATAGAATCCGTCAATCCGTCAGCGTCAATGCATACGTTGCTGCCAACGTATTTACCGGATGGAACCGTCCCATAGAATACGTTATATACTTTGACGGTCTCATTTGCTTGGTGTTAAAATTATTCGCAAAACAGAAAATCTGAACAAAAAATTTTGAATGAAAATATCAAAAACGAGTCAAAATAATTTTTTTGCACATAATTTTGATAGTTCATTGCTTTTCCTTGTTGCAGTGGGAACACAACAATTCAGTTGTCAACGGATCAACCCACGCAAAAAGTAGAAAGTTAACCAACTCCATCCGTCGTATCCGTCACATGCGTTGCTTATGGGACGAGTTTCATATGAACATGTATATTCTATTGTGCTGTCAGTTGAAAAAGTCAAGTCGGCCCCTTTAATTTGCTCAACTTTCTACTTTTTGCGTCCGTTGATCCGTTGACAGCTGAATTTGACGAGCAGTCAATTCAATGTGTTCCCACAGCAACAAGGAAAAGCAATGAATTATCAAAATTATGTGCAAAAAAATAATTTTGACACGACTTTGATATTTTGATCTATATTTTTTTTTGTTGAGATTTGCGGTTTTGGTAATAATTTTTACACAAATGAGACTGTCAAAGTTTACAACGTATTCTATGGGACGCGACGGTTCCATCCGGAAAATACGTTTGCAGCAACGTATGCATTGACGCTGACGGATTGACGGATTCTATTCTTTAAATTCTGAAAGTGAAATGAAAACATTTATTTTTTTTTTAAGCTTAGATTTGGAAACTTACGGGTTAGCCAGGGGTGGAATCGTGTAAGGTGATTTGTGATTGGTGATAGTCACAAACACAAATTCTGTCTACGTAAGGTGATAGTCATATGTGACAATCACCAAATTGATACTTTTTCTTGTGACAGCTATTTTGTTATCACATTCATATAAAATTGTTCGCGCTTTTAAATTATTGTGGTTTTTTCTAAAATTTTCGTACAAAGTGAATGTGTCTGTTCCAGTACTATTAAAAAAAAAGAGGTTAAACTGCGAAATAAAATAAATATGCTGGAACTTCCAAATACAAAGTTTTTTTTGTGTTTACCAAGATTATTTATATTTTCTGAAAAACAATATATGTAAACGTTTTCATATCATATCCCCCAAATTTTTGATTTGTATTTGAATGTATAATGTCTATGTATTGTTACGAGGCAAGAGGAGGGGAGCCTTGGGAAAATCTGACAAGTCAGATTTGTAAGTGGAAGGAAACTAGGAATGGGATACTAGGGTCGAAAAAGGAAAGAATGTTAAGTTCCGGGGACGCGGCCTGCTTGCAATGCACGGCGTCAGCTCGTCGGACGAGGGGGATCTTGCTCCCGAAACCTAACCGCACCTTCAAACAAATACACGTCTACGTCAGAGGCAATGCTGGTGTTAGTGCAGTGAGTCCATTACCCACCCTACCATAGGAATCTTCGGCCATTTTTATGATTCCCCCACACCATGACTCACCACATCCTCATCTGTCAAAGATTTCGGCCACTTTGGGCACCCCTAGGAAAATATTCCTATTCCATTACGGAGCAACAACAAAAAAAAAAAAACAAGAAATTGAACTTTATACCCATTTAATTTGACAAAATACAAGTTCATATAATGCATAATTGATCTTTCCTTCAAATTTATTTATAAAAAAAGGATTACTTTTCCCCAAAATAATCGAATAAAAAAACTAAATTGGCTTTACTGCTTGGTGATTTCACCCAAAAGACAAAAAAAAACTGACAAAAATTACATAAAATCGCGTTCAAAGAGCTCGTTGAATTATGCATAAAGGTATAAACTCTTATATGCGACAACAAAAACAATTTGGAAACCCTAACCTCACAAATAACTTAATAACAAAAAAATAATAAATATCAAAAATGCCAAATGCGTTTTTTTTTAAAGAGGTGTCCCCAATAGGCATATTCCTCTTTACAAAAAACTTAGAATTAGAGTAAGTTATACTTAATACATTTCAGAGAAAAAAAAACTTAACTAGTAAGAAAAGGTCAATAATGCATGCATGTAATATTTGATATCATTTCTTTTATTATACAAAATAAATAGGTAATAAAAAAATAACATTTTTCATGGAAAAACAAAACTTAAAAATTAAAAAGTTCAATAATTTATGCATATTTTTTGATATTAAATTTTTTATTAGAAAAATATAAATATGTAATGAATGAATAAATAAATAGTAAATATATATACATAATTTATTGCAAAATTAAGTATTATATATATGCTTTTTTTCGGATCATTATTCAATTCCATTATTCTAAGATGTGCCGCTTAAACAAAAGAAACTCCAACAGCGCTTATGTACGAAATGTGGAAGCCTACCAGCAATCAGATGTTGATGACTATGATGAGGGAGATGATTATGATGAGGGAGACAACACATTCTTCTTAGGTATGCTAAAGCAAACTATATGCACACCAAAGAACAGTAAAAAAATTCGCGCGAATTTTTTTATTTTCACACCCCAAATCGATTCTCTTTTGGGCAAATTTTTTTCGGCTCGCTTCGCTCGCAATCTAACCAAATCAATCTTGAATCTTTTTTTATCATTATATCCTCATCCTCAATCGAAATAAAAAAAAAGATGCTTAGAATGAATAATTGAAATGCAGCATCTGCTGTGTGTAATTGTGTAGTGGTTACTTTTTCAAATAGAACGAAACAGTAAAAGCTTAGACAAATTATTTGCTTGACAACTAAAATAAGCTATGATATTAATCAAAAAAATCGGGCGATTTTTCATTGTTTTCAGAGTGTTGAGAATTGAATTCGGTATGACTGAGTTTCTGAAAGTTTACGGTCATTTGATTAAAAACAAAAAATCAGAGTCTTAAAAACTCGATTACTGAATGACTATATATATGAAAGGGGATTGCTCATTTTATAAGGGACTGCACTTTTTCATAAACAGCTGATTCACGAATCATGAAAGAGATGTTCTTCACATTTAAAAATTGAGAGTAAATCTCTGTTTAAGAGCTTGCTAACAGCGGTAAAAAGGGGTCTTATTTCCAAGTTGGCTTGGAAACCAGGCCCTATTTCAAGTTTTCTTATGTTTTTTGTAAATGCGGCCTTATTTCCATGTAAAATGCGGCTTTATTTCCATAATGCAATTGAAATAAGGCCCGCCGGGTGTTATTTCAATTTCAGCATGGAAATAAGGCCCCTTTTAAGATGGGGCCTTATTTCGTCGGGCGTTATTTCACGTCACCGGTATATTCTACGCTATAAGCATGAACTGCTTCTGAACTGCCAATGAAACCGCTAGGTTCATAAAGAGGATGAACGACATCTTTGATGCCCTAAACAATGGCCAACTTTATTCAAGAAACCCGAACCAGCAGGTGGTTTCAGAATCGACTAATACAATAGAAATATTAAAAGAAGCACGAAAATGGATAGCTTTATGGAAATCGAGCAACAGGAAGTTGACGAATCCTCCATGTCCAAAATGCTGATCCGGAGTTTGAATTTGAAGAAGGCGAAGACGATGCCATTCAAATATTCGTAGACCACGATCATACGTATTGCACCAAAAGTGGTAAGAAAAAACAGCCAGAACAAGTCAGTGACAAATTAGAAACTGCGGCTTTGTATTACTACGCTGGATTTGCCGCACAAAAACTGAGGAGAAGTTGGACAGCTGCCAGGCCTGTGTTCGTTTCATGATTGATGAAACGAATACAGTGACTGATGAAAAGTTTCTAATAGCAATCAGGGCTTATGAAACAAAAGCCAGCAGTTCTAAGTTTGGACAACTCACTGTAACTTCAGCAATTTTTATTGATATTATAAGGAATATACAGCTAATATTTGACGATAAAATGAGAAATTACCAGGACAGGACGAACATAATTTAACAAGGATAATAAACTATGCTGTACCATGGAGCATAGACATGCAATTGTTAAGTTTGTTTTGAAGGGGACACTTTTGTTGACTTTTGTTTGTTTTTGCATGTATTACATGTAACACCAAATGCTGGACATCGATATTGGTGAATTCGACCGCAACGGGAACAACTGTTTTTTGATGTATATGAATTTGACGAATAGCTGTTTTGTTTTTTATTGCTGTTGGAATGTGGTTTAGTTAAAGGCGAGTTTTGCTGACGGAAATTATTGCTGTATGATTGATGTTGATATTTTTCGAAATATTTTGTAGGAGAGCGGTTAATAGCATTTATATGACTTTGATTACTTAATTCTAATTGCTTTGCGTGGTCTTTCGTGAGCTCAATTGTCTTTGCTATTTCGAGTGCTTTTTCAAGCTTTATAGCTCCTTCAGCAAGCAGACGTTCTTTTACATTAGACCAGCTATTGCTTAGATCACAAACAAAAATATCTCTTACCAATTCCTCTCTGAGCTTGTCGAAATCACATGAAAGGCTTAAATTTTTTAGCGCGGTGATGTAGTCGTCCATTGATTCACCTAGTAGCTGCGTTCTTGTGAAAAATTTGTGTCGCTCCATAGCGATATTGACTTTTGGCCTAAAACGTGCTTCCAATTTAGCCATGAGGTCATCAAATAAGACCTTATCCAAGTCGAGATCAAATGAAAAAAAGATTTCCAAAGAGTCTGGCCCCATGTGATGCAAGAGAAGTGCTACTTTTCTTTGGTCTGCCTGCGTTTCCAAGCTGGGTGCACGTAAAAATATTTTAAATTGTGTCAGCCAAATTTTCCATTCGACTGGCATATTAGGAGATTTCAAATTAAGCGGTAGAATTGTTGGCGTGAAAGTTGGCGGAGTCACTACCGTAGCCATATTGTTTTTTACATCAATATTTTTAGTTTCGTCGTCAATGCCCATTTTGATATTTGGGTAACATGAACACTTTTAAAATTCACTACTGTAACACACCTGACACCATGTTATATGTTTTAAGTTCAATGAGTAGACGACTAAGTTTGCTTAAGTGGTGTGTCTTTATTGTCTATTATGTTGACTCTTTGAATGTCGCGACAGAACTGCTTGGACTGACTTAAAACTAACTTCATATTACAAAATAAAGAGTGAGAGAAAGAGAGACTTTACTTCATATAACAATAAGTTCATAATCGATTTATGAAGTTTTGACCCACCTAAGTCGGTCAAAAGTCCTTTACGGACTTATGACCTACGGACTTATGACACTGCGCCAATAACTTAACTTAACTCTCAAAAACTGAGCTTCAAAAGTGATTTACCTTTGAAAACTTTTTAGCATTGTATTTTGAAACTCAGTTTTTTTTAGAGTTAAAATTTTTGAAAACTCAACTATGAACTCGATTTTGAGGCGATTTGAAGACTTTGCAACTAATCAAAAAAATCGAGGCTTAGCTTAACTAAAACAGAAAAACGAAATAAGGCCCCACGGGCCTTATTTCGTACTTGCAATGGAAATAAGACCCAACCCTGGTAAGGGTATTATTTCCATAAGAAATGGAAATAAGGCCCTATCGGGCCTTATTTCGTCGGTCGTTATTTCACGTCACCGAATATACCTGGGGCGACACTGTCACTGAACACTTGTGTGGCGAACTTTACCGAAAACATATTGAAGGGGTTTGGATATAAGTGCTCCTTTTTTAGCTTGAAAAACACACGAAAAGTTCCAGATTTCTGATCCTCATCCATGAGTTTTTTCAGAATATTGAAATCAACCTTTTCTTCTCCAATATGAATTGTGTGTTTCAAAAGTGTATTGCTAACACTTTTAAAAAGATGAGGGTAATCGTAAAGAAGAAATACCCTTTGACCATCTATATCCACATAAGGTGATTCTCTTAGCGAATTGCAGAGTATGCTATAAGCTCTCCGGTTCGCACCTCCTTGATCTGAACTTGTAGCCAGAATAGATAGTCCGGTTTTGCTTACTTTCTGTATTATATCCACTATCATCTTCGATAAAATGTCACCATTAGGCGATCCAACAAAATAGCAGATAGTTTGCTTCCAGTTCTTGTTTATTCCTCTGAGCATGAATACTATCACTTTTGAGGAAATCGTGCTGCTTCTTCCGAACTGGCCGAAATCTGAGAACCCAATTATGAGATCGTCTTTTGCATTATATTCGAGCTCCCTTTTTACCGCCATTTCGTCGAAAAGTAATATGCATTTTCTGTCGAGAACTGGCATGACTTTGGCTTTCTCAACAAGCATGTTCAGGACGTCCGCTCCAAGGCCAAGTGGCAATCGAATTTCAGAATTCCACTTCTGTATGGTTGCCTCAGATGGGAGCTTAAACCCTACATCTAAAAGATGCCTGTAGCACGCTGGCGATTTATGGTAGATTTTCTTGAACAAATCTCTTTCTTCGTTTGCCCAAGGAGCTTTTCTTTTATGAAAAAGTTGAGCATAAATAAATGTTCTCACTTCTGGATTCAATTCATCCATATATGTATCCAATAGCTTCTGTAAATTATATTTTGGACAGTTTTGAAGTTTTCGAGGTGTATTAAATATTGCCCTTGAAGCCTGTTCTATTCTTGGATTCATTTTATAGGAATGAAACCCGGGAGAAGGAAATTGTGTTGGAGATATCGGTACGGAAGGATCGACATATGGGAGAGAATAATCTCTCTCATATGTTTTTGAGCAACTTGCAGCCAGATTTACCAAAGATATGGCTGGACTACAGGGTGGTGGAGGTGTTGACAGTGGCTGTTGAATTGGTAGTGGTCTATAAGGCGCAATTTCATGTTTTGATTTAACCATGGGTGCTGTTGGTAGTTTGCGGCTCCTATGATAATTCATTATATCCTGGCAAGTATTATCTCATATCTGTATGTAATTCTGTGCAGCAACAAATTTCTGGGGAGGAGATGGGAAGGGCATACTTCCTTAGAACTTTTCGGAAAGCTCTTATGATAATATCCTTAACATAGAAATGGTTCTCACACATTAAGGAAGTTCCATATGAAACTTCCTTAATATACATTGCATTTCCATGCTTTATCCAAATGTCTCTCCTGTGATCATTTGGCAAAGTGAAAAAGGATAAACCACCCGTTACCCTTGTTACCTCACATTTCCGGTACATACAACGCACCATATTAAATTTATAAATTTTATACAAAATACAATATAAAATAAGACATATAGAAGAAAAATATATATAAGAAACTTAAACTTAAATTAAAGAGGACCTTATTTCTTTGCAGAAGTGTTTGATGTATGCAGGTATCTAGTGGTCACCAGTTTTATTTGTTTGATAATGGTATTATTAATATGGTATTCACTAGTTTAGTTATCACTACACTTCGATTTTTTTTTATGACATAGTATATTATTCGTCTAAAACAATCGACAAACAATAACTACAGCACAACAAAGATCACAATTTTGTGCTTTCTCTTTAACCGTCAGGAAAACATACAAAAAACAAAAAAAAAATATGGCTAAGAATGTTTACTTCACAAGCCAAACCAAAACAAATCAATTTCTATCAACCGAGAAAAACGAACGCGCCCCGATTAAATAACGATTATACTACAAGTAAAGTCGGCACTTTGCCGTCGGCAAACCGAAAAAAAAGAAAACAAAACAAACTTACTTGTCAATAATTTTTTATGAAAGCAGAACCGAACCGAACTAAAAAATGAACCGCGAACACAATTTTCTGTTTTCTTAGCGACGGAAAATCGAACGCAAAACCAACAAATTTCTCAGAATTTTGTTTTTTTTTTTTTGTTTTTTTAACTAAAATCTAATGTTTTCAAACAGATATCTTATTATTGAAGTATTCAATTCGCGCCGATATAATTGGTTTGTAATAAAAATTATACAATTTGAAATCGCACTAATAATCACATATAATTTTTCAATATTGAAAACTTTTAAGCGCCAACACGATTTGTCAAAGCAAAAGTACACAGCAAATTCAAATTTGAAATAAGATAATTTCACCATCACAATCAAAGAAAACCGTTATAAAACCTTATCGGTTTTCTTTCATTGCCTTTATTTCCCCTGCACAATTTATAAGCAATGTCTGAAAGAAATACTCTTTCTTACAACCACAAAATTCGTATAACGCTATCTTTTTTTTTTAATTTTTCTGCTTCATGATTATATTCCACATATTCTCATCTCTCCACACCAAACCTTCACCCCCCAAAAATCTCCAAAATCTTTAGACTTTTAGCTTCCAGCGATAAAATCCAGATGGCGAAAGTGTTTTAGTACTTCTTTCCGGTACTATAATTTAGACATGCAAAGGTTTTGGGTAACCTCAAACTTTATGTTAACTTGGCTACCACCATTGAAAAAGAAGTACAGGAAGGGATCTTATGAAAAAGAGTTGAAGCATTTTTCTTAGTAGTATGAGTTTCACAAACACAAACGCATCACAACAGGGCTGGTCTGCAGTTGAATGGTTAATCTCAGCGGTGCCAAGCGAAAATTGATTGAATCAAGATTTCATCGCTTTTGCTTCAACTTTTTTTTTCAATCTCAATTCTTTTTTTAGGAAGCATGGTGTTTTAACACTCCACGGGGTAAGCCTTGACGTGGCGGAGCGGCTTACGGTAACTACTACTATGAAGCTTAGAGCTATGCGATCGCGAAACTTGATTTCGCAGAAGGGCCTCCCATGGTCGACAGGTCGAAGCGGAGTAGGCTGTTACTACCAATTACCCCACAACGAAGGAGTGTTCCCACCAAGGCACTCCCACCGAGGGACGGCAGCGAATAAATTTCTTCTTTGGAATCAACGGTGGCGTCTCCAGTTCCAGTTAGGCCGAACTACTTGGTGAACACCTTTACGGGCTACTTCGACTTATTTGAAGCCCAGGCCGGTTTTTCCGGCTCTTGCACTTGGAGTCACATCAAGTGCCTGGTACTCCAGGTTGGGGGTTGTGCGTTGGGGTGACTTCCCGACCACGTAGAAAAAATTTTAGTTGCGAAGCAACAACAGGCCTCGGAAACGGACGGATACACTGATACATGGAGATCTCCTGATCAATCAACCGTCAACCAGATTGATCACATTGCGATCGACGGAAGGCACTTGTCCAGCATTTTAGATGTTCGAACTTTCCGAGGAGCTAACATCGACTCGGACCACTACCTCGTCGTAGCCAAGGCAGTGCTACGAATATCCCAAAAACGGCCAAAACAAGGAAATGCTGCAAGAAAATTCGACGTCGGACGGCTACAATCGCAAGAGATCGCCAGATCTTTCTCTGATCGAGTGTCAAGTAACCTCTTAAGGAGTCCTATGCCGCCAACATCAAGTATCGAAGACCAGTGGCAACATTGCCAAAGCTATGAACTACAACCGCCGTATCCTGAGGAATTCTCCAATGAACTGTGAGCTAGTCTCTTTCTAGACCGCTAGAGAACGCTAACATCGGCAGGCTGCAGCTTAAAAGAACGTCGTAAAGGAACAAAACCGGCA
>CAKKXW010000004.1:56740048-56751874 GCA_920937365.1 Sphaerophoria rueppellii | reverse complement strand
AAGTGCCTTAGGCTGTTTCGAGAGGAAAGTTCTTCGGGTCATCTTTGGCCCCGTGTGCATTGAAGGGGAATGGCGAAGAAGATACAACAGCGAACTTTACGGTTTGTACAACGACATGGACCTTGCCAGAAGGGTCAAGGTTCAGAGACTCAGATGGCTCGGTCATTTAGAGCGAATGGACACCAATGCTCCGGCCCGGAAAGCCTTCGACACTATTCCCGAGGGACGTAGGAGGAGAGGAAGACCGCGACTCAGGTGGCGCACTCAAGTGGAAGAGGACCTCAATCAATTTGGAGTGCAAAACTGGAGACGACTAGCTAAGGATCGAGCTAGCTGGCGGAGACTGTTGATTGAGGCCCATGTCCACAACGGACTCTAGCGCCACCTTAAGTAAGTAAGTAAGTTAGTTGTCTGGTCAGCCTTAAAATCGTTTTGTACATGATAATCACAACAACAGAAAACTCAGATTGTATTATATGTGTAAAAACCGTGTACAAGTATGTGTAAATCCGTCTCCAAAAAGAGATTCGAGAGAAATCAATGCTTCGAGAAATAAATTCAATTTCTTTGTTAAAGAAATCCGTTTTTCCCACTTTTACGTCACGGATCAATTCTTGGGTTGTAAGAAACGGCACAATAGTTATGCTCTTCTAATGTCAAATTTTGAATAGAAAAATTGACCGATCTAAAGGGCTAACTATAATGAACGGAACAGAGCGGTCGGAGCCGTCCCTAACTCAGCGAATACAAGGAATTCCAATATTGTGCCCGCAATAGCGGATTGCTCCGTTTCGTCAATTTTTCATTCAGTTTTGCTTACGGACGTAAACTGCGCTCCTCTTCGCTTTTTACGGACAACAATTTGACAGCTGACTGGTTTTGTTGATTTTTCTGAAGAGGAATTCGATTTGTTGTTGATTTCAGGTAATTAATTTCTTGAAATTGCTTGTTTGTTGCATGGCAACCGAAATTCACAAATTTTTGAAACGTAAGAAAAAATCTGACAAATTTGTATATTTCTTGTCAAATAAACATAAAAACCTGACGCAATCACTCATTATTTTAATTTGAGAATTTTAGAATTTTGGGATTCGAATTTCATGATGACAAGGATTGGCGGTATACTTAAAATGCAGTTGCTGTTGTTTTTGTGTCTTTTGTTGGAATCAGTTGTAACGAAGCGTTACACTCCTATACATATTTACGCCTTACATAACACTGCCCGCCACCGCCAACATTATCATTGCCATAAAAACCAAACCAAAACCACAGCCATCAACAATCATCTACACTATACACAAAACATCGGCGCCACCATATAACAAACATTTTATCCAATAACCAACAACAACAACCGACCACCGCCACGCCAACACAATAACCCACACACCACACTGAACACCGCCGCCGCCGCCAAACAGTTCACCAAACATCGCCGTCATCAACTGAAAACAAAACAACAAAAATGTAAACCTTTATTTTTCCTTCCTTAAATAAAAATTCACACCTAGTTTTTACCACAAAAGTGATAAGAGAAAGGTAAAAATCAGCAAAAAGCAGAAGCTTGCTACCGAAGTAATTGAGGTTATTGCCTCTAACACCGAAGTGCTGGTTTCCCTCGATATTCCCATTCGTGGGCTTGTTATAACATAGCGTGCTGTGCAATAACAAAAACCGTTTTTCCCTCGCACTCTTCAATTGGTGGGCACTTTTAACCGATATTCCCTCGCACTTTTCAAGTCGTGGGCACTTTGACCGATATTCCCTCGCACTCTTCGAGTGGTGGGCACTTTATTCCGTTTTCCCTCGCACTCGTTAAGTGGTGGGCACTTTCTTCCGATATTCCCTCGCACTCTTCAAGTGGCGGGCACTTTTGACCGATTTTCCCTCGCACTTAATTGTGAGTGGGCACTTATGTATTCATTAGGTTATTATCTATGTATATAAGTATTATAATTAATATGTATTAAATTATAAGTATTACGAGTTATGAATTATTATGGTAATAAAGACGAAAATAAATTGAAGAAAATTGATTAAAGTCTTCTTGTCAATCAAGCGGTTCGGAATTTTGCTTCTCTATATTCGAGTTTTGTGCTTTCTCGATACGACCCCTGGTTATCCGGCGAGTCTACCTCAGCCTTAGTAAAAGAAGCATCACAAATTGGCGCCCGAGCAGGGACCTTTAGAGGATTCATCCGTCCCGTTTCCAATACCGCCGCCGCCCGTCTAGAATTCCTAAAGGTCTTTCCGACCAACAAGCCCGTCCGACCAAACAAAACCGAGCATACCGAGTACCGTCTTAACTACTACCGACTACTTAGCAGTAATAAACCCGATTTATCATAAATGTCCGAACACGAAGAGGATACCGGCTTGGACGACAATCCATTCAGGAGCCTCAGTTTCATATACATGCTCATGAAAAACGAGCTTATAGAAATGCTTACCGCCCGAAATATCGAAACAGATGGTAACGTACAAGTTATTCGCCAGCGTTTAAGTAACCACCTCAAACAGGTCCGCACCCATGCTTCCACACAAAATTTATGTGCAAAATGGGCAGAAGTTGCCGAGAAGAGGGTAAACACCACCCTAGACGAAGACACTAGCAACCCCTCTAGAAGTACCGACCCTGACCCGCCAATCACACGTAAAACTCCATTATACGAGGAGACTACGTTTGAAGTACCCAGCCAGGGGTCGGCTACAGTTCATCACAAAACAGTTCATCACACTACATTTCATCTCTCGACATTTCATCACGCGACATCTCATCACAACATACAGCTCATCACACGACATCTCATCACAAAAGTTCATTATCAAAAAAAGGTTTATTTTGTTAAAGATTTGTTCATTTATAGTTTTTGGGTGATATTGGTTCTGTTTTTTTTTTGTCGCTGTCGCATTTGTGAATGGAAATATGTATGAGTGAGTGAGTGTGGGAATGGGAAGTAAACAATTAATTGAAGCAGGGGATGAAATTGCAAAGTTAGTATGTGGCTGTGTGTGGCGTTTGTTTGTTTTTTTTTTTTTTTAAGGTAGGTAGAAGGAAGATAAATTAATTTTTTTTATATTTTAGAAGGAGTTACTAGGATATATGAATGTACGTGCTATGTGCTGCTGATAGTTTTTATTGTTATTTTATTGTTGTTCTTCATTAATTAGACAGAGTATTTAAATAGTGTGTATTTATCGGGAAGCTGTTTGTTGATAGGCTGGTGGGAAGCTACATGTTAGCTATTATTTAATTTTTGGATTCGAAGGAAATATGATTTAAAGTTGTTGTTTGTATGTGTTTAACTTATTGCTGAGTAAATATGTAGGTATCGTTAATTATAGTTAAAACGATTTCATTAGGGTAGGTTGTAGGTATTATAAATGTCAACGGACTCTGAAACACATGTATTGACGTACAGTCAGTCACAAAAGTAAGTACACAGTATGCATTAAACTACTTTCTGTTGCAATAGCTTCATGATTGCAATTATGTTGGCCTTGAAACAAGTTTGATCTGTTGTCCACCATGTATTCAGTTTGGATACATGCAAAAAAGGGCCGTTATGTAAGCTCAACTCGTTGCTTTGGAGATAGCTTACAAAATTAAATTAATTTTTATGACAAAAGTAAGTACACAGTTAGAATATTCCATTGTAACACTTGCACAAATACACACAATTTTGAAAAAAGGTGAGTTTTTTTCCAACTTTACATTTCCTTTTTTTTTCAGTAATCAGTTCAGTTTTCAGTAATCAGTTCAGTTTTCAGTAATCAGTTCAGAACTGTTCAGTTTTCAGTAATCAGTTCAGTTTTCAGTAATCAGTTCAGAACTGATTACTGAAAACTGAACTGATTACTGAAAACTGAACTGATTACTGAAAACTGAACTGATAGGTAGATAACAGATCGTTTAAAATGATTTTATTGTCAAGTTCTGAATACAAACGAAACATTCTTTTTGTACTTATTTCAGTACAGTTCAGAACTGATTACTGAAAACTGAACTGATTACTGAAAACTGAACTGATTACTGAAAACTGAACTGATAGGTAGATAACAGATCGTTTAAAATGATTTTATTGTCAAGTTCTGAATACAAACGAAACATTCTTTTTGTACTTATTTTTGGGTAGGTACTTATGCCTAAATGTTTTTATGCAAGTATATAATAAATTTATATGTATTACATATATTATGCTTCACACGTTAGGATATAAAAATCATACAAAAATAAAGTAGCTAATGAGCAAATGAGAGCATAAGAAGTTTTTTTCCTGGTTAAGAAACATGTATGCATGTCCTATGTAGGTACATGTGTTATGTGTATATAAAATACCTAAAAACCAAAACTTATAAACCAGAACAAATAGCAAAGTAGATTTCATAATGCAACATGAACTTTTTTTTGCAATAGAGAATAGACAATAGAGAATATAGTTAAAATTATCCACCAACAAAAATTAGGAACAACTTTAAAAAATGGAAACAACACAATTAAGTGTCATTTTTTTCATAATCTTAAATTAAAATAATTGCATTTCACCATGTCCAGCAAGCAAACTAGGTACCTGTTTGTTTTATGTTTGGAATCCATAAACGTCAATACATGGGCAACAGAATCCATTGACTTTTATTATATCTACCCTAATAAAATCGTTTTAACTATAATAAACGAAACCTACATATTTACTCAGTAGTAAGTTTAACACGTAACTACAAACAAACAACTTTCAATCATATTTCTTTCCAATCCAAAAATTAAATATTGGTCTCTAACTAACATGTAGCTTCCCACCAGGCTATTACCACCATTTAAATACTAGTTAATGAAGAACAACAATAATAACAATACAAATTTTCAGCAGCACATAACAAATACATTCATATATCCTAGTGACTTTTTTGTAAAATATAAAAAAAAAAAATTATATTCCTTCATTACTTAAAAAAAAAAACAAAAACAAACGCCACACAAAGCCACATACTTACTTTACTTTGCAATTTCATTCTCTCGCCCTGCCTCAAAATCAAAAGCCATTAAAGCGGAAAACACAAAGCTGCTTTTCTGTTAGCGCTGACTCCGTTACGCTTCAATACTTTGGATTGAACTTTGACTGATATCTGTCATTTTACAAAATTTATTTTATTTTATCCGACAGCGGAAGAGAAAAAGAAGTAAAATTGAAATAAAATTCTCATACATACAAACAAGAAAACGTGTCGGTGAGCAAATACATATCAAAAAGTAGAAAACATTTCTACTTTTGCTACAGCTTTTGCTACGTTACGTTTATGCTACGGGGTTCTCAGAGTATGTCAAATTAAAGGTCGAGCAACAAAGCTGTTTTGTGATAAGTTGTTAGCAATTCGCTAACAACAAAGCAGCTTTGTGTTTTCCGCTTAATAGTTTTTTTCTTCTTAAAATTATTCTCTTTTTTAATCCAAGTGTTTGAAACAACATACAAAGCAAAAATATGTCAACAGTGTTGCCATTAAATTATTTGAAGAAATCTGCATTCACCAGAAAATTTATAATAAAACAAGATTTTTATACCGGATGGAGAACACCAAATACATAGCGTGTTTTTAAAATATATAACTGATTACAATGTATGTGTACAACAGTGCTTTAAAATAGTTCAAATATTCAGAGAGAAGAAAATACCTAAGCAATATAATATCAAAATAAAAATGTTTGCATAGGACGAATGCAGACAAACTTACTTGCGGCAATACTGACAGCAAGAAGAAATAATGACACGTCGCCTGAAACTATACATATTTAAGGCATTATGCCGGATTTACACGAATGGCAAAATGCCATTATTTCTGTCAAATTCTAGCCATTTTTCTTTAAATCGTGTAAACGCTCTAAATACTGGCAATATTTTTGCCATAAAAAAATGGCAGAGAAAAATTGGCAGAAAATATTGCCATTAATATGGCTATGTGTAAACTCTGTGCTGTCGCCATTTTCCAAATTTTGCCATTCTAGAAAAAAAATGAACATGCTCATTCTTTTTTGGCAAGTTGCCATTTTAAATGTCAACCCAAACGTCATTTAAAAAGAGCAAAGTTGTGTTGATATCGGCCTAGCAAAAATAAAATTGTAAGTACCCACAAAATACTTGTTTTTATTAAAAAGAATATTAAATTAGATATTTAAAAATTTAGAAACACGCAGGCAATGGAAAAGAAGTCGGTTCGAAACCGAAAAGTTGAGAAGAAATGGACACAAGCAGAGGAGCGGCTGCTGGTGGAAATGGTGGACCAAGCCTCTGGGATTACCATTCCCTAAACTACAAAAACAGAGATTTAAGAAATCTGTGCTGGGTCGAAATAGCCCCGAAAACGAACCATAGTGTGGCTGATGCGAAGCTTCACTGGGGTTCGTTGAGATCAAGATTCATTGTGAGTTTCTTCTTTCTGTTCATATTTATACACATATAATCAATATTTTTTGTTTACATTAACATTTTATATAATTAATTCTCTTTTCTTTAAAGTCGGAACAAAAAAAACTGACCACCACAAAAAGCGGACAAGGAGCATCCACCAGCGAAACATCGTTTTCTCTATTTCATGCGCTGCAGTTTCTATCTAAGATGGGAGTGAAATCTGTAAGGGAAACTGTTTCCCATTTGGTGAGTCTTGTATTGTTTATTTCATATATACAGAAAAAATCCTGCGGGCGCCTATGACTTTTACTGTTGCAAGGTACATTTAACTTCTCAAATGTCTAGACATATTATGTAGACAATACAAATAAGACACATACGTTTTTTCTTATTGATATGTATGTACATATCCGTGAAATTATTCCGTGGTATTATACAAACATTTGTACTGCCATGGCACTTCTCCCTCTTTCATGAAAAATTCTTTAAATTCTTCGCGAATATTTTTTGCTTCAGTCCCTCGTCCTTGATGTGGCGTATTTCGGAATGGACGTAATTTTTCACTTTCTGTGATTTCACGGCGCCACAGACCTTCTATGATGGTGCCCTCAGAATCCATCTGGTCAAAATCATTCGGCGCAGCATATGTAGATTTTCTTTTCATAAGAAAATTATGCAGGGTGCATATTGCTAAAACAATTTTGATTGCCTTGACTGGAGTAGTTTCTATAGGCCTTCCCAAAATGCGAAAACGAGCAGCAGCAATTCCAAAGACATTTTCAACCACACGTCTTGAAAGCCTGTAACTGAACACTCTTTCCCTCTGAAGCTATATGGCTTCAGGATGTTGTGTTTTAAGGGAAAGGCATCGTCAGCAGTCCTCATGACAAATGGAATGGGATTGTACCTTCCGGGGAGAGGTTTAGGTGGCGGTAAATTTAACGCGTTCGATTGTAGTGCGGACGATAATGCACAACGGCTAAACACTCCACCATCTGATTCTCGGCCCTTTGCCGCGATGTCCACAAACAGGAAGTTATATTCTCCGTCGGCTAGTGCCATGAGCACAATACTATTTTTTTTTTATAATTAAAGTACTCACTACCACAATGAGCCGGAGCAATGATGTCTATGTGTTTTCCATCTATTGCCCCAAAACAATTTGGAAAATTCCAGCGATCCTCGAATATTTTAGACATTTTTTGCCACTCTTCTTCTGTTGATGGCATCTAAAAAAAAATGAAATATTTTTGTATTTTCAGACAATTGAAACAGAAGTCGATGATGATGATGGTGATGAAGATGAAGAAAACAATTTAGTTTCACCTTTGCCTCCTAAGAAGCCCAAGCACACCCGAGAATTCGATAGCCAAGTTAACCCGGAGCGAGCTGCCCTTATGGGAAAAATCTCAGATTTTCTTGATAAGGAAAAGGCTGTATCTGAGGAAACGAAATGGAGAAGAGCTTTTGTGGAATTCATTTTTCATGAGCTCAATCGTTATGATGAACAGAATGCACAAAGGTAACAAATTTAGATTTTCATGTGTTTATTTTTTCTGAAATTCTATCTACCTACTGTTTTAGCTTGAAAAATCAATTGCTTATGCAATGTTTAAACTTCCAAAGCGTGGATCGCTTTGTTGTTTATGAACCGGTTGGAGACGACAATTTACCGGATTACTGCGGAGAAGAAACTTAAAGAAACCTAAAGTAACAAACAAGTATGAGCTGTGAACTGCGAATAAATATCAAAAACAGACTTAATGAAATGTGTTCCTAACTCAAAAATTGAATTTAATTTAATTTATTTATTTACTTTACTTTACTTTGTACCTAACTTTAATATAATATGTATAAATATATAATCTGTAACCTCTTTATTTTATGATAAAACGGTTCTATAAACATTGCTGCTTGGCTATCAATGAAAATGGTGATGTCCGCGTGTGATATCGCCATCATGGATAAATGTTTAGCAGCGTTTTTCACTGCCAAGATCTCAGCTTGGAAGACGCTGCTATGGTCGGGGAGCCTGAATGATTTGGCAATGTTGAGGCTTTCAGAGTAAAAGCCTGCACCTACCCCAGTATTCATTTTTGAACCATCGGTGTAGATGGCAATGGTTGAGTCGCTGGTGTAGGGCACACTAGTCTCCCAATCTAGTCTATTGTTGAACTTTGCACTAAAATATTTGGTGAAATCTAAGTAAGGGGTCATATAATCTGTGGAGATTTTGTTATCTACGTATTTCGTAAGAATAGCTGCGTGGTCACACTGACTTGATATCCAGATGTTGGTTTGGCTGAGCCTAAGGGCGCTGTTTGCTGCTGATTCTTGGATGAATAAATCTACTGGGGGGAGACTGAGGATCGTTTCTAAACCCGCAGTTGGGGTAGTCCTCATCACACCACTAGTACAGATACAAGCCATTCTCTGTACTTTGGTAACGGTTTTTAAATTCGTGGATTTCTCCATCGCTTCCCACCAAACTAAGCTGCCATAGGTTAGAATCGGCCTGACAATGGCAGTGTACATCCACATGACTATTTTGGGGTTTGGTCCCCAATTCCTACCCAGAATCTTGTTGCATGAGTAGAGTGGAATTTCGGAAGATTAGGAAGAACAAACAGATAGACAAACACACTTTCACATTTATAAATATACATATTTATTTGCCTACATATGTATGTACGTCTTTCAGTGTTACGTAAATTGCTTCACAAACTTCGGAAACAATATTACATATGGATGATTTCGATCTCTTGAACAAAAACATCAAGCTGCTGTAATTGTCTCCAGTTGCCAGAAAACGGAGAGTGATAGCGAGACGTTCTGCTACAGGTATGGGTTCTCGCATATTTGTGTTTTATTTCCTGACAATGGGGGATATTTTTTCAGTCAGGAAATCGAAATCATCAGCTGACATCCTCACAAAATTTTTGAACAACTCGTGGCCATTGTTGCGGAGATGTCCACGCAGTGTTTCAAAAAAACCACCTCCTTCCAAGAAAAGTGGTCGAACCCAATGCGTTCTTGGTTTCCGTCGCCTTACAAGGGACCGTTTGTGCTCTTCTTCCTCCTGATCTTCTAAAATCAAAAAAGCTCCCAAGAGAGCAATGGTTTTCGACCTTGATTCCATTTTTTCTTGTCTTGAGTTTCTTTAGTAATGTTATATTTTTTCTTGGTATTTTAAAAAAATCCGTTATAATGGAACGTTTATGGCAGTCATGTAAATATAAATTTTCTGTCTTTGTCATTAAATGTTGCCAAAATAATGCCAACATAAAAATCTGCCATTTATTGAACTCGTGTAAATGCATGTCATAAATAAAATATTGCTTCCATTATTTTGCCATTTTTTTGGCAGAAATATTGGCATCTTTGCCATTCGTGTAAATCCGGCATAATGCATACTTTTTGGCGTTGCAAATGAACCTTATTATGAAAATGAACTCGCTCTGTTTTGATAATGAACTTTTGTGATGAGATGTCGTGTGATGAGCTGTATGTTGTGATGAGATGTCGGGTGATGAAATGTCGTGAGATGAAGTGTACGGTGATGAACTGTTTTGTGATGAAGTGGCTTGACCCCCCCAGCCAGAAACTACCGCCACCGAATTTTCAACCGACCAATCCGCCGCAAGTCAAATAACCTCCAGACTTACCTCACAATTCTGCTCCTGGTCATACCCGTACTTTTCGATGGCTTCCGTTAAGCTACGAAGCCGAAGTCACTAATATAGTGCGCAAGTGGGGACTGAAATTCGATGCGTCAGGAAATCCTTTAGAATTCCGAGAGAGTCACCGAGCTAACCAGGTGCTATAACATTCCACCGGACGACATGCTGCACACTCTCCCCGAATTACTACGAGGAAAAGCCTTAGAATGGCTCCGCATTTATAGCGATAGCTTTACTAAGTGGAGGATTTCCGTGAGTCATTTATTCTTTATTTTTTACCAGCACGATATCTTGTTAAGCTGGAAGACGAAATAATGCGCCGACGTCAAGGTCTTCGGGAACGCGCCAAAGAGTACATTCTGGCCATGCAATATCTCATCAGGCAACATCCACGTATGGACATAAGAAATCAAATCGACCGGATCTTCGATAGCATGCGCCCAGAGTACCGTCTATATATTCGCAGACGTGACTTCGATAATCTCGACGAACTCATGATGATGGCAGAGGAATACGAAGCCATAAAAACCGATGAAAGGAATACCCGCACTCCGACCGTAGCTACGAATCCCACTCCAGCGTCTTCTCGAACCACTTCACCAGTCGTTCCATACAACCGTGAGACCCACTGCTGGAATTGCAAGCAGAGGGGTCATAGGAAGGAGACTTGTCACCGTCCTTTTCGCTTATTCTGTTCATTTTGCGGTGAAGATGGACGTGTGACAAAAGACTGTTCTTGTCGCCGCAACCCCGTCGCACAGTGGGGCATTTGGGGCAATGATTAAGTCAAAGACGTCTTTAGGGAATATTTTGAAGTTTTTTTTTGGTATTTGCCTTAAGCTGGTTATTAAGGGGTCTGAAGTTACAAGTAATAAATTAAGAACATCTTCATTACATTTTTTCTAGAACATTTCCTCGAAAAATGCTCACGATAATTTTTGAAGTCCTTATTTCTTGCTTCCTGTGCTTCTTCAGTCAACTGACCTAGATTGTAAGGATAGATTAAGCTTTAAGATTATCTAAAAAAAATTGTAGAACAAAGTAATACCAATTGGAAAAAGCGCAGAATCAACGACATCAGGACCGTGGATTAAAAGCTTGTGCACTGTAGGAGGCATAATGTACTACCAGGGATAAATGTTTACAAAATACTTGGCAGTTGCAAGTGAGAAGTCTCAAAAATTATCAATGTTGATATCATAGCCACATGAAATTGCTACCAATATAGCATCAACTTCTCGATTAATATCTTATCAACACCCAATATTTTAGATGCGACTTCCAAGTTCCTAAAAACACGCCTTGAAGAGTAGCCATGATTTGTTGACATCTCTTTTCGAATCTTTTCCATCTTTATCCGTTTACTTCTGTCGCTACTTTCATTTTTTTGGGCGACCAACCCTACATGGTGTTGCTGGATGAAGAAGTTTAAAACTAATTGATGATTTTTCAAAAATCGAAATTCGTTCCTATTACATTTAAGCCACTTTTTTGTGAATCTAGCTTCAAAAATCGATAACGAATGGTGGAGCTCTTTAGCATTCACATTGTGGCTTCAAGGTGATCTGCCAGAAATTTGAACTTATTTTTCAGTATTTTGATTCCTGAATATTTCATGAGCTCAAAAAACTCCATTCGAGTATAAAATATACTGTTAGAATGTGAACCTACACGAAAAAAAAACATTTATTTGTGAATAAACATACAGAATTTTCTAGGGTACTCTATCACAAAAACCTCAATAA
>CAKKXW010000004.1:56726769-56740038 GCA_920937365.1 Sphaerophoria rueppellii | reverse complement strand
ATAACTCCAAAAACACTATCTCATGGGATCTTTTAAGACATACAAATAAGTGTTTATTTACAAAAAAAAAACATTTATTTGTGAATAAACATACAGAATTTTCTAGGGTACTCTATCACAAAAACCTCAATAAAAAAAAGGTGTAAATATGAGCAAGAAGTTCCTTTTACGAACAATACACAAGATATTAAATTTTATTAACACATAAAAATCTCAATGTAGAAACGTGTAGAAACCTACTTTTTCTCTACCTATACATAAAAATACCCTCAATTATAAGGTGCGGATTATTTATAATTTATTTATAAAGAAAAATAAAAAATATAAACCTAAAATATATTTAGAAATAAAGTACATACTTGAAACTATTGATTGCATGTTGATTTTAAGTTTTCACGTTTTAAAAATATTTAAACAAAGCCACGCTGATAACACTACTTATTTAGCACTTGTCTTCAGAGTAAGCGAAATGTGATTTCAATTCGGCCGTATGAAGTCAGAAAAAAAAACTTAAAAATATAATTGATTCAGCAAATGATAGCTTAGAAAATTTGCTAACGGAAAACCCAGTTTTCATATTCATCGCTTTTAATTTTTTTTTAGTTTATTCCGACTCCTCCATATGAGTGGGCCCACTGTGCGTCGCAGTCATACATACACCTCCCCGCCACGATCTACGATATTATGTTCCGATACAAGTTGAAGATCGCACCTTCCAGGCCTTGGTCGATACGGGTTCCAAAAAAACATTTATTGGACCAGAGCTTAGAGCAGTATTCAAAGCCTGGGGACTGCCTTTGTCCGTACAACACCAGCCTGTCCACTTGGCTAATGGAGAACCCATTACTACCTCCGAGCATTTCACCGTGACTCTAATCCTTGGCAACGAAGAAGTTACTGGCACCACCACCTACCTGCCGTCTCTCGTCGAAGATGCCATACTGGGGATAGATTTCATGAGGCAAGCCAACCTTCAAATGTCGGTCGGAGGTAGAATAGTGTCAAACCATAATTCCCAGCTGGCTACGCAGAGTGACTGCAAAGCCGTGACTCACATGATTGAGACTCAGCAACAACAACTCCAAAAATTTTTGGATCAAAAAATACCGAAATTTGAAAGGATAAATGAAATATCAACCGTCCCCCCGCACCGAATCGAACTCACGACCGACAAACCGTTTAAACAACGGTATTTTCCCCGAAACCCAGCCTTACAGAAAGTAATTGACAATGAAGTAGACGAACTGCTGAAGAGTGGAAAAATCAGCCCGTCGAAAAGTCCCTATAGTTCACCGATCGTTTTAGTCAAAAAGAAAGAAGGATCATGGAGAATGTGCAGCTAAATGAAGTTTCGATCAAAGACGCATATCCACTTCCTTACATCTCTTCTATACTTGATCGACTCCGAGGAGCCAAGTTTATATCCACCATCGACCTTAAGCAAGGTTATTGGCAGATCGCGCTCGAACTAAAGTCTCGCCCATACACAGCATTCACTGTCCCGGGGCGAGGACTGTTCGAATGGAACGTAATGCTTTTCGGATTACATTCAGCAGGAGCGACGTTCCAACGAGCGATACACACAATCTTCGGTGCTGACATGCTCAACCACGTATTCACTTACCTCGACGATATCATCATCATTAGTAATACTTTCGAACAGCATATCAAACATCTGACCGAAGTGTTCGAAAAGCTCCGGAATTTCAATTTAAAAATAAACGCAGAAAAGTGTAAATTCTTCCGAGAAAGCCCCAAATACCTTGGACATGTCGTCACCCGAGCTGGCATTCAAACCCACCCAGACAAGATAGCCGCCGTACAAAGTTTGAAGGCCCCAACCACCATCAAGGAACTTCGCCGCATACTAGGGATATGTTCTTGGTATCACCGATTCATCGAGAACTTCTCGACAATCGCCGCCCCGCTCACCCATCTACTGAAGAAGAAAACTCAATGGATGTGAGGACCAGCTCAACAAGAAGCGTTGGACCTTGGCGTTAGCCTGCCCCGATTATAATGAACCTTACTCCCTCCAGACCGACGCCAGCCATTTCGGGTTAGGAATAGTGCTTACACAAATTCTAGACGGTCATGAAAGAGTGATAGCCTATGCAAGTCGCACACTAACCGATCTGGAGCAGAAATACGCCGTAACAGAGAAAGAATGCTTAGCAATTCTATGGGGGATAAGAAAAATGCGGCCTTACCTCGAAGGTTATCATTTTACCGTCATAACGGACCACCATTCTCTTAAATGGTTACACTCATTAGAAAATCCCTCTGGACGACTCGCCCGATGGGCACTCGAATTACAACAGTACGATTTTAATATATGTTACCGTAAAGGTTCTATGAATGTGGTAGCTGATACCCTATCCCGCGACCCGTTACCGATCACAGAGGTTAAGCAACCTTTTGAAAAGCAAGACGACAGCCGCGATGCGAATGCAATTCAAAATGACGTCACCCACTGCAGTTGCATTTTGTGGTGCATTTTTTTTTTTTGCACGCACAATAAAGTGAATTGCAGAGGTAAAGGTGTTGGTGTTAAAATGCACATTGCATGCATTATTGTGCGTATATGAAAAATGATAAAAAACCTTGAACATTTTTGTGTGGGTGGGTATGGTCTGAGATCGGATGATCTATGTACCTAACTGTTAGAATTATCGAGCTAGGTTTAAGCAAATTCCCAATGCAATGATTAAATCACTGACAACTCAACACCCGGCATGCAAAGATCTGAAGTGCGTTTTTGCGCTGAAGATAGTTGACTATAGTTTTTATGTCAAAAGGAAAATGGTTGATGTGTCATAGTTGAAATAGTTAGAAATAGTTGAAATCATCCAAAAGCGCTTTTTAGTTAGGTTTGGTTGATCTGTCAAACAAGAAAATAAAAAAAACAAATCTTTTGAGGTTACATTTTTCTTTTGTTTTGATCATAAAAATTTTTATTGCTCTAAGTTTATTGAAAAACTCAAGAATGATTGTGATATGGTAAGATTTTAAAGACAATTGAGATGAGAACATATTTATTTATTTTTGAACAACCCACAGCAAGAATAGAAAAGAGAAAGAGACTGAGGACCACCCCCCATAAAGAAATCTTCAAGCTGTTCCAAGTAAGCCAGCTCCTGATATTCTCCTAATCGCGGCTCCCAGATTCAGCGAAAAACTATCAAAACCAATATCTAGTTCATGATTTTATATAAATAAACGAAAAAAGTCTTTATTTTCTGAAACTAACTACACATTTTTTATTGCTGACTAAAAATAAAAATAAATAGAGTGGCGCGACAGCTCTTGAAGAGCCAAGGCCTAAGTGGCTTACTCTCATTCAACAATTCTCTAGGTGCGTGTGAAGAATTGAGGGGACCTACAATTTTACGCCGATTCCGAACGGCAAAGTTGAGAAGCACTTTTTCATGACAGATGATACTCTTGGAAGTTTTGTCAGCTCTTCGCAAGAGGCAGTGTCCGTGAAAGATGAAATAAAAACTTTGGGCCTGAGTAGGATTCGAACCCACGACGTTCTGCTTAGCAGCCAACGCACCTAACCACTAAGCTACGGACACTACTTTTTATTGCTGACAGACAAACATAAAAACAATGAATTCAAATATGTACGCGATTTCGTCCTTCATTCATTGATTCTTCGAGAGCGTCATTGAGCTTCCTCTCCGAATTGTCCTTCTCTCCTGCGATCTTCGTAATCTTCTCAGTCAGCTCCATTCACCGCTGCGTCAATTTCTTCTCATGCAGAGCAACTTCCATTTGCCGTTCGTGCCGACTGACGTTCGACAATCATTACGCTCATGGGCAGTGGCCAACTTTTCCTCCAAAACGTTGTCCATGTCCTCGAGTTTTTCGATGACTTTTTGTAAATTAACCGCACGTAGACGCTGACTGTTTTGGCCATCTTTGGCGGCCTGCAAGTCGCCACGCAATTGCAGTTGAAATAGAGGTGTTTGCGGATTGCAATATAGCCAATTCGATTGGAAGGGTTTGTGACCGGTGATAGAATGAGATTCTTGAAATTGGCGCTGAATTTTAAGTCACTTGGAAATGCCATAGTTTCCTTGGTGTGTATCTCCTCGTAGTGACTGAGGATTTTCAGTTTGACTCATGAAGCTTTAAAATTTGTAAGGGGAACCTTATTTTCTTTATATTTTTGTAATGGAATATTTTAAATTCAAGACGAACAGAAATCCTTTGATTGGAATTAAATTTGCGGCGGCACGGATACGACCAACTAAGACGGTAAAAAATGCACGAACAGAATGTTTTTTTTTATTCCAGATTGATAGTCATTAAAAACACCATTAAACAGAAAAAAAAGACTTTGACACATCAACCATTTTCAACTCACCTCCTGAGTAGAGTTGGGAATAGTTAGAAATAGTTACGATTTGACACTTTAACACTGACCACAAAAACGACAATTGTGGTTACGAAACGTAACTATTGGCGTGCAAAAACGAGAAATAGTCAACTATAGTAAGCGCAAAAACGCACTTCTGAGTGCAGCCGAAAGTAAGAAAGTCTCGTTCGGAGTTAATATTGTGTCTGCCATAAAAAAAAAAAAGTGTTTGAAAAGTAACTAAGTGCTAAAAAGTTTGATTCGGGAATTCGCTAAGGAGAAAATTCAGTTTAAATTCGGAAAGGAGAGCTTTCCTGGAGTAGAAAACTATGCTTGACATGGACACATATAGTTTTAGTTAAAGTTAGGAGTTTAAAAAAGTACACTGGGGTGAGTTTCCTTTTTTCTTGGCAAAAAGAGATAAAATCTGACCACTGACCTCGCGTTACCCAATAGGTAATTTGGCGGTCACCGGCGAGGTCGTGGCCGCCACATAACATTTTTCCGCCACATACATTTTCTCCCGCCACATATAATTTTTCCGGCCCCATACCATACCCGTAACCCGAAGACTGTTCTTGGTATTTGGACCTCTCCGAAGCAAACAAACGATTCTGAAAACGCAAAACTGAGGACTGAGACTAACCAGCTAGATTCCCAACGAGTAAATCCATCCATACCATAAGCCAACAATAAAAAGTACCCGAAATCCCGAAAAGGGGCACATCCTTTTTCAAAACGAAGAGGAAAACCGGAATTAGTTTTAGGCCAGATTACCGATATGTCATTTGTTATTATTGTTCAATGGTACGTTTGTTTTTTGATAATTTGTTCATATTTTTGATTTACGTTTCTCTTTGAGTTACTGTCTAATTAATTATTTATGTATAGGTTAGTTGATTTATCGATTCAATTAGGGAAATTATATTTTGTTTATTTGTTTAATTGGTTTCCTATGAAGAATGAAAATTGAAATTGTCTTGCTGTACACTATTAGAGATATATAAAATGTTTGTGAATCACGTCACATCATCGGGTTTCATGCCATTGAAAAATTGTTTGATTATGATTTGGTGAAAGATTTCGATGGGGGAGGAAAGAGGCGGTGAAATTTCTTTTGGAAAACGGAAATAGGATGATGTGAGCCTTACCGAGTTGAAGAAAGGGGAGTCCAAGTGACCGTTAAATGGACTCCAGGAAGGATGGGTGCAGTGCTACGAAACACCAGTAGCGCCCAAGGTGAGTTATGACAGTGGGTTTGATGACATCATTGCGAAGTAAGTTTTTTTGTATATTTTGATTTGTTTATTGGCACGATTTTAAATTTTGTTTGTTGTGAGTGTCTTTGCCTGTGTCGTGACAAGATCCCCTCCCCATCCGGCGAGCTAAGCCGTGCTACGCCTGCGTGCCAGTCTCGACACATGGAATCCGGACTTGACGTTTTGTTTAGTTTTGTTCAGGCCGTTCGTCTTCGTCTTCGGTCGTCCAGCTGTCAGGGCTGGTTTTTTTTTTAATTTCGATTTTTCAATTTGTTTTTTTTTCGGTCATGTCAGTCTAAAGCCGGATTACGCTTTAAACGTTATTACGACGTATTTTTTCAACCGTTTCAAAATAGTTACGTTACGGTTACTTTTAAACGTTATTATGACGTATGTTTGCAACCGTTTCAAAATAGTTACGTTACGGTTAGTTTTAAACCGTATTTTGACGTCATTTTGAGACCGTTCAGAAATAGTCTCAAAAAAACCTATAAAACCGTTGGTTATTTTGAGACATTATTTTAACGGCTTTTATAAACCGTTTCCATACAGTATTCAAAATACCTAGCCCAATGCCACCCACGTCGAAATTGAACGATAGTAGTTTTGACAATTGCTCTTTTCATATTTCCAGATGTGATAGAGAGAACAACTGTCAAAAGTACTACACGTTTCAATTAGACCTGGGTGATCTTGGGCCAAGTTTTCTGAACACTGAAAAGAAATGATTAAAAAAGCTATGAAAATAACATCTTAAAATTACCATCGTCCAGTAGCTCAAAATTCTTCCCATCTGAAAGTTAAGTCCTTCTCTTCTATAAATGATAAGAATAAATTTAAGTTTACATTAGTTTTAGTTTATTGAAAAAAGAAAAAAAAATTATAAATGTTATCGTGTTGGTTGTGGTGGTGTCGCTGAAGGTGGTATCGCTGAAGGTGGTATCGCTGGTGGTGGTATCGCTGAAGGTCGTATCGCTGGTTGTGGCGTCACTTGTGGTGGTGTCGCTGAAGGTCGTCGCTGGTGGTGGCGTCACCTGTGGTGGTATAGCTGGTGTCGCTGAAGGTGGCGTCACTTGTGGTGGTATCGCTTGTGGTGGTGTTGCTGAAGGTGGTATCGCTTGTGGTGGTGTCGCTGAAGGTGGTGTCACTGGTGGTGGTGTCACTGAAGGTGGTCTCGCTGACGGTGGCTTCGAAGAAGATTGGTTGCTGTTAAAAAGAAACAAAAAAAAAATGAAGCGTATTAGTTTGTATCTAAAAGTATATGAAGTAATTTTGACTAGGCTAAACTAAGTAATAGTAAATTAAATACTTACAGGACTCTCTGAGAGGAGCGTGCTTAAAATAAGTTTTTAAAAATGTCGTCCCCTCGACATCGGTGAAGCTGGGGTACCGTACCCTCAAAGCCTCCATAATGGCAGAAAATGTTGCCTAAAATTTGTTGAAGCTTTTTTTCGTTGAAGTGCCATGCCAGGAATAAAGGGAGAGCAGAGTGTCAGAAAACATTTTTCTTCTCATGGAGTTCTCTTGGATTTCACTCCGTTCAACCAACCTAATGTCGACAACTTTTGGATCTATAGTAAAAATAAGAAAAAACAGGATGAAAGTTTATATTTTTAAATTAATCGGCACTTTTTTGCTGGTACCGATTATTCTGTCGATATAATACAAAAAATAGTGGAAAATATGTTTTTATCTTACCAATTTTCTTGTATAGTGGATGTCCCCACTAATTTTGCTCTCCAGGTCTTCCAACTGCTCCGGTGTATCAAGAATTGTGAATTCCTGGAGCACGTGCTCCGCCGCAACTTCCCGGCCAACATTTTCACACATTTTCTTCACAAGGCAATTGAGGGAAACTTCAGTTGTTGCAGCAAACTTGTGAATCAAGGTCTTTAGGCCTTCGACCTCACTTGCCAGTTTGTTGTGGCTTTGGAGCACCTGCTCCAGCTTTACATCAAACTCCTTCAGAGCATTATAGGTGGGAATGGGAACTGAAAAGATTGAATATACACGAAAAATAAGTAATCTTATTTCATGATCAATTATTATTAATTTGCTTACTTTCAGTTACATTGATAATTTGGGATGCAGATGTTCCCACACAAGAGTCGTTGAAGACTTCTCCTGTTATTGTCGCTTCAATGGGGTTTAACGATTGATTTCCTGTTGAATAAAAATATATTAAAAATTGAAAGACTTTTTCAAGCTTTGAATGAGTATGCTTACCAGAATCCGATATGAACGTTGACATGAGCTGGTTGTAGTCCAACATATTCTCGGACAATTTGTCTTCCTGGGACTGTTCTTCTGAGGAACAATTCTCCGCCTCCCTTTCTTTCCTTACGGCTTCCTCCCACAAATCTAAGAAAAAAAAAAAGGTTAATATTATTAAGTAAATAATAAATGAAAAATGAAATGAATGTTAAAGATAAATATTAACATTTGCTTACCAATATTTTCAAATAATATTCTGCAAGGCAATTTCTGCCATTCTGCTTGAGGTTGCATGTTTGTTTTGCGTCCGATTGTAGTGTCCTTTCTTGTACGCGGCCATAGCAATGTTTTGTCGTCCTCAACCCAACTCTTTGGAACCGCCGTCAGAATTTTCTCTCCATCCCCGACTGTTTCAACCACGCAAAACATTGTTCAGCAGTGTACTAGAGGGAAAAAAACAGAACCGGTAGCCAGATTAATTTTGAAAATCCCCAGGTAATTTCATCTATTTTCCAAAGGGTGGGAGCATTTTCTTCTTTATTTGATTGATAGACACTCAAAAATTTTGAATAAAATGGTTGCTCATAGAAATTAAGCTTCTGCCTTAAGCTTGAACCATAGATGACAGGAGTGCCGTGCAGAAACGTTGCATACTGCATTCAAACAATTTGTTCGGATTTTGTTAAGAAATAAGCATCTGCAAACGAAGACCTTAGAACAAATTGTTTTAAACGAATGGCTCTATAGATTCCAATACAGCCTTCAAGTTCGCATGATCGTTTGTTATCTTTATCATAAGGCCAAGGAGTTATTTTATCATCATAACGCATTTTCGAATTTTCAAATTCTTCAAAAATTCTATTTGCGATTTGCTCAAGTGGCTTATTTCCCGATCTTATTTTTTGTTTTACGTATTGTAAACGATTTTCATATTTGAATGCACTTATGTTATCAAGAGGTCCATGATATTTTACATCATCCACCACATGGTATAAATTGTGAATGTTATAACTGATGTTTTCACTTCCATAGATTTTAGCGAAGTTTACTACGAAAGAATGAAACAAGTTTTGTGAGACATCAATAAAAACATGCTTATTTTTGCTCAAACATATTGAAACAGCACAGTGCAGTTTCATGAAATTGTCATACACCTCATCATGAATTTGAGTCTTTAAAACAACCGGACCTAAGTACAACAAGAATGTACGAAATTCAGTGGCCTTCCAAAAGCTAATAACATCTAATCCACGAGCTGTTCTATTGAACTCGCATGGCGTACATTTTCGCAAAGACACTAAGTTATTGGATATATTCTCAATGTTTTTCGCGGAAAGTTTGGTTTTGAGAGATCTGTTCCTAATCCATGAAACGAGTAACTTTTTCATTACACCTTAACACAATAAATGCATGTAATCTAATGGAAAATTATTTATCATGTCTATTGAAAGTTTTTCTAATGGAGATGGTTGAGTATGGTGATCTTCATGTATCTTTGCCCGGAAAGAAGCATTCGTTCGAAGTGATTTCGATAAAGTTGGAAAACTCATTTGGTGAGAATTGTAATTGTAGTCCCCTTCTACATTACACCTTTCACACGCAAAACAACCATTATGGCCTTTAATTCCTTTCAAATAAGAGCGAGCAGGGGCTTCACAAATGAAATTTCTTATTTTAAAAACAATGTTTTCTTAACCGATATTAACATCACTAATGTTGCCAGCTTCTTCAAGAAATAAACGGAGGAATTCGGAAACATTCGAAGGTTTTGCCATTCCATAATAAACTCCTATTACAAGCGGTGGAAAACGAAAACCATCTGGAGAACACAAAATAGGCCAAAATTGACCTTTGGAACTTTTACTAACAGGAATGCCATCAATGTTAAAGTCTAAAAATATTTCTTTCGGACATGTGAGAGTATCAACACGTTCAAAAACTTTAGTTAACGCGCGAACCAAACCGAAATGCCGGTGGAACATCTATAAAAACGTTTTCAACTGCCAGGGAAGTATGTAAAAGTGTTCTAGGGTCTAATGGTAAATAAGGATGCGAATTATGCAAAATCTTAAGCATACCTTTCAAACAGACATGAGACACATTGTGTTGAATAGCCCAGTTTGCTAAGTTCTTAGTCAAATCCTCTGGTTTTTTTTTTTGGCTTGAGACCTCTTGACTATCGTCCTTAAAACTGACACTTTCACTATCAAAAACTAGTTCTTTATGGCAAACTGATAGGCCACTATCACAAACTGGATCAGTAACATCCGATGAATGTTAATCTTCGACTTGTTGTAATGTCTTTTCACGATTTTTTCTTGACTCTTCGCGTAATTTAGCTAAAATGATTTTAATTTTTCTTTTATACAGTCCGTAACATTTGGATAGCCTCATGTATTGATTTTTCTTGTTGAGAACCTGTTTTGAGAGCTCTTTGATTTTAATCCAAAAAATTATGCATAAGCTTTCATGGCGAGAGCGAAAGTTTCTGAGATCAAGAGAGCGTTCGTCATTTTTTAAGCTAACGGGACCTTTTAAGCTTGTTTTGTATGCGTCCGTTTAAAAATGAATTTATTTTTTGTAACAATAGAATAGCCTCATCTTACATTCTTAGTTATTTAAAGCGAAAACAAGTGGCGCGATCATCGGAAAGCTATCGGGAAAGAAAATCGGTTTATTTTTTGTGGAAATAACATTGTTTTCTTTTAAAATGGGTAGAAAAAATCTTTAAGTGCAACGGAAATTGCTAAAATACAGGTCTATCATGAACAAAACTTTTCTAATCGCGCTATAGCCAAGAAAATTAATCGAAGTACAAAAGTTGTGAACAGCTATATTAGAGATCCATTGTCTTATGGAAAAAAATACAAAGGCCGTACCTCAACTGTACTTTCAAGTCGTGATAAACGGAAGATTATAAGGTTAGCATCGAATTCAACCGATTCTCCTTAGTAAGATCAGGTACCAAGCTGGGGTAGAAGTGAGCCGAATGACGATTAGTAGAGTTATAAGAGTGCCGGTCACCTTAAGTGCCATAAAATGAAAAAAAAAAACCACCACTTAACAAAGTGTGAAAACAACAGCGGCGAAATTCTGCAAGATCGCACATGGCTTGGAATACTGATGGAAGTGGTCACTCAAACGATTGGAGAAAAATGATATTTTCGGATGAAAAAAAATTCAACCTTGATGGGCCCGACGGATACAATTATTATTTTCATGATTTGAGGAAGGAAAAGCTGTTTTTGGACCGTCACCACAGTCGAGAGGGAGGGGTTATGGTGTGGGGAGCCATATTATATTATGAAACCATTCATTTGGTTTTTGTGAACTGCAGAATGACTGCACTTTATTATAAAACTGTACTGGAAATGGCTTTACCTCAATTTCAGGATATTTTTGGACCGGTAACGATTATTTTCCAGCAAGACAACGCGCCAATTCCCACCGCTGGAATAATTAAAGCTTGGTTACAGGGCCAAAATATAGAACAACTTTCCTGGCCACCCTACTCACAAGATTTGAACATCATTGAAAATGTGTGGGGTTGGTTGACACGAAAGGTGTATGAAGGCGGGAAGCATTACAAGAACAAAGAAGAGCTTGTTGAAGGCATAAAAGTGGCCTGGGCCAGTATTTCCCTTGACCTTCTAAAATCATTGTATGATTCATTAAAAGACCGCATTTTTGATGTTATTCAAAATAAGGGAGGTTGTACAAAATATTAAAATAATTTAATAAATAAAGAAAAACATTTTTATTGGCTCAAAAATAATACTCTTTTTATTTTAACTAAGATACACAAAGTGATTCTATTCTAATGTTACAAAAAAAGTAACATTTTAGTGCATCCAAACGAAATAGTCTCGAGACATTTTCTGTTAGCTATTCAAAATTATTTGAAATATCTCTCAATCTGAAGAACTAATCTCTACCTTTCAACACATCATATAATTTCATATGTCCACATCAAAAAGCAACAAAAAACTGCTGATCTTAAAAACAGGCACGTGTGAGGCTATTCAAATGTTACGGACTGTACGTAGTTCTACTACATAATTTATTTTTAATTATTGAATTCATAATGATTTGTTAAGAAACAGCGCACCAAAAATCTATCAGATACTCTTGCGAACACGAATACAAAAAAGCTACTGAAGAATCTGGAATAAAATCCCGAAACGAAAAATGCATACAATAAAGAAAATGGCGTTTATGGCGTCTCTAGGTTTAACTGTCGTTAAGAAGGAGTCATTTTTTGGTTATTATAACCAAAATACGCAGGCGTGAAAAAAAATCCATTATAAAATGGTCAAAAAAAGTTGAGAAAACAACCAAACATATACACATGAGTTGTGGTTTGGTTAAAATATGTGCACTTTATCACTCAGAACCAGACTTGGTCAATTTTAAACCAATAAGTAACGAAATGCGTCTAAAATTTGGTCAAAAAAAGTTGAGAAAACAGCCAAACATATACACATGAGTTGTGGTTTGGTTAAAATATGTGCACTTTATCAAGCACCATATACATAGCAGCACTTTGTGAGGAATTTCAATTTTTTTAATGCAAATTTGAATTTGGTGAAATTTAGTGAATCAATTTTAGAATTTAGTGAATCATAGTTTAAAAGTTATTAACAAAATAACGTAAGGCGTATACTTAGCAGCACTTGTTCTGAATTTCAAAAATTTTGGTATCAAAAGATGCGCCTGAATCGTATCGTAACTTTTTTCAGAATTTAGTGAATCTTAATTTGTTAGTTATTTAACAAATTAAAAATTATAAACAATTACGCAACGCAATTTCAAAATGACGTAACGTCATCGAAACGATAACATCCCTGAACAAAAACAGCTTTATTCGGAGTCATTCGGAATGCCATTTTGTGAATTTAAAATGACAGTTGTTGTCAATAAGTTTTATAATTTCACATCTTCATTGGGATTGGGGGAATTTCCTTCTTGGTAAGTTGTTCTCAAATAACTTATATTATTCGCTTTATTATTTTTATTTTCAGGAAATCTGCATGCAATATGAGATCTCCAAACTTTTACAAATACAAGAATGAACAAGAATACAAGCACGATAAACATGAACGGAGAAGAATCGAAATCAAAGGATCTTTCGATGCCATGCCCAAGGGCACTTTAAATTTTGACGACTTCAGTTCCACTCCATACTTCTTCGAGAAGTTCGACCACGAAAATTCATATAAATACAATCTGCAATCCCATACATGTAATGTTCCAGCGTTTGGATGAGATGCGCAAGCAGGCCTTCACCTCTGTCCGCCTCTTCGGTGAGGACAAAAACAACAGCATCTTTTATATGTGGGCTTGGCGACGCTAGGAATTGCATTCCGTCTCTTTCCCGACAGGCAAATCGATAACCATTGCTACGGTTGGAAGAAACTCGATGCCAAATCCGAG
>CAKKXW010000004.1:56574305-56714371 GCA_920937365.1 Sphaerophoria rueppellii | reverse complement strand
CCAAATGAAATCAAAAACGAATCAAATTTTAATATTTTTAAACGTTTGCTTATTATCTTTTATTAAATCTATATATAGTGTACTTAGATTTCTAAAATGAATATACAAAATATCGCTTACTTAGTATCTTAAATCTTTAGTTTAACATAATTTTGTAGTAGTAAAATAGTAATATTATGCTAAATAAATGAATACCTACATACATACATACTTATTCAAAACTTTAATTTGGATTTGGTTGATATGCAACCAATAAACAACTGAAGACTAGTTTCGGTTAGTTCTCAACCACCATATGACAATGAGTGTTAAAAAAAATAGGTAATAAAAAACGTAATTCAAACTATTGAAATTAAGAATGAGTGGGTAAAAGTATCTTAAATTGACCTAGGTTATATAATAGTAATTTTTAAACCATAAAAATGAAGGACCTGTTAATTTTCAACAAATATCGAACATTTGACCTCAAGGTTGTAAATGAGTTCTTTTGAACCGGAATTCAGACAACAGTTCAAATTGAGAAAAAATCTTACTGCAAATCAACTTCAAAGTTGATGAGAGAACATTTTACCCCAAGTCAAACCTTAATTATAATTTGGCGTTATTTATACCGTAAATTAACCAACAGTTTTTAAGTAACTCAATTAACGCCCTGTTATGACCACAGTTAACTTTGGTTAATTTATGATCTAAGTCATTTTGCGACGGTGGGTGGTTAGATTTTGTTACTTGGGGTGTTAGCTACATGTACAGTGTACGTGAGTGAAGCAACAAAAATGCGTGATGATGTCCATTTTTGGGGTATGTGCTGTCAATGTTTAGGGTATGTGCTGTCAAACTTTGACTGATGGTAAGGCGCTGCAATTCGTAGAGTTCCCGTAGTGTGCACGGTTGTTTTGAATAGTTCTTCCATCGTGTTTCGAAACGTTTTTATTTGTTGGTTGTATTACAATAGGCGTAATAAACGTGATGAATTACGGATGAAAAATCAAGAAAATGTACTGGAAAATAAAAAAATTAAACATTAAAAACCGTGCAGTGCATCTTTAGTGTTAAAATACCATGCTTCCTAAAAAACGAATTGAGATTGAAAAAAAAGTTGAAGCAAAATCGATGAAATCTTGATTTAATCAAATTTGCTTGGCGCCCCTGAGATTAACTATTCAACTGCAGACCAGCCCTGTTGTAATGCGTTTGTGTTTGTAAAACTCACCCTACTTAGAAAAATGCTTCAATTCTTGTTCATAAGGCCCCTTCCTGTACTTCTTATTCAATGGGAAGTACTAGCTGTTCCATAAACAAGGCTAAAGCGCACCATACACAGTTCAGCTCAATCGTCAACTGAATCAGATCAAATGTAAATCAACCTGTTTGTGGCTTTGTCATTTCATCGATTTGGCAGTTGAATGGTTGGTTGAAGAAAAATCAAAAGATTTTGATTTTTTTGAAGTTGAATATAAAGTCTTTCAATTGAATTGAACTGCATGTGGACGAGTTGGTTGATTTGCTGTCAAAACAACAGATGAGTTTAAAAGGCAGATGGGAAACCGAGCTGTCAAAATGACAATGTCTACAAGCTATGGATTATAATGCGATAGTATGCGTGTTTTTAAGTGCCCCATACACATTTCAACTCGATTGTAAACTGAGTTGTCAACTAGGTTTGTGTTCGAGCACACACTGCATAGACTGAGTTGGAACCACTGATCAGTTATAACAAGATGGGAAAGCTTGCTGTCAAAATGACATTTGCCTACAAGCTAAGGGAGCAGGTTAGCTGTAAGAGTATGCGTGTAATACAAACTTAAAGACACAGGTTAGCTGTAAGAGTATGCGTTTTATTGTAATAATGATACAATTGCCTACATAATAAAGCAAGTTTGCTGCAAGAGTATGTGTGTATGAAAAAAAAAACTTTTGCGGTATTCGGAGGGTAAAACGTAGGTAGGTTTCCAATCTTGTTATAAAGTTATCACTGGTTGGAACGCATTGCTTCTTGTGAATAAATGAGAAAAAAACAGCAACAAAAATGAGGTGGTAGGACCATATTTACTGTGATCGTATTGGTAAAAACACGCATACTATCGCAGTAACTATAATCCATAGCTTGTAGGCATTGTCATTTTGACAGCTCGGTTTCCCATCTCCCTTTTAAACTCATGTTGTTTTGACAGCAAATCAACCAACTCGTCCACAATCAGTTCAATTCAGTTGAAAGACTTTATATTCAACTTCATAAAAATCAAAATCTTTTGATTTTTCTTCAACCAACCATTCAACTGTCAAATCGATGAAATGACAAGGCCACACACAGGTTGATTTACATTTGATTTGATTCAGTTGACGATTGAGTTGAACTGTGTATGGTGCGCTTTACCAATACTATCACAGTAAATATGGTCCTACCACCTCATTTTTGTTGCTGTTTTTTCTCATTTATTCAGTAGAAGCAATGCGTTCCAACTCAGTCTATGCAGTGTGTGTTCGAACACAAATCTAGTTGACAACTCAGTTTACAATCGAGTTGAAATGTGTATGGGGCACTTAAAAGAGAAACAAATCTAGACAGAACTTGACAGTTTAAGAACCCTACTACACGCTCAAATTTCTGGGGATCTACTGGTTCTAGGCAAAATTTATTTTGACAGCTTGGTTTCTAATCTCTTTTCTTATATCTGTGTGCATGACGTCAAAAAACTAAATTGCAAGGGATAAAATGCAAATGCGACGAAAATGAAAATCGAAGAGGCATAGAACGCGCCATGTTGTTCAAGCTTCTGTTGTGAAAACGCGTTTTTTAATATTTAAATGATAAATCTTTACATTGAGAAATTTCAATACTAGTTTAAATTATTCTAAAGCGATTCCTTAACCTTGCTTAATTTATTTTGCAAGAGAGTCGTAATAGTTAAGTTTCAAGTGAAACGAGGTTGAGAAAGTTGAAAGCGCGTACAAATTAAACAATACCATGGTACCAATCGGTCCGGTACACGGTCACCCAGGCGTCCACCCACCCCAACAAATCCAGAGTACTCCTTCTGGTCCAAATCAATTACAATCATCTTCCAATAGCCAATCAAATAAATCTTCAAATGCAGTGGTTTGTTGCTTTTATTAATAATCAAAAATCCTTCTATACAATTGTTGTTTAGAAACCCAACTATACACTCAAGTTTACTCTTGCCGGCCACACAAAAGCTGTTTCCGCAGTTAAATTTAGCCCAAACGGAGAATGGCTGGCCAGTTCATGTGAGCATTTCATTTACTGTTCAGTGTTGTACTAGTAAATTAATTTATTTTTTTGTTTCACCTTTTAAGCTGCTGACAAACTGATAAAAATTTGGGGCGCGTACGATGGCAAGTTTGAGAAAACAATTGCCGGACACAAGTTGGGAATAAGTGATGTGGCATGGTCATCTGATAGTCGACTACTCGTGAGTGGCAGTGATGATAAGACACTCAAAATCTGGGAACTCAGCTCTGGCAAATGTTTGAAAACACTCAAGGGTCACAGCAACTATGTTTTTTGTTGCAATTTCAATCCACAAAGCAATTTGATTGTGTCGGGTAGTTTTGATGAAAGTGTTCGCATTTGGGATGTCCGCACGGGTAAGTGTTTAAAAACACTACCCGCTCACTCAGATCCAGTATCAGCAGTACATTTCAACCGTGATGGGTCGTTAATTGTAAGCTCCAGCTATGATGGCCTTTGTCGAATTTGGGATACAGCCAGTGGACAGTGTTTGAAAACACTAATTGATGATGATAATCCACCAGTGAGCTTTGTGAAGTTTTCGCCAAATGGAAAGTATATCCTTGCTGCAACACTTGACAATACGTTAAAACTTTGGGATTATTCGAAAGGAAAATGTTTAAAGACATACACTGGCCATAAAAATGAAAAATATTGCATATTTGCAAATTTTTCTGTTACAGGCGGGAAGGTAATATATCAAAAAACAAGTAACATAGGTACAAATGTTACTTAGGACATTATTTTTTATCATTTAAGTATTTAACACCTATGAACTTAAGAGTGTCAGGTATATGCTTTGGTCAAATAGCCAGTGGCATTCCTTCCCTTACAATATTCAACCGTAATACCCGCGCCTTCAGGTATGCCCATCAGTTCACCCTCCAGCCCAACTTCGGACGTACTGTGATGTACAGAGAATCATTCTTGTTTTACGCGAATGTGGAACTCCCTTCAATGCTGTCTTCCCAGTCATTGCAATGGATATTCAAGAATTCCATAACGCTCGCACTGTGCTTTGTCATAAAAAGGGTATATAAACCTGCAAGTCAAGTCTTCGGAAGCAGAGGGCTTCAAGGTGATTGCCTATCCCGATGACTTTTCAATTTCAATCTGGGAAACATCCACAAGTTCTTTAATATCTCCTACAAAACGCCTTAGACAGGCTCACGAACTGGGCAAATAACTAGTTTGGAAGTCAATCCAATTAAAACGCAACTAGTTTTTTTTCACGAGAAGGTACAAAATACCCCAAATTAGCCCACCCACAATTAACATCCCTTACCCATTAGATCTTATGTTAGACAAAAAACTTAATTGGAGGCAAATATTGATGAAAGAGTAAAGAAAGCTTGCGTCTTCCAAGCGGAAATGAAAGCGAGTTCTTAAAAAACTAAGAGAAAACGTGATATCAACTTCTGATATCCGCATCTTCTCTGACAGTCAGGCTGCTATTAAATCTCTCGACGATGTCTTAACCAACCCTCAGACGGCACTCGATTGTCGATCATCTCTTATGGAGGTTGCGCAACAATTTAATATTCACCTCTGCTGGGTGCCGGGCCACAGAGACATCACGGGAAATTGTAGATTCGACGAACTCGCTAAAAATGGAACCGTCATATCTATCTTACCTGAAAGGGAAAAGATAGGTATACCGATAAGCTAAATGCAAATTTTTTCTTAAAGAAACAGCCATAACGATAACAAGCTCTAGGTGGTACAATTTACCTACGTGCGCAGCCACAAAGCTCATGGCCGTCACTTGAACTAAAGCGCTCTAAGGACTTGTTACCTCAAAGCAGATTTCATATAATCATCCTAATAGGTGTCCTAACCGGACACAATCTCTCACCTTCTCTGCTCTTTCACTAAGACGCAAACTTCATCTGGGAGAATACTTTTAGGATAATCCCAGTGAACTAGCTAATAAGGATATCAAATATCTTCTTTGCTTTATAAAAAGCTCAAAATGGTTCAAATAGTAAGAAGTAATTGTCTAGATTCATGTGGTATCACAATGGGCCTTTTGGCTTAAGTGTGTGGAAGGCTAAGAACCAACTCTCAATGCATAATTTACAATACTTAATCGTTTAGACTATTTCACACAAAAATGGTCTTCGATAAAAACTTCCATATTGCCACCGCTTCAAGATCCTTTTGGAGATAAGGAGAACCTCTGGAAAAAAATACGATACACTTCTAAACTGATAATTCAAAGACCGACAATGGCGCTGTATCTACTCGAAACACTAAATCGCAGTCTACCAAATAGACTTCCTAATCAATGTAGTGTGCCCCAAGCAGATGTAATGGCGATAAAAGAGGCACAAAGAAAACGTTATATCTTATAAGGATATACGTATCTTCTCGGACAGCCATGCTGCTCTCAAATCTCTCGTCTCCACAAACTCTCCTAAAGTCCACAACCATCGATGATTTTCGAATAAGATGACAGAACAGTTTAACATTCACCTCATTTGGGTGATGGGCCACAAAGACATTCCGGGAAATTTCAAAGCTGAAGAGCTCGCCAAAAACGGAACACTCATTGTTAGACAGAGACATAACATAGGAACACCACTTGCTTCATGCAAACATCTTTACAAACAATACGCTCTAGAATCAAAAAAAGCTATATGATCACAGGGTACTACCTGCCTAGCAACTAAACAAATATGGCCAAGCATAGGCCTAAAGCACTCAAAAGTCTTGTTTTTTTCTAAGCTCTACAATTGCAGTCATAACAGGACATTGCATCATCTTCTTCGATAACACCAGTGAACTGGCAACGATCGATTCTCGAGTTACTCAAATCATTATAAACTTACTTATACGGCTCACAATCCATGAAGGATCTCAGCCTGAGATACTGTAGCCTTCCGTCGTGAACGGTCCCTCGCATGGTCTCTCCAGTCGCCGAAACCAAGCGCTCTGGCATTCGCAGTCACTTGGTCCTTGTACCGTAGGTTCGGTCTTCCTTGTCGTCTCGAACCTGGCGGCTGGGATGAGAAGACTTTCTTGGCTAGCGCGTTGTCGTCCATTCGCTCGATGTGGCCGAGCCAATGTAGTCGTCTCTTCTTTGCCTTGGACTATACCACATCTTGGTACAGCTCATACAGTTCTCGGTTGAACCTCGTTCTCCATTCGCTATCGTCGCATACGGGATCGAAAATATGTCAAATAATTTTCCTTTCGAATGGGGAGTTTTGAACCCAGTTGGCCAACCCGAAGCAGCAGCAATTGACTAGGGTAATTCTTCTTCGAAACTCAACTAAGGTGTCGTTTGTGGGATTGATGTTTGTTCTAAGGTACAGGCACAGGCGAACTCCTTAACTACCTCGAAATTGCTGCTACCAACAGTGGCGTTTTGTCCTAGGCGGTGGACAGATGTTGTTTTGTTTGTTGATAGCATGTACTTTGTTTTGTCCTCATTCACTTCAAGGACAACGAGCTTCGGTGGATTTGTTGAAGATAGTGTTTTTCGTGCTCACACCTGCCCTGCGCACTATCTGCTCCAGGACTAAGTCAGATGACAACGCATCTCCTTGCCTAAACCCTGCGTATGTATGGAATAACTCGGATGACCTGTTACATATTTGCACACTGCACTGCGTTTTGTTTAGCGTCATGCGGCACAGCTGGATCAGTTTTTTTTGGGATCCCGAATTCAGACATCGCCATCATAAGCTCTTGGCGGTGGATGCTATCATACGCAGCTTTAAAGTCGATGAAAAGATGGTGGGTTTCGACTTGAAATTCGTTGGTATTTTCCAAACCTACTAGGAGCCAGTTCGTTCAGAGTGGGTTAAATCTTCAATTTGATTATCACAGATTCCCGTTAATTCAGAATTAAGAATCCGTGATTATCAAACAGCGTTTGTTCACTTTTTTCACCTTGATTAACAAATCATGGTTTTTCTACAATTCGTACCATTTTCCAGTCTATCAGTCAGTTTTGTTGTCTTTATCAAGGATTAAGTTTTTCATTTCATTTTGTTGTCAATTGTTGACTGTCGGGGATTTAAATCTGATATTCAAAAAAAGTCATTTTTTGTGCTAAATGATTGGATCTTTATTTCATAATAAAAATAATAAAAAGGAATGTATGCCGTTAATAATGAAAAAGAATATCAGCCAAATTAAGGGCACCACGATCACGCTTACAGGACCATATCATATGCATGAAACTTTCCATAACATAATCGAATATAGCCTCACGAGTTCCATCTTTGAGATTTTAAATCGACGCTCGGCTGTTGGCGTAGACTTCATCTTTCATGTGGCCCCAAAGGAAGAAGTGGATGACCAAAAAATGTTTTATTTTTGCGAACTGTGACAGCTAAATTTTCACCATTTTTGTAGTGAATTTAAATAATTTCAATACACTGCTGAAACGTTGATCGTTCCATTTTTAGTAATGGCGTAATTTCTGCTTGTCAAATATACAAAAATAACAGCTTAAAGAGTGATACCTACATAACATCTAACATAACATCTCTTATTGGAAAACCCATGTGCATATTAGTATGAAGTTCATTATTTTGTCCTTTAAGACGTCTAATGTATTTATAAAATTCCGTTAAGATTCTGTTCTTTTGTATCAGTGGAGTGTGTGGCACTAATGTCTTAAAATGTTAACAGCTTGTTAACATGAGATAGTTAAACCTTCTGGAATATAGCTCAACCATCAAATGCTTACCTATGTCTTGTTTTGTTTATCTTTCGAGATTTCTGTCCTCTATTATAATTTGTGAATAATAGCTTATATTTGTGTTCCGAAGCGAACATTCTTTTATCAAATTTCATTTTTATAATGCCAATATTCATGTAAGACTTGATTACATGACGCTTGATAAAAAGATAGGCAATAGCATATCAGTGCGTAAATCAACAAACTGAATTATAGGATATCCTTGATTAAATGGTCCTATTCGAGCAAAATTGGATGATTAACGAAATTTCATATTAGGGCCAGTTCGTTCACGCTTGATCATCTTTAATCAAAGATTATTCCAGTTGACAATCTTAGGGCCAGTTCGTTCAGAGTGGGTTAAATCTCCAATTTGATTATCACGGATTCCCTTTAATTCATAATTAATAATCGGTGATAATCAAAGAGTGTTTGTTCAGTTTTATTTCACCTTGATTAACAAATCATGGTTTTTATATTAATCGTTCCATTTTCCAGTCTATCAGTCAGTTTCACTGTCAAAACTTAATCAAGAGTTAAGTTTTTCATTTCATTTTATTGTCAATAATTGTTGTTTTATTTTTTTTAAATTCAATTTCGTGTTTGTTTTATTTCAAAATTCAAATCAAAATAAGTAAGTAAGTAAGTAATTCATTTATTTAACGATATTTCATTACAATTTGAATAAACATAACGAATTTTGAAGCTTTGACATAGCCGTCAGCTCAGTTGACAAATTTATAAAACGTTTAATTTTTGTAATACAATTTAAATGAATTGATTTAAATAAATTCAGTAATTAAAAGATTGCGATATTTATAAATTGAATTTAAAAAACCGTATAATAATTTCCAATCTAAGCCATTTAATAAATCTATTGTTTCTTGCATCGTAAAGCTGTTTTTTCCGAAGAAATTAAGTCTTTGGTGTTTTAATACTGGACAAGTGCTTATAAGATGGAAGCAATCTTCTTTTGCTTTAGTGTTGCAGAGGGTACAGAATTGCTGGAAGTTTCCGTTGTATGGACTGCCATTTAAGGTTAAAAGTTCACATCTGGATTTGAATATTAGCGATATCTCTTTATAACTGAATGCGTCGTGAAAGTAATTATTGCTCATAAGGTTGTGATTAAGTTGTGAGTAAATTATTCTGCTCTCAGACTGCTTAGCTTCTACTACTAATTTTTCTCGAACAAAGTCCTCGTATTTTTGAATTACGTTGTAAAGCTGTTTTTTTAGTTGTACTAAGTTATTTAGATCAAATTGGATAACTTCTCCGCAGGCATCACCAATATTTTCCCACTTAACAATCCACCAGTCCTTATTCCTCATTTCATAAAGGAGCATTTTCTTAGTCAAACGATCATCAGAATGTGAAGCAACTTTATAGACGTAGTCTGCCTGCAGCTTTAGGGTGTAAGTAAAAAGTTTAGCAATTCCTGTTTCCAAATAAATTGCGTAGTTGGGTGTTCCATTTGGTAGATTAAAAAGTTTTTTTATGAAATTTCTTTGGAGCTTTTCTACAATTTCAAATTCATCCGCTCCCCAAACTTGTGCCGCATAGCAGAGAGATGTTTTGACAACACATTCGAATATTTTGTATTTAGCTGACAACAATACATTTTGGTTTGCAAAAATATTCCTCCATGTCATATTCAGCAAGCTTTGTGAAGACTTCGATTTTTCAATTAGGTGGTTTTTGAAACCCATCGTTTTGTTCAACTTGACGCCTAAATAGTTATATTCTTTAGTGACTTCAAGAAGATGATCGTTGAAGGTCCATCTTTCTCTAACCAAACTCTGAGAAGATCTTGTGAATACCATGATTTTGGATTTTTCGGCATTTATTGTAAGCCCCCATGTGTTGCAGTATGTTGACAATCGGTTTATCATAAGCTGTAAGTTTTCTGGTGACTCTGAGAGAATCACCAGATCGTCTGCATACAGAAGCACATTGACTGTAGTGTCAGCTATCCGAATCCCACCAGGAAGATATTTGCCAATATCGTTAATAAACAATGCAAACAACAAAGCACTCAGAGGACATCCTTGTTTAACACCAGAGTTAGTATCAAACCATTGTGAGAACGTAGATCCATCCCATACCGCTGCTTCTGTACCTGTATACATATTCCTTAGTACATTTAAAAGTTTTGTGGAGATTCCAAGTTGAGAGAGTTTATACACAAGTGCATTTCTATTCACAAGGTCGAAAGCTGCCTTAAAATCAACAAAAAAGGCGTAAGTCTTCTTGTTTCTGGCTTGGAATGCTTTGACAATTGACGTTAAAACAAATATCTGATCTACAGTACAATAGTTTTTTCTAAAACCTGCTTGTAAGTCAGTTAAAATGTTGTTATTATCAACCCACTTTTCTATTCTGTTCACTAGAACCCCGCAAAATATTTTAGCCATAACGTTCATAAATGATATTCCTCGGTAATTCTCGGCGTTGTTTGTATCACCTTTCTTATGAATTGGAAAAATTACAGACTTTTTGAATGAAGATGGAATAAAGCCGGTTGCAAGGATTTTGTTGAAAAGCTGCTTTAGCTTATTAATGAAAGCTGGTGTTGCATTCTTGAAGTACTCATTTGGAACTCCGTCTTCGCCTTGTGCTTTTCCATCTTTCGCTTTTTGGAGTACGATTTTTATTTCATTTACGTCTACTTCAGAGTCCAAAGTTTCTTCTATTACCAGTGGTTCTGCATAAGCAAATGATAAATCAGACTTACTGGAGAGCATGTTTTTGAAGTGGTATGAAAGATGCTCTGCGGAGATGTGAGTACCGATTACAAAGTTGGATCCATTTATTTCTTTAGCTAAATTCCAGAAGTCTTTTGAATTACTGGCTAAACTTAACGAACTAGCTTGATTATTTTCAAATTCAGCTTTTTTTGTGCGACATAATTGCTTATACTTGGAATTTGAGTCAACATACCACTTTCTTAGTTCTTCTGTATAACAGTTTCGTAGTGCTTGTAAAAGAGCAAATGATTTTTTTCGGGCATTCATACATTCTTTATCGAACCACTTATTTTTGAACTTTGTACTACAACCAGACGGTTGAGCTGGTGAAGAATTTCTTATACATGATATTAATTCCTTTGAAAACAACTCAATAGATTCATTAACTGATAAGTGCTCATAGATATGTATATCTAGATTATTTTGGTAGGTATTCAAAATTTCATTTTTCCATTTAAGTCTCGGTAGTAGCTTTAGGTTTTGATGTTGAAATGTATTTTCGCTGTTCCATTCGAATACGAGAGGCATATGATCTGAATAGGTTTTACACTCAACTACTAATTTTGAAACCAAGTTCAACCAATCGTTATTTGCTATGCAATAGTCGATAGCAGATTTCCCTTGTCCTCCAACGAAAGTGGCCCTAAGGGCCAGTTCGTTGAGTGTGGTTTAAATCTTCGATTTGATTATCACGGATTCCCCTTAATTCATAATTTTAATTAAGAATCCGTGATATTCAAAGAGTGTTCATTCACTTTTTTCTCACCTTGATTAACAAATCATGGTTTTTCCACAAATCGTTCCATTTTCCAGTCTATCAGTCAGTTTCATTGTCAAAACTTAATCGAGAATTAAATATTTTATTTCATTTTGTTGTCAATAGTTATGCGTTCAATATATTTTTAATAAGTAAAAGAATATTTTTTTGAATTGATTTCTTCAAACGAAATAACAAAACAATGTGATAGAAGTCAGAAGAAGAACTGGTCTACCATATATCTCCTTTTGGCTGCTGGTAATGGAAGGGATGTTGCAATACCAATGTGAAACAGTTGTTGAAAGCCGAACTGTGAGTGTGAGCTTGGAATTAGGTTAGCATCTTGAGAATTTGCTACTGATTGGCAATTTGAAAATTCCTTACGAAAGTCTTTGTCTTTGTCTATTAGCGGCCAGTACCTACTCGGTACCTCTAGCTATTGCTTTCATTTTTTGTTTTTTGATTCCAGGATGACCTCGATGTATGTAGGTCACGAATTATTTTCGAACGAAAAGAATCAGGAATTATAAGCCCTTATTCAGACATGATGCAACCGTAAATGAAAATGTTTCTCGTGTATTGGAGAACTGATGTTCGCTAGAAGAAAGTTTTTCTTACTTTGCGCATTCGGCTTAGTTTAAGCTTGCAGAAAAGAAAATACATTTTGGAAAGAAATGAAGAGGAAGTACTCCTGGCAAGCATTATTATTATATGCATTCTTATAATAATTAAAGTAATGAATTATAATTAAACATTTGTGTCGTCCTTTATTTTTAATTTTTTGCAATAGCATTACTTTGACTACAAAGAACTTAACAAAGTTCAGGGATCAAAAGAAATAAAGCAAAGGCAAAAAGAAATTTAAGTTACTTATTACTTAAAAGTTTAAATTGGTTTCTTCTGAAAAATTCTGGTTTATGAACAACTGTGCGCTCTGGGCAAGTTGATGACTTTCGGGTCATTAAGTAATTTAGAGAGTGCAAATATCATGTCAATGCGTAAATCAAGTATGAACAAACTGAATGATAGATCATCCTTGATTAAATAGTGTTAATCGAGCAAAATTGGATGATTAACGAAATCTCAAATTAACTGCTCAAATCATGGATTTCTTAATTACAATTTTTGTGAACAAACGAATTCTAAGATTATCAACTGGAATAATCCTTGATTAAAGATGATCAAGCGTGAACGAACTGGCCCTAAGTCTGCTCCAAAAAAAAAAATGAACATTTGACTTGACCCTTAGCACGCTGCTGCTTCTCTCTTATTTCGTCCACGGCCTCCATCTCGCATTAATTTAAATCTGGATTGTTGAAAAGAATCTAGCTAAAAAACGTGTAGAAGAGATGTGTTGATTTATATTTGCATAATTAAGGTGGCGCTACAGTCCGTTGTGGACTTGGGCCTCAATCAACAGTCTCCGCCAGCCAACTCGGTCGCTAGCTATCTGTCTCCAGTTTTGCACTCCAAGTCCTCTTCCACTTGAGTGCGCCACCTGAGTCGCGGTCTTCCTCCCCTCCTACGTCGCTCGGGAACAGTGTCGAAGGCTTTCCGGGCCCGAACATTGGTGTCCATCCGCTCTAAATGACCGAGCCATCTGAGTCTCTGGACCTTGACCCTTCTGGCTAGGTCCATGTCGTTGTACAACCCGTAAAATTCGCTGTGCTAAGGCACTGTCATCCCTTTTTGTCAAGGTCCATGCTTCTGCACCATACAGGAGGACTGGGATGATGAGGGTGTTATACAATTTCACCTTAGTTGCTCGAGAGAGAGAGAGCTTTTCCACTCAATTGCTTTCTTAGCCCAAAGAAACAGCGATTAGAAAAAGTTATACTTCGTCTGATCTCGACGCTGGTGTTATTGCCCGCGTTTACAGCGGAGCCTAGGTAGACCAACTCCTCTACTACCTCGAAGTTATATGCGTCTATTGTGACGTTCTGCCCGAGCCGTCGGTGTTGGGTGTCCTTCCTCGAAGACAGCATATACTTCGTTTTTCATTTACCGCTAAACCCATTTTTGCCGCTTCTGTCTCAATTCTCACGAAAGTGCGTTCTTCCCATTATATCAATATTGTAATATTCGGCTTGGTCCGACAATTAAAACTTATTCACTTTTCAAATAAAACACAAATTCACTTTATTTAAATCACTCACAAACTTATTTATTCAACACTTTCAATTATTACTTTCAAACACAGTGTCTTTACTTTATAGCAGTTCACATTCGATTCATTTTGCTTCGACACCAAGCGGGTATTTATATAACTCAAATAAGTTCGAGAAACTACTAGGTTCTAGTAGGCGCTGAAACTTCTCGATGCTTAACGAAGTTCTCCTCTTAACCACTAGAGTGTAGGGGAAGCTCTAAAGAGTGTATACACAATTACTTACAACTATAAATAAAACTTTTGCTACATAACTATTCAGCAATTAGACAATATTAGAGTGACAGAGATAGATAGTGTTTACACATTTAAGTATAGAGATATAAAGAGGCGGAGTTACAAAGTGTGTACACATTACAATAGATTGACATACAGAGATATAGAGAGGTAGGAATAGAAAGTGTATACATATTACATTGCCCCCTCCTTAGGATTGATCGTTCCGAACAAATCCATCATTCTCATCACCACTGTAGCGATGTAGCCGGTCGCGATGTACAACTTTAGGTTTTCCTCTGACTCCCTTTTGTATCCGGTACACGACGTCGTTGATTTTTGTAATGACTGTATATGGACCTTCCCAGTCCCGTTGAAGTTTCGGTGACAACCCTTTTTGTCGATGGGGATTGTAAAGCCACACTCGATCTCCTGCTTGGAACTCCGTTGTTGTCGCTCGTATATCGTAGCGTGTCTTCATTCGGTCACTGAACATCTTTATTTTCAACCTGGTATCGTCGTGGATCTGAAGGAGTCTTTCTTTAAGTTCATCCATGTAGTCGTCCTCGACTTGCGGCTCCGATGAGGGACACCCAAATTTTATTTCGCTCGGCAGTCTGATGTTCTTTCCCATCAAAACCTCAGACGGTGTATGGCCAGTTGAGCTATGCCTTGCACTTCGATACGCCATCAAAAACAGAGGAATGTGCCGATCCCAATCTCGCTGGTTGTCGTCCACAACTTTGCAAAGATGTTCCTTCAGGGTTCGGTTGAATCGTTCGACCATGCCATCAGATTGTGGGTGGAGTGGTGTTGTTCTTGTCTTCTTGATGTGAAGAAGCCCACAAACTTCCTGGAATATGTTTGATTCAAAGTTTCTTCCCTGGTCGGAGTGCAGTTCTAATGGAACGCCGAATCTGCTAACCCAGTTGAACACAATTTGGTCTGCGACTGTTTTGGCTTCTTGATTTGGAATGGCGTATGCTTCAGGCCACTTGCTGAAGTAATCCATGACGACCAGAATATAACGATTTCCATTATTTGTTTCCGGAAAGGGACCCGCCACGTCTACTGCAATCCTTTCGGAGGGTGCTCCGACATTATACTGCTGCATTTGACTGTGATTCTTTTTGTTCGGGCCTTTGGTGGCAGCACAGGTATCACATTTTCGGCACCACTTCTCGACATCTTGCCTTGCATGTAGCCAGTAGAATCGTTGTCGAACCTTTTCTAACGTCTTGTTTACTCCTAGATGGCCTCCCGAAATTCCATCATGCATCTCTCGCAGAACGTCCATAACCTTCGATCTCGGTAAGACTAGCTGCATTACATAAGACTTTCCATCTGCTGATTCCCACTTACGCCGAAGGACACCCTCTTGAACATGAAGCGAGTCCCACTGTGCCCAATAGGCCTTCAGAGCCGGACTTCTGTCGGAGATATCAGCCCATTCTGGTTTTTCCTGGTGTTCCTTCCATGCGAGGATGGGTTCGATATCTGGGTCCTCTTGTTGAGCCTTCCTCAACTCGTCGTTGCTCTAGCCACAAATTGGAATTGGCTCTGGTTCGTTGGACGGTAACCACTTCTTTTTCTTCTTGGCGTCTGCAATGCTTACAGTCTTGTTTGCATGGTCTCCGAGACAGTGCATCAGCATTTGAGTGCAGCTTCCCCTTACGATGTTGGATTTCGTAATCGTACGTCTCAATCCATCTCGCCACTTGCCCCTCTGGATTCTTGAAATTCAAAAGCCAGTTCAGTACTCCATGGTCGGTTCGAAGAAGGAACTTCTGTCCATAGAGATACTTATAGAAATGCTTTGTTGCCAAAACCTGTGCAAGAAGTTCTCTTCTGGTCACACAATAGTTTTTTTCCGACTTCGAGAGTACCTTGCTATAATAGGCCACCTTTTCTTTGCCATCATGTACCTGTGACAATACAGCACCAATCCCGACATTGCTGGCACCAGCATCAATGATGAACGGTTTTCCGGGAGTCGGGAAGGTCAGCACTGGTGCATTACACAAGCGTTGCTTGAGCTCTTGAAAGCTGCGCTCGCACTCACCTGACCATTTAAACTGCTTTCCCTTTTCCGTTAGCTGATGTATACTCTTTGCGATCTCAGCAAAGTTCTTGACAAAGCGCCTATAGTACGTGGCTAGACTCAGAAAGCTTCGGAGTTGATGCTTATCCTGTGGTGTTGGCCAATTCTTCACAGTGTCAACTTTATCAGGATCCGTCTTCACTCCTTGGGATGAGATGATATGTCCCCGATATTTCACTTCGGTTTTGAAGAGTGAACACTTTTCTGGGTTGAGCTTGAGGTGGGCTTCTCGAAGTCTTTGAAACACGGCTCTCAGATTCGTACAGTGTTCGTCAAAGGTTTTCCCGTATACAATGACGTCATCCAAATAGACCAGGCAAGATTTCCATGTTAGTCCTTGCAGGACACATTCCATAAGGCGCTCAAAAGTCGCTGGAGCATTGCATAGTCCAAAAGGCATCACTTTGAACTGCCACAACCCGTTTCCTGTTGAGAACGCTGTCTCTTCTTTGTCTTCAGCATGGATTTCTACTTGCCAGTATCCACTCTTCAGGTCCAAAGTTGAGAACCACTTTGCTCCTTCCATTGCGTCCAGAGTATCACTGATCCTAGGCAGAGGGTAGCTATCCTTCTTGGTCACATTGTTTAATCTTCGATAGTCCACACAAAAGCGGGTTGATCCGTCTTTCTTCTTTACCAGGACCACTGGAGACGCCTAAGGGCTTTTAGAGTTTTCGATCAGACCCTCTTCTTTCATGGTGGTTATCAGTTCTTCAACCTCACCTTGTTTGGCTAGTGGAAGACGTCTTGCAGGTTGACGAATCGGCTTTGCATCCCCGGTGTTGATTCGATGTTGAACGAGTTGTGTTCTGCCATATTTCCTTTGCGATGACGAAAAGATGTCTGGGGCCCTACTCTGTAATGCGTTTCGAAAGCAAATATTTTCGAAAACGAATATTTTGTACTCTCTATTCCTAATTCGGATAAAAAATCTAGTACTTACGGATTGACAAATCCGCATTCGGATTTTTCGTACCTGGCAATGCGTTTCGGAAAGTCATTAGCGTTCGAAAACGGAAATTTTCTTTCTACACCAAGTGAGCTAACGGATTGCAATTCGAAGGTCGTTTTCAAAGGACACACAGGGAAAATTGTATTGAGTTGAGTTGTGCGAATGCGAAATAGATAAAATGTAAGTTAGGAAATAATCATTTTATTCAAAATTTAAGCGAACAAATATCATTACAGGGAATCATCAGCGGAAAATGTGCACACCAAACAAAAACAGTTTGAAATTATGGTGGAATTTATGAGTGCGCATGCCGACTTGGCAAAAGGACGTTTGAACGCCTCGGACGCCAGAAACACTTCGAACAATTTGTGGAAAAGACTATCGTCTTCTTTAAATGCGGAATACTGCTTAGCCTCTCTGCGTTTTGGTTCGGACATTTTAAAGTTTATGTGCCTTTGACATAAAACTTTTTCAATTGCACTACAAACTACTGCAATTGAACTCGTTGTTGTCTGTTGTGACATTCCTATCGAGTAGTCATGGCCGATTTGGTGCTGATACCCTCCTTGTCCTTAAAACTTCATTGTTACAGCTAACTTCAATATATCTTGCACAGCAGTCGATCTCATAGAAGTGGACAGTTCCTCCCGAATAGCATTCAATACATAATTTAATGCGATTTTTGATAGTCTGAAGTTCTGTACAAAACTAAACAAAAGCAATGGTTAAAAAAGGAAAAAAACTCACACATTATGTTTACCTTTTATCACTCATTTCAAAAATATTTGATTTATCGCGTATTGTTCTACGTTCTACACATTCTTCTCTATTTTCTTCATCCATCCACAGCGCAACTGAATCCATTTTATTAACTTTATTGAATTTTATATTTTCTCTTTAAAATTAATTTCAACTTGTTTCTTGATTTGTTTTTATTTTGTTTTTTTTTTTTTTTTATTTTTGCTTTGACAGATCACATGAGAAATACTTCGAGACTCGGCAAATCTATTCTATTAATAGAAAAAGTACTAGATGATTGTTTTGTTCGATTCGAACATTTTACAGAGTACGAATTCATACACGAATCGAATATCAGATTCGAATCGGATTGGCTTTCGAAACGCATTACAGAGTAGGGCCCCTGCAAATTCTTCGAGGAGATCTTCTGCAGTTCTTCGTTGTTGGTGACCAAGATTAGATGACTTGAGAATGTTGGTCTTTATGGAGTTCATCTCTTCAAACTTCAAGGTTTGCCTTGGCTTTTCTTCGTTGATCCTTGTTATCGCTGATACAGATTCGCATTGTCCGACAATCTCACCTTTTCTAAGCTTAACTTCGTACGGCTTGATGTTCAGTATTCGTACGGGAACCATGTTCTTTACAGGTCTAACAAGAGTCTTCCCAATGGTGACGTTTTGGGAGGACTTTACAGATGCTGGTTCGACCATGAGGTATCGATGGCTGCCAGGCTTACCCCCCTATTTCGTCCACACAAATACTTCTGAAGCAGCAGGCACAGTAAGATCTTCTTTGATGACGGTTTTCACAGATAACGAATTCTCATACGAGTGGATCCCATAGCTCATCGGAATCTCGATGTTTCGATATTTCAGGACTTGGTTCCCGATGTCCAATATCACTCCGTGTTCTTTCATGAAATCGACACCAATAATGCACTCGTCGCATATATCGGCTACCAAGAACAGGTGCGAGAATTCCAACTCTGCCAGCCGGATCTTAAGACGTACCTCACCATACACTTTTGCTGCCTCTCCAGTTGCAGTCTTTAGACGATAGCTATTGGTGTTGTGGAGCCATGCCTTCTTAACGAGGTCCTGCCGTACAATGGACGCCGTGGCACCGGTGTCGATGGTAGCCACACATTTGTTGCCGTTTATACTTGCTTCCACGGTCAGGCTCTTGTTGTCGCGTTTGGTTTGGGAAACCTGAATGGAGACAGCTTCGGAAGCAACGTTGTTGGTGTTACTTTGAACACTTGAATTACTTCTGTTTCCACAGTGTTGACACGTGGTTCTCTTCGCGGTAATCTGCACTGTCGCTGTAGATGTCCAGTCTTATTGCAGTTCCAGCATCGTGCTGGTCTGTCTCGCTGACTCCTTTCTATAGTAGCTTTCTGACAAGAGCATTCTTGGGCCTCTAACTCTCTTACGCGATGCACATTTTGGGAAGCTTGTTCCGCGGCTTCCATAGTCAGAGCGAAAGCCAATGCTTCTGGTAGTGTTCTCTTTCCGGCAGTGCGAATAGCCCTTTGGAGATTTATATCGCTAACAGCTCTCACAAAGGCTTCAACAGCAAGATGATTTATTATCTCGTTGCCAGCTGTTTGATATGCCAGGTGAACCAATCGCTCGATATCTGCCTGAAGCTGCTGTAGACTTTCACCTCTTTTCTGTGACCTGTTGTTTAGCTGAACTCGGAAGACTTCTGTCATGTGGCTATCTCCAAACCGCTGTTCAATTGCGTTTACAAGAACTGTGAAGTCACCACTCTTCTCTGCTGGGATGGTTTGTAGCAGTTCTGCAGCTTCTTAAAGCAAGCGTGAGAGCAATGTATTTTTCGTCATCGTCCCAGCCGTTTGTTAACGCTGCTGCTTCAAACTGTTTCTTGTAGATTGACCACGGAATCTGACCATCAAAGCTTGGAGGATTTACTTCTCTCTTCCTTGAGCACTCACCAGAAGGTTCTCGAACTTTCAACTTTCGCACTTTTTCTAGTTCGTTTGTAATGGATTCGATTTGTTCGTCAATTTTCTCAAAACTTGCATTTTGTTTTTCGACGCGCTCGTCGAGAGTATTGATTTTATCTTCGAAATCCGCAAACCTGCCTTCTAGAAGATTTTTCTGTTCGTCAAACCGCTCTAGAACATTCTTGTTTTGAGATTCTAGTTGCTCCCGAACATCATTTCTTTGAGCTTCTAGTTGTTTGAGAACATTTCCTTCTAGTTGTTTGAGAACATGCTCTTGCTCCTGCTTCTGCTCATTTCTTTGAGCTTCAAGTTGTTTGAGAACATGCTCTTGCTCCTGCTTCTGTTCATTTCTTTGAGCTTCTAGTTGTTTGAGTACATTCTCTTGCTCCTGCTTTTGTTCATTCCTTTGAGCTTGTAGTTGCTCCCGGACATCATTCTTATTCTCTTCAAACTTTGCTAGAATAAGAGACATCATGTTAGATAAGGCATCATTAGCATTTACCTCTTCCACTTTTGCTTCAAATTCGAAAGCAAATGTATTCGGGTCTTCATTTTGCTGCTCTAGATATTCCTGCAGCCGTTTAACGAGTTCGTTTTTCACTCCTGCCCACTTAAGCCACGTTTGCTTAGTTCGGCCTTTAGCTCAGGGAGAGTTAAGTCTTTCAACACTTTACTAATTTTTTTGTTTTTTTTTTTTTTTTTATTTATTTTAAACTTCACTTCTTTACACAATAATTTAATCACTGTTCACTGTTTTATTTTCAATAAGTCTTAATCCCTTATTCTGACACCAATGTAATATTCGGCTTGGTCCGACAATTAAAACTTATTCACTTTTCAAATAAGACACAAATTCACTTTATTCAAATCACTCACAAACTTATTTATTCAACACTTTCAATTATTACTTTCAAACACAGTGTCTTTACTTTATAGCAGTTCACATTCGATTCATTTTGCTTCGACACCAAGCGGGTATTTATATAACTCAAATAAGTTCGAGAAACTACTAGGTTCTAGTAGGCGCTGAAACTTCTCGATGCTTAACGAAGTTCTCCTCTTAACCACTAGAGTGTAGGGGAAGAGTGTATACACAATTACTTACAACTACAAATAAAACGTTTGCTACATAACTATTCAGCAATTAGACAATATTAGAGTGACAGAGATAGATAGTGTTTACACATTTAAGTATAGAGATATAAAGAGGCGGAGTTACAAAGTGTGTACACATAACAATAGATTGACATACAAAGATATAGAGAGGTAGGAATAGAAAGTGTATACATATTACAATATCATCGGCGTGCGTTCGCGAGAAGTTTAACAAATTTTTTGAAGATAGTGCCTCTGGTGTTGACGGTGGAGTTCTGCACTATTTTCTCAAGAACGATGTTAAAGAAATCGCAAGACCGTGCATCGCCTTGTCTGAATCTTTTTTTGATATCGAAAGATTCCGTAAGCCCGTTGCCAACCTTTATGCACTAGCGAACGAGCTTGGCAGGGATGCCAAAACTAGACATAGCTTTATACATTTCGTCTCTGTAGATGCTGTCATACGCGGCCTTAAAATCGATGAAAAGTAGGTGGGTATCGATTTGGTGGAGTTCATAGGTCTTTTCTAGGATCTGCCGCAACGAGAACATTTGGTCGATGGTTGGCTTTCCTGGCCTGAAGCCACATTGAAAAAGGACCAATCCGATTGTTGACGAAAGGCTTCAGACGTTCACATATTACGGCAGAGAGGATCTTGTAGGCGATGTAAAGTAGACAGATTCCTCTGTAGTTGGCGCAGTTTAGAGGATCTCCTTTTTTCATACATTTCTGTTTATTGATTTACACCCCTAGCTGATGGCTCTCTGTTAATATGTGCAAAACCCTTAAATTTTTTCAATTGTATTCTCAAAATGTATTTTGTTATTTATAATTTTGAAAACATTTTTTTTCAGTGGATTGTATCAGGAAGTGAAGACAACATGGTTTACATATGGAATCTCCAAAGTAAGGAAGTCGTTCAAAAGCTTCAAGGTCACACAGACACAGTCCTCTGTACAGCTTGTCATCCAACTGAGAATATAATCGCATCTGCAGCATTGGAAAATGATAAAACTATAAAACTTTGGAAAAGTGATACCTAAAATCTGAACCAATGCACAATATCGAATTAAATTAACAAATGTTTTCCATTCGAAAATGAAAAAAATATTAAGTCTAGAATGTAAATACTAAAAACTTTACAGACTTTTTCGTATCTATACATTTTTATCTAAAAAATGTGTTTTATTTCTATTAAAAAAAGAAGCATTTAAATTTGTTTATTTTTTCTGTTACAATAGTTCCCATTTCATCATCGTTGGCCTGGCCGACACACGGGATCCGCTACGGGCCGCTAATTTCGCTAATTATTTTACACCATTAAAATTGACGACTCTTTGGCCATTTCCGATTGTTTTATGCCGGTCCGTTTGTCGATTTCTAAGAAGCTAATCGGAATTTCTTCATGTCTGTCATCTGAGGAAACCCTTGAAACAGCAACGAGTAGCTCCAAAGATCCTTGTAGCTCCAACAAATCGTATGTTAAATTGATCTCCTTTTTTAAAATATCCGCGAGTTGAATGAACTGCTTACCAAGGGTACCAGTAAATTCATGGAACTTATCCTCGTAAACATCTAATAATATCATTCCAACATCAATTAGAACGCGGACAAATCTATGCTCTCCTATGAATCGTAAAAGAAACATAAGTACTCTCGATAGGGAATTTTGTGTACGTCCAGCAAGAGCACGATGCAGACCCTTTCTGTGTATTAATTCCTGCATCACACTGACGGTTACCTCAGGCGTTTTAAACATAACATTTGCTCTGATTGCATCGTCGAGGCACTTGGCATATGCAAATGTTCTTAAGTGAAAATCATAATTTGTTTCTTGGTTCTTCTTAGGATTGACGATTTCATGGTCCACGTGGACAGTTTTATGGTGTCTTTTTGGCTTTATTTTCTCTTTTGCCTTTAGTTCAGCTCCTTCCATATTTTGAATTGATACTAATCCATCGACCATGCCCACGACAACGGACTGGTCTTTTGGTGCGACAGCAAGACTGAGCACAGAGTTTGGGAAAGTCAATGTATGCACGTTCTGGTATGAAGCGACATCGTAAATTTTCACGTGTCTATCCAAACCACCCGACATTATCCGTCTACCATTGGAAGCAAGACGCAGGCAGGTTACTGTCTTGTGATGTTGAGAAAGCCTGGTCAAAAGCTTTGCACCTGCAAAAATATCCCATATACAAACTTCTGTGCCGCCAGCACTGAGAAATATGCCACCACTTGGTAAGAACAAAAGTGATTCGATTGCACTTGCGTGGTTCACACTGAACGCTACCTGCTTTGTGCGTGTGTCATAAAAATTAATTTTCTTATCATATCCTCCTGATACGACCATATTCGACGAAACTGGATTGACACATCCTGCCCTAATATAATCTGTATGCTCGCTATAAGTATGTACAACTTTTTCCGAAGCAATGTCCCACAACTTAACAGTTTTGTCATCGCTGAAGCTGGCTATATGGAGTAGATCAGGAGTAAAGAAAGTCCTATGAGTGGGTGCTTTGTGCCCTTTGAAAAGCCGGAGAACATTTTTACTTGTGGTGTCAAACAACTTAACTGACCCCTGTTCATCACCAGCAACTAAAAGTCGTCCGTCCTGTCTGAAACTGCCGCCGTAAGCATTTTCTTGAAATTTTGATAGGTTTTTAGCAACAAGTTTCGTAATAGGATTGTAAATTTGAACTCTCACGGAACAGGTCACTGCAAAATAGTGAGGTTGCACGGGACTGAAGTCTATATAGTCAATTGCTCCAAATTCTTTTACTAATGTTGGAACCTGATACAACGTACTTCCATTAGTATTTACTTGTCTGTTAATTCATTATATTTACTTACGCTTAGTTTGTTCCAATAATGGTTGTCTTTCGTTACTTCTTGAGCAGTTTTTTGGAATCTTTTAGTGTTAAGTGGCTTGAAGTTAGACATCTCGTTTACTTTTCTATTGATGCATTAACAAAATAAATTATTTATTTTCCACTCTCACGTTTTCACGTCTTGATGCTGGCCACCGACCAGTTATAACAAGATAGGAAAGCAAACTGTCAAAATGACAATTGCCTTCAAACCACTGATCAGTGATCACTTTATAACAAGATTGGAAACCTACCTACGTTTTACCCTCCAAATACCGCAAAAGTTATTTTTTTTCATACACACATACTCTTGCAGCAAACTTGCTTTATTATGTAATGTAGGCAATTGTATCATTATTACAATAAAACGCATACTCTTACAGCTAACCTGTGTCTTTAAGTTTGTATTACACGCATACTGTTACAGCTAACCTGCTCCCCTAGCTTGAGGGCAAATGTCATTTTGACAGCAAGGTTTCCAATCTTGGTATAAGTGATCAGTGGCACCGATGCGTGTAATACAAACTTAAAGACACAGGTTAGCTGTAAGAGTATGCGTTTTATTCTAATAATGATACAATTGCCTACATAATAAAGCAAGTTTGCTGCAAGAGTATGTGTGTATGAAAAAAAATAACTTTTGCGGTATTTGGAGGGTAAAACGTAGGTAGGTTTCCAATCTTGTTATAAAGTGATCACTGCTTCAAACATTGAGCCAAGAAATTGGCTACGTTCAATCACGTAACCAAATATTGGCTACGTTCAATCATATATCGGATAGGTTATCTGAGATCAAAGATTAAATAAGTAACAAGATGGGAAACAAGGCTGTCAAAGTGACAGTTGCCTACAAGCTAAAATTTACGGATTGTTAAGATGTGTGCGTGTTTTCACAAATACATTCTTTCAATCCGTCTATTCACCAAAGGGGAATAATTTTGGCAGTTAAATTTGAAAAAAAGGTGAGTTAATGGATATGTTCACAAAGAGTGTAAATTTGGTAAGGATTGAGAACACTGCTATTATATGATCTAGGTTACATATTCGTAGGTCAAAACTTAGTATTATAGAACGTTTGGTATAAATTTCAGAAAAGTCGAGATTTCTTCTTAATCTACTTCGCTAATTCTCGTGATAAGCGTCACTGGAATCAGAATATTATAACATTTAATACTCTTAACATTGTTCATTATCGGACTATAATTTTGAGCCAATACTTTAAAACATTTTAATGCGTTTCTGTATATAAGCATTACTTATTACATTAAGTAAATGCACAAGCACAAGAAAATATCTCGGTCTAAAGTTTCGGGACGCATCCAAAATCATAATTCAACTCTTTTCATGGTGAGTTGAGAAGAACGTGTTTGACAATTTCAAAATTCAATCTAGCAATCCACGTTTAATTTGAAAAAGCGAAAATAAACAAAAGAGAACTGTTGAAAATGCGAAAACAAAAAAAGAGAACTGTTAAAAATAGAAAAATCTCACCTCATCTCTTTGTTTTTGTAACTCACATGTATTCATGTAGACGGAAAGAAAAATAAAATGAAGGAATATGAAAATTGCGGGATCTAGGGAGTGAAACGTAAGTCAGTTTCCCATCTTGTTACATATTTAATCTTTGTCTGAGATACGCGTATCTGGGATACCTTTTTGCTTTGTATATGGAACAGCTAGTACTACCAAGATTGGTTTTCTGCTTGGTTTGACAGATCTTCTGTCAAACCAGGCACAGTGATCACTTTATAACAAGATTGGAAACCTACCTACGTTTTACCCTCCAAATACCGCAAAAGTTATTTTTTTTCATACACACATACTCTTGCAGCAAACTTGCTTTATTATGTAGGCAATTGTATCATTATTACAATAAAACGCATACTCTTACAGCTAACCTGTGTCTTTAAGTTTGTATTACACGCATACTCTTACAGCTAACCTGCTCCCCTAGCTTGTAGGCAAATGTCATTTTGACAGCATGGTTTCCAATCTTGGTATAAGTGATCAGTGACCAGGCAGAGAACACACATTACAAACTTATGTAAAAAAAACTGCTTCTGTGAAAAATTCTAAAGATGACACCACCATCGTTTTCTATCTTGAGAGTTGAGACTACTCCCCAAATAGATATACAAAGCCTTTTTGGACGAGACAGATACCTGTATCCAGAATGCTGTCAAAACATCTATGAAAAAAAAAAAAATCGAAAGCTTGAGAACAGGAAATTGTTTATGGCCTTTAATCCGTTGGCCAACTTCTTTCGAGTCATCTAAATTTATAAGAAATTGAAGAATGAAACACGTTGTTAACTCGATGAGTGACACAGATAGAAGAAGGATTTATTATATGAAATAAGTATAAAAGAAAGTATGTACATACATAAAGATTTTGACATATAACCGAAGGGTTACATTTACATTAAACTTGATAGGGTAAACCAACACTCCTCCTTAACCTGAGTGTTATGGTCTAATCCCCATGGAGTCTCGGAATGATGAAATTTTGATTCTGTCCAAAGGTTTAGTAAGTGCATCAGCGATTTGATGATCAGTTCTGATATGTTCGAGTTTGATGTTGCCTTTATTGATCGTGTCTTGTACAAAGTAGTGACGAATGTCAATATGCTTCGATCTTGGATGAAACCCACCATTTGTTGCAATAGCGATAGCACTCTGGTTGTCGCAAAGAATTCGGAGCGGCTGCTGTCGTTTACTTAGCTGATGTTTCAGTCCTTTCCACCAAAGGGCTTCTTGAACGGTGGCCGAAAGGGCCATGAATTCAGCCTCGCAGGATGAAAGAGCCACGGTGCTTTGCCTTTTGGAGCACCAAGAAATAGCTCCACCTTGAGCTATAAAAACGAATCCGGTTGTGGATTTGCGGTCGTCAATATTTGATGCCCAGTCCGCATCGGTATAGCCAACGATGTCATCGTGCCCACCTTTGTTGAATTGCAGCTTCAATGATGATGTTCCTCGCAGGTATCGCAATAGATGCTTCACAGCAAGCCAATGACGGGGTCCAGGATTCGAATTGAATCGGCTGAGGCAGTTGACGGCAAAACATATGTCCGGGCGTGTGCATTGAGAAAGGTACATTAGACAGCCGATGACTTCTTGGTGTGGGACGCTCTTCATTTCTTCAGCTTCTGCAGAATTAGCTGGACCATCTTCTAAGCACAGTTTTTCACTTGAGTTCATTGGAGTTTTCACTGGATTGGCATTTTTCATATTGAACTTTTCAAGAATCTTTTCAATGTATTGCTCCTGGTCCAGTGCAATCGATTCTTGGCTGTAGGTTATGCGCATTCCGAGCACTTGCTTTGCTAAACCCAGTTCCTTCATTTGAAACACTCTATGTAATTCATCTTTAATCACTTTTAATTGTTTCTCGTTGTTTGTAAAAAACAAGAGATCGTCAGCAAGCAACTGCAACGAAGAGTATTATATGTTCGTTTGTTGAATGGTATACGCAGTGGTCATATTTGGATCTCTGTAATCCTTACGATTGGAGTACAGCGTCTAATTTTTGATTCCAGACTCTGCTGGACTGTTTAAGGCCATAAAAAGCCTTGTTTAAACGACAAACCATTGAAGGGTTATTTTTGTCTTTGTAGAATTTGGGTTGTTCCATGTAAATTTCTTCTGCGGGTTGTCCTTGCAAAAAGGCTGTGATGGCGTCCATTTGTGAGATGTTTAATTGGAACTCAGCAACCAGAGCAAAAAGGTAACGCAGCGAACTGTGACGAACGACAGGGGAATACGTTTCGTCGTAATCTACCCCCTTTCGCTGTGAGTAGCCTTTAATCACTAGTCTCGCCTTATAGCGATCAATTTGTCCGGTAACATCGAGTTTAGTGTGAAAAACCCATTTGCACTTTATTGCTGCTCGGTTCCTTGGCAACTCTTCCAGCGTCCAGGTGTCGTTTTCAATTAACGACTGCATTTCCTCCTCCATAGCTAGTCTCCACAAATGCGCATCTGGTCGAAGCATTGCTTCTTCAGCATTTTCTGGATCATTCTGTTTAAAATCAGGAGCAGTAAATGGAACTTTTTTAAGATTTTCATTTTCAGGGTACTTGCCTTGTAATGTGCGCCTCACATCGCTAGGCTTAGACACATTCTGGTTCGCAACCAAGTTTGGTCGATTCTGGTGCGATGGAGAGGCTGCAAGTGCTGAGAAACCATGATGTGATTCCATCTCGTCCAATGAACTTTGCTTCGTATGCTGTGGTGACATGTCAAACTCTGGATTTTCGCTATTTTGAGGGTCAGAAAATGAGGAAGAATCATCGTTTTCTAAGACAAAATCATGGTACTTGCCTGGTATTTTGCGCTCCCTTTCGCCGCGCCTCAACACCTGCTGCTGCAGTGGGTTAGAGTTAGATTGCTGAGGGAGCGCCGAAATAGCTGCTTCGTCTGGCGCATCACAGGGAATGGCATCTTCAAAAATGCTTGTATCGATATCGAACAGCTGCGACTCGTCATCCTCTTCGTTGATCTGGTGCTTAACATTTTCAGGTTCTGCAACCTTTTTTCCGACGACTTCGTGATCATGAAATTCAACTTGAACTGGTTTTGTCATCTCTGATGTTAAAGTCTCAGCAACACTGGAGTCTTCGTTGATGAAGGAAACGTCTCTGCTTTTGAACACACAATTCTTTACTGGGTCGTAAAGACGGTAGCCTTTTGTGTGCTCGTCATATCCAACAAGGATAGTTTCTTTTGCTTTTGCTTTTGGATCCCATTTTCTTCGATTTGCTTTTGGGATGTGCGCCATCGTCGTAGTGCCAAACACTTTGATGTGTGCTAGATTGGGTACTTTACCACTCCACGCTTCTACTGGTGTCTTACCTGTTCCCTTTGAAGGCGACCGGTTCAGGAGGTACACCGAGTATCCAACAGCTTCTGCCCAAAAAATCTTAGGCAATTTGGAATCAGCGAGCAAACACCTTGCCTTCTCAACAATTGACCGATTGTTTCGTTCGGACAGGCCATTTTGTTCCGGAGTGTGCACATTACTTGTTTGGTGATGAATTCCATTTTTACGAAGTACGTCTTGGAATTTGTTGTTTCAAAACTCTTTCCCGTTATCAGAACGTAGGGTTTTAATCTTATGGCCACTTTGATTTTCAGCGAGCGCACGGAAATCTTCGAATTTTGACAGCACTTCCCAATCCATTTTTGTTTTGAGATAACAAACAAAAATTTTTCGTGATTTTTCATCCACGAAGGTCAGGAAATATCTATTTCCACCAAGCGATGTATTTTCCATCGGTCCACAGATATCCGTGTGGACGACCTCAAGCAGCTGACTGGCTCTGCTGCCGCACTTGTTGAACGGCAACCTCGTCTGCTTCCCGATAGCACAAATTTTACAATCTTTTTCAGTTTTATTCGTGAAACTGATTCCAGTGGCCAGTCCACTGTTCAATTTGTCTAGGCTTTCTTTGTTGAGGTGCCCCATTCTTCGGTGCCATAGTTCTTTGGAGCTTTTCGATCCACACGCAAACGCAACATCTTTTGACGGCTTTGTGTCGAGTTTAAAAAGTTCATCAACGTTCGTACCAGTTGCAATCACTTGATTTTTTGAGTTTATAACTTTGACACTTTTATTGTTGAACTCCACCGTGTGTCCGTGCTGGACGATGCGACTGACTGACAAAAGATTAACTGATAAATCAGGGATGAATTTGACGTCGTTCACTTTGAGTGCTGACGAACTGCATGCTGGTTTCAGGGTTGTCGTTCCACTACCTTTTACCTGCATCTTGCCGTTGTTTGCCACAACCACCGTTCCACCATCCTCACGAAGCTCATCAAACAAGTCTTTGTCAAAACTCATATGCGATGTGGCCCCCGAATCGAAGTACCATGCGTTTCTTTTATCCTGTGTACACGCTGCCGACAGAACACAACTCAAAGCTTCGTAATTGTTGCTTTTATTTGCTTGATTTTGACTTTTCCGACAGTTCTTCGCAATGTGACCAAAATTGTTGCAGATTCTGCACCTGGGACCTTTTCTTTGATGTTTTGATGGCATATGGCGACCATATGTGTGAAAAGCTGAGGAGACTTCGCTACCAGGTCGCACATCTTGCAGCAATTTCGTTTTAATAACGTCACCATTTATTTTTGTATTGGAATTTTCCAAGGCCATGATCATAGGACGATAGTCGTCCGGCAAACCAGCGAGAAGCAAAGAGCCAACCCACTCCTCATTGATAGGAAAACCAATTCCATTTAGGGATTGAGCTGTAGTTATTATTTCCTTCACAAAAATGTCCATGGAGCCGCAATTGGCAAGGGATGTAGTAATCAGCTTACGCAAAAGTGCCACCCGACGTGTTAACCCACTATCCTCGTAGGTACTTGCTAGGTGTTGCCACAATTCCTTCGCCGTATTGGCCCCCTGGATATGGACGTAGCACAAGGGATCCATCATTAGTGTTTATTTGCTTCTTGCTTTTCTGTCTTTTTCAGGATCCACAGCAGTTTTAGGACTTCCATTTTCATCCAGTTCATACGCAATTGTAGTTGTCCAGAGATTGTCCAAGTCTAAGAATGCCTGCGCCGTGATTTTCCACGTTGGGTAGTTCTCCCTACCTCGCAGTCTATCAATGGAAATGCTACTACTCGCTTCCGATTTGAACATTTTACCTGTTTATTTTTTTTATTTAATTTAATACAAAACGAGCTTTAAATTTTATTTAAAACAAAAATGACAAAAAAATCAAATTATTGAAACTTTTCTCTTTTTTCGATATCTGGGCCCATAACCTATAAGAAATTGAAGAATGAAACACGTTGTTAACTCGATGAGTGACACAGATAGAAGAAGGATTTATTATATGAAATAAGTATAAAAGAAAGTATGTGCATACATAAAGATTTTGACATATAACCGAAGGGTTACATTTACATTAAACTTGATAGGGTAAACCAACAAAATTATAACAAGTATTGTTTTAAATCAGATCGATAGTCATCTGCTTTTATTTCTTTCAATTTTCTTTTAATTTGGAAGCTGATGAAATTGCGCGCCAGACAAGTCAAGGCCAAAAAATCATATGTTGATCAGCTGAACTCTCGGATACCCGAAGTATACCAAACATTTTCAGATACCTCTGGATTTTTTTTTTGACAGTAAACGGTTCAGGTCTTTGCTATTTTTTACTATGGTTTACAAAAACAAAAAGCTATCCGATACCTTTTGGTTACATGATTGAACGTAGCCATTAAACAAGTAACAAGTTGTGAAACAAGGCTGTCAAAGTGACAGTTGCCTACAAGTTTCGGACCATAGTCACTGTGAAAGTATGCGTATTTTCACCAATACTTTCACAGTAAATATGGTCCTACACCATCTGGGGACTAAATTCACCGGTAAATTTGAAAATTTTCGTTTTAACGGACAAAGGGTGAGTAAAACTGAGCAGAAGAGGGATGTGTTCGAAAAGATAGTAAAAAAGTAAAATTGCGTTAAAAGCAGTACATGGCATCAAATGTATCAAGCAATCGAATTTCCGACATCAAAATTCAACATGAATGAACATTTCCAATAAAGGGCCGGTAATAATTATCAGAAAAATCAATCATTAATTATTGGAATAGTGGAAACGTAACAATTTTTTTTTTGTCATCAGAACAAATATATCTGAAATGTTGGAAGAAAAATAAATCGAAACACAAGATGGGAAACAAGGCTGTCAAAGTGACAGATGCCTACAAGCTAAAATTTACGGATTGCAAATATGTGTGTGTATTTTAATTATAGTTAGAAAACATGATAAATCAGGACAATACATTTCTGTATTAAATGTTTTATAATTTTAATTTTTCAACAATGAGACATGAATATGAAGAATTTTAAAACTTTGTTCTACTTATTTTTGGAAACGATATCACTGACACTTACGTTCTTAATCATATAGTTATATAAAAACACGACAATTTTTTCGGCTCATTTATGTTAGTTTAAACTGTAAATAAAAATATGTACAATCTAATGAACAATGATCAAATTGATAATGAAACATATCTAAAAGGCTAACTATAATGAACGGAACAGAGCGGACGAAGCCGTCCGTAAATGAGCGAATACAAGGAATTCCTATATTGTGCCCGCAATAGCGGATTGCTCCGTTTCGTCAATTTTCGTTCAGTTTTGCTTACGGACGTAAACTGCGCTCCTCTTCGCTTTTTACGGACGAAAATTTGACAGCTGACTGGTTTTGTTATTTTTCTGAATAGGAATTCGATTTGTTGTTGATTTCAGGTAATTAATTTCTTGAAATTGTTTGTTTGTTGCATGGCAACCGAAATTCACAAATTATTGAAAAACAAATACATACATTTGTTTTTGAATAATACTTCCGTACACATCCGTTCATTATGGGTATAGTGTTTACATGGCAGTTCGGAAGGGAGCGTTTTGTTCGGTTCTGACACTAGCTTCCGTTTGCTTCCGCTCATTATAGTTAGCGCTTAATGTCTCCTCAATTCAATAACGAAAAATTATAATCTGCTAATGAACAAGATTCCCTCCACGGGGTAAGCCTTGACGTGGCGGAGCGGCTTACGGTAACTACTACTATGAAGCTTAGAGCTATGCGATCGCGAAACTTGATTTCGCAGAAGGGCCTCCCATGGTCGACAGGTCGAAGCGGAGTAGGCTGTTACTATCAATTACCCCACAACGAAGGAGTGTTCCCACCAGGGCACTCCCACCGAGGGACGGCAGCGAATGAATTTCTTCTTTGGAATCAACGGTGGCGTCTCCAGTTCCAGTTAGGCCGAACTACTTGGTGAACACCTTTAAGGGCTACTTCGACTTATTTGAAGCCCAGGCCGTAAAAGGAGCGGTTTTCCGGCTCTTGCACTTGGAGTCACATCAAGTGCCTGGTACTCCAGGTTGTGGGTTGTGCGTTGGAGTGACTTCCCGACCACGTAGAAAAAAGTTTAGTTGCGAAGCAACAACAGGCCTCGGAAACGGACGGATACACTGATGACGACCCAAGCAAATGTACAAAGGACAACGATTTTCGGATATGCACGTGGAATGTTAGGTCCCTTAATAGACCGCGTGCTGCCGAACAGTTAGCGGAGACCCTCAACTGCTACAAAGCAGATATTACCGCTATCCAGGAAATGCGATGGGATGGACCGGGCAAAAGGAGGATGAAAAACTGCGACATCTACTATGGTAATTGTTACCGAGAGCAACAACAGCGACTCTTTGGATGCGGATTCGTTGTGGGAAGCAGACTCAGGCAAAAAGTCTTGAGCTTCAAATGTGTGAGCGAACGCATCACGACAATCCGAATCAAGGCTAAATTCGGCAACATCACCCTAATATGTGCGCATGTCAACACAGAAGAGAAGAAGGACGACACCAAAGACGAGTTCTACGAGCTCCTCGATAAAACATACGAGCAATGTCCTAGTTATGACATTAAAATTGTCCTCGGCGATTTAAACCCAAAGCTGGGAAAAGAGGACATCTTTGGTGGAACGGTCGGAAAGCACAGCCTGCACGACACCACATCCGATAACGGATTCAGGCTGATCGATTTTGCTGCGGGGCGAAATGTTGTGGTAGCAAGCACCTGGTTCCCTCATCTCAACATCCATAAAGGTACATGGAGATCTCCTGATCAATCAACCGTCAACCAGATTGATCACATTGCGATCGACGGAAGGCACTTGTCCAGCATTTTAGATGTTCGAACTTTCCGAGGAGCTAACATCGACTCGGACCACTACCTCGTCGTAGCCAAGGTAGTGCTACGAATATCCCGACAACGGCCAAAACAAGGAAATGCAAGAAAATTCGACGTCGGCCGGCTAAAATCGCAAGAGATCGCCAGATCATTCTCTGATCGAGTGTCAAGTAACCTCTTAAGGAGTCCTATGCCGCCAACATCAAGTATCGAAGACCAGTGGCAACATTGCCAGAGAGCAGTTAGAGATGCCGCCTCTAATGTGCTGGGTTTCACACAGCCACCAAAACGAAACCCCCGGTTTGATGAAGAATGCAGGCAGGCCCATGCAGCTAAGCAGGAGGCATACGAAGCGGCGCTGCATAGAAGGACAAGAGCTGCTCGTGAGCTCTACGAGCAAAAGAGGAGAGAGGAACGCCGGCTTCTCAGGAGGAAAAAGAGAGAGCATGAGAAGCGTCAGATCGAGGATGTTGAGAGAGCCAACAGCAGGAATGAAGTTCGGAGGTTTTACCGAAAGGTTAAACAGCTGGCTCAAAGTCATCGAGCAAGAACTGATGCCTGCAGAGATAAACAAGGGAACATCATAGTAGAATCGCAGTCAATGCTGGGGATTTGGAAAGACCACTTCTGTAGATTGTATAACGGCGACGACGAACAAAATACCGCCGTCAGACAGGAGCCTTTCATCGGACACGATTCCGTGAACCCGACCTAGAAGAAGTGAAAACCGCAATATCACGGCTGAAATCCAACAAAGCCGATGGAGCAGATGGACTAGCTGCTGAGTTGTTCAAAGCAGCAGGCGACGAGCTAGATAGGAGCATGCACCAAATCATCTGTAAGATATGGTCAGAGGAATGCATGCCCGATGAATGGAACCTCAGCATTGTTTGCCCGATCCTGAAAAAGGGAGATCCTCTAAACTGCGCCAACTATAGAGGAATAAGTCTACTAAACATCGCCTACAAGATCCTCTCTGCCGTAATATGTGAACGTCTGAAGCCTTTCGTCAACAATCTGATTGGTCCTTATCAATGTGGCTTCAGGCCAGGAAAGTCAACCATCGACCAAATTTTCACGTTGCGGCAGATCCTGGAAAAGACCTATGAACTACAAATCGATACCCACCACCTTTTCATCGATTTTAAGGCCGCGTATGACAGCATCTACAGAGACGAACTGTACAAAGCTATGTCTAGTTTTGGCGTCCCTGCCAAGCTCGTTCGCTTGTGCAAAATGACGATGGAGAACTCACGCTGCTCCATTAGGGTTGGCAACGAGCTCACGGAATCTTTCGACGTCAAAAAAGGATTCAGACAAGGCGATGCACTGTCATGGGATTTCTTTAACATCGTTCTTGAGAAGATAGTGCAGAACTCCAACGTCAACACCAGAGGCACTATCTTCCAAAAATCTGTTCAACTTCTCGCGTACGCTGATGATATTGATATAATGGGAAGAACACAGCGTGATGTCAATGGAGCCTTTGTGAGAATTGAGACAGAAGCGGCGAAAATGGGTTTAGCGGTAAATGAGGGAAAAACGAAGTATATGCTGTCTTCGAGGAAGGACACCCAACACCGACGGCTCGGGCAGAACGTCACAATAGACGCGTATAACTTCGAGGTAGTAGAGGAGTTTGTCTACCTAGGCTCCGCTATAAACACGGGCAATAACACCAGCGCCGAGATCAGACGAAGAATAACTCTTGCTAATCGCTGTTTCTTTGGGCTAAGAAAGCAATTGAGTGGAAAAGACCTCTCTCGAGCAACTAAGGTAAAACTGAACAACACACTCATCATCCCAGTCCTGTTCTATGGTGCAGAAGCATGGACCCTGACAAAATCGGATGAAAGTGCCTTAGGCTGTTTCGAGAGGAAAGTTCTTCGGGTTATCTTTGGCCCCGTGTGCATTGAAGGGGAATGGCGAAGAAGATACAACAGCGAACTTTACGGGTTGTACAACGACATGGACTTAGCCAGAAGGGTCAAGGTCCAGAGACTCAGATGGCTCGGTCATTTAGAGCGAATGGACACCAATGCTTCGGCCCGGAAAGCCTTCGACACTATTCCCGAGGGACGTAGGAGGAGAGGAAGACCGCGACTCAGGTGGCGCACTCAAGTGGAAGAGGACCTCAATCAACTCGGAGTGCAAAACTGGAGACGACTAGCTAAGGATCGAGCTAGCTGGCGGAGCCTGTTGATTGAGGCCCAAGTCCACAACGGACTGTAGCGCCACCTTAAGTAAGTAAGTAAGTAATGAACAAGATTAGTGTGATACTAGCTTAAAATGACGTTTCAAACATGATTCAAACGTAATTTAATATGCTGACTCCACTGACGCTAATCGCATTATTTAGCGAAGTAGATTAAGAACAAATTTTTTATAGGATTTAGCTTACATATTTGTAGGTCGAAACTTTGAATTACAGAATGTTTAGTATAACACGTTTTTTCTACCATAAATTTCAGAAAAGTCGAGATTTGTTCTTAATCTACTTCGCTAAATCTCGTAATTAGCTTCAGTGGAATCAGCATATTCTTACATTTACAGCCCGATTCTGCAGTTGTGACGAGTCACAAGTCACAAGCGCTTTTGACTGATTTCTTGTGAGGATAGTTGTGACTCGATAACAAATAGGAATTCTGAAATAACAGTCACAAGGAAACTGAAAACAATATTCAACTCAGCATGGTGAGTAAAATTATTGTTGTTTCAACCACAGATGAGTCAAAAGGGAGATTGGAAATCAAGCTGTCAAAATGAAAATGTCTAAAGTGAAGTGAAAAAACTCTTTATTGAAATTAAAACATGCAAGGTAAAAGATATTTTTCGTAGCAGTAAATGACCAGTCATATTGTAAAAAAATTCTCCTTTTTTTGCAGATAAAGAAAATTTGGATAATAAAAGGACAACGGTGGAGCAATTGCAGTTTTTCGTGGATTTTGTCAATATTCATCCGGAGCTCGTCGCGAACAAAAATAATCCCACCGACCCGGCAAAAGTCCAAAATTTGTGGTCAGATTTGGCGGCATCTTTAAATGCCTTAAATGGTCCAACGAGGTCAGCAAAAAAATAGAAGGAAGTAAGTTCTTATCATAAATAGTACAACATTTTTCGATTATAATTTTTTGTTTCAGACCCTTTCCCACTGGAAAAACCAGCTTCGTTCAAGGGCAATAAAAATAAAGCTTCATAGGACATTAACGGGTGGAGGTCCTCCTTCTAAAATGAAGCTTAAGGAGTACGAAGAGAGGGCTATAGAAGCCTTCGGAGAAATGGCCGTGAATGGCATTCCAGGCGTGCCCACGCTAGGATCCCCTACTGAAAATGAGGAAAACCAGGATGCAGAAACTACACCAAAGCCATCACTGGTAACAGAACAGCTTATAATTTTTCAAGTTACGTTGTTCTTATCAATGCTGACCCATTTTAGGAATGCAGTGAGCCTGAGGAGTTTTTGGAAGCTGAGTTTCTGGACAGCTATCTTGATCGAGAGCCGGCACAAGAAGAAGAAGATAATATACCAGCTGGTTTCCCGAGTGCCATAAAAATTATGACATGTTAAACCAAATAATTCAAATGATGAAAGCAAGAGAAGAAAGGGAAGAGAAAAGACATGAAGATAATGTGCGCGTGCAACAATCAATAGCAAACTCATTATTTGCTATTGCTGAGAGTATGCAATCTCTCAGGGAATCCTCTGCAAACTTTTCCAAGTCTTCCTAGACTTCCTGAATTTCTTGCTTTGATCATTTGCAAGATTTGGTTTATCATTGTTGGACATTTATTATAACTTATTGAAGGCTGTGAATTTGTTTTTTTTGTGCAATAAAATGTAGCAACACTCAAAATTTAAACATCTTTAGATCAACAGAACCAGAACACCCTTATGACTAGTATGACTAGCGGTAACAGATAGTTTATTTATTGTAATGACAATGAGTTAATGTAGGCTTGTCGGACTCTCTTTCCTTCTCTCTGGTAGTCATTCAACGATGGATCAGAATTTATAGGTTGAGTTTGGGTTGTAGTCACATCGTGTTGATCTGTTGCAGTTTCATTATAAAATATTCTATTTTCTTGTAAAATGTTGTGTAGAATGGTACATGCGTAGGTGATGAAGGCAACTTTTTTATGTTCATAATGAAGTTTTCGTTCATTTGATAAACAACGGAATCGTGATTTTAGAACTCCAAAAGCCCGTTCAATAACATTTCTAGCTTTAATATGCATAACATTAAACAACTTTTCCTTTTCCGTCGTTGGATTGTTTACAGGTGTCAAAAGCCATGGCTCTAAGGGGTAACCGGAATCACCTAACAGCCATTTTGTATTTGATGTACTATAGCTTTGCATTAAGTTTATTCGAATGTTTGAAGTTGACCATATACCCGAATCATGGCAGGATCCGGGATACCTTGCATTCACATGCAGAAAACGTAGGTCGTGATCACAAATCTAACATGAAACAGAAAATAACTAATAAATGATAAAAACAAACCAAAAAGAAAAACTTTACGGCTTCAACATTCACACTGTAAAATCCTTTTCTGTTCATATACAACTGTGCTGGTGTTCTATCATCCGTGGATTTTGGAGTTACAATCGGTACATGGGTGCAGTCGATTGCTCCAATAGTTCCTTTTATATGGAATTTACTATAAAACCTAAGTAGAAAATTACCTTATGATTGAGATATTCGAAAGAAATATATTAATTTGCCACACCCTATTTTCTTAGCCATGCATTCCTCAGTCGTTGTTGGAAAGCAAACAGTATTTCTTTTAACCTGAACGATGAGTTTACATATATAGGTTACGATTCTTGAAAATGTTGCTTGACTCAAGGGAATTGTATAGTTATTTCCAACACACTTCTGGTAGGAGCCATGTCCAAGAAAATACAGAACTGAAAGGAACTATCCAAGAAATGTTTTACTAAAATGACAAAACAAGACCATAGCGTTTAACTTACTCGAATAACGAATGGCAAAGAAGTTCTCTGATTATCAAAAGGCTTTAAACTCTGAATAACTTCCCAGCACAAAGTTTTTGGGAATCGAAAAAACTTTACAAAAATCCTTTCCTGGATAGCAAATGGATCATTTGCGTCGCTTAAGGCTTTTAAAAGCCGTCGGCGCTGCAACCTTTTTTTATTTATTTTTAGTTAAAGCATACATGCATGTATTGTTTTCATAAAATTCTTACTTTTCATTTGCGGAAGAAAGTTCATCAATAAGATGAAAAAGTAAAAATTCAACTTCCATTTTTCTTCATTTACAGATATAGGAATCGTTAACAACAAACATGGAACCTCAAATCGAAATTTCAAAATAACAGCAATATGTTTCTTGTTACCTGGTCTGAGGCAGGTCACAAATTTGAAAATTATTGTGACTGTCACAAGTTGTGACTCTGCACCAGAATACGAAAAAAGTCACAAAAATCATTTCAACTCAACTTGTGACTTGTGAGGTATCAGTAAGGGTCCTCAGAATCGGGCTGTTAATACTTTAACATTGTTCATTAGCGGACTATAATTTTACGCCAGTATTTTTAAACGTCTGAATACGTCTTTTCATTTAAACATATATAAGGCACAAGAAAATATATCTTCGGTCTCAAGTTTCGGAAAGCATCCAAAATCATAATTCAAGTCTCTTCATGGTGAGTTTAAGAAAAACGTGATTGACAATTTCAAATTTCAATCTAGCAATCCACGTTAAAGTTGAAAATGCGAAAACAAGCAAAAGAGACCTGTTGAAAATGCGAAAACAAACAAAAGAGAAGTGTTAAAAATAGAAAAATCTCACCTCATCTCTTTGTTTTTGTAACTCACATGTTTTCATGTAGACGAAAAGAAAAAAGTAAATGAAAAAATATGAAAATTGCGGGATCTAGGGAGTGAAACGTAAGTCAGTTTCCCATCTTGTTACATATTTAATCTTTGCACGTAACCCATTCTATATGGAATCCATTGAATAAGAAGTAAAGGAAGTGGTCTTATGAACAAGAATTGAAGCATTTTTCTAAGTAGTGTGAGTTTCACAAACACAAACGCATTACAAAAGGGCTGGTCTGCAGTTGAATAGTTAATCGCCCCTGAGCCAAGCAAAATTTGATTAAATCAAGATTTCATCGATTTTGCTTCAACTTTTTTTTCAATCTCAATTCTTTTTTTTAGGAAGCATGGTGTTTTAACACTAAAGATGCACTGCACGATTTTTAATGTTTAATTTTTTTATTTTCCAGTACATTTTCTTGATTTTTCATCCGTAATTCATCACGTTTATTACGCCTATTACAACCAACAAATAAAAACGTTTCGAAACACGATGGAAGAACTATTCAAAGCGACCGTGCACACTACGGGAACTCAACGAATTGCAGCGCCTTACCATCACGAACAGATATAATACACCCCTGAACTCGACTGACAACACAGTCAAAGTTTGACAGCACATACCCTAAATATGGACATCATCAGACATTTTTGTTGCTTCACTCACGTACACTGTACATGTAGCTAACACCGCTTCCTGTACTTCTTATTCAATGATGGAATCAGCTAATATAATCATGAATGGTGTTTTCGATATTTTGTGCTACATCAAACCCAAAAAAAAAAAACCCTATACTAAACTTATGTAAAAAGAAAACAGCATGGTGCCAGGTCTCAAGATGACACCACAATCGATTGCCAGGTCGCAGGTACTAGATAAATAGAAATACAATGACGTAACCAAAAGCTTTGTATATGGAACAGCTAGTACTACCAAGATTGGGACAGAAGTGCGTTTTTGCGCTGACGATAGTTGACTATAGTTTTTATGTCAAAAGGAAAGTGGTTGATGTGTCATAGTTCAAATAGTTAGAAATAGTTGAAATCATCCAAAAACGCTTTTTAGTTAGGATTGGTTGATCTGTCAAACCAGAAAAAAAAAAAATCTTTTAGATTAAAATTTTCTTTTCTTTTCTTTTGCATAATAATTGAAATGGATAAAGAGACAACAATTTTCGTTGCTCTATATTTATTGCAAAAATTCAAGAATGATCTTGATGTGGTAAGATTTTAAAGACAATTGAGATGAGAACGTATTTATTTCTTTTTGAACAACCCACAGCAAGAAAAGAAAAGTGAAAGAGACTCAAGACCACCCTCCATCAAGAAATCTTCAAGCTGTTCCAAGTAAGCCAGCTCCTGATATTCTCCTAATTGCGGCTCCCAGATTCTGCGAAAAATTATCAAAACCAGTATCTAGTTTGTGATTTTATATAAATAAACGAAAAAAGTCTTTACTCTCTGAAACTAATTAAACATTTTTTATTGCTAACAGACAAACATAAAAACAATGAATTCAAATATGTATGCCGATTTCGTCCTTCATTCATTGATTTGGGTTTACTTATGGTTGAATTCTGTAAGAGCGTCATTGAGCTTCCTCTGCGATGATCTTCGTGATCTTCGTAATTTCCTCCTCAGTCAGCTCCTCTTCTCATGCAGAGCAACTTCCATTTGCCGTTCGTGCCGACAGACGTACGAAAATCATTATGTCCTCCACTTGTCCCCCAAAACCATGTCCATTTCCTCGAGTTTCTCGAAGACTTTTTGTAAATTAACCGTACGTAGACGCTGACTGTTTTCGCCATCTTTGGTGGCCTGCAAGTCGTCACGCAGTTGCAGTTGAAATAGGGGTGTTTGCGGATTGCAATATAGCCAATTCGATTGGAAAGGTTTGTGACCGGTGATAGAATGAGATTCTTGAAATTGGCGCTGAATTTTAAGTCACTTGGAAATGCGATAATTTCCTTGGTGTGTATCTCGTCGTAGTGACTGAGAATTTTCAGTTTAACTCGTGAAGCTTTAAATATTTGTAAGGGGAACCTTATTTTCTTTATATTTTTGTAATGGAATATTTTTAATTCAAGACGAACAGAAATCGTTTGATTGGAATTAAATTTGCGGCGGCACGGATACGGACAACTACGACGGTAAAATTGCACGAACGATATTTTTTTTTATTCCAGATTGATAGTCATTAAAAACACCATTAAACAGAAAAAAAGACTTTGACACATCAACCATTTTCAACTCACCTCCTGAGTAGAGTTGGGAATAGTTAGAAATAGTTAAGATTTGACACTTTAACACTGACCGCAAAAACGACAATTGGGGTTACGAAACGTGACTATTGGCGTGCAAAAACGAGAAATAGTCGACTATAGTCAACTATAGTCAGCGCAAAAACGTACCTCAGACCTTCTGTCAAACCAAGCAGAGAACACACAATAAAAACTTATGTAAGAAAAACTTCATCTGTGAAAAATTCTCAAGATGGCAGCATCATCGTTTTCCATCTTGATACTACTCCCCAATTATATATACAAGGAATATAAGTAAGTCAGTTTTTGATCTCCCTTCTACTCCTCTGTGGGCTCATATGACAGAAGAAAAAAAAGGAACTGTTTAGTGTACGCATTTCTTGTATGGCGATTGAACAGAAAATAAAGTTTTCTCTAATTGTGTTTCAACATTCCTTGTATTTAAAGAAACAGTAACTATGGTGCGATAATTCTAGGAATCAAATACTTAAGCTAATGGTCATTTCTTCTCGCAGAGTGCTGTTTTCAATTTGCAGAGTCTACTCTCTGTAATTCTCTTGCTTATTTGCACTTGCGCTTACTTGCGGTCGCTGTTCCCAAGTATAATGGATAGAAATAAAACTGGGTAAACAATCTTTCAAATATTTAGATTCCATTTAACTTAAAAAGAAACATTTGCAGATTACTTGGAATATTTTGGAAGTTAGCTCGGATAGGAGAAAGGCTGTCACCTTATGTGGCGGTTTCATGTGTTGTAATGGCTGTATCGCTTTTGTTTTGGAATTAGTTGACGTTGTACAGATAATGACTTATTTTATTTTGTTTAGTAAACTTTTATAACGTTTTTGAAAATCTATTTCCTCAGTATGTAGTTTGGGCAATAAGTAGTTACAAGAATCAGTAGAAAGTACAAGTTAACAAAAACAATTGGTGTGCGAATTGGGTTAGGTTAAAACTTGACATTACCGGGTTACATTGAATAAAATCATTGTATATGGAATCAGCTAAAGAGAAATACAATGAATAAAATGTGTTAAAAATTTTGCCGTTTTCGATTAGCAGAAGTGCGTTTTGCGCTGACTATAGTTAACTATAGTTGACTATAGTTGACTATTTCTCGTTTTTGCACGCCAATAGTTACGTTTCGTAACCACAATTGTCGTTTTTGCGGTCAACTATTTCTAACTATTCCCAACTCTACTCAGGAGGTGAGTTGAAAATGGTTGATGTGTCAGTCTTTTTTTTCTGTTTAATGGTGTTTTTAATGACTATCAATCTGGAATAAAAAAAAAAAACATTCTGTTCGTGCATTTTTTACCGTCGTAGTTGTCCGTATCCGTGCCGCCGCAAATTTAATTCCAATCAAAGGATTTCTGTTCGTCTTGAATTAAAAATATTCCTCATCGGTCACAAACCCTTCCAATCGAATTGGGTATACTGCAATCCGCTAACACTCCTATTTCAACTGCAACTGCGTGGCGACTTGCAGGCTGCCAAAGATGGCAAAAACAGTCAGCGTCTACGTTCGGTTAATTAACAAAAAGTCATCGAAAAACTCGAGGACATGGACATAGTTTTGAGGAAAAGTTGTCCACTGCCCATGACCATAATGATTGTTGTCGAACGTCAGTCGGCACGAACGGCAAATGGAAGTTGCTCTGCATGAGAAGAAATTGACGCAGCGGTGAATGGAGCTGGCTAAGGAGAAAATTACAAAGATCACAGAAGAGAAGGACAATTCGGAGAGGAAGCTCAATGACGCTCTCGCAGAAGTCAAGCATTTAGGAAACCCAAATCAATAAATGAAGGACGAAATCGGCATACATGTTTGAATTCATTGTTTTTATGTTTGTCTGTCAGCAATAAAAAATGTTTAATTAGTTTCAGAGAATAAAGACTTTTTTCGTTTATTTATATTAAATGACAAACTAGATATTGGTTTTGATAGTTTTTCGCTGAATCTGGGAGCCGCAACAAGGAGAATATCAGGAGCTTGCTTACTAGGAACAGCTTGAAGATTTCTTTATGGAGGGTGGTCTTCAGTCTCTCTCTTTTCTTTTCTTGCTGTGGGTTATTCAAAAATTAATAAATATGTTCTGATCTCAATTGTCTTTAAAATCTTACCATATCAAGATCATACTTGAATTTTTGAAATAAATTTAGAGCAACAAAAATTGTTATGATCACAAGAAAAGAAAAATGTAACCTCAAAAGATTTGTTTTTTTTTTTCTTGTTTGACAGATCAACCAAACCTAACTAAAAAGCGTTTTTGGATGATTTCAACTATTTCTAACTATTTCAACTATGACACATCAACCATTTTCCTTTTGACATAAAAACTATAGTCAACTATCGTCAGCGCAAAAACGCACTTCAGTCAAGAAGCATTCGGAACACAGATTAGTTTAAAAGGGAGATGGGAAACCGAGCTGTCAAAATGACAATGCCTACAAGCTGCGGTCAACGTTTACTGCAAGAGTATGCGTGCTTTTACCAATACTATCTCAGTAAAGTTAGGCACCCCATCTGGGTAAATAATTAACCGGTAAATTTGAAAATTTGTAGTTTTAACGTACGGAAGGTGAGTAAAAGTGAGCAGAAGTTTAGCAGTCCAAAATTAAAATAGTTATTCTTGTTCGTGTTTCCTTCTTCTCTAAATTTTTATTAATGATTTAATTATTTGATATATTATTTTCCTACTTACAACCGACAGCTTGATAGATTATATTTAAGTACAGTAATTTTAAATATACTTTACTTAACTAATCTTAACTTAACTTTACTTAACTACTACAAGAAGAGGGATATGTTCAGAAAGATAGCAAAAAAGTAAAATTGCGTAAAAGCAATAAATACCATGTTGAATTTACAACATCAAAATTGAACATAAATGAAAATAAAAAAAAGCATCAGTCCAATAAAACCCGATCTCCTTTTGTCTCTGATTCGGAAGAGTACAGAAGCCTTCTGAAACCATTCAATTGGACTGACTGAAAAGGAGATCGGAAACTGACTTACGTTTCACTCCCTCCCTAGATCCCGCAATTTTCCTATTCCTTCATTTTCTTTTTCTTTTTGTCTACATGAATACATGTGACTTACAAAAACAAAGAGATGAGGTGAGATTTTTCTATTTTTACATTTCTCTTGTTTATTTTCGCATTTTCAAATTTATCATGGATTGCTAGATTGAATTTTGAAATTGTCAAACACGTTTTTCTAAAATCCACCACGAAGAGACTAGAACTTATGATTTCGGATGCGTTCTGAAACTTTAGACCGAAGACATATTTTTGTGTGCCTTACTATAAGTATGTTAAGATGCAGAAACGCATTCAAATGTTAAAAAATATTTACTTACTTACTTAAGGTGGCGCTACAGTCCGTTGTGGACTTGGGCTTCAATCAACAGGCTCCGCCAGCTAGCTCGATCCTTAGCTAGTCGTCTCCAGTTTTGCACTCCAAGTTGATTGAGGTCCTCTTCCACTTGAGTGCGCCACCTGAGTCGCGGTCTTCCTCTCCTCCTACGTCCCTCGGGAATAGTGTCGAAGGCTTTCCGGGCCGGAGCATTGGTGTCCATTCGCTCTAAATGACCGAGCCATCTGAGTCTCTGGACCTTGACCCTTCTGGCTAGGTCCATGTCGTTGTACAACCCGTAAAGTTCGCTGTTGTATCTTCTTCGCCATTCCCCTTCAATGCACACGGGGCCAAAGATGACCCGAAGAACTTTCCTCTCGAAACAGCCTAAGGCACTTTCATCCGATTTTGTCAGGGTCCATGCTTCTGCACCATAGAACAGGACTGGCATGATGAGTGTGTTGTACAGTTTTACCTTAGTTGCTCGAGAGAGGGCTTTTCCACTCAATTGCTTTCTAAGCCCAAAGAAACAGCGATTAGCAAGAGTTATTCTTCGTCTGATCTCGGCCCTGGTGTTATTGCCCGTGTTTATAGCGGAACCTAGGTAGACAAACTCCTTTACTACCTCGAAGTTATACGCGTCTATTGTGACGTTCTGCCCGAGCCGTCGGTGTTGGGTGTCCTTCCTCGAAGACAGCATATACTTCGTTTTTCCCTCATTTACCGCTAAACCCATTTTTGCCGCTTCTGTCTCAATTCTCACAAAGGCGCCATTGACATCACGCTGTATTCTTCCCATTATATCAATATCATCGGCGTACGTGAGAAGTTGAACAGATTTTTGGAAGATAGTGCCTCAGTAGGAATAGGTGCACTATGAGACGACCGTTACACAGTTGAAAATTTGAAAATTTGAAATTTGAAAAAGGTGATAGGAACGTGTCTTGTATAAATAAATGGTTTTATCAGCAAGTCACAAAACACAATGTACGATGTTGTTTATGGTTGTTTGTATAGGATCGAGCGGGAAGGGTCAAGTTATAGGTAAAGGAATGTTTGATAGTTTGTAAAATAAAGGGGCAAATAATGATGACGATTGAAAGTGGTTTCTAGTAAATCTGTAAGCCTGTCAACACATACATATATTCAATAAATTTTATTGTTGACGATGCGAGTCATAAAACCTAATTTTCGAACTAATTTATGACTGCAAAGGATCGACGTCGTACACCTTCGTTGGCTCCTATTTGATAGGTATTGTATTGATGAACAAAATAATCAAATATTGATATCTATGGATAAATCAGCATAGGATTCTGAATACTAAACTGGTAAGGGGATGCTATATTTGCTTGAGGGGGGAAAGGCAGGTCAAATAAATGCACTGAGTGTCAGGAGTGGTAATTTTTCAATAGGAAGATATGGTACGATGTTGTGTAAGACTCTGTTTATTAAACCAGCCGATCGTTAAACGGTTGAAAATTTGAAAATTTGAAAAAAGTCAATGTAAGAGATGGGAACGTGTCTTGTATAAATAAATGATTTTATAAAAAAAAACAAAAATAAATAGAGTGGCGCGACAGCTCTTGAAGAGCCAAGGCCTAAGTGGCTTACTCTCATCAACAATTCTCTAGGTGCGTGTGAAGAATTGAGGGGACCTAGGCGGATTCCGAACGGCAAAGTTTGAGATTGAAAAAATTTGTTTCATGACAGATTGATAGTTTTGTCAGTTCTTCGCAAGAGGCGGTGTCCGTAAAGATGAAATAAATACTATGGGCACGAGTAGGACTCGAACCGAAGACGTTCTGCTTAGCAGCCAACGCATATATCCACTAAGCTACGGAGACGGACACTCCTAAATGATTTTTTAAGCAAGTCACAAAACCCAATATACGTTGCCGTTTATGTTAGTTTGTAAAAGGATCTATGCGACACACGGTTGATGTGTAAATCAACAGAGGAATCTGAATATAAAACTCTTAAGGCATGTAACATTTTTTAAAAAAGGAAAGCGGAAAGGATCAAGTTACACGTAAAGGAATGTTGGATTGTTTGTAAAAGAAAGGGCAAATAATTATGATGACGGTTGAAAGTGGTTTTAATCAAATATTGATATCTATGGATAAATCAGCAGAGGATTCTGAATATTCAACTGGTAAGGGAATGCTATATTTGCTTGAGGGGGAAAGGCAGGTCAAATAAATGCACTGAGTGTCAGGAGTGGTAATTTTTCAATAGAAAGATATGGTACGATTTGCTGTTCTTTCTACTGTGACTTTCTACTGTGAGATTTGCCATGTACCCTACAATACAAAGAGTTAACATTATGGATGTCTTGCTCTTTGTTTGCAATGTCAGAGATCTCCAATATGTAAGGAACAGAAAGTTATGACAACAACAACAACAACAACAACAACAACAACAACAACAACAACAACAACAACAACAACAACAACAACAACAACAACAACAACAACAACAACAACAACAACAACAACAACAACAACAACAACAACAACAACAACAACAACAACAACAACAACAGCAACAACAGCAGCAACAACAACAACAACAACAACAACAACAACAACAACAACAACAACAACAACAACAACAGTAACACCAACGACAACAACAACAACAACAACAGCAGCAGCAACAACAACAACAACAACAACAGTAACACCAACGACAACAACAACAACAACAACAACAACAACAAAAACAGTAACAACACCAATAACAACAACTACAACAACAATAACAACAACAACAACATTAAACCAACAAAAAACAACAACAACAGCAACAACATCAAAACAACAACAACAACAAAAATAATAGCAACAACAAGAACAACACCAACAACAGTAACAATAACAACAACAGTAGGACCAACACCAACAGCAGGATCAACACCATCAACTACAACAGCAACAACAACAATGTGTGTTTGTTCATGTAAAAATAAAAGAATAAAGAAAGTTCTATCAATTAGATTTTTTGAATTTATTTCTTTTATTTTATTCCATACATTTTATAGGATTTCATTTTTATTTATCCAGGAGTTATGTTCTGTTGGAAATCCCAACCACTTAACAAAAACTTTTTTGCCTCTTGTTTGTAAAACTCTTTCTACGAGAAATACATCTTCACTTTTTGATTTCATTAATTCTTTATCATAGAAACCGCCTTGTACGGGTTTTCCTTCAAAGTCTTCAAGAAGATATGTTATAGGGTTAGTTTATTGGATTTTTCTTATTTTAAAGATCTCAGTTGTCCAGTTCGGGGTGTATCCCTTTTCAAATACATGTTTATATTTGCTGATTCTTACTTTATCACCGACCTTAAATTTTTTTTTTTAGTTATTTCTCTTTTCTTGCTTTTGAAAAGTGGTAATATAGATTTTGAATTTTTCTTCGTTACAACTGCAGGATAACATTTAATGGTTTGTAGTAATTTCTTATAAATATTTATCCAATTTATAGCTGCCATTGAAACTAAATTCTTTCCACATTTTTTCTTTTAAAGTTCTATTAAATCTTTCAACAATAGAGGCATTTAATGAACTAAAAGTAGAGTAATGGTTTATTTTATATTTTCTCATTAAACTATTGAACGTTTTGTTGAAAAATGCCATCCGTCCGTTTGTAAATTTTTGGGGGTTCTAGAAGAATCCCTAAATATTTGTTCCATTCCTTTTATAATAGTAACTCCTTTTTTGTTTTTCATTGGGATGGCCCATGCAAATTCCGAAATTCCGAAAAAGTATCGATGACTGTAATTAAATAATGAAACCCCATGTATTGAGAACTATAGGGAATCATTTCAACAAGATCAGCCAGCCATAAATCATCATAACCTTTAATGATAACATGACGTCGTTTGAAATTTCTACGAAAAGGCTATGCAACTCTTTTGTATTTGTAAGGAGTGAATTCATCAAAAAAAAAAAAAAAGAAATCTTTTACAGGTATTATTGTATGTAGTATGTATTATTTATTATTTACTTTATTTCCAATTTTTATAAAATGACATTAATTTCTTAATTCTAACTAATCGATTTTCTATCATGCAGCAAGCGCATGTATCCGGTCCTAGTTGACATTGGTTTGATGACCAACAGCAATTGGAGTAATGGTGACCATGAATTGAGTCAACGTTTAATCCGTTTTTGAATCTTTTAAGAAAAGATATAGAACTTATAAACTCTTCATGGTGTTCATTTAATATTTCCCCATGATTTTTTAAGAAATCACAAATATCTTTTATTATTTTGTCTGAGTCCATTTCAAGTTCCTTGTTGTTTAAGTTTTGAATGCTAACTAACAAATTTTATTTTATTTATGAAAATTTAAAATATTCTCTTCATTTTCACTTATATGTACAAGAACATATATATATATAAGATACAGATATATAAAACAAATTTAACATCATTTTTACTTATTTTCATCTAATGGGCGTAAAGGGTACATTAGGAAACAGCGTCTTCATAAAATTTCTCGTCAACATACTTTTCTTCTATGGAGTCCTTAAGTTTTTGAGAAATTAATTGCGATGCCATGTCTTCTTGTTCCATATTTCTTATTGTTTCCTTTATCGAAGAGTCTATGTGGGTTTTTAGTATTTGAATTTCTTTATTAAAAGTGAGTAAAACTTCCATTAAAGAAGAATTTATGTGGTTTATAATGCTTGTTTCCTTAAAATTTATTAGATCATCAACATATCCTCTGCAGACAGCTTAGTGTAGAAATCCAGGTTTTTTTCCTATGTTGTTTAAATATCTATGCCCCATATCAAAATCACCCGATGGTAGGATTTTAAATCCGATTGCTTGAAGGCCTACATCATCTAAGCTTTTTTTTTTGAAAAGGCTTGGAGTCCCTACCGAACTTGTCAACGTTCATCTTGTATATGCAAGGATAATGGTTTAGATTAATCTTAATATCTTAATATATGATATTTGCTTCTTTTAGTTCTTCAATTATAGAATGGATTTCATTCTGATGGTTATTATTGCCAGCATTTTTTAATGCTGTTAAAAGTCTAAGTCTATTGACAAGTTCATTAGGATCATTCCAGAACACATATTCCATATTTTTGTTTATATATATATTTCATTTCAGTAGTATCAGAATAACATCCTCCGGTTTTTTCACTTTCAGCTTTAAGTCCGACAACAAGTTTTTTAATTATTCGAGTATATTTTGTACCTTTGTTACCCCTGATTTGTGAAGAACTGTCATGATTTATTCTATATGCGTTTTTTTTTTTAATTTTTCCATATTGTTCTAAGCCATTAGCACCATATTTGTGCTTACGAAGATTTTTCTTTAATGTCAACTCAATGAGACCGGGAGTTCGACTAAAAGTTTCACCACCAATTATAATATCATTTTCATTCATTTCAAAGTTGCAACTGCCTATTTAACAGTTTGTGTGTTAACATCAAAATATGGACCATTTTATCACGAATCGATTCTGATATGATAATATTTTTTATGACTGCAAAGGATCGACGTGGTACACCTTCGTCGCCTCCTATTTGATAGGTATTGTACTGATGAACTAAATAATCAAATATTGATATCTGCGGTTAAATCAACAGATCATTCTGAATATAAAACTGGTAAGGGAATGCTATATTTGCTTGAAGGGGAAATGCAGGTCAAATACTGCACTGAGTGTCAGGAGTGGTAATTCTTCAACGATACGGTACGATTTGTTGTTTATGACCGTTACACAGTTGAAAATTTGAATATTTGAAATTTGAAAAAAGGTCAATGTAAGAGATGGGATCGTGTGTTGTATAAATAAATGATTTTATTAGTAGGTAAGTCACAAAACTCAATGTACGATGTTGTTTATGGTTGCTTGTAAAGGATCGATGCGATACACGGTTGATGTATAAATCAACAGAGGATTTTGAATATAAAACTGTTAAGGCATGTTAGATTTGTTTAAAAAAGGACAGCGGAAAAGGTCAAGTTACAGGTAAATAAATGTTGGATTGTTTGTAAAAAAAAAAGGTAAATTATGATGACGATTGAAAGTGATTTCTAGTAAATTTTATTGTTGACAATGATAAGAGTGAATTAAAAAAAAAACCAGAACATATAAAAGGGAATGTTTTTGGCATTTAGAATTCACTTTTCACAAAAATGTTTACAAAAATACAAACATTCTTAACCAAACTGGAGGAGTGTTTATGGGATTTCCCTGACAAAGTCAGGGAAATCAGATCAGCTATGGAGGCCGCAGGAAAGCACACCGTGGCGACAGTATCCTTCAATCAGCAAGTCGAACTAAAGAAAGCGAGGGTAGTGGCAGCCCTCGTGTTAGCTCTTTGGGAGGAGGCCTCCCTATCGTTTGACAATATACAGGACATACCCCGAGATGTTTTCCTAATAATTAATCTCAAATAAAAAATAAAACAAATTTGTTTTTGTTTTTTTATTTAGTTTTCAGTAAAGCACTTAACAGGGTTTAGAGCTTACGCGTTTTAATCTGTCGTTTCGTTGAAAAAATCCTTTCCATCGTCCGTTTGCAAATTTTTGGGGGGTTCTAGAAGAATCCATAAATATTCATCTCGAAGTTAACGACGACGACGTTTTCTTCATTTACAGGAAGAATGTGAAGCACTTCAATCGATGGATGCGTTAGCAAATGAAAGACAGTTGAAGGGTTGTTCACAAAGATAGTTTGAAATTGAATTTCGTGTTGTCCAAACTTTCTCTAAAACGAATTTAGTATCAGTTTTGCAAGTGATCTCTTTCCTGGATTATTACATATCTCCGAAAACAGAAACATATTTCTCCTTTTTTTTTTTGCTGAGACGAACACTCACTTAGCCAGCCAGACGCTTCTTGTTTTATTTTTAGAAACTTGTTCATCATAGCTAAGAATAGCCCATCATCTAAATTTGTATCCGGGTTATACTGGACTACATTATATTCTCATATTTCAAATATATTGAGTATGATGTATCCTTTTTCCTCTGCTTTATTGACCTCGTTAATTACCCAAGTCCCTACCAATGCTCTTTGCTCAGCAGTATGAGAAGAGAACACAATCGTTCTACTTTCTCTCATCACTACAGCTTCGACATAGTGAAAACATGAGCTTAGAATTTTGCTTGATCGGTAAAATTTGGTGAAGCAGGTTTTCCGGAGGTAAAATTTTACATTTTACGAGTCCATTCATTCCTTCCAAATTCAACGTAGTTGAGCAGGCTGCATCACAAGTGATGTGGATCTTAGGATGTCCAGTGGGGAATTTTCCATTCTTACCCCACGGGTAGAGAGAGCATATATCGATGTACTTTATCGTTTCCCCTTTTTTTTGCATTTATAGAAATCGACGACATTTCCGGTCCGACCGCCATAAATAAAAAGCATCGCGAGGATTTAGAGGGGAATTTTGAATAAGTTGGTGGTAGTTTAAGAAACCTCTGTCTTCTTTTTTAAACGACTTGAGATTCTTCCGAAACACACAAGACCACATTTCAACTACGTTGAATTTGGAAGGAATGAATGGACTCGTAAAATGTAAAATGTTACCTCCGGAAAACCTGCTTCATCAAATTTTACCGATCAAGCAAAATTCTAAGCTCATGTTTTCACTATGTCGAAGCTGTAGTGATGAGAGAAAGTAGAACCATTGTGTTCTCATACTGATGAGCAAAGAGCATTGGTAGGGACTTGGGTAATTAACGAGGTCAATAAAGCAGTGGAAAAAGGATACATCATACTCAATATATTTGAAATATGGGAATATAATGTAGTCCAGTATAACCCGGATACAAATTTAGATAATGGGCTATTCTTAGCTATGATGAACAAGTTTCTAAAAATAAAACAAGAAGCGTCTGGCTGGCTAAGTGAGTGTTCATCTCAGCAAAAAAAAAAGGAGAAATATGTTTCTGATTTTCTTCAAAAAGAAAATATTCAGCTGGAATTTTCGGAGATATGTAATAATCCAGGAAAGAGATCACTTGCAAAACTGATACTAAATTCGTTTTAGAGAAAGTTTGGACAACACGAAATTCAATTTCAAACTATCTTTGTGAACAACCCTTCAACTTTCTTTCATTTGCTAACGCATCCATCGATTGAAGTGCTTCAAATTATTCCTGTAAATGAAGAAAACGTCGTCGTCGTTAACTTCGAGATGAATTACTATTGCAAAAGGAAGTGAGCAAATATTTATGGATTCTTCTAGAACCCCCCAAAAATTTGCAAACGGACGATGGAAAGGATTTTTTCAACGAAACGTTGTTTGAAGTTTTTTCCTTGAGACCACAGATTAAAACGCGTAAGCTCTAAACCCTGTTAAGTGCTTTGTCAGGGAAATCCCATAAACACTCCTCCAGTTTGGTTAAGAATGTTTGTATTTTTGTAAACATTTTTGTGAAAAGTGAATTCTAAATGCCAAAAACATTCTCTTTTATATGTTCTGGTTTTTTTTTGAATTCACTCTTATCATTGTCAACAATAAAATTTACTAGAAATCACTTTCAATCGTCATCATAATTTACCTTTTTTTTTAACAAACAATCCAACATTTATTTACCTGTAACTTGACCTTTTCCGCTGTCCTTTTTTAAACAAATCTAACATGCCTTAACAGTTTTATATTCAAAATCCTCTGTTGATTTATACATCAACCGCATCGATCCCTTACAAGCAACCATAAACAACATCGTACATTGATTTTTGTGACTTATGTAACCGACTAGGCTTTTTTAATAAACGATTACATGAAAAATGTAATGAAATTACAAACAAAATCCGAAACCCACTTGACCAAACCGACGACGACGAACACCTCGAATTTATGTTTTTTTTTTTTTATGCTTGTTTGCAATGCAAGATCAATTGGTAATTTTTTGTAAACAAACTATGTTTACCCTCTCGCTCTTACTAGCATAAACTAGGGAAATACGATAGGTTCTCCTTTTTTTACTCGCAGGAGAATAACCTTTTTATGTTTGTGTATGTTCTCCTTCTCCTGTAAGAAGTGTCACTGTCAGGGCTATAAATGAGCAACATTATAGGATGTAAACAGAGTTGGGGAAATGCAACTATGTTGCTGCAACATATGTTAATATATTCATGTTGGGTACAGTGGTACAGTGAATCCGTTAATTTTTTTGAATTACGTAAAATGAGTGAAAAGTCTGAAGCTTTCCCCCCACTATGATGCTATTGCAATGCGTGGGTGAAATGTGATGGTAGGCGTAGAATAATTAAATATAAAACAAAGGCTGGAAAATTAGGAGTAGATGTATAGGTGTTAATCTGAGGTTCTTTAAGAAAAGCCGTCGGTAGGAGGTTTCTTTTTAACAAAGTACATCCCGAGGAGAAGAAGTGTTAAGCAGCAGAAACCTTTGAAGTTATATACCCAAAAATCTACTAAGTGCGTTGGCAAATTTTAATAATTATAGGAGATCCCAAATTTTCTTAAACGTAAGTTAATTACAAAGTTAAAATAAAATTACGAAGTTCCAATACTGATTAAAGTACTGAATTAACAGATACAAAAGTTGGACGCAATTTAACGAGGTTTAAGCGCACAAGATATATATGATATATATATATCTATACAACTTACATATAGAATTGAAGCCCAAAGTGCGGACAAAGGTGTTCATTACGAAATAGGTAAGCGTTTATCGTGATTTTTCTGGTATTTTAAACATACCATCGTTGAGCGTTAAGCTAAAACTAGTTTTTTTTTGTGCGTAGCTAGGTCGTCGAAATAGTTTTTGGCGGCCTGAATAAATAAGGAAAAACTGCTTATATCTACGTATAACGGTTGATAAGAATACCGAAAACCAAAAATCATACCAAAGGACTATTGGCCTTAAGGAAAGGAATATATAAAAAAAAAAGACGAACGACGACGCCGCGCCGCCAACGTCGTCAGTGACGGCAGCTTTCATCTCATATGAAGATTTTTTTTTAATTTTTTTAGAAAGAAAGTTTTAAATCAAGTTTTTTTTTATAAATAAGTTTCTTTAACCTAAAAGCAAAAAAATCTTTTTCAATTTACATTACGCATTTATGTAAAAGAATCAATTTTTAATAAGTATTTCTTTTTGGCAAAGTAGTGCGAATATATATATATATCCGTATATTAGTATACACACATATACGTACACTGATATATATATATAATATATACTTTTATAAGAATTTCATTTAATCGATCTAAAAGAAAAGTGGTGGTAATATTTATTGATTTATAAATCGTATAGTCACTGTACAAAAAGTGCAAATTGCAACACAAAAAAAAAGAACGCCGTCAAAATTCATCGAGGGAGTGGCCACTGCATCGGTAATTTTGGGGTAAGTTACTTCCTGTCGTTTATGTCCCATTAGACATACATATACAATCAAATAAGCATTGCCCCTTTTTCACTTTTACAAATATATTTAACTTTATTACTGAATTGGTAAAAGATATTTGAAATTTTAAGTAACAGTATGTTAATAAAATGAATTTAAGTCAATGTTAGCCAACATAATGAAAATGAATATTTTGAATAACATACGATTATCATTTTAATCATGAACTTTTAATTTGTTTTAAAAAGGGGAAGATGAGGAAAGGAAGATGAAGGGGTAAGGAAAAAGGGGAAAAAGGAAGATATTTAAAGGGGTTGTTTAGCGAGGAAACAACCAGGTAGGGTGGGTAAAGACCATCTCGCGCATCGTCAACAGCTAGATGCAAAGCCTGGCATATTTTTTTTTTGCTAACGAGGAGGTTAAAGAATCCACTCCTGAGCTAGCGAGGGATATTTTGTGTGCCAGCATTAACCTCAACGAACGTAAACTCGTTACAAAAATGGCGCCCAGAACGTGGTGTCCCACTATCAGCAGATAGTGAGGCAAACATTTTTTTTGTTTATTTCGAGTCATAAATTTTAATTTCAAACAGTTTAATTTTTTTTTTCGTTTTCAAATTTTGCATTCAGCGTCAATGTCGATTGCAGCATCTTTGTGAGTCCCGGTTACTTGAGTTGATGACTTGGTACCGCGTTGCAACAAAGAAGCTGAAATCGATTTTCTATCACACAACAAAAATTACCGTAAAAACCTAGTCTTTGGGCATCTGATGATAAAGACACCCAAATCGCAGGCGAATACGGTACATTTTTATAATTTTGGCATTTCACATTTAGAAGAGACCTCTTGATACGAATGGTGTCTTGGGTGGTCCTTCATATTGGTGATTTTCACAAATTTCAGCTGGTTTTTTGGGATTTTCCAGAGTCTTCATATGATGATGTTGATTGTCACTGTTGTCCTGGAAATGTTCAAAAATCTAAGCTGGAACCAATTAAAATACCACTAGATTATTTTAATTTTTTTACTATTGATTTTTTTTTCTCTTGACTCGAAATAAACTTCCTTTTTATCCTCTGCAGTTACCTTTTCAAATTCATTTCTCATCTTCCCTTTATATTTCATGATACAAACTCAAAAAATTGATTTTTTTTATTTGAAGTTTCAACTACATATAGTTAAATAAATAATGTTTGGATCATAATTACACACATATTATATACCATATATAATATACACAAAGTTGATACAACATTTTTTTTTTTATTGAATTGCATCAATTACATAATTATTTCTTTTAATATCAATATTTCTTATTATAATATAAATCACGTTATAATATTACTTGGTTTAAAACTTTTTTTTTATTCTCAAAACGTGTCGAATTGAAGTCACAGGCACGTTAAGTCATCCTCAAATTTTCAAACGAGCAAACATTCCTGAAGAATTTTTTTTTTTAATCGGTTTTTAAAGTGTGTCTCAAATTTAATGCATTCGAAAAACCTAGTACAAAGATAAAACTAAAGTTAGGTTCGTTCGAGCCAAGTATGAACAGAAGTCGTCGAGTGTCAATTTATGACGACATAGATGTTATAAACGCTCACCACGAAGCAACATTTGAAGCATTTTTCCAAAGATTTCGTAATACAGTCGATAGATTCAACTTAGATCACTCCTTTAGCTTTTCGGAAGAGTTAGAGTCAGTTGTTTCCAATTCAACCTCCAATATGGCTGATCAAGAAGATAATCAGGTTTTGGAAGGTCAGTTACCAGCCGAAGACCCTGGTAGGGATCCAACGGATCAAAATGAAGATAACGGTAATCCGAATGAAGAAGCAATTTCGAGATTAGAACGAAGTATGGTGCAAAACCAAATGAGAATTTTCCAACAAATGGACATTTTCATGGGAAACGTGCTGCAAAAATTAGAAGGTTTGCGCTTACAGCCGCAACAAACAATCAACCCTCCTCAATTTGATAGGCAAAGCTCTATGACGGCCCAAGTTCCTTTACCTAGGAGCTCAAGTGGCTCAACAACGTTTAGCGCTTCGGGTCCATGTAGGCTAGACCGTTGGAATATCAAATACGATGGTTCTGACAACGTATCTGATTTCCTTTTGAAGATAGGAAGAATGCAATCTTCGTCTTCTTATAGCGACGAGCAAATCGCCGCTAACTTTCATGTCTTGCTTGAAGGCCGACCAAATAAATGGTTTTGGGGATACGGAAAAAAGTATCCAAATGCTGATTTAGCTTCCATAAAAGAAGCCATGAAAAAAGAGTTCGGTAGGATGGAGTCCGAAATCGACATCTACATGAAGCTCATGTGTCGTAAGCAAGGTCCGAAGGAATCCTTCGACGATTTTTATGTTTCAATCAGTAGTTTGAACAACCGTCTGAAAGAACCCTTTAATGATAAGAAACTGATTGAAATCATTAGAGGGAATGCGAAAGAGAAACTAGGCGAGATTTTGTTGTCAGCTGAAGTCCGAAACTTAGAGCAGCTTCGACAAAAAGCTCGCGAGGCTGAACGGTTTTTAAGTAAACGTAATTTTAATCATCGATCGGTCCATGAAATAGCAGTCGAAGACCAATGCGATTACAATCAAGATGTTGAGGAAATCACAGCTATGTCTTCGAGACAAAAACCTATTTCAACTGCCAACTATATTTGTTGGAATTGCGACCAAAAAGGTCATGCATACCATTTCTGCCCATCCGAGGTTAGAAATTTATTTTGTTTCCTGTGTGGGGCGAAGGGTGTAACAACTATTCAGTGTGGTAAACACCAAAAGGGAAACTTCCCGAGGGACGAAACGAGGAGTGGAGAGATTCGTTCCTCAAGGAATCCCCCGAACCACTCACAAAATTAATCAATAAACATGAAATGAATTCCACGGTTGAAAATGACGAGGGCCTAAGTCCGATTAAAATCCTAAAAAGGGAAAAGGCCAACGTCGAAGTTGAACATTTTCATCCGATGGAATTCCATAACCTCAAGTCTCTTCACGAGAGAAAAGTAAATTATGAGAAGGTCCGATCTCGAATCTTCGGGACCAACTTAAATCCTGTTAGTTCTAAAATTTCCAAATGTCGTTATCGTTTTCAAAATCGAAAGAAGTTTCGAAAACAAATAGTCGAAACGATTATATCATCTGAGACAGACGGACGCATGTATGCTAATGTCTTTTTAAATAATGAGTCGGTTTTTGGACTTCTCGACAGCGGAGCCTCAATCTCCGTATTGGGTGAAGGATGCTTCGAGTTAGTTCGTAAGTTAGGGGTTGAAATAATGCCCTACAAGAACATTGTGCGTACGGCCGACGGTAATTCTCACAAAATTGTGGGATATTGCGAAATTGAGACCAAGTATAACGGAATTTCAAAGAAATTGACATTTTATATTATACCAAATTTGACCCAAAAAGTTTATCTCGGTATGAACTTCTGGCGAAGCTTTCAGTTAATGCCACAGATAAGTGAAGTTGAGATGGATTTCACTTCCGGTGAAATTGATGATAACTTTAAAAATGAAACCGAGTTGATGAAACTTTCAACTGAAGAGTCCTTTCAATTAGAAAATGTCAAGAGACAGTTTCCAAACTTCGTTGTCCTTGGATTAGGAAAGACTGATCTTGGGTGTCACATCGTTGACACAGGAAATGCAGCCCCGATAAAATCTAGGCATTATCCGTTGTCTCCAGTCCGACAAGGTGAGGTCTATAAGGAGCTAGACAGGATGTTGGAACTAGGAGTCATAGAAGTTAGTAACTCTCCCTGGAGTTGTCCCGTTGTGCTGGTGAGGAAACCCGGTAAAGTCCGCCTTTGTTTAGATTTCCGGAAAGTCAACGCTGTCACCGTTAAGGATGCGTATCCGTTGCTTCATGGCGAAGGTTTGTTAGGTCGGATAAAAGACACGCACTTTATCACGGGGATAGACCTAAAAGACGCCTATTGGCAAATTCCTCTACACGAAAAGTCCCGGGAGAAAACAGCTTTTGCTGTACCTGGTAGGCCGCTCTACCAGTTCAAGGTGATGCCATTCGGTTTGAGTAATGCGGGACAAACGCTGTGTAGGGTTATGGATCAAGTAATCCCAAGTCATCTCCGTGATAACGTGTTTGTCTATTTAGACGACTTACTGATATCTACTTCGGATTTTGAGTCGCATTTACGCATCCTTAAAGAGGTCGCAGCTTGTCTTCGCCGAGCAAATCTAACAATCAATCTCGAAAAGAGCAGATTTTGCATGAAGGAGATCAAATTCCTAGGGTTTATCGTAGGTCAAGGAAATCTGAAAACTAACCCAGACAAAATAGAAGCAATGGTTAATTTTCCGGTTCCAACTACCGTTAGGCAAGTGAGGAGATTTTTGGGCCTTACCGGTTGGTACAGGAGATTTATCCGGAACTATGCCGATTTAGCCGCTCCCCTTACCAATTGCCTTCAAAAGAGGTCTAAATTTGAGTTTACGTCGGAAGCACTTGAAGCTTTCGAAAAGCTTAAAACAGCTCTGTCGTCAGCTCCAGTTTTAGCTGAACCCGACTTTTCAAAACGTTTCGTGATTCAATGCGATGCTTCGTCTGAAGGAGTAGGCGGTGTTCTCTTTCAAGTGGATGAGAACGGTAATGAGAAGCCCATCGCTTTCATGTCGAAGAAGCTTAACAAATCCCAGAAGAATTACACAGTCACGGAACAAGAGTGTCTCGCAGCGGTATTAAGCGTTCGAAAATTTCGGCCCTACGTCGACGGATTGCCTTTTACAATCATTACGGACCATTCGAGTCTTAAATGGCTCATGTCGATGAAGGAGTTATCTGGTAGACTTGCCAGATGGAGTCTAGAACTCCAAGGGTATAACTTCTCCATCGAACATCGCAAAGGGAGCTTAAACGTAGTGCCGGACTGCCTATCGCGGATGAATATGGATGAAATCACTGCAAGTGGAACTGTAGTCGATAATGGGATTTGTGAAGATTCTTCGATAATGACATGCGGTGATATCGATTTAGATTCGGCTGAGTTCGATTCGCCACAATATACCCACTTGAGAGAGAACATCTCTAAAAACCAGTCGACCCTTCCAGATCTCGTAGTGTCCGGTAAGTTCGTTTACCGAAGAGTCAGGTTTAGAACCGGATTGGTTGACGAAGAAGACTCACTCTGGCGCTTATGGCTTCCAGACAATCTAACTCAAGAGTGTATCAAATTGTGTCACGATACCAAATTAAGTTGCCATAGTGGCTTTGATAAGACCTATGCCCGAATACGAACCAAATATTTATTATTGGCCAAAAATGATCAAGGACGTTAAGACTTTAGTGAAAAACTGCGAAATTTGTAAAATGGTTAAGGCGCCGAACGAAATTCTTCGCCCACCGATAGTCAACCAAACGAAAACGTTAAGGCCTATGCAACGACTCTACGTTGATTTCCTTGGCCCGTATCCGCGTACCAAGCGAGGAAACATCTATGTTTTTATTGTGGTTGACCATTTTACAAAGTTCATGTTCTTCAAAGCCTTACCAAAAGCTACGTCAAACCGTGTGATTCAATATCTTGAATCAGAGATTTTCCATACTTTCGGGATCCCTGAACAAATCCACTCCGACAACGGTCGTCAATTTGGGTCCAAGGACTTCAAAACCTTTTTGGATAACTATGGCGTTAAGCATGTGCGAACGGCAGTGTATTCGCCTCAAGCCAACATTTCGGAGCGGGTCAATCGTAGTTTTCTTAGCAAGTTGAGAATCTTAATTTCGAAGCAACAAAATGACTGGGACCTCCATCTTTTTTTTTTTTTTTTCAAACTTCATTTTTTTATTCATTTAACTTATATCTACTTACATGCTAGACAAAAATGTGAAACTAGCCTAATTAATTCTACTTATATATAACTTACTGGCCCTAGTCGGGCGCTCTAAGCAATTCATTGTTCTTAAAATTAATGCCTTTCGGCCTACGAACTAAGTTTATTTCAATTTCAATTTCAATTTATTTATTTTTTTTTTTTTTTTTTTTAGAAAATTTTAAAAAAACTAAAGCCTTTGTCTTTTTTTGGGGTTTTTAACTTACATACTAGGGTCCTTAAAATAAAACTTAAAATTACCTATTCTACCTACAAACTACTTAAAACTAGAACAACCACAGCGGCAAAAACTATGTCCATAAAACATGTAATCCACAGTGTTGTGAATTTTTTTAATTATCTTCATTTTTTTTTTTTTTTTTAGTTCTTCTATTGTTTATTGTTTATTTTTTTCACTTTTTCACTTTTTTTTCTTCTTTTTTTTTATATGTTTTCTTGTTTTTTTTTTTTTTTCTTTTTTTATATATTTTATAGTGCCACCATACCTACTCTACTTAAACCTAAGACCTAGGACTAAAACAAATATGTAAGCCGGCCAAGGCAAAAACTACCCCACCCCGGACTACCCATTGTCAAATGCCGTTTGAAGCCACCAAAACTGGTTCTCCTGCTTCACCCTATCAATGCGGTCCTGTTCGGACACAGCCCTACTGAACCGAAGCAGCTCCGCTCCATCACGAGCGAGGATGCCTCGTTCATACAGGAGTCGCCGGTCTACGGTTTTACGCCTGACGTGGTAGATAAGCGGTACTGCCAATCTATCCTGTATCATGCCGCACTGGTCTAAATAGAGGAATGCCTCTGGTGGAATGAAACCGCTCAAGCGTGCATTCTCGAAGTAGTTTTCGTTCGGATAGAACGGCCCGAAAATCAAATTGTTGGTCGAAGTCATAGCTCTCGCAATATGGCCCCGAACAAGTTTTATCACGAAATTGTCAATTCTGTTGATCCGAGCCCCATTGTATAGAACCTCGTTTGAATAATAATGCAGATAAGAAGATTCCGGTGTCCGATACCAACCGAGACAGCGCCGAAGACACTGCCTCTCGAACACCCGAAACTTCTCCATTTGGGAAGGGGCAATGTTGAACCACACTGGACAACCATAAACGATCATTGGCCGTATGAGGGCCATGTAGCAAATTACCTTCACTCTGGGGTCAAGCCGACTGCTGTAAAACAGCCGTTTCGTCAGAGCGAAGGCTCCTCTGGCCTTAGTCAGAGCAGCATCTATATGTCTGTCGAAATACAGATACTGGTCCAACCAGATACCGAGGTACTTCACTACACTTTTGCTCGTCAATGCCTGTCCATGAGGATCAACAATGACCATCTTGCGCCAATTCTTACACGTATCTCGCGAAGCCTTAGCCAACGGAGTCCGGAACAAAATTGTCTCCGACTTTTGGACATTTATTTTCAGTTTCCAATCGTCGCAGTATCGCTGAATCTTCTCGAAGTCACGCTGCAAGAGAATTCTAATAACTTCAACCTTTCGAGCCGTTCTGTACGCAATCAGGTCGTCGGCATACGCAATTGCGTTAGTTAAGCTACCTATAAGATCGCTGGTGTAAATGCTGAAGAGGATCGGCGAATTCACCGCACCCTGTTGAAGACCGTTTTTAATTTCAAAGGTGGTGGTAGAAGTTACATTGCCACTTTTGACAACAAACTTTCGACCGTTGAGCATATCATAAAGCATATACAACAATGGTTTACTGATGCCTAGTCTGGTGAGTTTAAGGTACAAACCTTCTAACCATACGGTGTCGAAGGCCTTCTCCAAATCCACCAGAACAGCACCCGTGCATTGTTTCTTGGACTTGTTCCATTGGATATCAGAAACGAGCTTAGACGCGGCATGAATAGTGTCATGTCCTGCCTTGAACCCGAACTGATTATCCGGAATAATTGTGTTGTCCGCAGCCCACTGAATCAGAGCTCTATTGATGATCTTTTCGAATACCTTACTGATACTTGGAAGAAGACTTATCGACCGAAGATTTGACGGATTGGAGTTGTCCTTTCCCTTTTTCGGGAGAGGATGAACCACAGCTGTCTTCCAACGCACTGGATAATATGCATTATTCAGCGCGTTGTTGAACAGAGTGGTGTAGATGTCTATTGCCTCAATCGGTAAGTGTCTTAGTACAATGTTGGATATACCATCGACACCTGCTGACTTCTTGTTCTTTATTGAATCGAAGATGAGCTGGAGCTCTACCTTCGTGATGAGCAAGGGACTTGAGCCCGTTCGATCGGCGATTATAGCGTTTGCTAAGAAGTCGTCATCAAACCGGGTAAAACCACGGTTCTCGGATCGCCATTGCGAAATATCATTCCTTAGGTAGAAGTGATGAAGTAAGGCTCTGTTTTCCAGGTCGTGGTTCGGGCGAGTGCAAGCATTCACCTTATACACTTGCTGGAAAGCAGCACCAACTGTCTCCACTTTCTCCTGCGGATCTTCAATCACAAAGAAGTCATCGTCCAAGACGGCTTCCTCAGGATCTATTTGCGCTGTCAGAAGTACGTCTCTGTTCGCTACTGTCCTCTGGAGCTTAAGACACAGAAGGTCGTTCTGATTCTTGGACCTAAATATCTTATTAATTTGAGGGAACATACTCGGGTCGCTAGAATTAACGGCCCGAATTTTCTTGTCCCAGTACAAATTAATAGATAACCTGTAGTTTTCCTTGATCAGGGTGTTGACGTTCTTAATCGACGACTTCAGTGTCCTAATCTCCAGGTCGTTCGGGTCTGTAAATCGTCTGTACAAGTTTTTAAGTCTTGTCAGTAGTCCGCTTTTCTGTTTGTGCAGTGCGTCTATGGTCGCGTTGCTGTAGACGTTGTTTTGGTCGCGTTCCTTGTACTTCGGTATTGTCCGTTCCATTGTCTGTTTTATTATGTTGTCCATCTGTTCAAGGTGTTGGTCGATTTCTGTATTTGTCAAGTTTCGGTTGTTTGGTGGGGCTATGTCACTCGAACGAAGTTCTCTCGCTAGGACTTGGGTGAAACGAGGCCAGCGCATCTTACTGTAATTGTAAGAATGCGTTGGAACGTATTCATCCAACTCCACGCGCTCGTTCGGAATCTGAATTACAGCAGCGAGTCCGCAGTGATCACTGTCGTACTCGACTGTCTGTAAGCAGTTTCGAGGGTGATTACCCACTTTGTCCGTTATTGTCAGTCTGGTGTCGTACAGCAAAAGATCCAGGAAGGAACCGCTCCTTGGGAACGATGGCCTTTCTGTAGCCAGCAAGTCGACACCATATTCAACACTACAAAGATTCATCAAATTAAAAAGATGATTACCTCTTGGATTGTTAGTTTGATTTCCCCAATCTTCATGTTTTGCGTTCAAATCTCCGACCATTACGAAGTAGTTTTCTTCCAAGCTCAGTTTTAGTACCCTGAAGATAATCTCGAGCTCTGATATAAAGGTAGTAGCCTGCGGAGCTTCAGCCGCATAAGCCGCAATCATATACATCCGCTTCCCTTGAGTGAGAGAGATGCATATGACGCAGACTTCTAGCGTCCTCAGCTTTCGCAAATCATTATTGTATATGACTTTATAATTAATGCCCTTACGTATGAAGATTGCAACACCGCCTCCTTGAGTGGAGTCGGGTCGATCCCTTCTTACGATATTGTAATTGTTATTAGTCAGTTTGTGTTTCTGGTTTAGCTTGGTTTCGCTAGCCATAAACACATCAGGACTGTGGTCTTTCAACAGCTGGAACAAATTGGCTCTACGTTCGATCCTAATCAATGAATTTACATTCAAACCTAGGATCTTAAGGCGCGTCTTCGGCAGCGCGCCCTTAACCCTGAAGTTGCGCTTGGCCAGTCATCAAAGAGTGGAGATGATCCACTCTTGAGGCTTGCTCCCAGATCTGACTTTGCAGTCCTGCTAGTTGGCCTTGAATGGCAACCAACAAGGCCACAATGTCTGGCTGACCTGCCGGCGCCTTAGGCTCTTGGGCCTGTGGGGCGACCGGTGGTGGAGCCTGTCTCGCTTTACCCATTCCTTTCGCTGATCTGGCGTAAGAAAGACCGGGTCTCACGAGTGAGTTTGTTGTCGGAGCTTGTCGTACGGATCGACTTTCTACGGCCTTTTGGCTGGCCTGTTTCTCCCGTATATCTTGGACCTTAGGACAGCCCCGATAGTTTGCAGGGTGCCCCTCGTTCCCGCAGATTACACACTTGAGCTGGGTCATGTCTTCGACCCGCTCAGTCCCTAACCTACATTCACCCCTATTGTGGGTTTCGGCGCATTTCACACAGCGCAACTGCATTTCGCAGTTGGCTGCAGCGTGACCGAACCTTTGGCAGCGCATGCATTGTAGCATGTCGTCATGCCTCTGTAATTTTTCCCAGTGTATGACCTGGTAGTCTAGGACAGTGATGTTCCTTAGACTCTCCAGTCTACTTTGGGGCGACAAAGTTACAATGAATATGGGCAGTTTATGCCCCTCCCGTCTGGACCTTACCGTAGAGAAAGGCTTGACTCCGATGAATTCGAGGTCATCGCTGGCCTTCTGACGGAGCTCAGCTAGGAGCTCTTCTGGTTCCGTGCAGGAACTGATGCCCTTTAAAAGGACCGTCTTCGGTTTTTCACTCCTAGGAGTGAAGCTGAAGAATTCAGCAGTGGCTTCTTTAAGACACTCTTTAACAAGTTTGTATTCGGCCAATGTGAAGCATTGGACCGAATACCGCTTCTGCTTTTCATTAATAATTTTAATATAAAATTTGCTACCAGTGGCCGACTTACATACCTGTTTTATGTCCTGTAGGTCGACCTTGTACGTCCTTATTGGTGGCACTTTCTCGGACTTTTGCCGTGGTTGTTGCTGGTGTTGCTGTTGTTGCTGTTGTTGCTGTTGTTGCTGCCTCGCTGCTGCTGACGTTGACGCTGCTACAGGTGCTTCTGTTGGTACTGCTGCTGATGCTGTCACTGGAGCTGCTGCTGGTGCAGGTGCTGCTGCTGGTGCTGCGGAGCGCTGTGTTGCTGCTGCCGCCATTGGTTTGAGGGCCCCCGATGTGCTGGGGCCTGATTGTACCGCCCCTGTGTTCGGTCTAGGCGGCTGTTTTTGTTGATGTTGGGACACCGTTTGGGGTTTGGGTGTCGCCTGCTTATTTGACACAGCTTGGTTTTGCTGCTGCTTCTGTTGTTGTTGTTTTTGCTGCTGTAGTTGTTGTTGTTCTTTTATAAGCTGTTGCTGCTTTCTTTCTTCAGCGAGTTTCATACGAAGCTCTGCTTCCTTCTGGCGACTCGCTTCTTGCTTTTTCTTCAGGAGCTGAAGATATGGTTCCATTTTCTTCTTGATCAACGCAATTTCTTCGTTTAGATCATTTATGATAGATTGGGCCTTTTCTGCCTCAATCTCTTCCTCCTCTGAGGACGACTCTGTCGACAGGGGAGCAAATTTATTGCTGTCCCCGGACCTGTACAATACCTCACCATCTTCAGACATTAATTCGATGTCGTCATCGGATGGTGAGGTATTCAATTGTTGTTGGATTTTATTTGCTGCTACAGTCTTAGCGGACCGCTCTTCGCTACCCTCAGCTTGCAGCATAGCTGAGGTGCCTGGTGCTCTCCTCTTCACCAGATTTGGAGTTGCTTTGAGGGACCGCCTCCTTTTTTGCGGTACCTCTGCTGACGGTTTTGTTGTTGACGATGTTGTTGCATCATTACCAGTTTTCGGATGGTCTGATTTTACCGCAGACTCATCCGATGTATTCGCAGAGGCATCTTTCGATGCCCCTGCCTTCCTCGCCTTCACCATTTGCTTCTTTTCCCAAACAATAAAGTTTTCGACTTCACGGTTGTGAAAAAAAGCTTCGATATTTTTCGTAGCCTCCGAGTGGGAATTGAACCCACGACCCTTGGATTGGTAAGCCACTACTCTACCACTGAGCTAATGAATTAGTTAAATTACTAGCTTCTAACTCACTACTAAACACTTGTACTTATATTCACCAACTTGAAAAAATAACTCTGCTGCTAAAGTCTTTCTCGCTCGAAAGTCAAAGATCGACTGGGACCTCCATCTGTCCAGCATAGCATGTGCGTTGCGATCCGACACGCACGACTCGCTAAATTGTCAACCTTATTTCGCCATGTTTGGACAAAACATGATTAACCACGGTTCAACTTATGCTGTACTAAGAAAACTAAACGCTTTGCACGATCCCGAAATGTTGGTCAAACCGCGCGCACTTAGCTTGACACTCGCAAGACAGACGTTGTCGGAGAATTTGGACAGGGCATACGTTAAGTCCAAGATCCAATACAATAAAAGAACGAAAAATGTCACTTACCGGGAAGGGCAGGAAGTGTTCCACAGGAATTTCGCCCAAAGCAATTTTTCGCAAGGCATTAATGCCAAGTTGCTTCCTAAATTCCTTAAATCCCGCGTAAAGAAAGTTGTGGGCAACTGCATGTACGAGCTGGAAACTCGATCCGGTAAGCCTCTCGGCATTTTCCATGCCAAAGACATTCGGCAGTAACGCTGAAAAGAAAATTGACCACAAAGTATCGGATTCAAATCAAAACAAACTTTGTTTACTTATCTGATAATGTTTGTTTATATTTCGTCGTTCCGCTAAGTGGATTCGCGCCCCACGTCTGTCATGTACACTGGCACACACGAAAAACCGAAATAATATAATTAAACCTGATAAAACTCGACCCGATGTTCCTAAACGTATTTACTTGTATTTTGAAAATAAAAAGACGAAAACTTTACCGACGAGGGATAATAAATCCCAACAAAACCCGGTCACTGAAACCCCGTCGGCAAAACGCAATTGTAATCAATTTATAAAAATGACGCAAATTTTTTTTTGACACGAATACACGTATTCAAGAAAGAGGTGAACGACCTCTCTTTTTTTAACGGAGTTAAATTTCGGAATTTAACTTTTAACTTTTAACATGAGCGAACGGTTTGCAGTTCTACATTTCTGCATAGCGGATTTTTGTCGGGTATCTCACTCGCGCTCGTTTACCGAACTAATGTTGTCTCCGTCGCACAGTCCAAAACAAAATTTTTGTTGCCGATTTGTTTGATTTTTTTTTTTTTTGAAGAATAACACTTTTTGGTATTCAATTTTTAAAACCATTTTCACTATTATAGTATCACTTCCGCACTGACGTAATAGAATTATAAGCCGAAATATTTTCAGCAAATTGCACTTTCACTTTATTTACGTTTGCACAACTTTTGATAAACGCACTACCCGGCTAAACGAAGGACGAAAGTGGGTTCGTTTCGCATATCCCAGATATATAATCTGAAAAACGCGAAGCCCTGTAACCGACTAGGCTTTTTTAATAAACGATTACATGAAAAATGTAATGAAATTACAAACAAAATCCGAAACCCACTTGACCAAACCGACGACGACGAACACCTCGAATTTATGTTTTTTTTTTTTTATGCTTGTTTGCAATGCAAGATCAATTGGTAATTTTTTGTAAACAAACTATGTTTACCCTCTCGCTCTTACTAGCATAAACTAGGGAAATACGATAGGTTCTCCTTTTTTTACTCGCAGGAGAATAACCTTTTTATGTTTGTGTATGTTCTCCTTCTCCTGTAAGAAGTGTCACTGTCAGGGCTATAACTGAGCAACATTATAGGATGTAAACAGAGTTGGGGAAATGCAACTATGTTGCTGCAACATATGTTAATATATTCATGTTGGGTACAGTGGTACAGTGAATCCGTTAATTTTTTTGAATTACGTAAAATGAGTGAAAAGTCTGAAGCTTTCCCCCCACTATGATGCTATTGCAATGCGTGGGTGAAATGTGATGGTAGGCGTAGAATAATTAAATATAAAACAAAGGCTGGAAAATTAGGAGTAGATGTATAGGTGTTAATCTGAGGTTCTTTAAGAAAAGCCGTCGGTAGGAGGTTTCTTTTTAACAAAGTACATCCCGAGGAGAAGAAGTGTTAAGCAGCAGAAACCTTTGAAGTTATATACCCAAAAATCTACTAAGTGCGTTGGCAAATTTTAATAATTATAGGAGATCCCAAATTTTCTTAAACGTAAGTTAATTACAAAGTTAAAATAAAATTACGAAGTTCCAATACTGATTAAAGTACTGAATTAACAGATACAAAAGTTGGACGCAATTTAACGAGGTTTAAGCGCACAAGATATATATATGATATATATATCTATACAACTTACCTATATTGTATGGTGGTGACCTTTTTGTTTAATGTTTTGTGTTGAATTAAATGGGCTGTAGGTCAAGTTGAAAAATAAAACAAATAAGTTTTTTCACGACGTTTCGCTCATGGCTATGAGCATCTTCAGGCGTCAAGTTTTCTATTTGGCATTAAAAAATAACGTTAACAATTTTTGTGCTTACATTTAAATTAAAACAATTTTCAAATCTTACATTTGTTACATTAAAAATAAAAACAAATTAAACATACACCAGCTAACTTTCTTAAATTGAGAAAGTGAATCAACACTTCACAACGTAAAAATGACAAGTAACATGCATAAACAAAATTATTGAACAGAGAAATATTTAATTTAAACAGTTTTGTCGCGTTCTCTTTCCCTCCAATAAGTGTTTGTATTGTGGGCTCACTTCTTCCATATCAGTACGTCGGTTCATGGTATTGTGAGCATTGATAATATGAAGAGTTTCTATTATCATTCTTTTGTTATGATGCTCTTCTCTTTGCAGTACTTCGACGTTGTCAAGATTGGGAGAATGGTTGAGTGATGTGCAATGCAATGCCAGTGCTGTCTTCTGAGCTGCGTTACTTTTTATGTCCGATTTATGTCCTGCGAGTCTATTTTTTAATTTTTGCTTTGTTGTTCCGATATAGATTTTGTCACATTCTTCGTCAGCGTTGCCATTACAAGTGATTTTGTAAATTAGGTCCGAATGCTCCATTTTATCTATTTTGGTTTTAAGGTTGGTGTATAGTTGTCTAGTTGTATAATTTGATTTCATTGCTATTTTATACTTCTCTTTGTCAAAAAGTTGTGCATTTTTAAACCTTTCAGTTATGTCTTTAATGTAAGTGAAGGATTTATAAATTGGTTTGATCTTTTCGCTGTCTGTTGGTTGTTTTTTCTGTCTATCTCGTTGGTTAATTAACTTATTTGTTATTTTTTGTGGAAATGCATTTTTCTGAAGAATTTGTCTGATTTTTACTATATTTTGTTGATGATATTCTATGTCACTTATTGAGAGAACTCTTTTTATGAGGTTTCGCGCTGTATTGATGATGATTTGTCGTGGATGCTTTGAGTTGTAATTTATTATTCGTCCAGATGAAGTGGGTTTTTGGTACCAGTCTATTTTTAAATCTCCGTCTACTCTGATGATTATTGTGTCAAGGTATGGTAATCTTTTGTTTGTTTCTTTCTCAACTGTAAATTGTAGTTTTTTATTGTGACTGTTGAGACAATTTAAAGTTTTGTCTATATCTTTCAACAATACAACTTACATATAGAATTGAAGCCCAAAGTGCGGACAAAGGTGTTCATTACGAAATAGGTAAGCGTTTATCGTGATTTTTCTGGTATTTTAAACATACCATCGTTGAGCGTTAAGCTAAAACTAGTTTTTTTTTGTGCGTAGCTAGGTCGTCGAAATAGTTTTTGGCGGCCTGAATAAATAAGGAAAAACTGCTTATATCTACGTATAACGGTTGATAAGAATACCGAAAACCAAAAATCATACCAAAGGACTATTGGCCTTAAGGAAAGGAATATATAAAAAAAAAAGACGAACGACGACGCCGCGCCGCCAACGTCGTCAGTGACGGCAGCTTTCATCTCATCTGAAGATTTTTTTTTAATTTTTTTAGAAAGAAAGTTTTAAATCAAGTTTTTTTTTATAAATAAGTTTCTTTAACCTAAAAGCAAAAAAATCTTTTTCAATTTACATTACGCATTTATGTAAAAGAATCAATTTTTAATAAGTATTTTTTTTGGCAAAGTAGTGCGAATATATATATATATCCGTATATTAGTATACACACATATACGTACACTGATATATATATATAATATATACTTTTATAAGAATTTCATTTAATCGATCTAAAAGAAAAGTGGTGGTAATATTTATTGATTTATAAATCGTATAGTCACTGTACAAAAAGTGCAAATTGCAACACAAAAAAAAAAGAACGCCGTCAAAATTCATCGAGGGAGTGGCCACTGCATCGGTAATTTTGGGGTAAGTTACTTCCTGTCGTTTATGTCCCATTAGACATACATATACAATCAAATAAGCATTGCCCCTTTTTCACTTTTACAAATATATTTAACTTTATTACTGAATTGGTAAAAGATATTTGAAATTTTAAGTAACAGTATGTTAATAAAATGAATTTAAGTCAATGTTAGCCAACAAAATTAAAATGAATATTTTGAATAACATACGATTATCATTTTAATCATGAACTTTTAATTTGTTTTAAAAAGGGGAAGATGAGGAAAGGAAGATGAAGGGGTAAGGAAAAAGGGGAAAAAGGAAGATATTTAAAGGGGTTGTTTAGCGAGGAAACAACCAGGTAGGGTGGGTAAAGACCATCTCGCGCATCGTCAACAGCTAGATGCAAAGCCTGGCATATTTTTTTTTGCTAACGAGGAGGTTAAAGAATCCACTCCTGAGCTAGCGAGGGATATTTTGTGTGCCAGCATTAACCTCAACGAACGTAAACTCGTTACACTTACCTAGTAATAAAATCATTTATTTATACAACACACGATCCCATCTCTTACATTGACCTTTTTTCAAATTTCAAATATTCAAATTTTCAACTGTGTAACGGTCATGAACAACAAATCGTACCGTGTCGTTGAAGAATTACCACTCCTGACGCTCAGTGCAGTATTAGCATTCCCTTACCAGTTTTATATTCAGAATGATCTGTTGATTTAACCGCAGATATCAATATTTGATTATTTAGTTCATCAGTACAATACCTATCAAATAGGAGGCGACGAAGGTGTACCACGTCGATCCTTTGCAGTCATAAAAAATATTATCATATCAGAATCGATTCGTGATAAAATGGTCCATATTTTGAATGAAAATGATATTATAATTGGTGGTGAAACTTTTAGTCGAACTCCCGGTCTCATTGAGTTGACGTTAAAGAAAAATCTTCGTAAGCACAAATATGGTGCTAATGGCTTAGAACAATATGGAAAAATTAAAAAAAAACGCATATAGAATAAATCTTCACAAATCAGGGGTAACAGAGGTACAAAATATACTCGAATAATTAAAAAACTTGTTGTCGGACTTAAAGCTGAAAGTGAAAAAACCGGAGGATGTTATTCTGATACTACTGAAATGAAATATATATATAAACAAAAATATGGAATATGTGTTCTGGAATGATCCTAATGAACTTGTCAATAGACTTAGACTTTTAACAGCATCAAAAAATGCTGGCAATAATAACCATCAGAATGAAATCCATTCTATAATTGAAGAACTAAAAGAAGCAAATATCATATATTAAGATATTAAGATTAATCTAAACCATTATCCTTGCATATACAAGATGAACGTTGACAAGTTCGGTAGGGACTCCAAGCCTTTTAAAAAAAAAAGCTTAGATGATGTAGGCCTTCAAGCAATCGGATTTAAAATCCTACCATCGGGTGATTTTGATATGGGGCATAGATATTTAAACAACATAGGAAAAAAACCTGGATTTCTACACTAAGCTGTCTGCAGAGGATATGTTGATGATCTAATAAATTTTAAGGAAACAAGCATTATAAACCACATAAATTCTTCTTTAATGGAAGTTTTATTCACTTTTAATAAAGAAATTCAAATACTAAAAACCCACATAGACTCTTCGATAAAGGAAACAATAAGAAATATGGAACAAGAAAACATGGCATCGCAATTAATTTCTCAAAAACTTAAGGACTCCATAGAAGAAAAGTATGTTGACGAGAAATTTTATGAAGACGCTGTTTCCTAATGTAGGGTACATTACGCCCATTAGATGAAAATAAGTAAAAATTATGTTAAATTTGTTTTATATATCTGTATCTTATATGTATATATATGTTCTTGTACATATAAGTGAAAATGAAGAGAATATTTTAAATTTTCATAAATAAAATAAAATTTGTTAGTTAGCATTCAAAACTTAAACAACAAGGAACCTAAAATGGACTCAGACAAAATAATAAAAGATATTTATGATTTCTTAAATAATCATGGGGAAATATTAAATGAACAGCATGAAGAGTTTATAAGTTCTATATCTTTTCTTAAAAGATTCAAAAACGGATTAAACGTTGTGTTGCGGACGTCGTTGTCCTCTTCTTCGTTGTCATCGTCATCGCTTTCGTCCCCTGAATCGGATCCAGTTCTTGCCTGCCATAGACGGTGCAGGTAGTCCTCCGCCTAAAAATCGGCATTGCTGTTACAGTAACAGTCGTCGCCCCCAAATCCTTAAGGCGACCGATCTATATTAATGGTCCTGGATTTCGGCCATGGAAGGGCCACCGCCATGCACAGTTAATTTGGCATGTTTCCTCCCCAAAGCACCACATGTTCGCACCCTGTCCGATGGTCCTGATATGTAGGCCATCCTCTTGTTTCCGAATCCTTCCTTAGATCTCGCCGTGGGGTTCTAGACCAGCGAACTGCTCTTTATCTTAAGCCTTTTCATGGTCCTTTCGGTGGCACCCTCGCGGTTGGCTCTTCTTCGTCAAAGGACCTGTGATTTTCTGGTATGACCGTCGGTTTTGGGTCTGTTCCGGAAAATGGGGGAGCTAACGACGTCATTATGTCGCTGGGCAACGTTGGCACATACACTTTTCGGTGTGATTTTTGTAAGAATGGTATCCATCTGAAATCTGATCATTTAATTAAAATTTTACGTCACTTTGAGTTCACAAGATGAACAAAGCAATTTTTATGATGCATAGTTTGTTGAAAAAAATTTCTAATTTGCTGCCTAGCGGCTTTAGCCTTTGTATATGAAATAGACTAGTACTACCAAGAATTGAATTTTTGAATTTTGCTGCTCTGCTTGGTTTGACAGCTCAAAGACAAGAACAAGACAAAATTTCCCCAGTGGAAAACAAAATGACAGGAACGAACACAATAAGTAGGAGTGTGTAGGCTATATTATATTGAAATAATGCGAGTAAGAGAGTTAGGTTGCTTTTAAAAAAAAAACAACAAAATATTGCGCCGAATTTGTATGGTGTTGCGGGCTCCTTTGGTGCCGTCGGGATCATTGCTGGTATGCGTGCCCCAGCCTCACGCTCGTCGGAGGGAGTGAATTCTTGATCCCTATCAGAGCCTGCAGACAAAAAAAACATACCAGTCTTTTGCGTCGTGGTTGTTTTGACGCGCGAGAAATCTCTTGTCTAACCCACCCTGCCATGGTTGCTACTCTCGCCTAAGCAACCCCTTTTCCTACCATCTTTCACCCTTCCTTCATTGACCCCTCTTTAACCCTGCCAATCCTCATCCTTTATCCTTTAATTTAAAAATCCATCATCAAATAAATTCGGTCTTCAATTAATATGGGAATTTATTACAAAATCGTTATTCATTTTTAATAATAATAAAACATCTTAAAACTAGAGCTTTAACGTTGAAAAACAAACTTACATTAAACAATTATGAAACAATAAAATAAAAAAAAAATGAAACGTTAATAAATTATTTTGTCAAAAAAAAAGTATTGTTGCCCACTGTAGCTTTACTTTAAAATTATTATGCTTGACCTTGGTCAACAAATCGTAAAAAGAAAAAAAAATCAATATCTTGCTAAGCTAGCACGAGTATGTAATATTGTGCATTCGAGTACAAGTCTTATGCCTCAGGTATGCGCTGCACTTATTGTTTACTTTGGCTTTACTATGCTTTTCTTTTATTTGGTACAAAAAGGTAAGTTAACAAACACAAATAGAAAGACTCACCCCTTTTCACTTTTGGTGACTGATCAGCTGGCGATGATGTGGCCACAGCATCCAGGCTGTCGTTGAATCGATGTTATTATTGTTGTTGAACGTTTTTTCACCTGTTTGTCCCAAAAAAAGAATGATCTATTCAAGATTTCAACTTAATGTGCACGTTAGATAGCGCCTACAGTAGCCTCTACTCGTATGCATAGGCCTACATACGTTATGCACTAGCAGTAGTTAGTTTGGGCTTTGGGCAATCAAATTGATTAAAAAAAAATATAAGTGTCGCAAAAAAAATATTGATCGATACCGCTGCTACTGGGTTTCGAACTCCTATCCTCTGGATTCGGAGTCGAATGCCTTAGCCACCTGGCTAATATTGACTTTTTAAATTTTCTGTCTGCTACCAACTTAGGCACTTTCTTTCTATACAGAAGTCTCCACCAAATTTATATGACTTGTGCGGATAGTGTTTGTGTGTATGTGGGTGTGTATGAAGTCCTGTCCCAACAACCCCCGGAAACCGGAACTAACGACGATCTCCACTTCTCGTGAAGACCGACACTAAAGAATAATCCACTCATTAATTATTTATTCATACTAACTATTAGTCGTCTCACCTGATGATTGCAGAAAATTTAACTTGCTTTGCAAGGTTTTGGTATTTTTCACAGTAGGTATGTAATGTAATGTATTATTTATACTAGCCGGATAGTTTTTGAAGCACTTTAATGCACTATGGACTATACTTGGTTTTTATACTTTTTCCTTTTGTTTGATGCAAGGATTTAGGTACCAATTTAGACTTTGAACCTAGCTTTTAAAATAGCAATCTAACCACAAGAATATCGAAAGAATTGAAAGGCTTGTTGCTAAGTGCTGACCCAAAAAGACAATGCCTATTGTTCTTTTCCTAATTATTGTATATGCCTTAAAGTTTTGTAACAAAGTGGTTAATACATAACAATATCTTTGTTCTGCCCTAACTGAAAGATCTCACGAGAGAACTTGAAAAAAAGTTTTAGGGAAATAAACGTCTTTGTATGTGTGTTTTTGGTCATTGCAGGGGAAAATAAAGTCTGTGCATGTGTGTTTGGTTTTTGGGACACTGCAGGGGAAGTGAAGGTAAGTGAATGTGTTTTGTATTCGAGACGCTGCAGGAGAGATGAAAGTGCAGTGAGTCAATGCTTTCATTTTATCAGATTTTGACTTAAGATTTTAAAGCTATGTTTTTAGTTTAATTTTTTTCAATGATATTTTTTTTTGACAAAAACTGTAAGTATTCTACAGGTTAGAGATCATTTTGTAACATAGGGCTTTGCAGTTTGTTTATATAATCATCCTAACAAAATTGCAAAATCGAACCCACATTTGAACTATGTATGTTTTTTTTTTTTTCCAAAAGAAGACGTGGGTGCCGTACCCACATAAATGCCGGGCAAATTAATTAATTATAAGCCAATCAATTTATAGATTTATTGACGAATGTCCTTGCCATGATAAACACCGAGAAGTTTTCCAGTTAAGGACTCAAGTTCGTACATGGAGTTCCCAACAACACGACGTATTCGGGCCTTTATGAACTTAGGTAACAATTTCGAATTCTGACCTTTAGTAAAATTGCTTAAGGCAAAGTTTCGATAATATACTTCTTGCCCTACTTTAAAAGAAGTTGGTCTTGAACGCGTATTGTATGTGGTTTTTGATTTTTCATGTGCTTTCTGAAGGTTCTCTGTAATTTTTCGTCTTGCAATCGCAATTTTGGCCTCACGAGGTACAATGTCTATTTCAGCATCGTGAAGAGCATTAAGATTTCGAAGAATTCTGTACGCTGACGCATGGTTGACCATGTTTTGTCCGAACATCGCAAAATATGGTTGACATCCAATGGCATCGTGAGTGTCAGACCTTAAAGCACATGCAATGCTTGAGAGATATGAATCCCAAGTGTCTTGTGAATCACGGACAAAAACTCTTAACTTATTCAAAATACTTCTATTAACCCTTTCTGATATGTTCGCTTGAGGCGAATAAAAAGCAGTTCGAATATGTCGCACACCATAACTCTCTAAAAACTTGCTAAACTCGTTTGAAATAAATTGCTTGCCGTTATCTGAGTGTAAGTATTCGGGTGTACCAAAAGTGTGGAATACATCCGGTTCTAAGAATCGGATTATATTTAATGATGTTGCCTTTGGGAGAGCTTTCAAAAACGTATACTTGGAAAAGTGATCTACCGCGATGAAGATGAACGTATTTCCTCGTTTTGTACGCGGGTAAGGACCAAGCAAATCAACGTACAAACGCTGCATCGGACGTTCAGAAACAATTTGTCTTACGATTGGAGGACGAAGAGAAACGTTTGGAGCTTTTGTTGTTTTGCATACTTCACATTGATTAACATATGACTTAACTTCAGTTGCCATTTTGGGCCAAAAATATTTCTCTTTGACTCGAGCATAGGTTTTTGAGAACCCACTGTGGCAATTGAGTCTGGTGCCATGTGCAGCTTCAATTATCTCCTGGGTTAAGGTGCAAGGTATCCACAATCGCCATAGTGAATCTTCGCCTTCATGATCTTCATTCCTGAACCTAACTCTTTTGTAGATATACTTGCCGGACACAACTAGGTCAGGAAGTGAAGCTTGGTTTTTGATGATTTCTTCTCTCTTAAGGCTATAGTCAGATGAATCGAACTCTTCTGAGTCAAGGTCAACGTCCTCTCCGATTGATGTGATTGAAATTTCCTCCATATCTGCCCTGGACAGCGCATCGGGGACTACATTTAGCGACCCCTTGCGGTGCTCAATCTTGAACTGAAACCCTTGAAGTTCCAGGCTCCACCTTGCCAAACGACCACTCAGGTCTTTCAAAGACATGAGCCACTTAAGGCTTGAGTGGTCAGTTATGACTCGAAAAGGCATGCCTTCTACGTAAGCTCGGAACTTCCTTATGCTGAGCACCGCAGCCAGACACTCTAGCTCCGTCACTGTATAATTTTTTTGCGCCTTGTTGAGCTTTTTGGACATAAAGGCGATTGGCTTTTCATTCCCATCATCATCAATTTGGAAAAGCACTCCTCCAACTCCTTCTGATGACGCATCACACTGAATGGTGAACTCTTTTTTATAATCTGGTTGCGTCAACACGGGAGCCGAAACAAGAGCCTCCTTGAGTTTCTCGAATCCTTCCTTAGCTGCTTCGGTCAATTGAAAACCCTTGTGCTTTTTAAGGCAGTCGGTGAGCGGTGCTGCGAGATCTGCGTAGTTTTTTATGAAACGCCGGTACCATCCGGTCATTCCGATGAACCTTCGAACTTGCCTCGCTGTTTTAGGTATAGGAAAGTTTATCATGGCTTCGACCTTTCCAGCGTCTGTTTTTATGGTTCCTTGTCCAATCACGTATCCAAGAAACTTTATCTCACGCATGCAAAATTTCGACTTCTTGAGATTAATTGTTAGGTTGGCTTTCCTAAGACAGCTGGCAACATCTGAAAGTACCCGGATATGTGTTTCAAAGTCAGGTGAGCATATCAGTAAATCGTCCAGATAAATAAATACGTGCTGTCGAAGCCGGGCTGGGATAACTTTATCCATGAGGCGACACATTCTTTGTGCAGCGTTGCATAACCCGAAAGGCATCACATTAAAGTGATAAAGCGGCCTTCCAGGTACAGCAAAGGCAGTTTTAAGCTTTGAATCTTCATCCAAAGGGATTTGCCAGAAGGCATCCTTTAGGTCAAGACCCGTTATAAAATGAGTGTCCTCCAGTCTGCTTATGATACCCTCAATGTGTGATAAAGGATACGCATCATTGATGGTTTTGCTGTTGACCTTGCGACTGTCTAAACATAATCGGACTTTTCCTGGTTTCTTTACCACTACTATTGGAGAGCACCAAGGTGAATTACTTTCCTCTATTACCCCCATCTCTAACATCCGGTCTAGTTCCTTGAAAACTTCTTCCTGCTTGGCCGGCGACAAAGGATAGTGTCTTGATTTAATAGGTACAGCGTCGCCTGTGTCGATTGTGTGCGTCTCAAGGTGTGTTCTTCCGAGTCCCAATTCACCAAAATTTGGAAAAAGTCTCTTCACTGATTCCAATTTTATTTGTTGAGTTGAAGTCAATTCGATGTAATCCGCTTGCCCTGGACTCTGAGAACCTTCATCAAAAACGTTGTTGATCTCCATCTCACTTATTTGTGGAGTTAGATTGAATTCGTTCCAGAAATTCATTCCCAAGTACACTCTTTGAGTTAAGTTTGGAATTACATAGAACACGATGGTTTTCGTAATCCCATCAAGAGTGGTTGGTATATCGCAGTAGCCGACGATATCGTGTGATCTTCCATCCGCAGTCCTAACCAGGTTCTTGTATGGTATTATTTGAATTCCATTTCGCTCTAAGAACTCAAAGCATTCTTTTCCCAAGACAGATATAGACGCGCCACTGTCTAACAGACCTGAAACAACCTCGTCCTTCAACTTAACTTCTGCGTATAATCTGCCATCTGTCTTGGAAGCAAGGATTGTCTCGACTATATTTCTCTTGATTTCATTCCTCTTCTTATACCTTTCACGGCACTTTTTTATCTGATTCGTTATAATTGGTTTTCCTATGATTTCTGACCGTTTTCTATAGTAGTTTAGTTTTCTTTCATGTAGGGATTTTAATTGATAGATTTTAACAGGATGCGTACTCGAAATTTGAAACTCACGTTGAAGGATTTTGATTGGCCCTTCTGAAACACAGCCTCTACTGTCAACTACCTTTTCGTCATCGCCACACGAACGCTGACCGACGAGTTTATTTAAATCCCGATCGCACCCTCCACCAATTTCGACATCTACTGTTTGCTTCGATTGTCGGGTAGGCTCTTCTGGAAACGACTGACCCCGACTATGTTGTCGTTCCTTTGGCGGTTTCCCTGACCATGATGCTTTTTACATTCTGGTGTACTCACGCCCTTTTCGCCGCAGATAAAACAAAACAATCTTCTCTCATGTGATGGACAAAAATATACTGAATGGCCCGGTTCATCACAATTCCAACAAATCAATGTAGCCGGAGACTGTCGTAAGTAACCCCTGCTGATTGCTGCAACTTCACTCTCCATATCAGGCCCAGTTGGTTCCTGTTCTTCGATTTCACAAACGGTTTTATGTGACGTTCCTCTCCTACCTAAGAAGAGTTCAGCCTCTCGAGCCTTCTTACGTAATTGCTCCAGACTGGTTGTCTCCGCTGCCAACAGTAACTCTCCCAACTTGTCCCTGGTATTACTTTTTATGACTTGAATGAGTTTTGTGGAATCAAATGGTTCTTCCAACTGATCATTCAATCCAACAACTGAATCATAAAAGTCATCAAAAGGTTCCTTGAAACCCTGTTTACGAGTAAGTAGTCGCATGTATACCTCAACATCTGTTTCTCTCCGACCAAATTCTCTTCTTAAGCCATCTTTGACCATCTTCATATTTGCGTTAGGATGTTTTTTTAAAAATTGCCAAAACCACTTACTTGCTTTAGGATTAAGAAGCATGTGAAAATTCGTGAAGACCTGATCATCGTTATACCCTGCAGCACTTTGTAATCTATCGACCTTAAATAAAAAATCTGACACCGGTTCACTGCCATCGAATTTTATATTCCATCTATCAAGACGACAGTCATTGGATCTATTTATTCCACCATTTGAATGTGGCACTGAAACCACCGATGGAGGCCCTTGTGCCACATTCTGACCCTGAAGTGAATACGTTTGGGAAACATGCTCCACCCTACTCCTACTTTGGAAATTTTCTGACTGTCCAGAGCCAGAAACTTGCTGTGTCGACCGGGGATTACCTATACCTTCTAACTTCTCCATAACACCCGTCATAAACATATGCATTTGATCAAAGAATCTAATCTGGTTTGTAACCAACGATTCATCAATTCTTGTCGCTAAATAGTCAATATCAGATCTCCTGGCGAGTTCGATAGGAGACTCAGATTCATTTCTATTAGATTCCTGATTATGACCAACTACCTGCTGACCATCATGCACCTGTTCATTTCCGATTCTATTCCCGTTCACGTTTCCAAGGTCGTCATTTGCATTTTCCTGTTCGTGAGACATGTTTCTTTCCAATTCAGGATCAACTGGTTCTAAATTGTAAGAATCGTCCAATCTTAAAATGTTGATAGATTGATGAAACTTTTCAAAATCCTCTAATAACAGTAATTTGTTTGATACCCCTGGTACTATACTCGCTCTACTATTTTTTTTATTATTCATAACCGCGAAACAACTTAACTGCCGAACTAACAATCAAAACAATAACGTTTTTATCAAAGTCAATCTCTTTGAACAAAAATCTGAATTCTAATTGCCCACAACCTCTACCACCAGACCTATACTTCTGCAGGAGGAGAAAAAAAAAACGGCCTTAGAACCAAAAGTAACACAATTAATTGATTAACCACGAAATACTAATACTATTGTTGCCTAATATTTATGTTTAAAATAAATTTCTAATCAAATTGTAAAATTTTGTTTGTTTGTGTATATTTTTATTTGTTGAAAACCACTAAATTTATTTGCTATGCTATATCTTTAAAAGAAAATTTGACCTTCACTGTGATTAACACGAAGAGTCCGAAATTTGTTTACATCTAACAACAGTCTCTTAAAACCACACCTACACATAAACACACTCCAACACGATTAAATTTTGTTTATGGAAAAATTGTCTTAAATTTGTTTTGTTTATTTTCTTATAATATTTCATTCGGATTTGGATAAGGATTGAGCAAGGCAAAAGGAATGAGAAAAAAAAATGAAAGATGGTGAAGTGCTTTGAGTCAGGATAAAATAAAACAAACTATTTAACACGATACTAAATATTCTGATTCACCTGTCATTGTAGGCAATTTGTAGCTAAACACAAGCCATTTAACAAAGACTCTACAAATTTGGCTATCAGTAATTACAACGAAACATATTTATAACGAAGCAAAGAGCGCAAGAAAACTCAACTTAAATTCTCTATACGTGTCACAAAACCACTATCATAAATATAAACAAATCTGAATGAAAACTGCGGCAAATCTGGACGTTGAAGCCACAACCAGTGCGAGCTCGATGACTCAGATCGCTAAGCCTCATGTATAATTTTGGTACATACAAAAAAAAGAAAACAAAAAGGAAAAAAAATAAATGTTTGTCATCGCAACTCACTGTCTAAGCAAAATCCTCAGACTCTGAGACTTATGACCAAACATTGTTTTTGATTTTAAGATTGAATTAAGAGAACGAAAAAAAATGAACTTGAAAAAGAAACTGAAAGTTGTAATATAAAAAAAAATTGGAAATTATGTAGTAAAAGCAAACTATTGAAACTAAAAAAAACGTATATCTGCGAAACAAAATCTCTGACTCAAAACAAAAATTGTACTGTTCGCTATTGCGAAGCCTACACGTTATGGGCGCCATTTGTTGCGGGCTCCTTTGGTGCCGTCGGGATCATTGCTGGTATGCGTGCCCCAGCCTCACGCTCGTCGGAGGGAGTGAATTCTTGATCCCTATCAGAGCCTGCAGACAAAAAAAACATACCAGTCTTTTGCGTCGTGGTTGTTTTGACGCGCGAGAAATCTCTTGTCTAACCCACCCTGCCATGGTTGCTACTCTCGCCTAAGCAACCCCTTTTCCTACCATCTTTCACCCTTCCTTCATTGACCCCTCTTTAACCCTGCCAATCCTCATCCTTTATCCTTTAATTTAAAAATCCATCATCAAATAAATTCGGTCTTCAATTAATATGGGAATTTATTACAAAATCGTTATTCATTTTTAATAATAATAAAACATCTTAAAACTAGAGCTTTAACGTTGAAAAACAAATTTACATTAAACAATTATGAAACAATAAAATAAAAAAAAATGAAACGTTAATAAATTATTTTGTCAAAAAAAAAAGTATTGTTGCCCACTGTAGCTTTACTTTAAAATTATTATGCTTGACCTTGGTCAACAAATCGTAAAAAGAAAAAAAAATCAATATCTTGCTAAGCTAGCACAAGTATGTAATATTGTGCATTCGAGTACAAGTCTTATGCCTCAGGTATGCGCTGCACTTATTGTTTACTTTGGCTTTACTATGCTTTTCTTTTATTTGGTACAAAAAGGTAAGTTAACAAACACAAAAAGAAAGACTCACCCCTTTTCACTTTTGGTGACTGATCAGCTGGCGATGATGTGGCCACAGCATCCAGGCTGTCGTTGAATCGATGTTATTATTGTTGTTGAACGTTTTTTCACCTGTTTGTCCCAAAAAAAGAATGATCTATTCAAGATTTCAACTTAATGTGCACGTTAGATAGCGCCTACAAGTAGCCTCTACTCGTATGCATAGGCCTACATACGTTATGCACTAGCAGTAGTTAGTTTGGGCTTTGGGCAATCAAATTGATTAAAAAAAATATAAGTGTCGCAAAAAAAAATATTGATCGATACCGCTGCTACTGGGTTTCGAACTCCTATCCTCTGGATTCGGAGTCGAATGCCTTAGCCACCTGGCTAATATTGACTTTTTAAATTTTCTGTCTGCTACCAACTTAGGCACTTTCTTTCTATACAGAAGTCTCCACCAAATTTATATGACTTGTGCGGATAGTGTTTGTGTGTATGTGGGTGTGTATGAAGTCCTGTCCCAACAACCCCCGGAAACCGGAACTAACGACGATCTCCACTTCTCGTGAAGACCGACACTAAAGAATAATCCACTCATTAATTATTTATTCATACTAACTATTAGTCGTCTCACCTGATGATTGCAGAAAATTTAACTTGCTTTGCAAGGTTTTGGTATTTTTCACAGTAGGTATGTAATGTAATGTATTATTTATACTAGCCGGATAGTTTTTGAAGCACTTTAATGCACTATGGACTATACTTGGTTTTTATACTTTTTCCTTTTGTTTGATGCAAGGATTTAGGTACCAATTTAGACTTTGAACTTAGCTTTTAAAATAGCAATCTAACCACAAGAATATCGAAAGAATTGAAAGGCTTGTTGCTAAGTGCTGACCCAAAAAGACAATGCCTATTGTTCTTTTCCTAATTATTGTATATGCCTTAAAGTTTTGTAACAAAGTGGTTAATACATAACAATATCTTTGTTCTGCCCTAACTGAAAGATCTCACGAGAGAACTTGAAAAAAAGTTTTAGGGAAATAAACGTCTTTGTATGTGTGTTTTTGGTCATTGCAGGGGAAAATAAAGTCTGTGCATGTGTGTTTGGTTTTTGGGACACTGCAGGGGAAGTGAAGGTAAGTGAATGTGTTTTGTATTCGAGACGCTGCAGGAGAGATGAAAGTGCAGTGAGTCAATGCTTTCATTTTATCAGATTTTGACTTAAGATTTTAAAGCTATGTTTTTAGTTTAATTTTTTTCAATGATATTTTTTTTGACAAAAACTGTAAGTATTCTACAGGTTAGAGATCATTTTGTAACAATGGTTGGTTAGAGGGGAGGAAAAACAAAAATAATATGCGAAGTAAGGATACGATCGAAAGAACTTTAAGAAGTTTTTAGGTAAAACTTTAACGTTTTGCTACTAAGTATCAAAACTATTACCAATGTACTTTGGTATTACACATTTCCTTGTGATCATGTATGAAAGGAAATAGGGTTTACAAAGCAAATGAAAAAATTACATGCTTTTGAAACTAAATGATTTTTGTTCTTTGACCGCTTTTTTAAGAAAGCCATGAATATTATAATAATTCACAATATTTTAAATAAAAAAAGCCTAATTTCGGTTACATTGTATTTTTGAAATGTCTTCTTTTAACAGAGAAGAATGCACAGACATTTTATTCTTTTATGGGTTGTGCAATGGAATTGCAAGAATCCGGTTACTTAGTTACGTAACTTGATAATATAATCAATCATTTTTTAAAATTTCTTTTATACTACTTACTTACTTTAGTTAATTCACTTTTTAAACATTCATACCCCAAATCTAACTCTCAGTGAGAAAATAGTAAGGTAATTAATGTTTTGACAGAAAATCAGGTAGACATATAAGTATACTTTAAACCCTCTTCATGATTGCACAGTGTTAAACATATCCTAAAAACCATATAAATATGCCTGTTTTTGGTGCTTTTATGAGATATTGTTTTTGTTTATTGTTTTTTTTTTTCAACAGGAAAAATAAGAAAAGTAGTTCGCAGTGTGAACAAAAAAATTACCTGAAATTGAAAATTTTGCTCAAACAAGAAAAAATTTAATATAATTTAGAATTGAAACTCTGGAAACCCTAAAAACATCTCAGTTCAATTCAAAAGTGTAGTATTTCTCATAAAAAATCCGAAACGAGGCACCTTCGTTAGTACTGACAGAGAAATCGATTTCAAAATGGGTGAGGGTCAGCGTTACCACTCTTGAAGATCTACTTCCATTTTTGTAAATCATTGAAAATAATTTACTTCTTCACATCATCCCTTATTTCTTAAAATTTACGTAACTCAAAAAAACTTAATTTCGATTGAACTCGATATTTCCAAAATCTACTTCGGCTTACATTCTTCATTACACAATTGTTTCTATAATTATACACCAACAATAAGACGACAAATTTACAAAACACTAGACCGTAGAGGAGGTATATAATATTATAATATAATACATCCTCTCTGCATCAGATGTCAACCCATAAAAATACACAAAGTTTAAATAACGTGCTTGTATCTATAAACATTTTTAATATTTTAATTGATTTCAGTATTAAATACACTCTTCAAATCTACCTTCCTTTTTCTCAATCAACTTGGGTTCCTTTTTTCACGTTTGAATTACGTGAATGTATAAAAGTGTTTAATATATAAATTGTATTGTCTTCCTATGTGAACTTTTATAAAATACACTGTGGTAACGCAGAACTCAGTTTGTATCAAATTTTGCCAAAAGCCATCCATCTGCGTTTTCTTAATTCTTACACATACAAAATACATACTCTCAAAGATCTGTGTATAAAAGCACTCTACATTATATTCAAGGCCAAACAAATATCTCCACAGAAAAGTCTCATAACAAAATTATTATTATGTCCTTGCCGTTCTTATGCAAGCATATTTTCTATAAGGCGTTCTCGTTCTTACCTTACGCCATTTTTCATGAATTCCCCATTGAAAATAATCTCCAAATTCTCCAAAGCAGTAGTTCTCAACTTTTAGGTAGATGACTCTAGGATCGATGCCAGAACCATGGTACTAGATTTCCAATCTTGGTAGTACTAGTCTATTTCATATACAAAGGCTTTAGCTGTCCATCATAGAGGCCCCAGATTTAGAAAAGAATGTGTACTTGGAAAAAAAAATTCAATTTTGAGAAAGGAAAAACAGATTGCTCCGAGATCGTGCAGATCAATTTTTTTTTGCGTTTGGGAAACCTCATGTAGAAATTTTATTCGTTTGTGCCCATTGTGCCAAGAAATTGTTTATGTGAAAATGTAGCAAGATGGCACCATCATTGAAGGTAAGCGTGGGACTACTCCCCAAATGTAGACCAATAGCCCGATTCTTCCCATCATCACTGATACCCTCGCAAGTCCTAAGAAGAGGTGAAATTGATTTTGGTGAGATTGTTCACCAACGTCACCACTGGTGAGAATTACAAAATCAATCGAAATTGGGATCTCCTTCACAGCTTGAAATTTGACACTTTGATTTTTGAGTGGTGAACTTCGGTTTGTGGAGCTGAGTTGAAATCTTTAAACTTTTTTTAACGAGAAGCTGATGATATAACTCGCTGTGGCGAGTTTCGTTGTGACTATAGTTGGAAGGATTATGGGATTAACTGACACATGCTATCGAGTCACAATCAATCCTAGGATTGAAAGGTTCCCTTCGCGAGCACTGGACGTCACCATCAGATTCTCTTAGGGCTCCACCTATCGGGGATTTTTGGTGAACTAGGGCTCACTTCAATTAATCCAATTCAGCAAAAGTGAATTTCCTCTTCCTCGTGGTATCTTTGGCCGGCATTGAAAAGAAAAAAGTGTCTCGTTTTGGGTGTCGCTACCTAACCTAATTTCGGAACAGAAATTTTTGTGCGATCGGTATTTGAATTTACCCCCGGAAAAAATAAGAAAGAATCCCATATTTTGATTGGTACGGGAAATGGTTTTGTTTCGCACAAGTGCTTTAATTTTAATTCTTTCTTTTGGGCAATAGAAATATTTCGGAGTCGTCTGGCTCTCAATCCATGAAGGATTTCAGGCGGGAATACTTACGCCAAATCCCAAAATACTTTGATACTTACTTAAGGTGGCGATACAGTCCGGGGTGGACTTGGGCTCAATTCGGTGCGATATATTTCCAAAAGAAAAAGAAAAAGTGGTGAGTTTCGAAGTTTAAGTGTGTCCAAATGCTCTTATACATAAATGTGTCCTTTAGGAAACTCCTCGGCGGCCCACTAATAAATTCAGTAGACAGCCTGGGCCGCCGCAAAAATTTTTGTATGTAGAGGAAAACTGATCCGAATTAGAAGCAGCAAATGCATGAAAATTGCGCTGGTCGTCGGAGCGCTGCACTTCCCATCTGAACCAGGAACACCGCTGGCCCAAGAAGTTTCCAGCGAATGAGACAGAAGCAAAAACAGGTTTTTATAAAAACCCTTCAAGAAAGCAATCAAGACAGCAAACAATTTTTTTTATTCTATCGTTGATTAATTAAATACCTATAGTGCCTGGCTACACAGGGATTTTTCAATGCCCTAACGAGTAAGTTTGTAGGCAAAAGGGATGAGGAGTGAAAGGGGAAGATGCTCACGAAGGGAACTGTATTTTCTGTGTGAGCAATACAATTTCATTCCTAAATTGTTCCTCTGTTTGATGTTTGTTTATTTTCTTTCTGACTTTGTCATTGTCATTAAAGAAAATCAGTTTGTACAAATGTGTTTTTAAATATCTCTGGTTAAACATATTGATTGATGTATTTTTCAGCCACCTTGGAATAATTATTATATTATATCGTGACCAATTATGTATTACCACTTAGCGATGAAAAATCCAAGAATAAAAACAGACAAATTTTCGAGACAGAAGAGCAGCCAGATTAGGATGAATATGGCTATTTTCGTGTCCAATGAGGCAAACGAATTCTGCCAAAAGCACATATAAAAGGTGAACTACGTTAAAGAAGACAGCCTTTGCCGTTTTCTTCCTGTCGTCTGTCGACCAACAACAACAACTGACCTAAATACCAAAATTGGAGGAAAGGAAGCAGTAAGGAGAACAGAATCCTAGAAGATCGCTTAAGAACTGGAAAAAACCTTCTCAATAAACAGATGATAACACAAAATGAGATAAATTATTTCTGAGTTTATTCTGGTACATCTTTTGGCGCCATGGTCTAAACATAAAATAGTCCCCTTCCCATTCTTTTATGATGCTTTTTGGTTAATAAAATTCCTTTCACTTCCGGCTTGAAAATTGACCAACTTAGAAGATTAAACAATTGTATGTAGACATCTGAACGATAAACGCTAGAGGCCACAAAGGAGCGAGGATATTGTGATAAGGAATGTTTAGTCTTCCATCCTTGCATTATTTAACATTTTTGTGAATGTATTTGATCAGCTCGGTCTTTCACAAAAGTTTATATTATTTTTTAACTTGGTCCAAACGTTTCGCGTACCCCACACTTGCAAAATAATACATCATAGGGATTAAACTGGTAGTGACTGGAACCTAATGTACACTGCAACCACAATTTTCTTCACTTGAGGGGAAATCCGTGCGGTAATACCAGCCAATTGGTCTATTGTACTTATGCATGTCCAAAAACAGGTTTAAATAAATAATTTGTTTGTATCGTCAAAATTTATTGTGAATGTCATAATTTAAAAAAATGTCAAACAAAAAAGAGACATTTCACGTTCCCCGCAACGAAATGGAAAAGGAGAACGTGACTGAGCACAACAGTGTGTAGCCACCGCACGTGATTTTTCAGTAGCTTGAAAAATCTCTGTGTAGCCAGGCACATATGCATAGATTACATATTTATAAAAACCTAATTGAGTGTTGTGTCGTCTTCTTTGTTACCTTAGGTTAAGATTAGTTGTAAGAATTTCAGTGTCAGACTCCGTAAGTGTCTGGAACAGGGTTTTTGTTGAATTTTGTTTGGCTTAACGTTCATAAGGGGCGAAAGGATAGCCCTGTATATATAGATTCCCCCTCCATTGAGCTCTATTGAGGCAGGGTGTTTTTTTTTTAATTTGATCAGTAGTTTGTACCCAGAGGAGGTACCTTAAGAAAATCCCCAGTTCCATCGCACTCGCTTTAAATTTATTTTGTTTTTTTTATATTCTTGGAATACACTAAACCCAATGTGAACTTCAATGTTAAATTCAAATACATTGTATTGGCACAAGTTGCTACATGGAAAAAATGGTTTTTGCATTGGTTTCACTAGAAACATGAAGATGTAACTTGTCAATTTTCAGGGGTGCGGAGGGTAGTTGAAGACTTCGGTGATGGTAGTATGATCTGAAACCGATCATCCACCATCTCTTTTGGGGGAATCCAAACATGGCCACGGATTCCTACGGTTGGGTGGGTATGGCCTCGCTGCGAAACCATCTGCAGCGCCCTGACGTGACGATAGTCCGTCCGCTGGTCTAGTCCGACCGTTATTTTGGTTTTGAATTGAATTTTTTTTGGCCTGATCTGTGTTTTTGTTTGCAGGTGAGGTTAAGTTTCGGGGGAAACCCCCCCCCTCCCCGTCCGACGAGCTAAGCAAGAGCATCGCTAGCAGGCCGCGTCCTCGGAACTTAACATTCCAACCCCTCCTATGCCAACTATTCCTTTTCCTACTTCCTTCCTCTTCCTAAATCCTTCCTCTCACAAAATCCTAAGGCCCCCCTCCTCTTGCCTCGCAACAAAATGGCGCCCAACGTTTGGAAGCGTTTTCCCGACTTAGTCGGAACGTTTTTGAACAAACATAGTCTTTGTTTTCGTTACTTATGTTGTGAAGTCCCCAACCAAACTTGCTGTGGATTTTTTAGACCTCGTAAGGCTTTGTCAGGAAGGCCACTGGCGGACCTAGATAAATTGCGACGAGTGTTTGAAAATTCACAGTGACTGCGGTTAGTAAGTGTTATGTGTCTGTTTGGGATTACTGGAGTTTTCGCAAAGGGCGTAAGTCTGCACCAGGAAGGCCACAGGCGTACCTAGGTGTATTTGCGACGTTCTTTTGCGAAAGCTTGAGTAATGTCAGATAGCACATATTCGTATCGTGTTCCCTTTTTCCCATCCTTATATTTTTTTTTCTACTTTCAGTTTCAATTTTCAAATACCCTAGTTTTGTGCTTTCTACTTGGACGATGGAGGGTTCTGACGTGAAGTCGGCCTCATCGTTCCAACATATTTGTGGGTTTTACTTTGCCGTTTCATGTCTTCTAGATAAGGTCTTTGAGACAGTCTAGGACTGCGGGAACGGTTGAGGAAAACTTGGTAATCTGATTTGTTTGTGTCAATTTTCCTAATTCTATTATTGTTACGTCAGGGAGTCTAGTAAGTCCGTCTGTTGTCTCGTTTTAGTGATGTCGTAAGTAGGATCATATCCCTCTGAGCCGAAATTTCTAAAGCTACCTGAAGCAACCCGTATGTTATGATACAACTAAATTACAAAACAAGATAAAATACAATTTGTTTCCACATTACAATATTTTTGTTTGGTACCAGATTAAAAACTAAAAAAGTGTTAAAAACACAACCTATTTTTTTGAATTTCATTTGATTCACATAGTGTTTAGTTTTTGTGTTCATTTCGACATAACAAGAGTTTCCTTGTTAAGGAAATAGGATTGTCTTTGCGGTAGTTGTTTGATTAAAGTTAGTACTTTTTCTGTTTTGGAAAAAGTAGATCTAGGTTTTTTTCTAAGCCAAATATCTGCCCTAAGATAAGTCAGTTAGACTTTTCGGTTATTGAAAACATAAACTTTAGTTATCATTAGGAAGTGTTGGACTTGATAAGTTTAGTTTTGTTGGTCTCCAATTAGGTTTAGGCTGTTTTCTCAGCCTGGATAACATTTAAATCATTTGTTTTTTTGTTCTAAATTATTGTTTATTCGGTTAGTTCCGTTTTTTTTTTGTTTTGTTAACTTATTTATATATATATACAACCTTTTTTTTGTTACTGTTTTTTTCAATTACTGTTCACGTTTTTTTTTCTTATTTTTGAGTTATTTATTCCTTTTTTTTGTATCATTGATTCTTTTTGTTAGTTTATTTACCTATATATACAGTTTCTTTTCATATTTATTTACAATTTTCGTATTTTAATTGGTTTTTTTTTTGCTACGTTATTCAAATATTTTGTTTTTTGGATACTTAAGTATATTGTTAATTTCTTTTCATTGTTTTTTTTTCTAGTTTCTAATTGTTTCGTCTTGGATAATTTATTACCAGACAAAGTTTCTGATATTTAGTACTTTTTTGTTAATTTTTTTTCATACTTTTCTTAAGTTAAACATTTTTTTTTTATTTCATTTATATTTTCTTTTTGGCATCTTTTTTTCGTTAGGTTATTTTCTGGTTGATTACCTTTTTTAGGAATTTGTCCTTTTGCTGGGTATGTCTATTCCACTAAAATTACATTTTTCATCTTTTTTTGTTATTTTTTTTCATTTTTTGTTTGATCATTTTATTAACTGCGTTGAGTTAGGATTAGGCCTAATCAGGCAAGACTTAGAAATAGGAACAAACTTAATCAGAAACTCATCACTGTTTTCTTGGCTTTGTGTAAAAAAAAAAAAAAAAATCGCTACCAGTTAAAATGGCATTCGCCAATGATGAAGAAGTGGTTGATAGGTTGATGAGAGAAGCTAAAATAGAAGAAAGCATGAGATTAACAAGGTCAGCTACTCAACGGTTAGGTCAGGGTGCGGGGCACCGAGTCTTTCATTCTCCCCTGGTATCAGAAAGGCGACACGGGCCTGCATCTCATATAGTTGATAGTTCGGGAGTTCAACCATCTAGCAACGGTAATCTCAGTCGGCACACAAGCTCATTGACTACACCACCTTATAGTGAGTTTAGTGGAGCGGGAGCCGGGTCAACTCGAGGGGGAACAGAGGACATTCTCGAAAACACTGTTCGGCAACCGGCCGGGATAGAGAATCAAGGGATGCCATCCGGTTCACGAGGCATCCTGGAAAGCTTGGCCAACGGTCTAAGTGGGAGTAGGAAAGAAGAGGGTCTGTCGGAAGATGTAAGAACTTACATAAATCTAGCTATGGTGGAAGGGATTTCGGCGTGTAAGCGATCATTACAATCCGAGATAACTTCTACCTTACAAAAGGAAATACAAGGGCAACTTACCAGTTTCTTCCAGGGCATGAACTTATCTGCACCGGTTCCGTCGGGAACAGGGGCCATACCCAAGCGCCCTTTGATTAATAGTGGCCCTGCTCCAGCAGATCCATCTCCAGCGGCGCGGAACCCCCCAGGTGATCCAGGTAGGAACGCGTTTGTCCCAATCGGGAACCAGCGAGGTAGGCATACTGAACATAGGCCCATGAATAGACAACGCCCACCAACACAAGGTGATCACTTCAGTGGTCCCAGTCCTTATGTACACCAACCGGTATACCCCGGGTACGTTCCACCTTCGGGAAGTAGGGCCCCGATCAGAGTCGACAAGTGGGGGCTAAGATTCGACGGTTTATCGTCAACTCTGACCGTCGAAGACTTCGTCTTTCGTTTAGAAAGACTTCAGAGCCAGTACGGCTGCCCCTGGAGTGAAATTTTGAGAGACTTTCACCTGCTTCTCGCGGATTCTGCCTATGACTGGTATTGGCAGATCCAAAGAGAGCATTACCAACTAGATTGGCCAACTTTGCGGGACGCACTCCTGCGTCGATAAAAAAACGCCAAAACCGACTTCGAGATCCTTCGCGATATTATGGATCGTAGGCAGAGTCCGTGGGAAAGCAGCGAGGAGTTTTTCACGGTCGTCAACAAAATGCGTTCCCAACTGAGAATGCCGATCCCGGAGGTGGAGTTAGTCCGGATCCTAAAACGAAATTTGAATGATAGGATTGGTAGGCTAGTCTATCCCCAACCCATTTTCTCCCTGGATCATTTAAGAATGGCCTGTCAAGAAGCCGATGCAGCGTTCCCGAGGAGGGACCGCGAGATTTCAAAGCCGATGACGAAATATCCCGGCAAGTATACAGTCCACGAATTGGACGTTGACGAAATTGATCCGCCCGCTGATGAGCAGGTGGCGGCTTATCAGTTCGGTGGAGCCCGTCCAAAGAATCCTCCTCGGAGATATGCTGACGCTTCTGGCCTGGTATGCTGGAACTGCAAGGTGCAGGGTCACACTTACTTCGACTATGAGTCCGACGTCCGTAACGTCTTTTGTTTAAAGTGTGGGTTAGAGAAAGCTAAAACTCCGAGTTGTCCGCGATGCCACCCGGAAAACCAAGCGGGGAACGCGAAGGTTCCGGGGGAATCGCGTTCAACCTCGAATTAAATCCCCCGATAACCGAAACTGATAAGAAATTAGAGAATGTTAGGGGATGTCTACTAGAAAGAGAACAGAGGATTTCAATTTTAAAGAGAGAAAAGAACGAACATAGTCTTAGTAAAGAAGTTAGATTAACTGAGTTAAAGCCACTCCATATACGTCTTCAGGAGTACGAAGAGGCAAAAGCCCGAATTTTTAGTAAGAAGTCTGTTTACGTACCGTCAGAAAAAATTTTAAAAATTAGAGCCCGTTTCAAGGCCAGAAAAGAGATAAAAAATCGTATTTCGTCAACGGTTTCACATTTAGAATCGGATACCAGACCGTATGCGATGATTAAATTAGGCCACAAAGAAGTTTCCGGTTTGTTGGATAGTGGAGCGAGCGTGAGCGTACTAGGTAAGAACTGTATGCAGTTGGTCCGCGAGCTCGGCTGACCGCTGACGGAAATTGTTAATCGGTAGTGGGTAGGGTCGAGTTGGAGGTCCGGTATGGGGATCGCGAAGAGGTGCTTACCTTCTTCCTCGTTCCCAGTTTAGATCAGGAAGTCTATCTTGGGGTTGATTTTTGGAGAGTTTTCCAGTTAGCCCCAGGAATCATAAGTAGCATTTCGATTGACGCCCAATCAGACTTCTCAAATGCCCATCAGTTAAACTCCGATCAGCAGGCCAGACTGGATGTGGTCAGGGAAAAATTCTTAAGTTTTGAACGTCATGGTCTCGGAAAGACGACGTTGATGGAGCACGTCATCGACACCGGAGATGCACCCCCTGTGAAGCAGCGTCACTACCCTGTGTCCCCAGCGGTACAAGCCATATTGTATGAAGAGTTAGATCGGATGTTGAGTCTCGGCGTTATTGAGGAGAGCGAAAGCCCGTGGTGTTCGCCAGTGGTTCTCTAGCGGAAACCCGGCAAAAATCGACTTTGCTTGGATTCCCGTAAGGTGAATGCACTGACAAAGAAAAACGCTAACCCTCTCCCCCATATCGAGGGACTCACCAGCCGATTTCCGGATGCGATCTACAGGAGTAGTATCGATCTAAAGGAAGCATTTTGGCAAATACCGTTGGAAAAGCAGAGTAGGGAAAAGACTGCCTTTGCGGTACCGAGAAGACCCTTGTACCAATTCACGGTGATGCCGTTTGGGTTGTGTAACGCTGCCCAGCGGTTAAGCCAGTTAATGGACAAGGTAATTCCTGCACGACTCAGGGAGCGCGTCTTTGTGTACCTCGATGATTTGCTTATCATGGCGCCGGATTTCGAGAACCATATCACCTTGCTTAGCGAAGTAGCCGACTGTTTACGCAGAGCCAATCTCACCATCAACTTGAAGAAATCAAAGTTTTGCTTTAAAGAGCTGAAATATTTGGGCTTCATAGTTGGTGGTGGGAAGTTTAAAACGGATCCGGCGAAGGTGGAGGCAATCGTGAATTTTCCGATTCCCAAAACCCCCAGACAGATTCGTAGGCTGCTTGGCATGGCAGGGTGGTATCGTAAATTTATTAAGAATTTTTCAACCTCGACTGCACCCCTGACGGATATGCTGAAAAAGAGGAGCGAAAAGTTCCAACTGAGCGACGACGCGCTGAAAGCATTTGAGAGTCTGAAGGAAGCATTAATCCCGGCACCGGTTCTTTCGCGCCCGGACTTCATAAAAAGATTTTACATCCAATGTGATGCTTCGGACGCGGGGATTGGCGCCGTACTGTCTCAACTGGACGAGGAGGGTGAGGAGGTCCCTATCGCGTACTTCTCCCAGAAGTTCAACAAGAGCCAGAGGAACTACAGTGTCACCGAGAAGGAGTGTATGGCCGCGGTGATGGCTGTGAAGAAATTCAGGCCGTATGTCGAGGGGATGGACTTCACTGTCATTACTGACCATTCAAGTCTTCAGTGGCTGATGAGCATGAAAGACTTGAGTGGTAAGCTCGCAAGGTGGAGTTTGTCATTGCAGTCCTATGTCTTCGACATACGGCACCGTAAAGGCAGCCAACATGTAGTACCAGATACTCTTTCTCGGGTACATGTGGATTCTCTGGCTCTCGAAGACGTTGCCCCACTGATTGACCTGAAGTCAGCGGAATTCCTATCCGACGAATACTTAGACATCATAGAAACTGTTTTTAACCATAAAGAAGAACTCCCCGATCTTAAGTATGTGGACGGATATGTTTACAAAAAAGCATTTAAGAGGTTAGGCGATGAAGAAATGTTAGAGCATTCTTGGCTCCTTTGGGTTCCGTCGGGATTGACCTAAGATATAATTAGTAAGGCACACGATCCCCCTAAGTCAGCACACTGCGGAATGGCCAAGACTCTAAACCGACTCAGACAATACTTTTATTGGCCGAACATGACGGTACAAGTACGTGACTATGTGTCTAATTGTAGTGTGTGTAAACAATGTAAAGCGTCCAACCAAGTTTCTCGTCCCCCTATTGTAACGTCATATTGTTCTAATCGTCCCTTTGAAAAAATATATATAGACTATTTAGGTCCATATCCGAGGTCCCGAGTAGGAAACGCGTTCGTGTTGGTAGTTTTAGATCATTTGTCGAAGTTCGTGTTGTTAAAGGCGATGCGAAACGCAACTTCGTCAAATGTTATAAAATTTTTGAAAGAAAATGTTTTTGATATGTTTGGAATGGAATGGAATGGAAAACAATTTGTCGCGAAAGATTTCCAAAACCTAGTCGCTAAATACGGCATAAGACATTTTAAGACCGCGCACTATGCACCGCAGTCAAACGCGTCGGAGAGGGTTAACCGGTCATTGTTAGCCGCTATCCGTTCATACCTGAAGGATGGCCAACGGAATTGGGATTCGCACCTGGGCGACATATCGTGTGCGTTAAGGAGCGCAGTTCATAGCTCTACAGGTGTATCACCATATTTTGCCCTCTTCGGAACAAATATGATGATGCACGGTAGCAGTTATGAACTTGCTGAAAAATTGAACGCGGTAGATGACAATGAGCTGTTGACTCTTCCCCGACAAAGTCGACTGCAGTGCATACGTAATCGAATTCGGGAAAATATTTTGAAAGCGAACAAGAAATCAGCGAGAACTTATAATGTTCGAACCAAATCTGTCCAATTTGTACCCGGACAAGAGGTCTATCGGAAAAATTTTGTGCTGAGTGACTCCTCTGTAACGATCTTTGTTAGGCTTTAGGTCAGTGCTGGTATGCTTGTACCACTGTAGCTCGTCGGTTGGGGTGGTTCTTTGACCTCCTAATCGTCACAAAAAAAAATCATACCAGGCTGGAGTACCTTTAGATGTTACGTGGTACGCGAGTAATAAGTCTCTACCCTCCCTTCCTTGTCGTCATACTCGCCTAGACGACCCTTTATACTGGTGTCCCTTCGTCGCCCTCACCTCATCCTTCAACTTTCATCACACTCATCTCTTAAGAAAAGAACTTAAAACATCATTTCGAATTCAAACTTACATATTGTTGATTTTATTCAATTTCATTTGTTTGCTTAGTTTTTTTGTTTAAAGTTAAGTTTCATTCATGAAATTTGTTTTGAAAAGGTGCTTATTTAAAATTTAAAAAAAAATGAAGTAAACGTTTAAAAAAAGGTAAAAAGGAAACTACAGCTTATGTCTCGGATAAATTGTTCCGAATTGGTTCTAGTACGTGATAATCAGTACGTTAATGGCAATTCTTTCAAATGTGTATTGTTTTAGGCTAAGGTACTAAGCGTAAGTTAAAATTCACTTAATATATATATACGTGAGTAAGAATTATTATATTAATAAATTTTCAAAGACTCACCGGAAACGAAGTAGAGTGGCCACTGCTGCTTGTCGATCGGTGTTGAATTTGTCGTAACGATATAATACCAACTTCCTTTTAACTCCCGCAAGATTCCTTGCAAACACTTTTTTTTTCTGTTTAAATCTTTTAAACTACCAAAAACTATAATTCTTCTTACGTTCACTCAAACTCTTTACTTCAATTCGAACAATAGGTGTGTTTTTGTGACTAGCAAGTAAAGTAAAGAAAACAAAATATCCAGAAAACGATCCAGATTCAAACTCGATTTTACTGTCGATTTTGATTTAAATTTGAATGCTTTCATAAAACAAACTGACAAATTTTGGCATTTGCTATATTAAATTATTCAAAAAATTTACTATAGCTCCCTCTGAGTTTGAAAAAAAGGAATTGACATTCCAAGTAAGTTTTACTCTCGATAAAAAGCTAAAGTAAAATCCAGTCAATTTTTATTGTTGTTTTCTTTGTTTAAATTTTGTTTTACTTTACTTGGTTGTCACGAAAACACGCCTGTTTTTGTGACTAGCAAGTAAAGTAAAGAAAACAAAATATCCAGAAAACGATCCAGATTCAAACTCGATTTTACTGTCGATTTTGATTTAAATTTGAATGCTTTCATAAAACAAACTGACAAATTTTGGCATTTGCTATATTAAATTATTCAAAAAATTTACTATAGCTCCCTCTGAGTTTGAAAAAAAGGAATTGACATTCCAAGTAAGTTTTACTCTCGATAAAAAGCTAAAGTAAAATCCAGTCAATTTTTATTGTTGTTTTCTTTGTTTAAATTTTGTTTTACTTTACTTGGTTGTCACGAAAACACGCCTATTTTTGTGACTAGCAAGTAAAGTAAAGAAAACAAAATATCCAGAAAACGATCCAGATTCAAACTCGATTTTACTGTCGATTTTGATTTAAATTTGAATGCTTTCATAAAACAAACTGACAAATTTTGGCATTTGCTATATTAAATTATTCAAAAAATTTACTATAGCTCCCTCTGAGTTTGAAAAAAAGGAATTGACATTCCAAGTAAGTTTTACTCTCGATAAAAAGCTAAAGTAAAATCCAGTCAATTTTTATTGTTGTTTTCCTTGTTTAAATTTTGTTTTACTTTACTTGGTTGTCACGAAAACACGCCTAATAAAAAAATTTAATCAATAGAAAAATAATAAAAAAATTGAATTTGCAGCCAGCTGGATTCGAACTGGGGACCTCGTGTTTTTTTTTTTTTTTTCATAATTCATTTTTTTATTCATTTAAACTTAAATCTACTTACATGCTAGACAAAAATGTGAAACTAGCCTAATTAATTCTACTTATATATAACTTACTGGCCCCAATCGGGCGCTCTAAGCAATTCAGTGTTCTTAAAATTAATGCCTTTCGGCCTACGAACTAGGTTTATTTCATTTTACTTCAATTTATTTTTTGTTTTATTAGAAAATTCAAAAAAACTAATGCCTTTATCTCTTTTGGGTTTTTTTTACTTACATGCTAGGGTCCTTAAAATAAAACTTAAAATTACCTATTCTACCTACAAACTACTTAAAACTAGAACAACCACAGCGGCAAAAACTATGTCCTTAACTGTTCTGTTGTGGATTTTAATTGTCTTCATTTTTTTTTTAATTATTTTTTTCACTTTTTTCACTTTTTCACATTTTTTTTTCTTTTTTTTTTTTTTTTTTTTTTGATATTTATTTTATAGTGCCACCATACCTACTCTACTTAAACCTAAGACCTAAGACTAAAACAAATATGTAAGCCGGCCAAGGCAAAAATACCCCACCCCGGATTACCCATTGTCAAATGCCATTTGAAGCCACCAAAACTGGTTCTCCTGCTTCACCCTATCAATGCGGTCCTGTTCGGACACAGCCCTACTGAACCGAAGCAGCTCCGCTCCATCACGAGCGAGGATGCCTCGTTCATACAGGAGTCGCCGGTCTACAGTTCTACGCCTGACGTGGTAGATAAGCGGTACTGCCAATCTATCCTGTATCATGCCGCACTGGTCTAAATAGAGGAATGCCTCTGGTGGAATGAAGCCGCTCAAGCGTGCATTCTCAAGGTAGTTCTCGTGTGGATAGAACGGCCCGAAAATCAAATTGTTGGTCGAAGTCATAGCTCTCGCAATATGGCCCCGAACAAGTTTTATCACGAAATTGTCAATTCTGTTGATCCGAGCCCCATTGTATAGAACCTCGTTTGAATAATAATGCAGATAAGAAGATTCCGGTGTCCGATACCAACCGAGACAGCGCCGAAGACACTGCCTCTCAAACACCCGAAACTTCTCCATTTGGGAAGGGGCAATGTTGAACCACACTGGACAACCATAAACGATCATTGGCCGTATGAGGGCCATGTAGCAAATTACCTTCACTCTGGGGTCAAGCCGACTGCTGTAAAACAGCCGTTTCGTCAGAGCAAAGGCTCCTCTGGCCTTAGTCAGAGCAGCATCTATATGTCTGTCGAAATACAGATACTGGTCCAACCAGATGCCGAGGTACTTCACTACAGTTTTGCTCGTCAATGCCTGTCCATGAGGATCAACAATGACCATCTTTCGCCAATTCTTACACGTATCTCGCGAAGCCTTAGCCAACGGAGTCCGGAACAAAATTGTCTCCGACTTTTGGACATTTATTTTCAGTTTCCAGTCGTCGCAGTATCGCTGAATCTTCTCGAAGTCACGCTGCAAGAGAATTCTAATAACTTCAACCTTTCGAGCCGTTCTGTACGCAATCAGGTCGTCGGCATACGCAATTGCGTTAGTTAAGCTACCTATAAGATCGCTGGTGTAAATGCTGAAGAGGATCGGCGAATTCACCGCTCCCTGTTGAAGACCGTTTTTGATTTCAAAGGTGGTGGTAGAAGTTACATTGCCACTTTTGACAACAAACTTTCTACCGTTGAGCAAATCATAAAGCATATACAACAATGGTCTACTGATGCCTAGTCTTTTGAGTTTAAGGTACAAACCTTCTAACCATACGGTGTCGAAGGCCTTCTCTAAATCCACCAGAACAGCACCCGTGCATTGTTTCTTGGACTTGTTCCATTGGACGTCAGAAACGAGCTTAGACGCGGCATGAATGGTGTCATGTCCCGCCTTGAACCCGAACTGATTATCCGGAATTATTGTATTGTCCGCAGCCCACTGAATCAGAGCTCTATTGATGATCTTTTCGAATACCTTACTGATACTTGGAAGAAGACTTATCGACCGAAGATTTGACGGATTGGAGTTGTCCTTTCCCTTTTTCGGGAGAGGATGAACCACAGCTGTCTTCCAACGCACTGGATAATATGCATTATTCAGCGCGTTGTTGAACAGAGTGGTGTAGATGTCTATTGCCTCAATCGGTAAGTGTCTTAGTACAATGTTGGATATACCATCGACACCTGCTGACTTCTTGTTCTTTATTGAACCGAAGATGAGCTGGAGCTCTACCTTCGTGATGAGCAAGGGACTTGAGCCCGTTCGATCGGCGATTATAGCGTTTGCTAAGAAATCGTCATCAAACCGGGTAAAACCACGGTTCTCGGATCGCCATTGCGAAATATCATTCCTTAGGTAGAAGTGGGGACCTCGTGTTTGTCGACCACTGTAAGCGGCGTGCTAACCGATTTAGCTATTTCGTCCTATGGAATATGCGTAGATTGTAGCAGATTTTTATCAGGTTACTTTATAACCTGGTAATCCGGATTAAGTTGACAGCAACTAAATTTGCTGATCGCCTGTTACTTAACGTAAAAATATAAGTCCCTGAGGACTTATGGCGTGGATTTAAGGCTTTCAAAGCTGCCACAAGGGAAAATGCCTGTATTAAAAAAAGATTGTCTTAAAAAAAAAACTACTAATTTTCCACTTCCGTCCTCTTACCTCACTTTCTTCACTATAACCCTTTGTCTATTTCCGTCTATTTGATAGACGTTTTCAGTTTTTTTTTGTTCGTTAATTTAAATTTAACTTATATTTTGTATTTTGTTGTATACTTAAAATTTTCCTTCAGAAAATTACCACTTGGCTATAAATTTTGTTATCCGTCGACTTGTCGTTACGATGGTTCAATGCAGATAAAAGACTATACCAAGATTTTGAACAATGGACTACTTCTGAAGCCTCGCAAGCTCCATGGTAGTTCTTTGTTCTTGACCAATACTTATAAAAGTCTTTGTTTCCCAGGCTCATACAAAAATCAAATTTTCAGTTAGATCGGTATTTCAACCTAGTGTGAGTTTTCTTAACTCTTGACTTTTCTGCTGAGAGAAAGTCTTCGAGTTAACATCTTCCCAATGTCATCCGCTCTGAGAACTGAGATTGTTAACTTGGCAACATTCTCACAATTCTGCTGAGTTTGTCGCTGAGATTCCAACTTTAACTCTACTACATTTCTAACTTACTCATCCCTATTCCGAAAACCCTAACTCCTCAAATGTCAACTTGACAGCTCAATTATTTTAAAATGTCAACAAAATAACCTAGTTTGAATATTTTGTGATTTTGAAATCAAATTTTAATTTATTTCCCTTTTGAAATAAAATCGGTAACATCTCCAAATACCTGTCCGCCAAACTTTCGCCAAAATATGTAAAATGCCGAGTAACGAAAAGAATAGGAAACCAAATGTATGAACTCGAAAACCTAAAGGGCAAAATAATCGGTGTCTTTCATGCCAAAGATATAAAACAATAGGTACAAATTATTTTGCTCCAAGATTAATCATCGCGTTTTTTTTTGTCGGATTTTGTCTTTATAGTCTTTTACGTATTTGTGTATTCGCGGTAGTCACGTCTTTTGATGTAATTCGTCAACGTTTGATATGAAACCGAACCGAAAAAAAAAAATAAACAGTCGTTTAGAGTGGTATTGTATGAGCAACACCCTGTAAATATTACCAACAGTACCTGAAAAGCTCATAAAGACAAAGTTTATATAAATTTTATTAAATGTTTATTTGTTGCATGTTACTTGTTATTTGTTCACTAAATGTTATTTATTTTTGCTTAGGTTTAGTCATTTTTATCTTAATTTTTAAGTTTTACTACTTTCGACATGTATACATCTGTGATATTTACGCCTGTAAGGCACACCTTTTCCTGGACTGTGATCCTAATTAAATTAGCTCTTTCTGTGATATTTACACTTAATTTTAATTTTATAACACTTTTTAGAATTATAACTTTATTTATTTTACTAACCTTAACTTTTTTAAATCTGTGATAATAGTTTTAGCATTTTATTTATTTCTACTATATTTAGTTTTATTCACTGACAATAACAATACTGAAAAACAAAACACTCACCATTTGACGATAACGCCCACATAAATAATTGTTTGAAAAGAAAGAGAAACCGCTCCTCACCTGATCGATGGGAAACAAAAGAAAGTCGGAAGTATTCTTTCGTTGAGGATAATAGGAAGGGGGAATTACCTGTTGAGAGTCATTAGGAAAAGCCTTAGGTGATGGCCCGGCAAATATCGTGGGTTACTCCCCACAGTTCTTGTCGACGACGCCCCTATTTTTGTCCCCTATTGGAAGTATATTCCAATAGGGAACAAATTTTGTTGCGGACGTCGTTGTCCTCTTCTTCGTTGTCATCGTCATAGCTTTCGTCCCCTGAATCGGATCCAGTTCTTGCCTGCCATAGACGGTGCAGGTAGTCCTCCGCCTAAAAATCGGCATTGCTGTTACAGTAACAGTCGTCGCCCCCAAATCCTTAAGGCGACCGATCTATATTAATGGTCCTGGATTTCGGCCATGGAAGGGCCACCGCCATGCACAGTTAATTTGGCATGTTTCCTCCCCAAAGCACCACATGTTCGCACCCTGTCCGATGGTCCTGATATGTAGGCCATCCTCTTGTTTCCGAATCCTTCCTTAGATCTCGCCGTGGGGTTCTAGACCAGCGAACCGCTCTTTATCTTAAGCCTTTTCATGGTCCTTTCGGTGGCACCCTCGCGGTTGGCTCTTCTTCGTCAAAGGACCTGTGATTTTCTGGTATGACCGTCGGTTTTGGGTCTGTTCCGGAAAATGGGGGAGCTAACGACGTCATTATGTCGCTGGGCAACGTTGGCACATACACTTTTCGGTGTGATTTTTGTAAGAATGGTATCCATCTGAAATCTGATCATTTAATTAAAATTTTACGTCACTTTGAGTTCACAAGATGAAAAAAGCAATTTTTATGATGCATAGTTTGTTGAAAAAAATTTCTAATTTGCTGCCTAGCGGCTTTAGCTGTCCATCATAGAGGCCCCAGATTTAGAAAAGAATGTGTACTTGGAAAAAAAAAATTCAATTTTGAGAAAGGAAAAACAGATTGCTCCGAGATCGTGCAGATCAATTTTTTTTTGCGTTTGGGAAACCTCATGTAGAAATTTTATTCGTTTGTGCCCATTGTGCCAAGAAATTGTTTATGTGAAAATGTAGCAAGATGGCACCATCATTGAAGGTAAGCTTGGGACTACTCCCCAAATGTAGACCAATAGCCCGATTCTTCCCATCATCACTGATACCTCGCAAGTCCTAAGAAGAGGTGAAATTGATTTTGGTGAGATTGTTCACCAACGTCACCACTGGTGAGAATTACAAAATCAATCGAAATTGGGATCTCCTTCACAGCTTGAAATTTGACACTTTGATTTTTGAGTAGTGAACTTCGGTTTGTGGAGCTGAGTTGAAATCTTTAAACTTTTTTTAACGCTGTGGCGAGTTTCGTTGTGACTATAGTTGGAAGGATTATGGGATTAACTGACACATGCTATCGAGTCACAATCAATCCTAGGATTGAAAGGTTCCCTTCGCGAGCACTGGACGTCACCATCAGATTTTCTTAGGGCTCCACCTATCGGGGATTTTTGGTGAACTAGGGCTCACTTCAATTAATCCAATTCAGCAAAAGTGAATTTCCTCTTCCTCGTGGTATCTTTGGCCGGCATTGAAAAGAAAAAAGTGTCTCGTTTTGGGTGTCGCTACCTAACCTAATTTCGGAACAGAAATTTTTGTGCGATCGGTATTTGAATTTACCCCCGGAAAAAATAAGAAAGAATCCCATATTTTGATTGGTACGGGAAATGGTTTTGTTTCGCACAAGTGCTTTAATTTTAATTCTTTCTTTTGGGCAATAGAAATATTTCGGAGCCGTCTGGCTCTCAATCCATGAAGGATTTCAGGCGGGAATACTTACGCCAAACCCCAAAATACTTTGATACTTACTTACTTACTTACTTAAGGTGGCGCTACAGTCCGTTGTGGACTTGGGCCTCAATCAACAGGCTCCGCCAGCTAGCTCGATCCTTGGCTAGTCGTCTCCAGTTTTGCACTCCGAGTTGATTGAGGTCCTCTTCCACTTGAGTGCGCCACCTGAGTCGCGGTCTTCCTCTCCTCCTACGTCCCTCGGGAATAGTGTCGAAGGCTTTCCGGGCCGGAGCATTGGTGTCCATTCGCTCTAAATGACCGAGCCATCTGAGTCTCTGGACCTTGACCCTTCTGGCTAAGTCCATGTCGTTGTACAACCCGTAAAGTTCGCTGTTGTATCTTCTTCGCCATTCCCCTTCAATGCACACGGGGCCAAAGATAACCCGAAGAACTTTCCTCTCGAAACAGCCTAAGGCACTTTTATCCGATTTTGTCAGGGTCCATGCTTCTGCACCATACAGCAGGACTGGGATGATGAGTGTGTTGTACAGTTTTACCTTAGTTGCTCGTGAGAGGGCTTTTCCACTCAATTGCTTTCTAAGCCCAAAGAAACAGCGATTAGCAAGAGTTATTCTTCGTCTGATCTCGGCGCTGGTGTTATTGCCCGTGTTTATAGCGGAGCCTAGGTAGACAAACTCCTCTACTACCTCGAAGTTATACGCGTCTATTGTGACGTTCTGCCCGAGCCGTCGGTGTTGGGTGTCCTTCCTCGAAGACAGCATATACTTCGTTTTTCCCTCATTTACTGCTAAACCCATTTTTGCCGCTTCTGTCTCAATTCTCACAAAGGCGCCATTGACATCACGCTGTGTTCTTCCCATTATATCAATATCATCGGCGTACGCGAGAAGTTGAACAGATTTTTGGAAGATAGTGCCTCTGGTGTTGACGGTGGAGTTCTGCACTATCTTCTCAAGAACGATGTTAAAGAAATCGCATGACAGTGCATCGCCTTGTCTGAATCCTTTTTTGACGTCGAAAGATTCCGTGAGCTCGTTGCCAACCTTGATGGAGCAGCGTGAGTTCTCCATCGTCATTTTGCACAAGCGAACGAGCTTGGCAGGGACGCCAAAACTAGACATAGCTTTGTACAGTTCGTCTCTGTAGATGCTGTCATACGCGGCCTTAAAATCGATGAAAAGGTGGTGGGTATCGATTTGGAGTTCATAGGTCTTTTCCAGGATCTGCCGCAACGTGAAGATTTGGTCGATGGTTGACTTTCCTGGCCTGAAGCCACATTGATAAGGACCAATCAGATTGTTGACGAAAGGCTTCAGACGTTCACATATTACGGCAGAGAGGATCTTGTAGGCGATGTTTAGTAGACTTATTCCTCTATAGTTGGCGCAGTTTAGAGGATCTCCCTTTTTCAGGATCGGGCAAACAATGCTGAGGTTCCATTCATCGGGCATGCATTCCTCTGACCATATCTTACAGATGATTTGGTGCATGCTCCTATCTAGCTCGTCGCCTGCTGCTTTGAACAACTCAGCAGCTAGTCCATCTGCTCCAGCGGCTTTGTTGGATTTCAGCCGTGATATTGCGGTTTTCACTTCTTCTAGGTCGGGTTCACGGAATTGTTGGCTATCATCGTGTCCGATGAAAGGCTCCTGTCTGACGGCGGTATTTTGTTCGTCGTCGCCGTTATACAATCTACAGAAGTGGTCTTTCCAAATCCCCAGCATTGACTGCGATTCTACTATGATGTTCCCTTGTTTATCTCTGCAGGCATCAGTTCTTGCTCGATGACCTTGAGCCAGCTGTTTAACCTTTCGGTAAAACCTCCGAACTTCATTCCTGCTGTTGGCTCTCTCAACATCCTCGATCTGACGCTTCTCATGCTCTCTCTTTTTTCTCCTGAGAAGCCGGCGTTCCTCTCTCCTCTTTTGCTCGTAGAGCTCACGAGCAGCTCTTGTCCTTCTATGCAGCGCCGCTTTGTATGCCTCCTGCTTGGCTGCATGGGCCTGCCTGCATTCTTCATCAAACCAGGGGTTTCGTTTTGGTGGCTGTGTGAAACCCAGCACATTAGAGGCGGCATCTCTAATTGCTCTTTGGCAATGTTGCCACTGGTCTTCGATACTTGATGTTGGCGGCATAGGACTCCTTAGAGGTTCTGATGGCTCCATGCAAAATAATACTAAGTGACTTTATACTATTTTTCAGGAGAGACGCTTAAAGTTTTTTTCGTATAACTTTTTTCTTTTCCAAGAGATCTCCAAGCTTAAAACGTTAAATTTCCTATAATTTATGTCCAGATTTTTAGGCATACTGTTGAATCTGTCAAAACATAGGATCTATGTTTTAATGTACTTAGTATTATGTTGACTGTATAACTCAAACTCGTTAGTATACTATGTGATGTTAGTTTTATTTAACATGGAATAAATCAAATTCAAAACTATTTTAAGTGCACTTAGTATGAAAGTGACTGGAAATCAATTTAAAACTAGGAACTAAAATGTAAGTTAGAATTGTTTTCATTGTTTTTTACTCATTTAAAATTTATAAAACATAAGTTAGTAAAGGCAAAACAAACAAAACCATGAAGAATAATAAGGTATTTTTGGGACACGGGAGGAATGGGACACAGGCATTTTCTCAATTCCTACAATTTCTTTTTCTATTTCCTTGTATGACAGATTCTGTCTTTAGCCTGCCCCAATCCCTCAAGAAAACAAGTTGTGTCTAGGAAAAAAATCACGGAGTGGAGATTAAAAAAAGCTAATTTGTGCATAAAAAGTAAAATATCTGCGTAAACTTTGAGTGATTTTTTTTTTAATGTGTGAACTTACTGTGCAAAAGAGTGTAATAATTAGATAGCAACACCATTTTTTAAGTGAATTAATCGTTGTTTTGTTTAAATAGTGCCACACGAAAAGTCATATTATAAATTATTTAATCAAAGTGCCATGCAGAATGATTGGGACATCACTATTCCACCCCAAAGTTGTCCCAATCCTATTGCTCGCAGGAGGAATGGGACAAAGTGAGTTGGTTCCTGAAATGATTTTTTGCTTTTCTTCTCTCGGACTTTCGCCTTTTTTTAACTGAAAATAGGTTGCCAAAATATTATTTTATCTTTAGAAATAAATTTTGCTCAGATACGATCTATAAGATATCGGAAAAATTTAATGTATTCGAAAAGTGTCCCAAATATACCCACTCTCCGCTATTGTTTTTATTTCAATCCAATCAAAACAATTTAATGTTAATACTAATATAAACAAAACATAAACGAGTTCCAATTATAGACAGAACATGTAAGGGTTGTAAGTAGTTTCATTCATAGAAAGTTCATTCATCATCTGAATCTGGGACAAAAGTTGTGGTCCTGAGAGATCTGCAGAAATTTTGGTAGGTTTTTGGAATAAGGTTTTGATCACAAAGCCAGCAATTCTTTTTTGAGGGGGTGTCAAAACTCTAAACGAAATGCTGGCCTTGAAAGGCTGGAGTCAGAAGAATATTCGTCATCCGGGTGGTAATCGCTTCCGTTATCAACGAAGGGTTCCAAATCATCACAAGAATCCATTTTATGAGATGTAGGAGATTTTGTTGGATTGTCTACATTTGTATAGTATTTTCGAATGATTTCTATAATTAACAAGCATTGTTAAATTATATTTACCAGAATTCGGGATATCAATTAGGACAAAATCTTCAGTTTTACTTGCAAGAACATCTTTCGTTGCATTTGAATCATAAATATAAATATATATCAACATATACCATTTTTTTTTGGGTTTATTCCTAATGCTTACCTATTTCCACCTTTTTCCTTGCTAGTCCAAGCATTTTCCTCGCCTGGAAGTCATTATTTCATTTATTTAAAATAAAAATTTTATAATTCAATTAGCACCAAAACACGACTGCACAAATTTCTTCCAGGCACAAACATTATAACGCTACTTAGTATATGCTACGAAAAAAAGATAAATCACTTCATGGCATACTAAGATACATTTAGGTGCCATCGTCTATTTCTTTTGTATACAAGAAAAAATACTAAGTGACACTTAAGTGCTTGGAAATACTAAAAGTTACATGCAAAATAATGCTATGTGTATATAGTATGAATGTGATTATTAGAAATTTTCTTTATAAAAATACTAAGTGCAGTTAGAATGTTTTTGTTTGGAATAAAATGAGAAATAAGGCGTTATACTAAGTGCTATTTTGTCAATATCTTCATAGCGGATTATTCGATTCGCATGAAAAAAATATGAAAAATAGAAGCTGATACGGGGATTCCAATGGTATATATAACTCAAACATACTATGTGCACATTAGCATGTTTTTCGCATGGGACCATCGGACTTGATCACTCGATCAGAGAATGATCTGGCGATCTCTTGCGATTGTAGCCGTCCGACGTCGAATTTTCTTGCAGCATTTCCTTGTTTTGGCCGTTGTCGGGATATTCGTAGCACTACCTTGGCTACGACGAGGTAGTGGTCCGAGTCGATGTTAGCTCCTCGGAAAGTTCGAACATCTAAAATGCTGGACAAGTGCCTTCCATCGATCGCAATGTGATCAATCTGGTTGACGGTTGATTGATCAGGAGACCTCCATGTACCTTTATGGATGTTGAGATGAGGGAACCAGGTGCTTGCTACCACAACATTTCGCCCCGCAGCAAAATCGATCAGCCTGAATCCGTTATCGGATGTGGTGTCGTGCAGGCTGTGCTTTCCGACCGTTCACCAAAGATGTCCTCTTTTCCAGCTTGCGTTAAAATCGCCGAGGACAATTTTAATGTCATAACTAGGACATTGCTCGTATGTTTTGTCGAGGAGCTCGTAGAACTCGTCTTTGGTGTCGTCCTTTTTCTCTTCTGTGGGGGCATGCGCACATATTAGGCTGATGTTGCCGAATTTAGCCTTGATTCGGATTGTCGTGATGCGTTCGCTCACAAATTTGAAGCTCAAGACTTTTTGCCTGAGTCTGCTTCCCACGACGAATCCGCATCCAAATAGTCGCTGTTGTTGCTCTCGGTAACAATTACCATAGTAGATGTCGCAGTTTTTCATCCTCCTTTTGCCGGTCCATCCCATCGCATTTCCTGGATAGCGGTAATATCTGCTTTGTAGCAGTTGAGGGTCTCCGCTAACTGTTCGGCAGCACGCGGTCTATTAAGGGACCTAACATTCCACGTGCATATCCGAAAATCGTTGTCCTTTGTACATTTGCTTGAGTCGTCATCAGTGTATCCGTCCGTTTCCGAGGCCTGTTGTTGCTTCGCAACTAAACTTTTTTCTACGTGGTCGGGAAGTCACCCCAACGCACAACCCCCAACCTGGAGTACCAGGCACTTGATGTGACTCCAAGTGCAAGAGCCGGAAAAACCGCTCCTTTTACGGCCTGGGCTTCAAATAAGTCGAAGTAGCCCGTAAAGGTGTTCACCAAGTAGTTCGGCCTAACTGGAACTGGAGACGCCACCGTTGATTCCAAAGAAGAAATTCATTCGCTGCCGTCCCTCGGTGGGAGTGCCTTGGTGGGAACACTCCTTCGTTGTGGGGTAATTGGTAGTAACAGCCTACTCCGCTTCGACCTGTCGACCATGGGAGGCCCTTCTGCGAAATCAAGTTTCGCGATCGCATAGCTCTAAGCTTCATAGTAGTAGTTACCGTAAGCCGCTCCGCCACGTCAAGGCTTACCCCGTGGAGGATACTTACTTACTTACTTACTTAAGGTGGCGATACAGTCCGGGGTGGACTTGGGCTCAATTCGGTGCGATATATTTTCCAAAAGAAAAAGAAAAAGTGGTGAGTTTCGAAGTTTAAGTGTGTCCAAATGCTCTTATACATAAATGTGTCCTTTAGGAAACTCCTCGGCGGCCCACTAATAAATTCAGTAGACAGCCTGGGCCGCCGCAAAAATTTTTGTATGTAGAGGAAAACTGATCCGAATTAGAAGCAGCAAATGCATGAAAATTGCGCTGGTCGTCGGAGCGCTGCACTTCCCATCCGAACCAGAAACACCGCTGGCCCAAGAAGTTTCCAGCGAATGAGACAGAAGCAAAAACAGGTTTTTATAAAAACCCTTCAAGAAAGCAATCAAGAAAGCAAACAATTTTTTTTATTCTTTCGTTGATTAATTAAATACCTATATGCATAGATTACATATTTATAAAAACCTAATTGAGTGTTGTGTCGTCTTCTTTGTTACCTTAGGTTAAGATTAGTTGTAAGAATTTCAGTGTCAGACTCCGTAAGTGTCTGGAACAGGGTTTTTGTTGAATTTTTTTTGGCTTAACGTTCATAAGGGGCGAAAGGATAGCCCTGTATATATAGATTCCCCCTCCATTGAGCTCTATTGAGGCAGGGTGTTTTTTTTTGCATTTGATCAGTAGTTTGTACCCAGAGGAGGTACTTTAAGAAAATCCCCAGTTCCATCGCACTCGCTTTAAATTAATTTTGTTTTTTTTATATTCTTGGAATACACTAAACCCAATGTGAACTTCAATGTTAAATTCAAATACATTGTATTGGCACAAGTTGCTACATGGAAAAAATGGTTTTTGCATTGGTTTCACTAGAAACATGAAGATGTAACTTGTCAATTTTCAGGGGTGCGGAGGGTAGTTGAAGACTTCGGTGATGGTAGTATGATCTGAAACCGATCATCCACCATCTCTTTTGGGGGAATCCAAACATGGCCACGGATTCCTACGGTTGGGTGGGTATGGCCTCGCTGCGAAACCATCTGCAGCGCCCTGACGTGACGATAGTCCGTCCGCTGGTCTAGTCCGACCGTTATTTTGGTTTTGAATTGAATTTTTTTTGGCCTGATCTGTGTTTTTGTTTGCAGGTGAGGTTAAGTTTCGGGGGAAACCCCCCCCTCCCCGTCCGACGAGCTAAGCAAGAGCATCGCTAGCAGGCCGCGTCCTCGGAACTTAACATTCCAACCCCTCCTATGCCAACTATTCCTTTTCCTACTTCCTTCCTCTTCCTAAATCCTTCCTCTCACAAAATCCTAAGGCCCCCCTCCTCTTGCCTCGCAACAAAATGGCGCCCAACGTTTGGAAGCGTTTTCCCGACTTAGTCGGAACGTTTTTGAACAAACATAGTCTTTGTTTTCGTTACTTATGTTGTGAAGTCCCCAACCAAACTTGCTGTGGATTTTTTAGACCTCGTAAGGCTTTGTCAGGAAGGCCACTGGCGGACCTAGATAAATTGCGACGAGTGTTTGAAAATTCACAGTGACTGCGGTTAGTAAGTGTTATGTGTCTGTTTGGGATTACTGGAGTTTTCGCAAAGGGCGTAAGTCTGCACCAGGAAGGCCACAGGCGTACCTAGGTGTATTTGCGACGTTCTTTTGCGAAAGCTTGAGTAATGTCAGATAGCACATATTCGTATCGTGTTCCCTTTTTCCCATCCTTATATTTTTTTTTCTACTTTCAGTTTCAATTTTCAAATACCCTAGTTTTGTGCTTTCTACTTGGACGATGGAGGGTTCTGACGTGAAGTCGGCCTCATCGTTCCAACATATTTGTGGGTTTTACTTTGCCGTTTCATGTCTTCTAGATAAGGTCTTTGAGACAGTCTAGGACTGCGGGAACGGTTGAGGAAAACTTGGTAATCTGATTTGTTTGTGTCAATTTTCCTAATTCTATTATTGTTACGTCAGGGAGTCTAGTAAGTCCGTCTGTTGTCTCGTTTTAGTGATGTCGTAAGTAGGATCATATCCCTCTGAGCCGAAATTTCTAAAGCTACCTGAAGCAACCCGTATGTTATGATACAACTAAATTACAAAACAAGATAAAATACAATTTGTTTCCACATTACAATATTTTTGTTTGGTACCAGATTAAAAACTAAAAAGTGTTAAAAACACAACCTATTTTTTTGAATTTCATTTGATTCACATAGTGTTTAGTTTTTGTGTTCATTTCGACATAACAAGAGTTTCCTTGTTAAGGAAATAGGATTGTCTTTGCGGTAGTTGTTTGATTAAAGTTAGTACTTTTTCTGTTTTGGAAAAAGTAGATCTAGGTTTTTTTCTAAGCCAAATATCTGCCCTAAGATAAGTCAGTTAGACTTTTCGGTTATTGAAAACATAAACTTTAGTTATCATTAGGAAGTGTTGGACTTGATAAGTTTAGTTTTGTGGGTCTCCAATTAGGTTTAGGCTGTTTTCTCAGCCTGGATAACATTTAAATCATTTGTTTTTTTGTTCTAAATTATTGTTTATTCGGTTAGTTCCGTTTTTTTTTTGGTTAACTTATTTATATATATATACAACCTTTTTTTTGTTACTGTTTTTTTCAATTACTATTCACGTTTTTTTTCTTATTTTTGAGTTATTTATTCCTTTTTTTTTTGTATCATTGATTCTTTTTGTTAGTTTATTTACCTATATATACAGTTTCTTTTCATATTTATTTACAATTTTCGTATTTTAATTGGTTTTTTTTTGGCTACGTTATTCAAATATTTTGTTTTTTGGATACTTAAGTATATTGTTAATTTCTTTTCATTGTTTTTTTTTCTAGTTTCTAATTGTTTCGTCTTGGATAATTTATTACCAGACAAAGTTTCTGATATTTAGTACTTTTTTGTTAATTTTTTTTCATACTTTTCTTAAGTTAAACATTTTTTTTTTATTTCATTTATATTTTCTTTTTGGCATCTTTTTTTCGTTAGGTTATTTTTCTGGTTGATTACCTTTTTTAGGAACTTGTCCTTTAGCTGGGTATTTCTATTCCACTAAAATTACATTTTTCATCTTTTTTTGTTATTTTTTTTCATTTTTTGTTTTGTTCATTATTTATTAACGACGTTGAGTTAGGATTAGGCCTAATCAGGCAAGACTTAGAAATAGGAACAAACTTAATCAGAAACTCATCACTGTTTTCTTGAAGAAGTGGTTGATAGGTTGATCAGAGAAGCTGAAATAGAAGAAAGCATGAGATTAACAAGGTAAGCTACTCAACGGTTAGGTCAGGGTGCGGGGCACCGAGTCTTTCATTCTCCCCTGGTATCAGAAAGGCGACACGGGCCTGCATCTCATATAGTTGATAGTTCGGGAGTTCAACCATCTAGCAACGGTAATCCCAGTCGGCACACAAGCTCATTGACTACACCACCTTATAGTGAGTTTAGTGGAGCGGGAGCCGGGTCAACTCGAGGGGGAACAGAGGACATTCTCGAAAACACTGTTCGGCAACCGGCCGGGATAGAGAATCAAGGGATGCCATCCGGTTCACGAGGCATCCTGGAAAGCTTGGCCAACGGTCTAAGTGGGAGTAGGAAAGAAGAGGGTCTGTCGGAAGATGTAAGAACTTACATAAATCTAGCTATGGTGGAAGGGATTTCGGCGTGTAAGCGATCATTACAATCCGAGATAACTTCTACCTTACAAAAGGAAATACAAGGGCAACTTACCAGTTTCTTCCAGGGCATGAACTTATCTGCACCGGTTCCGTCGGGAACAGGGGCCATACCCAAGCGCCCTTTGATTAATAGTGGCCCTGCTCCAGCAGATCCATCTCCAGCGGCGCGGAACCCCCCAGGTGATCCAGGTAGGAACGCGTTTGTCCCAATCGGGAACCAGCGAGGTAGGCATACTGAACATAGGCCCATGAATAGACAACGCCCACCAACACAAGGTGATCACTTCAGTGGTCCCAGTCCTTATGTACACCAACCGGTATACCCCGGGTACGTTCCACCTTCGGGAAGTAGGGCCCCGATCAGAGTCGACAAGTGGGGGCTAAGATTCGACGGTTTATCGTCAACTCTGACCGTCGAAGACTTCGTCTTTCGTTTAGAAAGACTTCAGAGCCAGTACGGCTGCCCCTGGAGTGAAATTTTGAGAGACTTTCACCTGCTTCTCGCGGATTCTGCCTATGACTGGTATTGGCAGATCCAAAGAGAGCATTACCAACTAGATTGGCCAACTTTGCGGGACGCACTCCTGCGTCGATAAAAAAACGCCAAAACCGACTTCGAGATCCTTCGCGATATTATGGATCGTAGGCAGAGTCCGTGGGAAAGCAGCGAGGAGTTTTTCACGGTCGTCAACAAAATGCGTTCCCAACTGAGAATGCCGATCCCGGAGGTGGAGTTAGTCCGGATCCTAAAACGAAATTTGAATGATAGGATTGGTAGGCTAGTCTATCCCCAACCCATTTTCTCCCTGGATCATTTAAGAATGGCCTGTCAAGAAGCCGATGCAGCGTTCCCGAGGAGGGACCGCGAGATTTCAAAGCCGATGACGAAATATCCCGGCAAGTATACAGTCCACGAATTGGACGTTGACGAAATTGATCCGCCCGCTGATGAGCAGGTGGCGGCTTATCAGTTCGGTGGAGCCCGTCCAAAGAATCCTCCTCGGAGATATGCTGACGCTTCTGGCCTGGTATGCTGGAACTGCAAGGTGCAGGGTCACACTTACTTCGACTATGAGTCCGACGTCCGTAACGTCTTTTGTTTAAAGTGTGGGTTAGAGAAAGCTAAAACTCCGAGTTGTCCGCGATGCCACCCGGAAAACCAAGCGGGGAACGCGAAGGTTCCGGGGGAATCGCGTTCAACCTCGAATTAAATCCCCCGATAACCGAAACTGATAAGAAATTAGAGAATGTTAGGGGATGTCTACTAGAAAGAGAACAGAGGATTTCAATTTTAAAGAGAGAAAAGAACGAACATAGTCTTAGTAAAGAAGTTAGATTAACTGAGTTAAAGCCACTCCATATACGTCTTCAGGAGTACGAAGAGGCAAAAGCCCGAATTTTTAGTAAGAAGTCTGTTTACGTACCGTCAGAAAAAATTTTAAAAATTAGAGCCCGTTTCAAGGCCAGAAAAGAGATAAAAAATCGTATTTCGTCAACGGTTTCACATTTAGAATCGGATACCAGACCGTATGCGATGATTAAATTAGGTCACAAAGAAGTTTCCGGTTTGTTGGATAGTGGAGCGAGCGTGAGCGTACTAGGTAAGAACTGTATGCAGTTGGTCCGCGAGCTCGGCTGTCCAATAAACCCCGTTTATTCTGGAGTGAAAACCGCTGACGGAAATTGTTAATCGGTAGTGGGTAGGGTCGAGTTGGAGGTCCGGTATGGGGATCGCGAAGAGGTGCTTACCTTCTTCCTCGTTCCCAGTTTAGATCAGGAAGTCTATCTTGGGGTTGATTTTTGGAGAGTTTTCCAGTTAGCCCCAGGAATCATAGGTAGCATTTCGATTGACGCCCAATCAGACTTCTCAAATGCCCATCAGTTAAACTCCGATCAGCAGGCCAGACTGGATGTGGTCAGGGAAAAATTCTTAAGTTTTGAACGTCATGGTCTCGGAAAGACGACGTTGATGGAGCACGTCATCGACACCGGAGATGCACCCCCTGTGAAGCAGCGTCAATACCATGTGTCCCCAGCGGTACAAGCCATATTGTATGAAGAGTTAGATCGGATGTTGAGTCTCGGCGTTATTGAGGAGAGCGAAAGCCCGTGGTGTTCGCCAGTGGTTCTCTAGCGGAAACCCGGCAAAAATCGACTTTGCTTGGATTCCCGTAAGGTGAATGCACTGACAAAGAAAAACGCTAACCCTCTCCCCCATATCGAGGGACTCACCAGCCGATTTCCGGATGCGATCTACAGGAGTAGTATCGATCTAAAGGAAGCATTTTGGCAAATACCGTTGGAAAAGCAGAGTAGGGAAAAGACTGCCTTTGCGGTACCGGGAAGACCCTTGTACCAATTCACGGTGATGCCGTTTGGGTTGTGTAACGCTGCCCAGCGGTTAAGCCAGTTAATGGACAAGGTAATTCCTGCACGACTCAGGGAGCGCGTCTTTGTGTACCTCGATGATTTGCTTATCATGGCGCCGGATTTCGAGACCCATATCACCTTGCTTAGCGAAGTAGCCGCTGTTTACGCAGAGCCAATCTCACCATCAACTTGAAGAAATCAAAGTTTTGCTTTAAAGAGCTGAAATATTTGGGCTTCATAGTTGGTGGTGGGAAGTTTAAAACGGATCCGGCGAAGGTGGAGGCAATCGTGAATTTTCCGATTCCCAAAACCCCCAGACAGATTCGTAGGCTGCTTGGCATGGCAGGGTGGTATCGTAAATTTATTAAGAATTTTTCAACCCTGACTGCACCCCTGCTGAAAAAGAGGAGCGAAAAGTTCCAACTGAGCGACGACGCGCTGAAAGCATTTGAGAGTCTGAAGGAAGCATTAATCTCGGCACCGGTTCTTTCGCGCCCGGACTTCATAAAAAGATTTTACATCCAATGTGATGCTTCGGACGCGGGGATTGGCGCCGTACTGTCTCAACTGGACGAGGAGGGTGAGGAGGTCCCTATCGCGTACTTCTCCCAGAAGTTCAACAAGAGCCAGAGGAACTACAGTGTCACCGAGAAGGAGTGTATGGCCGCGGTGATGGCTGTGAAGAAATTCAGGCCGTATGTCGAGGGGATGGACTTCACTGTCATTACTGACCATTCAAGTCTTCAGTGGCTGATGAGCATGAAAGACTTGAGTGGTAAGCTCGCAAGGTGGAGTTTGTCATTGCAGTCCTATGTCTTCGACATACGGCACCGTAAAGGCAGCCAACATGTAGTACCAGATACTCTTTCTCGGGTACATGTGGATTCTCTGGCTCTCGAAGACGTTGCCCCACTGATTGACCTGAAGTCAGCGGAATTCCTATCCGACGAATACTTAGACATCATAGAAACTGTTTTTAACCATAAAGAAGAACTCCCCGATCTTAAGTATGTGGACGGATATGTTTACAAAAAAGCATTTAAGAGGTTAGGCGATGAAGAAATGTTAGAGCATTCATGGCTCCTTTGGGTTCCGTCGGGACTGACCCAAGATATAATTAGTAAGGCACACGATCCCCCTAAGTCAGCACACTGCGGAATGGCCAAGACTCTAAACCGACTCAGACAATACTTTTATTGGCCGAACATGACGGTACAAGTACGTGACTATGTGTCTAATTGTAGTGTGTGTAAACAATGTAAAGCGTCCAACCAAGTTTCTCGTCCCCCTATTGTAACGTCATATTGTTCTAATCGTCCCTTTGAAAAAATATATATAGACTATTTAGGTCCATATCCGAGGTCCCGAGTAGGAAACGCGTTCGTGTTGGTAGTTTTAGATCATTTGTCGAAGTTCGTGTTGTTAAAGGCGATGCGAAACGCAACTTCGTCAAATGTTATAAAATTTTTGAAAGAAAATGTTTTTGATATGTTTGGAATGGAATGGAATGGAAAACAATTTGTCGCGAAAGATTTCCAAAACCTAGTCGCTAAATACGGCATAAGACATTTTATGACCGCGCACTATGCACCGCAGTCGAACGCGTCGGAGAGGGTTAACCGGTCATTGTTAGCCGCTATCCGTTCATACCTGAAGGATGACCAACGGAATTGGGATTCGCACCTGGGCGACATAGCGTGTGCGTTAAGGAGCGCAGTTCATAGCTCTACAGGTGTATCACCATATTTTGCCCTCTTCGGAACAAATATGATGATGCACGGTAGCAGTTATGAACTTGCTGAAAAATTGAACGCGGTAGATGACAATGAGCTGTTGACTCTTCCCCGACAAAGTCGACTGCAGTGCATACGTAATCGAATTCGTGAAAATATTTTGAAAGCGAACAAGAAATCAGCGAGAACTTATAATGTTCGAACCAAATCTGTCCAATTTGTACCCGGACAAGAGGTCTATCGGAAAAATTTTGTGCTGAGTGACTCCTCTGTAACGATCTTTGTTAGGCTTTAGGTCAGTGCTGGTATGCTTGTACCACTGTAGCTCGTCGGTTGGGGTGGTTCTTTGACCTCCTAATCGTCACAAAAAAAAATCATACCAGGCTGGAGTACCTTTAGATGTTACGTGGTACGCGAGTAATAAGTCTCTACCCTCCCTTCCTTGTCGTCATACTCGCCTAGACGACCCTTTATACTGGTGTCCCTTCGTCGCCCTCACCTCATCCTTCAACTTTCATCACACTCATCTCTTAAGAAAAGAACTTAAAACATCATTTCGAATTCAAACTTACATATTGTTGATTTTATTCAATTTCATTTGTTTGCTTAGTTTTTTTGTTTAAAGTTAAGTTTCATTCATGAAATTTGTTTTGAAAAGGTGCTTATTTAAAATTTAAAAAAAAATGAAGTAAACGTTTAAAAAAAGGTAAAAAGGAAACTACAGCTTATGTCTCGGATAAATTGTTCCGAATTGGTTCTAGTACGTGATAATCAGTACGTTAATGGCAATTCTTTCAAATGTGTATTGTTTTAGGCTAAGGTACTAAGCGTAAGTTAAAATTCACTTAATATATATATACGTGAGTAAGAATTATTATATTAATAAATTTTCAAAGACTCACCGGAAACGAAGTAGGAGTGGCCACTGCTGCTTGTCGATCGGTGTTGAATTTGTCGTAACGATATAATACCAACTTCCTTTTAACTCCCGCAAGATTCCTTGCAAACACTTTTTTTTTCTGTTTAAATCTTTTAAACTACCAAAAACTATAATTCTTCTTACGTTCACTCAAACTCTTTACTTCAATTCGAACAATAAAAAAATTTAATCAATAGAAAAATAATAAAAAAAATCATAAAAAATTGAATTTGCAACCAGCTGGATTCGAACTGGGGACCTCGTGTTTGTCGACCACTGTAAGCGGCGTGCTAACCGATTTAGCTATTTCGTCCTATGGAATATGCGTAGATTGTAGCAGATTTTTTTCAGGTTACTTTATAACCTGGTAATCCGGATTAAGTTGACAGCAACTAAATTTGCTGATCGCCTGTTACTTAACGTAAAAATATAAGTCCCTGAGGACTTATGGCGTGGATTTAAGGCTTTCAAAGCTGCCACATAGGAAAATGCCTGTATTAAAAAAAGATTGTCTTAAAAAAAAACTACTAATTTTCCACTTCCGTCCTCTTACCTCACTTTCTTCACTATAACCCTTTGTCTATTTCCGTCTATTTGATAGACGTTTTCAGTTTTTTTTTGTTCGTTAATTTAAATTTAACTTATATTTTGTATTTTGTTGTATACTTAAAATTTTCCTTCAGAAAATTACCACTTGGCTATAAATTTTGTTATCCGTCGACTTGTCGTTACGATGGTTCAATGCAGATAAAAGACTATACCAAGATTTTGAACAATGGACTACTTCTGAAGCCTCGCAAGCTCGCTGGTAGTTCTTTGTTCTTGTAGGAGTGGCCACTGCTGCTTGTCGATCGGTGTTGAATTTGTCGTAACGATATAATACCAACTTCCTTTTAACTCCCGCAAGATTCCTTGCAAACACTTTTTTTTTCTGTTTAAATCTTTTAAACTACCAAAAACTATAATTCTTCTTACGTTCACTCAAACTCTTTACTTCAATTCGAACAATAAAAAAATTTAATCAATAGAAAAATAATAAAAAAAATCATAAAAAAATTGAATTTGCAGCCAGCTGGATTCGAACTGGGGACCTCGTGTTTGTCGACCACTGTCAGCGGCGTGCTTTTTTTTTTTTTTTTCAAAATTCATTTTTATTCATTTCACTTAAAACTACTTATTACTAGACAAAGAATTCAAACTAGCTTATTATCTAAAATCTTATATTTAACTTACTGGCCCCAACCGGGCGCTCTAAGGAATTCATGATCAACTTAAAATTAATGCCTTTCGGCCTATGAACTATATTATTTATTTTTGAATGTTTTTTTTTGTTAGAAAATTTGAAAAAACTAACATAATATCATTTTCATTTTCCTTACATGCTACTTAAAACTAAGTCCTTAAAATAAAACTTAAAATTAACTAAAACTACCTATTCTACCTAACAGCTACTTACGAACTAGAACAACCACAGCAGCAAATCTCTATCATTTTTATTTCATTTTTTGTATTTTTTGTTTTTTTTTTTTTTTTGTTTTTTTTTTCCTTTTTTTTTAATTATTTTTTCTATTTTTTTCTTTTTTTTTAATTCTTTTTATTTCCTTTTCATATTTTGTATTTACCATTTGTTGTCTTTGTCAATGTGTGTGCCACCATGCCTACTCTACTTAAACCTAAACCCACAACCCTTAGACTAAAAAAAGTATGCAAGCCGGCCAAGGCTTTAAACCCCACCCCGACTACCCATTATCAAGTGCTGACTGAAGCCACCAGAACTGGTGCTCCTGCTTCACCCTATCAATTCGGTCCCGTTCGGACACAGCCCTACTGAACCGGAGGAGCTCTGCTCCGTCCTGTGCGAGGACGTCTCGATGGTAAAGGAGCCGCCGATCGACGGTTCTCCGCCTGACGTGGTAGATTAGCGGGATCGCCAATCTGTCCTGTATCAGACCGCATTTATCTAGGTGGAGGAATGCCTCAGGTGGAATGAAGCCGCTCGAGCGTGCACTATCAAAATATTCGTCGTTCGGATAGAACGCCCCAAAGATCAAATTATTCGTCGAAGTCATAGCTCTCGCAATGTGACCCCGAATAAGTTTTATCACGAAATTGTCAATTCTGTTGATCCGAGCCTCGTTGTACAGAACCTCGTTAGAATAGTAATGTACATAAGAAGATTCCGGAGTCCGATGCAAACCGAGACAGCGCCGAAGACACTGCCTCTCGAACACCCGAATCTTCTCCATTTGAGATGGTGCAACGTTGAACCACACTGGACAGCCATAAACGATCATCGGCCGTATGAGGGCCATGTAGCAAATTACCTTCACTATGGGGTCAAGCCGACTGCTGTAAAACAGCCGTTTCGTCAGAGCGAGGGCTCCTCTGGCCTTAGTCAGAGCAGCATCTATATGTCTGTCGAAATACAGATACTGGTCCAACCAAATACCGAGGTACTTCACTTCACTTTTGCTCGTTAATCGCTGTCCGTGGGGCCCAACGATGACCATCTTGCGCCAATTCTTGCGCGTATCCCTCGTGGCCCCGGCCAACGAGGTCCGGAACAGAATTGTCTCGCATTTCTGGACATTTATTTTCAGTTTCCAGTCATCGCAATATCGCTGAATCTTCTCGAAGTCACGTTGCAAGAGAATTCTAATGACTTCGACCTTTGGGGCAGTTCTGTACGCAATCAGGTCGTCGGCATACGCAATTGCCTGGGATAGGCTACCTATCAGATCGCTGGTGTAAATGCTGAGGAGGATCGGCGAGTTCACCGCTCCCTGTTGAAGACCGTTTTTAATTTCAAAGGTGGTGGTAGAAGTTACATTGCCACTTTTGACAACAAACTTTCTACCGTTGAGCATATCATGAAGCATATACAACAATGGTCTACTGATGCCTAGTCTGGTGAGTTTTAGGTACAAACCTTCTAACCATACGGTGTCGAAGGCCTTCTCCAAATCAACCAGAACAGCACCCGTGCATTGTTTCTTGGACTTGTTCCATTGGATATCAGAAACGAGCTTAGACGCGGCATGAATGGTGTCATGTCCCGCCTTGAACCCGAACTGGTTATCCGGAATTATTTTGTTGTCCGCAGCCCACTCAGCCAGAGCCCTATTGATTATCTTTTCGAATACCTTGCTGATGCTTGGAAGAAGGCTTATCGACCGAAGATTTGCCGGATTGGAGTTGTCCTTTCCCTTTTTCGGGAGAGGATGAACCACAGCTGTCTTCCAACGCGTTGTTGAACAGAGTGGTGTAGATGTCTATTGCCTCAATCGGTAAGTGTCTTAGTACAATGTTGGATATACCGTCGACACCTGCTGACTTCTTGTTCTTTATTGAATCGAAGATGAACTGGAGTTCTACCTTCGTTATGAGCAAGGGACTTGCCCCCGTTCGTTCGGCGATTATAGCGTTTGCTAAAAGGTCGTCATCAAACCGTGTAAAACCGCGGTTCTCGGATCGCCACTGCGAAATATCATTCCTCAGGTAGAAGTGGTGAAGTAAGGCTCTGTTCTCCAGGTCGTGGTTCGGGCGAGTGCAAGCATTCACCTTATACACTTGCTGGAAAGCAGCACCAACTGTCTCCACTTTCTCCTGCGGATCTTCAATCACAAAGTAGTCATCGTCCAAGACGGCTTCTTCAGGATCAATTTGCGCTGTCAGGAGTACGTCTCTGTTCTCTATCGTTCTCTGGAGTTTCAGGCACGGAAGGTCGTTCTGATTATTTTTTCTAAATATCTTATTGATTTGGGGAAACATACTCGGGTCGCTAGAATTAACGGCCCGAATTTTGTTGTCCCAAAACAAGTTGATAGAAAGTCTGTAGTTCTCTTTAATCAGTTGATTTACATTTTTGATCGACGACTTCTGAATGTTGTACTTGAATTTTTATATAAAAAAATTAAGAAAAAAATAAGTTGAAAAATGGACTGAAGATGGCGATATCGTTTTTCCAAGTAAAATTTTATTACAATCATATATCTTAAAAAGTATTACATTAGTTAATTAGATGACCTTCATTTGACTTTTAATACAATCTACATTTTTCGATAAGTTTTTATTTTCAATTTTCATTACAACAGTTGGCAATTCTGAACTTAAAGCTAAGTTAACATAATTTTCATTTTTATAAATAAACGTCTGTATAACAGTTAGTAACAGTTTTAATTCTACTTTAATTGATAAAAATATCTCATGTACAATCGCACATTCTTCGCCCTCAGATAAGTTTTATATCCTGGACCCATGTTTTGCAGGTATTTGAACACGTCTATTGATTTCCACAAAAAACGCCGCTATCTATTTTGAACATAAAGAGAGTTGAAACAAATTAGAATCGAAACAATGAATGCAATTGATACTACGACAACAACAAATGTACACATGAACAAGTTATTATTTATTGTTTGTTTGCATTTCTCCATATGAATGGAAAAGGCCCGTTACTTTGGCTATTGTAAATGATTATGCATACTACAATTATGCATAAGTCCATTGAAGCATAGGATGATAGTAGTTTCGTTTCGGGTCTTCATGCGTCGCGTTGATTAAATTAGTTTTCGTGTTCGGTGTTTAAGTTTTGTGTGTTGTTTTTTTTTTTTATATTGTGTATTAAAATAATGTTCTTATGTTTTGTTTAAGTGGTTTACTTTGTGTTTCTTGTGATGTTTTAAGTGTTAAGAATTTGTTGTACAAATTAGAATGACTTTAAGTCATATTAAATTAATTATAAATGATGCATGATGGTCTTGCAAAGGATAATCCAGGTGAGTGTTTGTTGAATGAGATGAATTTAATTGCGTGAATGTGGTTTGATTTTAATTGTGTGAATGTGATTTTAATTCTATATTAAATTTGTATGATACATATATAATTGAAATTTATATGAAGTTTTCATTTTTATTTTCGCAATTATGATACGGTTATTTTCTACTTTGTGTTATAACGGTCCAATTAAACCGGTGTTTTCTGTACATAGTTTGGTACAGTTTTATTTACATACATATGTTGAGAATATGTAGTATGTATACGATATTAGCAGTGAATTCGTGTGTTGATAATTTTATGAAGCATAAACGGTTCAAAGAATATATTTGTGAAATTCTGGTGAATTTTAGTGACGTCATTAAGTTTGACATTACGTTCATTTATTTGAATGTGTTTTTTTTTTTTGTGTTTCGGATTTTGACATCGCGAGTGACATTGGTTTTAATTTTATGTGTTGGACATATTGTGTGCATTTTGTTTTTTTATAATTTGAAGTGGCCATTTTGAGAAAGTTTATGTTGTTTTGGTTTCTTTCTTTTTTTTTTTGATTTTAAAGTGACATTTTAAGTGATTTTGTTTTGTTTTCATTTGATTTAAGTTTTATTAAAATTAATTTGAATTAATTTTATTTTAATTAAAGATAAATCTACTTTTTTTTTACAATGTTTGCATTTATTGTTTCCCTCGATGATGCTTAGGCTTAGTGTTTAAGAAGTTTGTTATTTGTTTACGTTTACATTTGTGTTTTATAATTTTTCATTTTTTGGTTTAAATAAATAAACGTTGTTTTTAACTACTTCTGTTTTGTTTTTATTATACATTTTAAGTTCGTAGATTCTTAATTGTGTGAAGATTTAGTAAATTTATTTTTAAGAACGTTGTATTTTAATAAAGTTTTAAATTTTTTATTAAATTGTTGTTTTATTTCATGTTTCTAATTTTGTTGAACCTTTTATCGATATTGGATATTCTGAATTACATTTTGCGATTCAGTTTATTAAATTTGAGAGTTGTTAAGTTTAGCTCTTAAATTTTGTTTGAATTTTATTTGATGCTTATTTTCTTTGGATTAATTTGATGTTTCGACGATTATTCGATTCATTTGGGTTTTTTAATTTAAATTATGCTGGATTGTTGTGGTGTTTTGTTCGAAGGCAAGCGACATATTTTAGTGATGGGACGTTTGATGCATCCTGTTTTGGTTTTTACCGAGACAACGCGAACTAATCCGTCGGAACCGGGATGAGTGTCTACTATACGGCCTAAATTCCAATTGGTTGGTGGAAGTCTCTCATCCTTTAGCAAAACAATATCTCCAACGTTGACGTTTTCTTGGGTTTGTGTCCACTTTGGACGTTGCTGAAGTCTGGACAAGTATTCAGAACTCCATTTGCGCCAAAATGTTTCGGTCATTGATTGAACTCGCTTCCATCGGTCCATGTACGTGATGTCAATGTCGATGTCACCTTGCGGCACAGAATGAAGACTTTCGCCGATCAACAAATGTGCTGGGGTTAGCACGTCTAAGTCATCCAAGCTATCGGAAAGAGGACACAAGGGTCTCGAGTTCAGACACGCTTCTATCTGAGCCAGAAGTGTTGTAAGCTCTTCAAACGTCAGCCTCTCTAGTCCGACAACTCGTTTCAGGTGGTACTTAACCGATTTTACGCCGGCTTCCCACAATCCGCCGAAATGAGGAGATGCAGGTGGAATAAAATGCCATTCCGTCCCTTGATTAGCTAAGTTGTCAGCTATTTCTTTCCAATCATGTTGTGAAGCCTTCAACATCCTTTCGAGTTCGGAACTAGCACCAACAAAGTTGGTACCGCAATCACTATGGATTTGCTTACAAGTCCCACGCCTAGCAGTGAATCGTCTGAACGCTGCCAAAAATGCTTGCGTCGTCAAGTCTGAAACGACTTCCAAGTGGATGGCTTTCGTTGCTAAGCAAATAAATATTGCAAAATATCCTTTGAGGATCTTGCTTCCACGTGCCTTCCATGCTTTAATTTCGATGGGGCCGGCGTAGTCCACGCCGGTGTGACAAAAGGGTCTAGCTATGCGAACTCTGGCAGCCGGTAGATTTCCCATTAATTGTTGCATCTCTGATGCTTTCTGCCGGTAGCAAGTTGTACATTTGTGTAGTTCGTACTTCACACATCTTCGGATTTGACCAATCCAATATCGATGACGTATATACGCAATCATTTGTTGAACTCCACCATGCAAAGTATTTTTATGAGCATCTTTTGCCACGAGTTTTGTGAAATGATGGTTGTTCATTAACAAAATTGGATGCTGCGCTTCATAAGGTAGCAGTGAGTTCTGAAGTCGACCACCAACTCTTAAAATACCATAAGCGTCGATAAATGCGTTGAGTGCTTTTAATTGTTTTGGGATTTTCCCATTTTGTTGCAGCTCTTTTATTTCGTTGGAGAACATCTCGGTCTGAGCTGTCTTGACCGCCAGCATTAGAGCTGCTTCCAATTCAGAAGCGGTTAATGGACCGCTTTTCTTAGAAACAATCGTCGATTGGTTATAATTTTGGGCATTGTTTCTTGCCTTAATCATCGATCGGAGGTTGTTTTTGAAACGAAGCCACCATGCGATGATACGAGTTAATTTGAGTAAGCTCGAATATTTGTGGACAAGAATACTTAACAAATCCGTTGTCACTTGTGTAGCGTGCGTTTTTACTGGACGAGATTCTTCTTCGGTCTCGAAATCAAGAACTTGCTCGGGTACATGAAAATTCCACTGCGATCTCAAGAATGCTGGACCGTTCCACCAGACATCTAAAGATTCCAAAGCCGATGGATAAACGCCACGAGAAGCTATATCAGCTGCGTTGTGATGTGTTGGAACATGGGACCAACAACCGCTGCCTATTAATCGCTGTATCTCGGAAACTCGATTTGAAACGAATGTTGTCCATTTTGCTGGAGTTGCTCTAATCCAAGAGAGAGCAATCGTTGAGTCCGTCCAAGCGAAAATCCGAACATCAGGAATTGCTAAGACATTGATGGTGTAATGTAATGTTTGGGCTAAAACAACTGCACCACAAAGCTCCAGACGTGGCAAGGTGATCGTCCGCTTGCTCGGAGCGATCTTCGTCTTTGCCAGGAGTAAATTAGTGTATATGTTCCCTTGGCTATCCAAGACCCGAACATAAACAACAGCTCCATATGCCTTCATGGAAGCGTCGCAAAAGCCATGCAGCTCAATTGCTTTGTTTGAGGGGCTCATTCGGTTCCATCGTGGTATCCTCACCTTTTCAATCATAGGAAGCTCTAATTGAAATGCTTCCCAATCTCTTTTAAGGTCGTCTGGAATTGGCTCGTCCCAATCACAACCTAGATCCCAAAGTTTCTGCATCATAATTTTCGCAGTGATTATGCACGGTGAGATCCACCCAAGTGGATCGAAAAGCTTTGCAATGGTTGATAATATCGATCGTTTTGTTATTAATTCGGTTGTATTTTGCAAGTTTTTGTATGAAAAAAAGTCGCAGCTTGGGACCCATTTGATACCCAGAGTTTTGACGTGATTAGAAGGATCGAAAGGAAGTTCAAAATCATATTCACGGTCTTGGATTGGAATATTTTCCATTAAATCTCTATGATTTCCTGTCCACTTCCGTAAGTTGAAACCGGCTGACGCCAAAAGTGCTCTCGTTTCATCGCGTTTTATTATTGCCTCTTCTATAGAATCAGCACCACTTATCAAGTCGTCCACATACATGTCTTCTTGCACGACCTTCGCCCCACCGGAAAATTGGCATGTTCATCTTGGGCGAGACGTTTTAACGTTTTGATGGCTAAGTATGGTGCACTTGCTGTGCCAAATGTAACAGTATTTAGCTTGAACAATTTCAAAGGCTCTGTTCGTTCATTCCTCCACATAATGATTTGGTAAAAAGAGTCTGGTTGACTTACCCAAATCTGTCGATACATCTTCTCAATATCGGCCGTGAAGGTATATCGGTGGGTCCGCCATCGCAAAACAAGATCTATGATACTTGTTTGCAATTTTGGGCCTACCAACAAACAGTCATTTAACGACTTACCAGTCGAATCTTTCGCTGCTGCATCGAAAACAACCCTTGTTTTAGTAGTTGTGCTGGATTCCTTGATCACAGCATGATGTGGCAAAATGAAATGATTTGGCGTGTTAAAAACTTCGTGGTCACTATAGACTTCCTCCATGTGATGGAGTGTTTCATACTCTTTGATGCATTTAGTGTATTCAGTTCTAAGAGTTGGATTCAAATCAAGCTTTTTCTCGAGGTGAAGAAACCGTCGATACGCCATTTGTCGGCTGAAACCCATCTTTGGCAGCTGATCATTCTTAAACGGCATTTTAACTTGATACCGACCATCAGGTAATCGAAGAGTGTGCTTCTCAAAATGTTCCTCACAGGCTACATTTTCTTCGGTTTCGTGGGCTTTAAACGGCAATTCTTCTACTTCCCAGAACCTCTGTAGTTGAGCGCTCAAATCGATCGGAGTAAATTCGGTCATTTGTAGGAAACTGCGGATTTTTTGAGGACGATTTGTGGATATTCTTCCTAGGACAATCCAGCCTAACTCCGTATTTTGAGCCATCGGTCCGTTGCCATCCTGTGGACGTTTGATTTCTGGGAGAAATATTTGGGCACAAACGTCACTGCCTAGTAAAAGATCGATTGGTGCGGGTTCGTAGAGATGTGGATCTGCCAACGAAAGTCCGGTCAGATGATTCCATTTGTCTGGTATCATTCGTTGGGTCGGAAGAAGGCCAGTAAGCGACTTGAAGATTAATGCCTGTATGGCAGTCTCAAACGATGTATGGCAAGATGTGATCTGTACCTGTACAGCGTTTTGCGTAGTGCCGCTACTGACCAACCCCAGCCCTGATACCTCAACGCATGTACGCCACTTCCGAAGCTTTAACAATTGGGCAGCCGCTTCTGTTATAAATGAGCTCTCAGAACCTGTGTCAATCATGGCTCGTAAATGATAAATTCGGCCGTCTGAAGCATGGGCCTTAACAATAGCGGTTGCTAAAAGCACTTGGTGAGAGAAATCTCGATCACTCTGTGACGTATGGTAGTTTAAAGTTGTTGGGTTTTGATTATCATTCGTTGGTTGAAATTCTGTTGCATTTGGACTCATAGTTGTGTGAACAACATTTGATGTTGTTGCTCTCGGATGAGTTGGATATCTCGAAGACGATGGTGCAGAATTTCTCATAAAATTGTTATCTATCTGCTGATGGTTGACATGCAGCAGAGAATGATGTTTTTGTTGACAAAAGAAGCAGCATAGTTGGCTTGGACAATCACGTAAAGTATGTCTGTACGAGAGACAATTTTCGCAAACTCCTAATCTTCGGACAACTTCTTTACGTCCCGTGGTGTCCATATTTAAAAATTGTTGACATCTCTTCAACGCATGTTTTTCTACCTTGCATAATTGGCATACTAAACTTTGCGTACCAGTTGGTTTCGTAGGACTAACCTTCTGCTTTGCATGCAAAACTTTAGACTTTATCGGAAATCGCGGTTTGAAATTTGCTGACGGATCACTTTTGTTGTAACTCGAAGTACTTTGGTCCTTTTGATCGAAAACTTCCAGAGTTCGGAAGCGTTTCTCCAAAAACAAGGTAAATTCTGTAAAATTTGGTAATTCCTTTGTGTCACACAACTTTTCTTCCCATAGCTTTTGAGTAGTTGGGGGCAATTTTTGGTTAAGGAACCAAATCAAGACAATGTCCCACTTGTCCACAGGAACTTGTAAGTTTTCCAAGGCATGGAAACACTCTTTTGTTGTGTACAGGAGATTTTTTAATCCGGACGCCGTTTCACGAGGTAGTTGAGATTGACCGAAAAGTTGCTGCATTTGGATGTGCACGAGAATGCGCTTGTGATCATATCTCTCTTTAAGGAGCTCCCACGCCTTTTCATAATTAGCGGATTCAACAGACAAATTTTGTAAAAATCGTTTTGCATCATCGATTAAACAAGATTGAAGAAAATGAAGTTTGTCTAAATCACCTAAGTTCGAATTATTGTGAACTAGAGCTTGAAACCTATCATGAAAGGCTCTCCAGGTGGTATAAGACCCATCAAACTTCGGGAGATCGATACGAGGCAATCTTACTTCGGAATGAGTGGACGGTTGCTTTTCCGAGTCAGACGCCACAGTGACAACATTCGTGGAAAGAAACTTGTCAAGCACTTCGACCAAAACTGCCCTATATTCAAGGTAATAATCACCGATTTGATCATATGTTAACTCTAAATCTTTTAATTCTAATCCCTCTTCCAGGCAGCCTCCACCAATAATGGCCTCATGGTAAGACCTAGCCGCTTTAACGTCCTCTTCCAACTTTGCTAATCGCCCCGATATATACGGCTTAGTGATACGCTCCTTAGGTGATTTTTTGAAGTTGGTAAAGTCTTTAATAATTTTATTTAAAATTCCCTTTTGGAGTTTCCCGTATTTAAAATCTTTACGGTCCATTATTTATTGAAATATATGTATTTTTGTTTTACAGAAATCACGTTTCAATTGACGAGTTTACAACACAAATGAGGGCAACACTTACTGCGTCGTATGCTGCTGCTGCTGTTGTCGTCGGCGGCGGCGTCGTCGTCGTCCTGCTTCGGCGCTCTAATTGTCCTTGGTGACTCCGGTGGTCGCTGCACTTCGAACACTGCTATTTATAGTTTTTAAGTGCGATTTTGAGTTATCGCGTTTAGTTTGTATGAAAATTACACTTTTTAAGGTTTTATTAATGTTTTTTGTTAAAATAAGATATATTTGAGGTTATGTTAAGTAATGTCTAAAAATGTTTAATCAAACACTTTATTTTGTTTTTGTATTTTTCTGGTTCCTGAACAATTAATATTAAATTGTTTTAAAATTATATTTTAAGGCTCGAAGGACCAATGAATGTTGTACTTGAATTTTTATATAAAAAAATTAAGAAAAAAATAAGTTGAAAAATGGACTGAAGATGGCGATATCGTTTTTCCAAGTAAAATTTTATTACAATCATATATCTTAAAAAGTATTACATTAGTTAATTAGATGACCTTCATTTGACTTTTAATACAATTTACATTTTTCGATAAGTTTTTATTTTCAATTTTCATTACAACAGTTGGCAATTCTGAACTTAAAGCTAAGTTAACATAATTTTCATTTTTATAAATAAACGTCTGTATAACAGTTAGTAACAGTTTTAATTCTACTTTAATTGATAAAAATATCTCATGTACAATCGCACAACTTCAGTGCCCTAATCTCCAGGTCGTGTGGGTCTGTGAAGCGTCTGTACAAGTTTTTCAGTCTTGTCAGTAGTCCACTTTTATGTCTGTGAAGTGCGTCTATAGTCGCGTTTCTGTAGACGTCGTTTTGGTCAGGTTCCTTGTACTTCGGTATTGTCCGTTCCATCGTTCGTTTTATCGTTTCGTCCATCTGTTGTAGATGTTGGTCGATTTCGTTGTTCGTAAGGTTTCTGTTATTTGGTGGGGCTATGTCACTCGAACGGAGTTCTCTCGCTAGGGCGTTGGTGAAACGAGGCCAGCGCATCTTACTGTAATTGTAAGAATACGTTGGAACGTATTCATCCAACTCCACGCGCTCGTTCGGAATCTGAATTACAGCAGCCAAGCCACAGTGATCACTGTCGTACTCGACTGTCTGTAAACAGTTTCGAGGGTGATTACCCACTTTGTCCGTTATTGTCAGTCTGGTATCGTACAGCAGAAGGTCCAGGAAGGAACCGCTCCTTGGGAACGACGGCCTTTCAGTAGCCAGCAGGTCGACACCATATTCAATACTGTGAAGACTCATCAAATTAAACAGATGATTACCTCTTGGATTATTTGTTTGATTTCCCCAATCTTCATGTTTGGCGTTCAAATCTCCGGCCATAACGAAGTAGTTTTCTTCCAAGCTCAGTTTTAGTACTCTAAAAATAATCTCGAGCTCTGAAATAAAGATGTTAGCCTGCGGAGCTTCAGGCGCATAAGCCGCAATCATATACATCCGCTTCCCTTGAGTGAGAGAGATGCATATGACGCAAACTTCTAGCGTCCTCAGCTTTCGCAAAACATTATTGTATATGACTTTATAATTAATGCCCTTACGTATGAAGATGGCAACACCGCCTCCTCGAGTAGAGTCGGGTCGATCCCTTCTTACGATATTGTAATTGTTGTTAGTCAGTTTATGTTTCTGGTTTAGCTTGGTTTCGCTAGCCATGAAGACATCGGGACTGTGGTCTTTCAACAACTGGAACAAATTAGCTCGGCGTTCAATCCTAATCAGTGAATTTACATTCACAGCTAGGATCTTTAGGCGCGTCTCCGGCAGCGCGCCCTTAACCATGAGTTTGCGCTTGGCCAGCCATCATAGAGTAGAGTTTATCTACTCTTCCGGCTTGCTCCAAGATCTGACTTTGCAGTCCTGCTAGTTGCCCTTGAATGGCAACCAACAAGGCCACAACGTCTGGCTGCCCCTCCGGTGCCTTAGGCACTTGGGCCTGTGGGGCGACCGGTGGTGGAGCCTGTCTCGCTTTACCCATTCCTTTCGCAGAATTAGCGTAAGAAACACCGGGCTTTACGAAGGAATTTGCTGTTGGAGCTTGTCGTACTGGTTCTACGGCCTTCTGACTGGCCTGTTTTTCTTTTATTTGTTGGACCTTAGGGCAGCCCCTATAATTAGCAGGGTGCCCCTCGTTTCCACATATAATGCATTTGAGCTGGGTTAAATCTTCAACCCTCTCCATACCCAACCTGCATTCCCCTCTTTTGTGGGTTTCTGCGCACTTGACGCAGCGCTCCTGCATTTGGCAGTTGGCTGCGGCATGGCCGAACCTCTGGCAGCGCATGCATTGTAGCATGTCATCGTGCCTCATTAATTTCTCCCATCTTACAACTTGGAAGTCTAGGACGGAAATACTCCTTAGACTTTCCAGTTTGCTGTGGGGCGATAAGGTAACTAGGAACATTGGGAGCTTGTAACCCCCACGCCTAGACTTGACCGTTGAAAACGGCTTGACCCCGATAAACTCGAGATCGTTACCCGCTTTTTGACGGAGCTCATCTAAGAGCGCCTCAGGTTCCGTGCAGGAACTGATGCCCTTTAGAAGGACCGTCTTCAATTTCTCGCTTCGAGGCGTGAAGCTGAAGAACTCAGCTGTGGCCTCCGTCAAGAAGTCTTTAACCAAATTGTATTCGGGCAATGTGAAGCATTGCACCGAATACCGTTTTTCTTTTTCATTTATGATCTTTATAAAAAGTTACCGTTAGTGGCCGACTTACATACCTTTTTTACGTCGTCCAGGTCTATCTTGTGGGTCCTGATAGGTGGCACATTCTTATTATTCTTCCTAGTGGGCTGTGGCTGCTTCTGGTGTTGCTGTCTTGCTGCTGACGATGTTGATGCTACTGGTGGTGGTGATGATGGTCTTGCTGCTGGTGCTGATGCCGGTACTGGTGCTGTTGCTGGTGTTGCGGGCAGCTGTGGTGCTGCTGCCTCCAATTGTTTGGCGGCCCCCGATGTGCTGGGGCCTGGTTGTGCCGCCCCTGTGTTGGCAGCTTGCCTTTGCTGTTGCGGCTGCTGTGGTTGTTTTTGTTTATTTTGCTGCTGTGGTTGTTGTTGTTGTTTTTGCTGCTGTAGCTGTAGCTGTTGCTCTCTCTGGAGCTGCCTCCGTTTCAATTCGGCTGCCTCTTCTTCGCGGCGCGCCTCCTGTTTTTGTTTCAGGTGGAGAAGCAGGGGCTTGATCTCCTCCTTTAACGCACTGATCATCTTCTCACATTTATCGATGCTTGCCTGCTTTGTGAGAAGCACTTCTTCCACCTCCTCATCTGTTAAGTCAGAGGACAGCCCCTCGAACCTATTGCTGCTGCCGCCGGACCTGTACAGTCCCTCCCCCTCTCCGGACATGTATTCGATTGTGTCATCAGAAGAGTATTCTTCCATCTGCTGTTGGATCTTCTTCGATGCCGTTTCTTTTGCTGCCCTTGACGTGTCATCCACCCCAGATTGCAGCTTGTCTGAGATGGTGTGTTGCTTTTTGGTAACCAAATTTGGAGTTGGATTTAGTTTCCGCCTCCTTTTCTTGATTTTGTTGCTGCCGCTTGCGGGATTTTCTTCTTTTTCCGCTACTTGGTTAGCAACCGATGATGACGATGTTGATTTCACAGAGGCATTTTTTGATGCCCCTGCCGCCTTCTCCATGATTAAGTTAATCATTTCAATTAATAATTGAAATAAAAAAACTCAATCTCTGCTGGGACTCGAACTCACGACCTCGAGTTCTCGAGCCTACACTTTTTTTTTTTTTTTTTTGTAATTCATTTTTTATTCATTTAAACTTAAATCTACTTACATGCTAGACAAAAATGTGAAACTAGCCTAATTAATTCTACTTATATATAACTTACTGGCCCTAGTCGGGCGCTCTAAGCAATTCATTGTTCTTAAAATTAATGCCTTTCGGCCTACGAACTAAGTTTATTTCTTTTTATTTCATTTGTATTATTTTTTTTTTGTTTTATTAGAAAATTTAAAAAACTAATGCCAATGTCTTGTTTTTTGGGGTTTTACTTACATACTAGGGTCCTTAAAATAAAACTTAAAATTACCTATTCTACCTACAAACTACTTAAAACTAGAACAACCACAGCAGCAAATCTAACATTTTTTTTTTTTTTTTTGATTTCACTTGTTTTTTTTTTTTTTGACTTTTTTTTTTTTTTTTGACCTTTTTTTTTTTGACTATTTCTTTCTTATTTTTTTTTTTCTTTATTGTTCTGTATTTTTCACCTGTTGTCCTTTTCAAATGTGTGCCACCATGCCTACTCTACTTAAACCTAAACCCACAACCCTTAGACTAAAAAAAAAGTATGCAAGCCGGCCAAGGCTTTAAACCCCACCCCGACTACCCATTATCAAGTGCTGACTGAAGCCACCAGAACTGGTGCTCCTGCTTCACCCTATCAATTCGGTCCCGTTCGGACACAGCCCTACTGAACCGGAGGAGCTCTGCTCCGTCCTGTGCGAGGACGTCTCGATGGTAAAGGAGCCGCCGATCGACGGTTCTCCGCCTGACGTGGTAGATTAGCGGGATCGCCAATCTGTCCTGTATCAGACCGCATTTATCTAGGTGGAGGAATGCCTCAGGTGGAATGAAGCCGCTCGAGCGTGCACTATCAAAATATTCGTCGTTCGGATAGAACGCCCCAAAGATCAAATTATTCGTCGAAGTCATAGCTCTCGCAATGTGACCCCGAATAAGTTTTATCACGAAATTGTCAATTCTGTTGATCCGAGCCTCGTTGTACAGAACCTCGTTAGAATAGTAATGTACATAAGAAGATTCCGGAGTCCGATGCAAACCGAGACAGCGCCGAAGACACTGCCTCTCGAACACCCGAATCTTCTCCATTTGAGATGGTGCAACGTTGAACCACACTGGACAGCCATAAACGATCATCGGCCGTATGAGGGCCATGTAGCAAATTACCTTCACTATGGGGTCAAGCCGACTGCTGTAAAACAGCCGTTTCGTCAGAGCGAAGGCTCCTCTGGCCTTAGTCAGAGCAGCATCTATATGTCTGTCGAAATACAGATACTTACTTACTTACTTAAGGTGGCGCTACAGTCCGTTGTGGACTTGGGCCTCAATCAACAGGCTCCGCCAGCTAGCTCGATCCTTGGCTAGTCGTCTCCAGTTTTGCACTCCGAGTTGATTGAGGTCCTCTTCCACTTGAGTGCGCCACCTGAGTCGCGGTCTTCCTCTCCTCCTACGTCCCTCGGGAATAGTGTCGAAGGCTTTCCGGGCCGGAGCGTTGGTGTCCATTCGCTCTAAATGACCGAGCCATCTGAGTCTCTGGACCTTGACCCTTCTGGCTAAGTCCATGTCGTTGTACAACCCGTAAAGTTCGCTGTTGTATCTTCTTCGCCATTCCCCTTCAATGCACACGGGGCCAAAGATAACCCGAAGAACTTTCCTCTCGAAACAGCCTAAGGCACTTTCATCCGATTTTGTCAGGGTCCATGCTTCTGCACCATACAGCAGGACTGGGATGATGAGTGTGTTGTACAGTTTTACCTTAGTTGCTCGAGAGAGGGCTTTTCCACTCAATTGCTTTCTAAGCCCAAAGAAACAGCGATTAGCAAGAGTTATTCTTCGTTTGATCTCGGCGCTGGTGTTATTGCCCGTGTTTATAGCGGAGCCTAGGTAGACAAACTCCTCTACTACCTCGAAGTTATACGCGTCTATTGTGACGTTTTGCCCGAGCCGTCGGTGTTGGGTGTCCTTCCTCGAAGACAGCATATACTTCGTTTTTCCCTCATTTACCGCTAAACCCATTTTTGCCGCTTCTGTCTCAATTCTCACAAAGGCGCCATTGACATCACGCTGTGTTCTTCCCATTATATCAATATCATCGGCGTACGCGAGAAGTTGAACAGATTTTTGGAAGATAGTGCCTCTGGTGTTGACGTTGGAGTTCTGCACTATCTTCTCAAGAACGATGTTAAAGAAATCGCATGACAGTGCATCGCCTTGTCTGAATCCTTTTTTGACGTCGAAAGATTCCGTGAGCTCGTTGCCAACCTTGATGGAGCAGCGTGAGTTCTCCATCGTCATTTTGCACAAGCGAACGAGCTTGGCAGGGACGCCAAAACTAGACATAGCTTTGTACAGTTCGTCTCTGTAGATGCTGTCATACGCGGCCTTAAAATCGATGAAAAGGTGGTGGGTATCGATTTGGAGTTCATAGGTCTTTTCCAGGATCTGCCGCAACGTGAAAATTTGGTCGATGGTTGACTTTCCTGGCCTGAAGCCACATTGATAAGGACCAATCAGATTGTTGACGAAAGGCTTCAGACGTTCACATATTACGGCAGAGAGGATCTTGTAGGCGATGTTTAGTAGACTTATTCCTCTATAGTTGGCACAGTTTAGAGGATCTCCCTTTTTCAGGATCGGGCAAACAATGCTGAGGTTCCATTCATCGGGCATGCATTCCTCTGCATTCGAAATACAGATACTGGTCCAACCAAATACCGAGGTACTTCACTTCACTTTTGCTCGTTAATCGCTGTCCGTGGGGCCCAACGATGACCATCTTGCGCCAATTCTTGCGCGTATCCCTCGTGGCCCCGGCCAACGAGGTCCGGAACAGAATTGTCTCGCATTTCTGGACATTTATTTTCAGTTTCCAGTCATCGCAATATCGCTGAATCTTCTCGAAGTCACGTTGCAAGAGAATTCTAATGACTTCGACCTTTGGGGCAGTTCTGTACGCAATCAGGTCGTCGGCATACGCAATTGCCTGGGATAGGCTACCTATCAGATCGCTGGTGTAAATGCTGAGGAGGATCGGCGAGTTCACCGCTCCCTGTTGAAGACCGTTTTTAATTTCAAAGGTGGTGGTAGAAGTTACATTGCCACTTTTGACAACAAACTTTCTACCGTTGAGCATATCATGAAGCATATACAACAATGGTTTACTGATGCCTAGTCTGGTGAGTTTTAGGTACAAACCTTCTAACCATACGGTGTCGAAGGCCTTCTCCAAATCAACCAGAACAGCACCCGTGCATTGTTTCTTGGACTTGTTCCATTGGATATCAGAAACGAGCTTAGACGCGGCATGAATGGTGTCATGTCCCGCCTTGAACCCGAACTGGTTATCCGGAATTATTTTGTTGTCCGCAGCCCACTCAGCCAGAGCCCTATTGATTATCTTTTCGAATACCTTGCTGATGCTTGGAAGAAGGCTTATCGACCGAAGATTTGCCGGATTGGAGTTGTCCTTTCCCTTTTTCGGGAGAGGATGAACCACAGCTGTCTTCCAACGCGTTGTTGAACAGAGTGGTGTAGATGTCTATTGCCTCAATCGGTAAGTGTCTTAGTACAATGTTGGATATACCGTCGACACCTGCTGACTTCTTGTTCTTTATTGAATCGAAGATGAACTGGAGTTCTACCTTCGTTATGAGCAAGGGACTTGCCCCCGTTCGTTCGGCGATTATAGCGTTTGCTAAAAGGTCGTCATCAAACCGTGTAAAACCGCGGTTCTCGGATCGCCACTGCGAAATATCATTCCTCAGGTAGAAGTGGTGAAGTAAGGCTCTGTTCTCCAGGTCGTGGTTCGGGCGAGTGCAAGCATTCACCTTATACACTTGCTGGAAAGCAGCACCAACTGTCTCCACTTTCTCCTGCGGATCTTCAATCACAAAGTAGTCATCGTCCAAGACGGCTTCTTCAGGATCAATTTGCGCTGTCAGGAGTACGTCTCTGTTCTCTATCGTTCTCTGGAGTTTCAGGCACGGAAGGTCGTTCTGATTATTTTTTCTAAATATCTTATTGATTTGGGGAAACATACTCGGGTCGCTAGAATTAACGGCCCGAATTTTGTTGTCCCAAAACAAGTTGATAGAAAGTCTGTAGTTCTCTTTAATCAGTTGATTTACATTTTTGATCGACGACTTCAGTGCCCTAATCTCCAGGTCGTGTGGGTCTGTGAAGCGTCTGTACAAGTTTTTCAGTCTTGTCAGTAGTCCACTTTTATGTCTGTGAAGTGCGTCTATAGTCGCGTTTCTGTAGACGTCGTTTTGGTCAGGTTCCTTGTACTTCGGTATTGTCCGTTCCATCGTTCGTTTTATCGTTTCGTCCATCTGTTGTAGATGTTGGTCGATTTCGTTGTTCGTAAGGTTTCTGTTATTTGGTGGGGCTATGTCACTCGAACGGAGTTCTCTCGCTAGGGCGTTGGTGAAACGAGGCCAGCGCATCTTACTGTAATTGTAAGAATACGTTGGAACGTATTCATCCAACTCCACGCGCTCGTTCGGAATCTGAATTACAGCAGCCAAGCCACAGTGATCACTGTCGTACTCGACTGTCTGTAAACAGTTTCGAGGGTGATTACCCACTTTGTCCGTTATTGTCAGTCTGGTATCGTACAGCAGAAGGTCCAGGAAGGAACCGCTCCTTGGGAACGACGGCCTTTCAGTAGCCAGCAGGTCGACACCATATTCAATACTGTGAAGACTCATCAAATTAAACAGATGATTACCTCTTGGATTATTTGTTTGATTTCCCCAATCTTCATGTTTGGCGTTCAAATCTCCGGCCATAACGAAGTAGTTTTCTTCCAAGCTCAGTTTTAGTACTCTAAAAATAATCTCGAGCTCTGAAATAAAGATGTTAGCCTGCGGAGCTTCAGGCGCATAAGCCGCAATCATATACATCCGCTTCCCTTGAGTGAGAGAGATGCATATGACGCAAACTTCTTCAGCATATGACGCAAGCGTCCTCAGCTTTCGCAAATCATTATTGTATATGACTTTATAATTAATGCCCTTACGTATGAAGATTGCAACACCGCCTCCTCGAGTGGAGTCGGGTCGATCCCTTCTTACGATATTGTAATTGTTGTTAGTCAGTTTATGTTTCTGGTTTAGCTTGGTTTCGCTAGCCATGAAGACATCGGGACTGTGGTCTTTCAACAACTGGAACAAATTAGCTCGGCGTTCAATCCTAATCAGTGAATTTACATTCACAGCTAGGATCTTTAGGCGCGTCTCCGGCAGCGCGCCCTTAACCATGAGTTTGCGCTTGGCCAGCCATCATAGAGTAGAGTTTATCTACTCTTCCGGCTTGCTCCAAGATCTGACTTTGCAGTCCTGCTAGTTGCCCTTGAATGGCAACCAACAAGGCCACAACGTCTGGCTGCCCCTCCGGTGCCTTAGGCACTTGGGCCTGTGGGGCGACCGGTGGTGGAGCCTGTCTCGCTTTACCCATTCCTTTCGCAGAATTAGCGTAAGAAACACCGGGCTTTACGAAGGAATTTGCTGTTGGAGCTTGTCGTACTGGTTCTACGGCCTTCTGACTGGCCTGTTTTTCTTTTATTTGTTGGACCTTAGGGCAGCCCCTATAATTAGCAGGGTGCCCCTCGTTTCCACATATAATGCATTTGAGCTGGGTTAAATCTTCAACCCTCTCCATACCCAACCTGCATTCCCCTCTTTTGTGGGTTTCTGCGCACTTGACGCAGCGCTCCTGCATTTGGCAGTTGGCTGCGGCATGGCCGAACCTCTGGCAGCGCATGCATTGTAGCATGTCATCGTGCCTCATTAATTTCTCCCATCTTACAACTTGGAAGTCTAGGACGGAAATACTCCTTAGACTTTCCAGTTTGCTGTGGGGCGATAAGGTAACTAGGAACATTGGGAGCTTGTAACCCCCACGCCTAGACTTGACCGTTGAAAACGGCTTGACCCCGATAAACTCGAGATCGTTACCCGCTTTTTGACGGAGCTCATCTAAGAGCGCCTCAGGTTCCGTGCAGGAACTGATGCCCTTTAGAAGGACCGTCTTCAATTTCTCGCTTCGAGGCGTGAAGCTGAAGAACTCAGCTGTGGCCTCCGTCAAGAAGTCTTTAACCAAATTGTATTCGGGCAATGTGAAGCATTGCACCGAATACCGTTTTTCTTTTTCA